>JAWNLB010000116.1:7957500-8707500 GCA_035041595.1 Drosophila basisetae
CCGCAGATTAACCGAGCAACTATTATGAAAACAAAAATTAAAATAAATATGACAAAACAAATTCGAATTATAATTGAAACTACCGAAAAACTCCACCAAAGCCAACGTCTTCGCCGAATAATAATGCTGACTTGTCTTGTTCTAGGGCCAAGTCCATTGCATTATTTATCGCCTGAAACATATTCATTTTTTGCACATCTTTGCTGCCCTCCGCGAATTTCGTCGGGTAATACGTGAAATGCGATCTGGTCAAAGATCCGGCATTAAATTTGATTGCATTGAACAATCCGCGGCCAAGAGACGATACTTTCATGATTTAATTTTAATTTAGTTCAGGGAAAGGATATGAATTAAAATAAATAAACGTTCTTATCACTATTGCGCAACAAAATACGTGTGTACGATACGTACGTCTGTCCGCATGTACCGATGAAAACATATATGTATATATGAACATATGTATTATCACATCGATCAGATGGCATGGAGCTACCAGATCAGACAGAACCATTAGCGATGCTCCTATCTATTATCAAATGCCACATTTTATTAATAAAAAAATGAATTGTGCAACTGAGTATGCAAAATTAATTATAATAATACATTAAAATTAAATTAAATTAAATTTAAAAAAGCATAGTGATTATTCACACTATATATGTATATTCATTTCATATTCATTTGTATATTCACATTGAAATTTACATTTAATTTTCGCACAATGACATTCAACAATATCGATATATTGTCTATTGTCTCATCATCATCGATATATTGTCTACTGTCTCATCACCATTGAATTGGAAATCGAGCATACCCATAGTAAAAACGGTAAATGTGAACAAATAATCGACCATAGTTGATGAAGCCCTCTTGCAGCGAATAAGCCTACAAAGTAAAAGTAATAGCAACAATGTCGAAAATAATAGAAATACCTGTGCACGTACAAAAGCTGCTGACTATATTCAGGACCATAATACCCAAGCTAACAAATGGAAAATACAAGGGTCAATATGGCCGTATCGGCGTTATTGGAGGCTCGTTGGAATATACTGGAGCACCGTATTTTGCAGCAATAACTGCTATGAAAGTCGGCGCAGATCTTTCGCACATCTTCTGTCATGCCGATGCGGCGACAGTTATTAAATCCTACAGTCCCGACTTGATTGTACACCCCGTCCTAAACCGTGAGGATGCAGTGGAGGAGATTAAGCCATGGATCGATCGATTACATGTGCTCGTATGTGCAAAATCTAATCGCAATTGCTTGCCATATTTAGAATGCATTTGTATGGCTTTCAGGTGATTGGACCCGGCTTGGGGCGAGATGAGCGTATTCTGAAAACTGCCACAGATATTATTAAGTTTTGCCTGGGGATTGGCAAGCCAATTGTAATAGACGCCGATGGGCTGTTTATTTTAAACAATAATATCGATCTGGTGTGCGGACAACGTGATGTCATTTTGACCCCGAATGCTGTCGAATTCGAGAGATTATTTGGCAAGGATCCAGCCACTGCAAGCGAAAAGATGTTGCTTCTCGGCGATGGGGTTGTTGTCCTCGAAAAGGGAGCACACGACAAGATTCATATACCACACACCAACGAAGTGTATGCAATGCCAATCGGTGGATCGGGTCGTCGCTGTGGTGGTCAAGGGGATTTGTTGAGCGGTTCTCTGGCAACGTTCTTTTATTGGGCCCTGCAGTCCAATCAATCGAATCCGGCCTATTTAGCTGCATGTGCCTCAAGTTATTTTGTGAAAAAATTGAATAATGCAGCCTTTCAAAAGCTGGGACGTAGTTTGGTCGCCAGTGATATGGTTAATGAGATATCTACGGTGTTTAAAACTGAATTCGAGAATTCGAACTCAGATTAATGCAATTATAGCATTCTTTGTTATCTAGTACATAGAGATCTGTATTGGACTGATTTTAAAATTGTTGCACTATTATTATATGCAATATATAGAACTATGGAATTTGTGAGCTAGATTCAAAATAGCAATAAGGTTTTCCTCGTATCGAACTCAATAACTTGGTGCCCTTAACATATATATATATATATTAATGTGCGTTTTATGCATTTTCGAATATCATAATACTTAAATAATAAATTAAATATTCTGTTGATGCCAAAAAAATATATATGTTATCGCTGGTCTGTTTGGCTTGGGTACATTTATAGTTTTCTAATTATTTGTTGAAAGGCTATCAAAACAGGGGAAAATATTTATTATTAACTCTTCTTCATTTGAATTTGCTTTACACCTAATTTTTGTGGTATTTGTTTCGGTATTTGTTATTTTTTGGTATACTTTAGGACTTTTGTAGCGCGCGCAACGCGCGACGACGTATTTTATTCAAACCATGGGTATTTATTACTTTAAATATTCTCCCATTTGATTTTACATTTATTATAAACTGCAAATTCTGCATTATGCACACAAAATATCTCGCTGAATGATTCAAATATAGTTCAATTATTAATATCCATACTGGGATCTGTTTTCTGGAGAAAACGGTTGCGTATTGAAAACTGAAATGGATTTAAATGTGTATATAAATATTGGTAATTTTGATAGAAATATTATACATATTCCCAAGTCGCAACCATTCTAATCTGTAAATAGCTAACAGAAACAAATTATAAATAAACTTATCCAAGGCAAGTCCAGATACAAATTTTCAAATTATTTTCGCTCGATTGAGTTGTTATTGTTGATCTTTTTTCGTTTGCTTTTCAATAACTGAATGGCCCGAAATTTGTTGCGTCCATTGATGTGCCACAGGGTCTCCTGATAGGTGGCGGGCAGCACCTCCTTAACGGGCACCTTCGCCTTGTAGGTCATATGCAGCATGTTTGTGGTCGTCTTTTCCATGTTGGTCCCATCAAAGGCTTGCACAATTGTCAACAGTTGAATATACTGTTCATGTGTATATACGATATAGGCGGTTAGTTTTAGGAACGAGTTCACCTTCAACGGGCCATAGAATGCCACGTCCAGAATGCCATTCAATAATGGACGACCGCCAGCATAAATACAGGCAGTGATGAAACTAATTTCCACAGCTTGACGCATGACGAACCCACCGAAAATATGATTATGCGAGTTGCGATTGTCCGGGAATGCGTGCAGTATGGTCGTCTGAAAGGAGTCGCTCATCCATCGACAATTGGGCGGCGGCAACTCGCTGGTATCCATGATGCTGATGTCAGTGCCCTTTGTCCGTTTGAAGATCTCATACATGAGCTTCTCGTCGCCTTTGGTTGGTCTCACATTCAGCACAGATTTCGATTGTTTTGCCATGCGTCGCTTGTGCCTTTCGATGGAATTCTCGTAGCAGCGTTGCTCCTTCGCGTTGGCCGGCTGGAGGGCGTTGACTGGTGCCGGTCCCGTGTTGGTTGCATTGCGTGCCACCATCATAAATATGGCCTTGGCAAAGATGATCGATTGTTGTCGAATATACATGGTTATCTCCATGGAACTTGTACCGGTCCAGGAGACATGACCACAAAAATCCATATCCTCATGAGCGGTGAGTCCTGTTTCATTTTCAAAGTCCACGCTGTCGACCAGGAGCGTAACAAAGACATAAGGCAGTGGGATGCCCTTGGGCAGTTTTGGCAAATTCACGTGACGATGACAGATCCACACGGCAAACAAGTCCAGATCCTCCATTAGGCGACCCATACGCACTTGTCCCAAATGATTGACATAAGACTCCTGCACCGGAATCAAGGTCAATGGCAAAACGGCCGTAGTAAACGAGTCCATTAGACTCCGCTTGGGCAAATCCTTCTGATCCGGTTGATATTTGAGCAGACTTGCCCGACACTTGGGTATTGAATGGTAGCCCGGCTCCAAGCCAATACGTTGATTAATATCCTTCTTTACTGCAGCACAAAGCGTATTCACGCTTTATATATATACTTATAAATATATATAGAGATATTACTATAGACATTTACCATCAGACATTGTACCAGAACAGTGGCCCGACTCCAAATCATCTAAGTCACAGGATACTCCCCAGCCACAGCGAAAGGCAGTTTGATGGAAATGGCATATTGATGCCTTAAAAAATGGATTCAGAATTCGATGTACTCCAAACTCAAATCGTGGTTGACTCAGCAGTGGCGCCATTCTTAAAATTTAGCTAAATACATATTATTTTGACTAATGTTCCAAATACTTCAAACTTTAGTAAACATTTTTACTTCTAAATATGAGATGTAAGTGCATAGTCTGTGATGATGTCTCGTTTTTATTTCGATTTCAAGAAAGGCAGATAAGCACAAAAATAGTATTTATTTCTGGGTGACTGATTCTGATTTTTTCTAGACAATTTCATAAGTATTATTTAAATAATATCAAACTTCCTGAAGAGAGAGAATATTCGCACGCTCATCATTATTTTATAAGATGTTAATATTTCACAAGCTTTGAAGAGCAAATAGGCAAATAAACCAAACAAATACATGATTCCTATCATTATTATGAAATAACAAGGTAATAATAGTATATCGACTGGACAATACTCTGCATTTAGTTTGAGTACAGCTGGAAGAAACCAGTTTTAGCTGGTTATAAAAGAATTCAGTTAAACAGTAATTGAATAATTTATTAGTTTACATATTTGATTTGGTATATTATTTTTATATAATATTTTTATTTTATTTTATTTTTTTTAATAGAGTATGACAATATAACTGATATATATTTTATAAAAGTGTATTTGCCATACATATTTCTGATTCACAACAAAATGAATGGCAGACCAACAAAAAACTCGTTCAAAACGCTTTATCATCGTGAAACGACTCGATGCTTGATGGAAAGCTGAAAGCTCAGCAAATAGTTGACGATAAGCTTTCTCAGCTTTCGTTGCGTTCCACAAGCATTTAAGAGCTGAAAAATCTGTTCGCTGCATTAGTTCAGTTTATTGCTTTGATCTGTGCACTACTCACAAACAATATGTCGAAAAGAACGCTTTATGGAATTGACATCAGTCCACCAGTTCGTGCTTGTTTACTCACACTTAAAGCACTGGAGCTGCCCTTCGAGTATAAAGTGATAGATCTCGCCGGAGGCGAGAATCGTTCGCCGGAATACTTGAAATTGAATCCACTGGGCACGGTTCCAGTGCTCGATGACAATGGAACTGTTTTATATGATTCGCATGCCATATGCAGTTATTTGTGCGACAAGTATGCCAAGACGGATGCACTCTATCCCAAGGATCTGGTGAAGCGCGCCGGAGTCAATCAACGTCTGTTCTTCGATGCCAGTGTCCTCTTCAGGTCTGTGTGGAATGTGGCCATCGGTTTCTGGCGCAGTGGCCACACCATCGTTGAAAAGGAAAAGGTCAACAATATTCACGATGCTCTCGGGCAAACAGAGCTTCTGCTGGAGAAACCCTACATTGCTGGAGATACTTTGACCATTGCTGATCTCTGCTGTGCTGCGACTGTCACTTCTATGTCACTGGTATTTGACATTGACCCACAGCAATATCCGAAGATCACTGCTTGGCTGGCTCGTCTCGGTCAGTTGCCATACTTTGAGAAATTCAACAATGTTGGCGCCAAGCAATACACGAGTCTTATGCGGAGTCAATGGACAAAAGTGGAGCTGTAATTAACAATGCTTACAATAATAAGTAGAATAATCTAGTCAAGTGAACTTCACTAGGACCTGAGCCCAGTTGTTAATAAATATATTAAATCGATTAAAAAACATATTCGAGTTTTATTTGAAAAGTTCCCTTTAAAATGCTTTGTAGACTCAAATTTAAGGTGGTAATTCTTAAAAGAACTAATCATGCAAAGGATTCTAGTTCCAGCTTGAGTTCTTCGATAAGTGTGGTTAGCTAAGGTTCTTAGCTCCTGCCAGTTGATGGCTTACAATATTTGCAAAACGTACTGGAACTCTAATCCAACAGGTATTTCTCGTCCACACTTCTGATAAAGATTGTAAGGTTCACTGTGCATCCATCAAAGATGGGCCTTTGTCCATTTGATTATTTAATTCTTGAGGTATTTTCAGTTTGTTCAATTTAATTATCGGAGCGTTTAACTCAATGTTAGTTATACGCCGCATCTTTTTAAGATTATTATATTGGATAATTTGAATGATGTCACACTTAGGCAGCAACCACAATTGTCAAATAAGATTAGGTGATTATACGCGAAACCAATCATATAAGTTAATAATCTAAACCACTCATTTATTTGAGTATTTGCTTACTTTTGTACATCGATTTTTTGTAGAGATAAGATAAAAATATAATGAATAAAATAAGTTGTAAGACTCTTGCAAATGTCTTAATTAATTAATTATTATTTTTGTCAGTGGACCAAAGAAAAAATAAAACAGATGAAATTAAATTAATTAATTAAAATCAGAAATATGTATACGACTTATAAGATTTTTGGAGGTATTTAAATGCAAAAAGGGCCAAAATTTGTTGGATTGGGGAAACCCCAGTAAACCTAATCAGTCAAACAAAACAAATTAGTTAGTATGAATTAGCTAAGCCCAACCATAAACGCGGGGACAATGTTATAAAAGGAATATGGAAATAGAGGACACTGAATTGATTACATGATAAAGTTTATTGAGATCATTGCAGAGTACTTGAAACGGTTCATGCATGGAATAATTGGTAGTACTGCGATTAAGAGAAAGTGGGAAGGAGCAAGTAAAGAGACGATCTCGAGGAAACACAAAAAATTAATTAAGCTCATCAGAGCAGCTAAATCGAATTCGCCATTTAGTAATTTAACGACAAACATAACACCGAGCATAACACGACCAGTCGTTAGGGAAGGAAGGTTAAAAGGGAGTATATCGATGTATAAAAGTAATATATCCATATCACTCATAGCGACACAGATCAAGAGGTAGGCAATTCTTTTGCACAGATTCCAATCTGCTTTGTTCAGGTATTTCAGGTATTTCAGGAGACCACACACAAGATCCGTATTTCAAGAGAAGAGAAGTGTGTCTTTGAGGCTCATCAAATTCCTTTGACTAATGATTAATTTATTGATTTATTTGTATTTATTTATTTACTTAATGTCATCTAAAGTAAGTCGACTTGAAAATAAATACAAAATGTAGAAAAATTTATTATGGTAATCAAATTAAATTATTTATAAGCATTCTGGGATATTTAAAAGCAAAATGGTTCAAAATTTGTTGCATGGATGAGATGATCTTGCACTTTCATAAGCATTGAGAGGTAATTTCATTCTGTACATAGACGATTCAAATCGACGCCTGCAACAAGCACAACACGATGACAGACCAACTTGTCTGTTATACCCTCTGCAAAACAAACATAAAAGTGCTTTATCATCGTTACGCGGACTTAATTGAAAGCTCAACCAGGTTTATTTAAAATATTACGTTCCACAAGCACTTAGCACAAGCAATGATAGCTGTACATAGCATCAGTTCAAATTATTGCTTCGATCCGCTCACTACTCGCATCAAGATGTCGAAAATTGTGGTTTATGGAGTCGATGAGAGCCCACCAGTCCGTGCTTGTTTACTCACACTTAAAGCACTGGAGCTGCCCTTCGAGTATAAAGTGGTAGATCTCGCCGGAGGCGAGAATCGTTCGCCGGAATACTTGAAATTGAATCCACTGGGCACGGTTCCAGTGCTCGATGACAATGGAACTGTTATATATGATTCGCATGCCATATGCAGTTATTTGTGCGACAAGTATGCCAAGACGGATGCACTCTATCCCAAGGATCTGGTGAAGCGGGCCAGAGTCAATCAACGTTTGTTCTTCGATGCCAGTGTCATTTATAGGTCTGTGTGGAATGTAACCAGCAGTTTCTGGCGCAGTGGCCACACCGTCGTTGAAAAGGAAAAGGTCGACAATATTCACGATGCTCTCAGGCAAACCGAACTTCTGCTGGAGAAATCCTACATTGCTGGAGATACTTTGACCATTGCCGATCTCTGCTGTGCTCCGACCGTATCAGCTGTGGCAGTAGCAGTTGACCTTAATGCAGATCGATATCCAAAGATCATTGCTTGGTTAGATCGTCTCGGTCAATTGCCATACTTTGAGGAATTTAATAATGCGGGCGCCAAGCGATACACGGATTTCATGCGAAGCAAGTGGACGAAAATAGAGGAGTAAGTCTTGGTGTTAAGAATCAAGTTTGTTTTTCTTATAAATAAACGTTGTACCCAGTGTATTAAATGTTCTAATTTGAAGATGCTTTTATTATTTATCATCCGTAATTTAAACTACATAAATGCGAAGCTGTGTTTTGTTGATGGGCGGTTGGTTTGTTCGAATGATATGAAGTTCATATTTGTTTATGTTTACTTATCAATTGTTCTCTATTATCAATAATTTATGGCTGTTGGCAAGATTTCACAACCAACGAGATTTGCGAGCTGCATACCATGCTTGAGTGCAAATATCGGTAATGAATATTAACTATCGAAAGGGCAGCTCATCGATTTATTCAGCGAAAGAATAGCAAAAACAATATGAACAAAACTAACAAAGTTGATTGGACCGATGAGATTTTATTTTTTATAATCAAACATGTGAAACATGCGCCTTTCGTTTGGGACAACACCCATCCCAAGTATGCGTATAAGGCCAAAAAGGCGAAATTCTGGTCGCTGCTTGCAGAGAAAGTAAATGCACACGGTGGCTTCTTCTCAACCACACCAATTACAAAGGGTAAATTGAACAAAAATATTCAATTAGAAATATAAAAAAGTAAATAAGCTAATATATTAAAGTACTGATGATGTTGTGATTTTAGAGGCTCTGCAAAAGAAATGGACAAATATGAAGACATACTATTTGTTCGAGGAAAGCAAATCGCGAAGAATCGGTGGCGATGCGGATAATTTCAGCACAACTTGGAGATTTAGATCAACATTGGCATTTTTAAGCACAACGCTGGATGCACCGGCATCGAGTCGATCGAGTCGACCAAATGCAAGTGAAAGCAGTTTTGATTGTCTGTCCGAGGATGATCCACTGGCTACCCAAGATTGCATCCAGCCAGCCAATATGGGCATAAAAACCGAAGAGCCTTCGGTGGAGGATTCGCCAACATCGAATGAAATTGATGATGAATCCTTGCCACCAGTGAGAAAACGTGGTAAGGAATCCAAAGGAATGGATCTGCGAACTACAAGGATTGCCCATCGAACAAATTTCTATCATTATGGCATGACGGTTGCCCAGGATCTGGATCAACTAGATGAGGACTTTAAAATTGATGCCAAGCTGGAAATAATGCAAATTATTGCCAAATACAAAAGAGAGCAATACTTGAATCAAAGCAACAGCTAAAAATAATAGTAAATTTGTTTTTATATCTATTTTTTTTCGTTTGTTTTCGAATCAAGCCTATTGTTGAGAATGCTAGCGCAAAACGCAATAGATGTTTGTGCTAAGCACAACAAAAACGAAAGTATTTGCGTTATTTAACAGCACTGACAGCAATATCGCAGGCACGACATCGTTTGTTATCGATAGGAAAACAGCTGTGTCAGTCAAGGCAACTGTTTTTTTTTGTTCAGCATAGTGTAGTTAGTAGTATAAGAGATTATAAAAGGCGAGCATAACTTCAAATCTTTAATTCTAAACGGGGTTGTGTAAAATACTGATTGTTTATATACATTAACAAAAAAAAAAAAAAAGAAGATAACTAAAATCAAACTTAAGCGAAAGGGTGCATAAGCTGTGTGTGCGCCAAATCAATTTACGGCGCACAAACGTAACGCGAAAATCGATTTCAGTTTCGCCTGCTGCGCTAACAGCTGCCATTCTGTTCAGTTCACATTTCAATTAATGTACAATTAATTTTGTAGAACAAGTGCAACAAAATGCAACGCTGGAGAAGCTCGCTTTGGCTTTCGCTGACAGTTTCTGCATTGATTGCAGTTTGCAGTGGAGCGGATACGGATATAACACTCGATGCCAAAGCGACGCTAAATCATCGCATTCAGAGTCTCGATTTGTTGGTCTTCGTATTCCTGTTGGCCCTCACAGTTTTGACCATTTGGCTGTTCAAACATCATCGCGTCTCTTGGCTCCATGAGACCGGATTGGCTGTTATTTATGGTTAGTAAATAAAAAACACACTTTCTCATTATCATTTTCAATTTTCCGTGTCATTTCTTTGCCTTTTGTCTTTACCTTTACCTCTTAATTTCATTGTCACCTGCAGCTTTCATTGCCGTCTCTTTGTTTTTGCTTTTTCGTATCTATTAAGCAGCTATATGTATATTTATGTGTATGCTCGTATACATATATATATATATATATATATATATATATATACAAACGTAATTGCGTATTTTTACACTTTACGTGCACATTCCATCATTCACTTCTCGCCCCTTAGAAACCCGCCCATGTAATCGAATAAATTGAAATGTGACAAAAGCTTTTAAACCCGCATGTTTTGCGCTGTTGATAATATGAAACCTGTATTTAAACTTCTAATTACACAACGCAGCACACAAATTCTTTATTGCTGTTTGAATCTGATATTTGTCATTTCTTGGCTAAATGCAATTAAGCTACAAAGTCATAAATGTGTACGAATCTCGTGTGTACGGTTACATTAATATGCATTTCGAGATATTCAAGAATATTCCATGCTTTTATCTTATATTCATTATAATTTGTACAGGTGCGAACAAAATAATAGCTCCACTCTCACAAGAAATGTTTTCAAATTAGTTGTATAGTTGTAAAAGTTGAAGCAAATAAACGATTTGTTCTTATTTATCTGCAACTTTTTGGTACTTCAAATGAAAAACAAATATATTTATCAATAAATATTGAGAAGAATTTCCGGGAGCAGTACTAACATTCATTTATAGGTGGAATACTAAATAATATATAATATAAATGTTAATTACATTTGAAAAAATTGCAAAAGTATTGTTTTATTTTATGATTCGTAAGAAAAAATGTCAGAGTGGCGCTATTATTTTTCACACATTTGTATTTGCACTGTACGTGCTCATACTGTGTGTATGTGTGTGTGTGTGTTGTATTTGTGTATTAGGTTTCAGTTGGGTTTCTCCTTCCACATTTTCTGTTTTTATTTTAATTGTATTTGTTTTGGGTTTTTTCGTCATCACTTCGAGTTGCCAATCAGACTTGACCAATTGGAATATTCAATAGTAGAATTGAAGGCAATAAAACTAATTAGACACGTGTGTTAGACATGAACAGCAGTTATAATTAAGTTCTTTCTGCATGGAATAAAATAATTAGACATTCAAATTATACTGTCTATCTAAATTGGCTTAGACCATCATACAAATATTTGTGCTACTAACAAAAAATAATAAATTATACAATGCAGATAACACACACTCATCGTTCTTGACTGATACGGCAAATGAGTCAACAAAATATCTGGTATGAATGCATATTCATGGTACACTTGTTCTACACGCTCTTATCTCGCTCAATTGAAAGAAAGCAACAGCCCCGTTCACTTAGTCACTTTGTGATAGGTCAGGCAACAATCAAAGCACAGAAATTAAACCAATTTGTATCGATTTATGGTTTGGCTCTATCGTTTCCCCATTTATTCATTTTCCACTTAAGGTAGTTTCCAATTTGATTTAGTATTCAATGGGGCCTGTAATTTAAGTTAATAGATGGTGTTCTCTACTCCCTAAAAGCTGGTTTCCTGTTTGCAAAAAACGGCATTTACTCATAAATTATATTTTATATATATATGCAATTCATAGATTATAATTTATATGTGTATTTGCAAGTCTGTTGCTAGTTTTTATTTGGATTTTAACTGGTTGTTGTAGACTTCTGTTATCGCCAGCTAAAAATGTTCCCAACTTTACTTTGCACATACATAGATAGTATTTACTGATTTCTTTTTAGTTCTTTTTTGTTGCTGTTATATTCCCAATGCGTGCTAAGCAGTTATTTTAATATTATATACTTACAATTGTTATTTGTATATTGGATATTTTTTCAATCTGATTCTCAAACTAAAAATGAAGACCATATAATACCTTTGAAATCTCCTATGTTTTATGTTTATAACTATTTTTTAGGAAAGAGGAAACCCATTCAAAAAATATCTTCTTGAATTAAAATAGATATGTTTTATGGGTATACTGTTTGTTGTGTTGCTAATGTTACTTCTTAAAGCATGTTTATTAATGTTAACCTCTATGACTCTTTGAACAAATTGCAGGTTTAATTGTTGGTGCCATTATACGATATGCGGGCACAAACACCACTCTGGTGCACATGCAGGTGGAGACGCAGGGAACACCCACATATAGTGACAAATTGCCACCGGACACATTGTGGTTTAAGGTGTGTACCCAAACTCTGTCCTATGCAATTTGCTGTCAATAGTAATCGGATTTGTTTTTGTGTTTGTTTTAGTATCCGGTTAATCAGACAAATACCACTAAGCAGCCCGAGGACGTTAAGACATATGCGTATGTGTTTCGTGGCCAGGTCTATGATATCGATGAGAATGAAATTGATTTGAAGGCCACATTCGATCCGGAGGTCTTCTTCAACATTATATTGCCGCCAATTATATTCTATGCTGGCTATAGCCTAAAGAAGGTTGTATTTATTTGCAAATTTGATATACTCGAATAATCAAATCTGAACAATTACTGAATCAAATTTCATTATCGTTTTGTAGAAATACTTCTTTCGCAATTTGGGTGCCATTTTGACGTTTGCCATTGTGGGCACCACCTTATCGGCGTTCCTAATCGGTGGTCTGATGTACGGCTGTGTGAAACTGATGCCAGAATACTTGAGCAGCAGTTACACATTCCTGGACACGCTGTATTTTGGGGCGCTGATATCGCCAACAGATCCGCTCACCATACTGGCCATATTCAATGATTTGCACGTCGATGTTAATCTCTATGCGCTTGTGTTGGGCGAATCTGTGCTGAACGATGCCGTTGCCATTGTGCTAAGCGGGTAAATTTTACTAAATATTAAATTCTAGTACCATTCAAGTGGTCAAAATCGGTTCAGGTATGTCATATCTGTGGCCGAGCAAAGTATTTTGAATGTCTCAGCAATCAGTTGACAATCAAATGAAGTCACGTTCTCAGCATTAAAAATGGGAGAAGGGGCATAAGGAAAGCAAAAGGTTTGCTTTTGGAATATATATTGGATTAGCATTAGTAGTTGAGTTGATTTATTCATGTCCGTGTGCCCGTCTGTGTAAGCAATCAAATTTGTAATATTAATTCCCATAAAAATATGCCGCTCAAGTTTATGTCATATTATTAGCGTTTCGATATAAATCGATTTCTGATATCACTAAAGATATAGCCTTCCAATTCACAAATATTTTACATGCTGACATATTATTGATCAACTGTGAAAAATGCAGATTTTGTTAACCAAAATATATTTGAATACCGGAAAAGTTCCGAAAAAGTATCTTCTAGTCGAGTTTACCAACTTTTTTTTTTAACACTTTCGATTTTAATTGTTGATGTGTGTATTTGCAGTGCCATACAAAACTACGGTGAGCATTATTCAAACTCGGGCGAGTTTGAGTCGACGGCGTTTTTGCGCTCGCTCAGCGACTTTGTGAGCATTTTCTTCTTGTCGCTGCTAATTGGCGCCGTCATGGGCTGTTTTACAGCATTGATATCCTTTTTCAAAATAACAAAAAAAAATTAATATATATATAAATGTATCATTCTGTAAGTAATGTGCTTCCTTAACTCCTGCCACACTTGACCAAGTTTACGCGCGTGCGTGATTTTCCGCTGCTGGAATCGGCGCTCTTTGTGCTGATGAGCTACAGCACATTTCTGCTGGCCGAGGCCACGGAGCTGACCGGCGTTGTGGCCGTATTGTTTTGCGGCATTTGTCAGGCCCATTATACGTATAACAATTTGTCGGAGGACTCGCGACAGCGCACCAAACAGATCTTTGAGCTGCTCAACTTTCTGGCCGAGAATTTCATATTTTCTTACATTGGCGTCTCGATGTTCACGTTTCCCAAGCATCATTTCGATGCTGGCTTTATTATAACCGCATTTGTAAGTCTAGTGAAATATATAATACATATATACTTATATTAATTTTTGTGTTATTAATTTATTTAATAGATTTGTGCGGCTCTGGGACGTGCCGTTAATGTGTATCCTTTGTCCTGGCTACTCAACATTAAACGCAAACCAAAAATCTCATCTAATTTCCAGCACATGCTTTTCTTTGCTGGTAAGCTGGAATCAAAGCGTATCTGGAATACCCAATAATATCCAACTCTTTTCATTTATGGTAGGTTTACGTGGCGCGATGTCCTTCGCCTTGGCCATTCGGAATACGGTGTCCGATGCGCGACAAACCATGTTAACGGCCACATCACTGATTGTTATCTTTACGGTCATCATTCAGGGGGGTGCGGCTAACTTTCTGCTCAACTGGTTGAAAATACCGTAAGTTAAATTGTTAACAATAAATCAGTGGATTTGAATTGGCATATTTTTTGGTTGCAGCGTTGGCGTTGATGATGAGACTGAGCAACTGAATAATTATCATGTCCACAGTGTGAGTATCTGTGTAATAGGCTCATTTGTTCATTTATATATTAAGAGCTATTTAAGTTCGGTTTGGGCATCATTCACATTTGAGGAACTTTTACATATATAATCACAGTTTAGTTTATATTTTAGTGAGTTAAGTTTCGGTTAAAACATTCACGGCGATAGCTGTAATAGCTGAAGTTAAATTTAGCATCAACCATTTCTCGGAACTAAAGCCTTAAGTTCGTCATTGACTCTTACAGTGTATTAAGCATATTCAAAATGGAACTCTTTTATTTGTACCTTTAAGGGATCATTACAATATATATATATATATATTCGACGTGGCACTTTTAAGTTCGAACTGTTTGTCGATGAATGCTTTAATTTACATTGCATTTCTGATTCAGTTGTTGTTGATCGTACACATTTTAATGTAAATTCTAACTGAATTATTTTGTACATTTCTGCGCAATTCACGACATTTTGCATCAATCGAAAAAGGTTTACAATTCCATGGACAATTCACATTCGGCTCCGGTACGTTGATAATAAATTCCATACAATTCTCAATTTGTGTGTGTGCTTCTTTCTTTCCTCGTCGTCCTCTGTTCCAACACTACAACAGACAACAACACACAAATACACACACATTTATGCATTTTTTTCGGTTTGCAGCATTAAGGTTTCTTCTTTTGAGATTTTGTTGTTTATTTTGTTGCTGGTACTCTTTCTTCTAAGACCCATTTTCAATACACATATCGCTAATTTTGTCTCGTTGAAATCTGTTCAGTCTGATGGCTACTTGCAGGACGTGGAAGGCGGTGGCGGCGGAGGAGGAGGGGCTGTAGGAGTTGGCGGTCGTGGCAAGACTCGTCTCGTTACTGGCACCGACTCCAATCTGGATACGCCACTGGATGGCAATGCGGCGACAGCAACGAGTGGACGACGACGCAACAGCCACGAGAAGGCGATCCTAGCGCGCATTTGGGGCAACTTTGATACCAAGTGAGTATATTAAAACAATAATTGCCATAGTACGGATATGTATCAAGTATTTCGCCAGATATATGAAGCCATTGCTGACGCACTCGAGGCCCACTCTGCTGGAGACATTGCCAGTTTGCTGTAATCCTATTGCACGACTGCTGACAACCACACAGCAGCTGACGCAGGTATGCCACAAATCCTAACCTGTTGTTCCACTGTATTAATAGGTTTATTATTACTTTGACACACAGGATGGCAGCGAGTTTAGGCGAGTTGATTCCGATTCGGATATTTGCATTGACAACGATACGGGCAACGGGATCAGTCAGGATGGCCTCGTTGGTGGCGGGCGTCGCAATTCGATAAATCGCGTAAGTATTCGGTACATGGGCGATACTCAGAACCTACTTGCTAGCTACAGAAATCTTGAATGAAGCACCAAAGACTAATACCATGTAGAAAGAGCAACTAACAAAACCACACCAAACCAAACCAAAACAAACCAAACCAAAAAATAAATCCGAAACAACTAAATTTTTGGCCAAGTAGACGCATTGTTATAGCTTTTAAGCGAGATTTTAATCAAAACTAACTTCAACTACAGCAATTGCCAACTTACTAAATATGTACATATATATAAAATATATATTGTATATGTATCATAACAAAATTGTGATTTGTCTTATTATTTAACTTGTTTATTTCAATGATTTCAATGTTAATTTTATAAATAAAAGAAAAAAGTATAATTAGGATTGTAAAACCATTTTATTATTGTTTTGTTAATTATAGTTATATGTTAAATACGTCAGGCGAGTTTTCTAGTCTTAATCCATATTTATTGTATATTTTTGATTGTTTGTTAATATTTTACATACTGTTTAACTGCATGGCTAACCAAATATAAACGTACAAAACTAAAAAAAAAAAACAAAACAACAAACTGTAACTTTCTCAGCGAAAATATTAATTTATTTGGTTGCTGCGGCATCTTTCTTTCTATCTTTCCTCAAACCATCTAAACAATAAAAACAACAACAACTCATGTGGACTAAAAACCATTTAACTATTCGGTTTTTCGGTTAACATCTGCTCCCCAAACTCAAACTCGAACTTAAACTGAAATTGAAACTGAAACTAAAACAATAACCATACCATTAACCATTAACTTAACCAATGCTAATACAATACTGTCTCAACAATAGTCAAATATTATAAACGAAACTAATCACATTGCAAACGAACTCAGCTTGCTTACCAATAATTTCATGTAATCAATTGCAACCCAATCGAATATCGAATTTAACACAACAAATTTAACCAAAAACCTCCTTTCCCGATTTTTTTTATAAATATATATTTTTTTTGTGTTTCAATTGCTCCACTTTCATATTTAAATACACGTACACTGCTGAATACAAAACTTGGTAATGATAACGATCGTCAAATGTCGGCCTGCCTGTCCGATCGCAAAAATATATGTACTACATTGGGCTGGTGAATGGGTATTATAAGGTTTGCTTGGGAATTGAATCGTATTAATAATAGCACAATATTGAAGTGGCTTTTTTGTATTGTTTTGGTAATTATTATTTATGTTTACGTATCTCACAATCTTATTTCTTAGAATCTAACATGCGACTAACCATGTAAGTATATAATTATAAGTTCATTTTCATTTTATATTTAATTATTCTTATCACTAGTATGCCAGCATAGTTTCAGTTCTCATTTCTTACATATTCCTTACTTAAGTTTATTTCATTTATAAACTTTCTTTTATAGGTTACGTGCGAAGATGGGAATGTTCATATTTAAGTTGATTTGTTGCCAGCTACACAATTATGCAATTGGTCTCATTTGAAATGCAAATTTGATGCGTACAAATTAGTTTATTTTTAATTTGGAATCCTGTTTAATTTTTAAGACTTTGTGATTTGAATTCTAGTTATATGAGTTAGTTACAATGATTATTTGTTTTGTTGTTGAATATTGAAAATATGGATTATTACGTTCAAGGAATATAACGTTCAATTGAAAAGTTTGTTTATTATATGAGTTTTTAAACTATTATTATTCTTTTAGTCAGTAAAAGGACATATAAACAAAATTTGTACATTAACTGAAATTAACTTGGAAGCCCAATATGAAAATTTGTATGTTGTTATAAAAATATAAAAAAAATACTCATAGCTTTATTATATTCCCTCTCTTTTTATTTAAAACCGCTGCAACATTTTATTGAAACTGAAATTGCAAATATATGTACACATTCTAAAATATATAAAACTATTCTTCAAAATCGTACCAAAACACAAATGTTTAGATGGAAATCCTGGAGCATGTTCAAAGTCCGGTATCAACGAGAATCAGGCTATTAGGATTTTATGGCAAAAAGTTATAGAAGATATAAAAATAAATAATCGTTTATTTTTTACAATAGATTTGTATTTCGAAATGCATAGACAAAAAAAAAAAAATTAAAGAGAATGCTTTCAAATTTGCGGAACAATAATTAGTGTAAATACAAATATTTATATATAGTTTAAACTGCATTAGATATGTATTTGTGTTTTGAAATTATACAAACTTGCAAACCAACAAACACTTTGTACATGTAAATTAAATATAATATGTAAAACGCGGTGTTTGCACGGTAAAAAATAAACACACACAAATGTTAAAGATATTCGGTTTTAATATTCAATATTCTGTCTATGAAAAAGTTCTTATTACATACATACTACAAATATTATTTAAACTAAAGCATAACTCTCTTATATATACATTTATTAAAGATATTAATTGCTGTGCTATTAATTTGTAAGTCGAAATCAATAAAAACAACAAAATAAAAAATGTGCTTTTCTTCAACGACGACAGCTACAAAAAGGCCAAAACCCCGGCCTTTTCTCATCTCTGATGCTAGCAACTGAGAGCAGTTACAGTTACTTGATTAAAGCTGTTTTTCAAGTAGATAAAATGGAGTGGGCGACAAGTGATTTAGTTAATTGTCTGTCTTCGTTATGGATATTTGTGAAAGTCTAAGTAAGAATTGTTTGATGGACAAAAAATGCGTCCGTTCCTATGTAAAAGGGCGCCGAGTCGAACGCGAGAATGAAGTATTTAAGGTGCAGTGAGTTCAACAAATACTTGTGCGTCAATTTAAATATTAATATTAATAATAGAACAACAAAAAAAAAAACACAACTCACACATATATATATATATACATACATATATAGAGCAAAAGAAATACGAAGCCGCAGTTTACCTATGCCGATCGGTTCATACCGAAACGTTTCAAGCCCGAGAACATTGACTACAATCTTAAGTTTGTGGGCAGGCGTAAGGAAATGGATATTCTCAAAATGGTGCGTACATGAATACTTATATATGTACGTATATCTATCATATCTATATGTATATATATATGTATAGAATCTAACCCAATCATGCAGCTATTGGAGTCACAGCAGCTTTGCTTTCGCCTTGAACAACGCCTTCAATATGCAAGAATTTCGCTTGTTGCAATTTAACGACATGCAAGGCCAGCAGTGCTTCGGTGAGCGTCGACGTGGACGAAACGCACCCGATGATGGAGATTGGCCGTGCCATCCACGCACCCGGCCAATTGCTTATCCCACTGCCACCAATGAGATGCCCGGTCTTTGGAGTTCATTTGGTATTTCCATACACAAAAACAAAATAGCCCATTTAACAATTTTACGCAAATTTGTTGTTGTTTTCGATTTAGATCTCAATATGATGGACTGGTCGAAAAATGGCCAGATGGCCATTTCGTTTGGCGAAAACTTAATTATATCGCGCAATGAGGATAATATCAGCATGATCTTCAGTGTCGAAAATACTAATTCACTCAAATATTCGCCATCGGGGCGATATCTTGCCATCGGCTGCATGGTATCCCAATTTCCTGGTAATTGCTTGCAAATTTTACTATTACTATTTAAACATTTCTATGATAACTTGGCCCATTTATAAATACAATTCGAGAACTCCTAAATTTTGTATTTGCCATTTCAGTGCTGGAGCTTTGGAAACTACTGCCACCAAATGAATTTTTGGTAGCCGATGGTAAATACCTGCCGAGATCCTTCGGATCGATATGTTGCATTGAATGGAGCAAGTCTAATGAAGATATTCTCTGTGGCACAAAATGTGGCATAATTGTGGTAGTCGAATTATCCTGGATGACCACAGAGCACGTTTTGCGTAAACATAAATATAAAATAAATTGTATGCGTTTCTCGCCGACGGGACGCTATTTGGCCACAGCCGATGTCCAGGGACATATCTTTATATACGATGGCAGGAGTTATAAGGTCCTATTGAGATTGGGCGCCAAGGCAGGTGGCAGTGTCTTTGACTGGCATCCTTGGTCCGATAATGAATTGGCTATTTGTAAGTTGTATCAGTCAAATTTCAATATTTTTATTCATATTCTAATCCAAACTGGATATTTTTGTGCAGCGGAAAAGCTACCCTCATCCATTTATATATTTCATGTGCAACGCCGTGAAATCGTTGCCTTCTATCAGCGCGGCGATGAGAAGATATTAATAAAGTCGCTTAATTTTAGCAAGATCACAGGCGAGTTGCTAGTCAACACTTACAGACAGGGTAAGATGCTACGTATATATGCGGAGTTTGTTTTCATTTGAAATATCCATAGACGAAAATGGCTGTCCGTGCACTGAGATCTTGGTGCTTTCTTCATTGAATCGGGTAGTTGACATATTGGGCTATCAGGACAGAGGTGCGTTGTTCATGATGTGGAGTCCAGATGGAAGAAGCCTGGCTGCGGCTGGCCACGACGAGTCCTTTTCGGTTTGGGACTTTTACCCCGCGGATAAGACAAATGCTGAAATTATTAAGGAATTTCTCGATAAAGCGGATCGCAGTGTTCTAGAGCTTTACGGTCCTTTTAAGTAAATTTCAAATTGTTCGCATTTGTCGCAAGTTTTATTTATTTATATTTATTTTATTTTTGTGCATAAGTTTTAAATTAATAAAAGAAAAAGTAATGCTGGCAAAATATATGTATTTTTCACTTAATACTAAATAAGGGTATCTTAGAGAGCGCTTGCTAGTTTTAAAACCACCGCCATTTTCGAAGTGGCAGCTACCCGATAACACTTATCGGTTCATACTTGCAATTTTGTTACGTTATCCGATTTATCGTTACTATCCGTATAATTTTGCAGCCCTCGCAAAGTGCGCCCCTTTAATTGGATTTTTTTGTTTTGCAATTGAACAAATAATTAATTAATAAATAAATCTCAAATCATAGTTAAAATGGATAAAGTAAAGCGAGCATTTTTGCGAGCCTGTATTAATCACAGCTGCCTAGATCCAGAACAAATTGATAAGATATTAACACCGCTGTGTGAGCATCACAAAGTGGAAAAGCCCGCCAATAAAGATGCCTTGTACAAATTGGTTGGTGAAATCGAAGATACCATAAGGGAGCTGAATCAGTCATTGGGTTTCGTGCAGCATCCGATTAGTGGCAAGGAATATTTGGTGTTTGCCATAACAGAAGCAACGCCCGACAAACTTGCTCATCCCGGTCTGTCCGCCGAGGAATGCCAGTATTTTTCAATTATATTGGACATGCTGGGACAGCGCGAGGATTTGTGCATAGCATGGAACGAGGCATACTCTAATGTGAATTTTAAGGGTACTGCCACCAAACCGCCCACGAAGCTGCGCATGCAGACACTTCTACAACTGTGGAATGAGATGGGCTACTTTGTCGAATCGGACGATCATCTTTATCTGGGCGCGCGCAGCCTTGTTGAGTTCGAGTTCCATCTTCGTTCGCATTACGTGGACACAATTAAGGAGTGCGCTCTGTGCAAGAAATTGGTGTTCTGGGATGTCAAATGCTCGGATTGTGGGCGGAAAATCCATCGCGAATGCATACGAAAATATTTGCGAACGCGCTCCAATTGCCCCACCTGTGGCAACAAATGGTCCACGCGGCTTAGTCAATAATAAGATGAAGTGGCCGTCAGTGTTGCAAGGGCAAGCAATAAAATGTGTGATCCAATAAAAATGTTAAAATTAAGATGTACATTTATTTTGTTTTTGCAAAATGTACAGCGATATAGAGTAATCGCTTATATACATAGCTTCAAATTAAGTACACTTGTTGATTAAGATTATTATTTTATTTCAAAAATTATTTAACATACGTGTATTTATTAGCTAGTCTTTCATTACTTCAATTCATTTCATAAATCTTTCATTAAAATTTCATATTGATTGATTTTTATCTTAGGGATTATTCTTTAAGCATATCATTTCCCAAATCTTAAAAATGGTATTAAATTGTTTATTCTCTTTCACAAATGAAGATATGAAAACGATAAATTTCATATGGTAAAAACCCGTTACTTGATTGAAATTTTCTACGTTACTGTATCTATTTTACTGTATCTTTGTATTTTGAGAGAGAGAGGAAATTGTTTTGATAAATCTTTAACTTTTACACAGGTGCAGTACTTTCGCACTATACACGTCTCTGGGACTCCTGTTGAAATATATATTCTGCACATGCCTCCGATTCCAGGCGTCGCTTTCTATCCAAATGTGGCCGAATTAAAAAACGATTGCTGCAATAAACCACCATTGTTGAACCGATGGCGATGGCCATCATGCCCACAGTCGTTGAGCCGAATTGTTTAATGAAGCTCATCTGTAATAGAAAAAACATACATAAAATGTGCATTAATAAAATATTCAATATTCAACTATGTTAAAGGCGGACTTTGAAGAATTTGTTGCAGGGGCAGCTGTTGTTGTTGTTGTTGTAGTTTTCGTTTCGCTATTATTTTCTGCTTTATTTTCGTTTCTCAATTTTAATATTAGTGGCTGCCAAATGTAAACGCCACCAAGAAAACCAATTGCGGTTACGACCATCAATTGAGTTACTGTAACACCACGTGGACGACGTATTTGCATTGCATTTAAAAGGTAAATTATAATTTTTTTTTAGCCGGTAGCTGTTACATCAACTCAAGTCGCAACACATAAGAAACAGCTGTTTGGCTTAGCGAATTTTACAACACTTAACGTTTGGCGTTGCCAGAAGCAAGGAGGTACGTATCAGTTTCGCCATCCGTTAAGTTATATGTAGCGTAATGTTTATTTAAAATTTAATAAACACAAGATCAAGATTATGCATATATGATAGGCTTAGTGAGTTTACTAATTAAATGCTTAAGTATATTAAGACTTTGGGATTTTCTAAGGGGTTTTGAGTTACTGACGCAAACGGAATTAATAAGCGGATTTCCTTTTGAGCAGCACGAATCTTTTGTTTTTTCTTAGCTCCAAACACGTTTATGTGAACATTCTTGTGCCTATTTATATAGCTAGCAATCAACAGTTAGCAGCATCAACAAGCGAATACACAGAATAGACACAGAAAGAGAGAGAGGGCGAGAGACGGAGAGAGAGCGAGAGACGGAGAGAGAGCGATAGACGGAGAGAGAGTAAGCTCGTGACGCGCGCTGCTTTCTCGGCTCGGGACTCCCTTTAAAGCAATAGAGCGAAAAAAAAAACGAGCAACAACAAAACGATGATGTTAAACAGTAAGCTGGTTTTAAAATGGCCTGCTCGCTGCTAGCTTTGAGTCACTCTTAGTTGGACCCGAGTGCCAAACGGTTCTCTCAACGTTCTGTGCAGATCGCTGCTGCTGCTGTCGATGCGACTGCTACAAAGGAGTGAAAATTCACACACAACACAGAAAAAAATACGTATACATACACAAAACAAAATCAAATAATATTTAATATGTGCTCGTTGCTGGTGGTGCTGTTGCTAGTGAGCCTAGCGGCAAATATCAATGGCAACCCAAACGTACCCACCACACTAACCACACCGACTGGCGTATTTGAGACGCGCACAGATCATGTGCCCAGCATTACCACCACTGAAAGTTCATTGATTCCGAGTCCGGTTTCGGCATCATGGCCCGCTGCATCCTATGATGATCTCGACACATTTGTGCCATTTCGCAGCGATTCGCACGATAATTTCTCTTGGCAATTGATGAAAACGGTGCTACTTAGCGAGACGGAACAACAGAATAATGTGATCATATCACCATTTTCCATTAAATTGGTGCTGGCACTGCTGTCAGAGGCCGCGGGCACAAATACACAGACACAACAAGAGCTGATAAGCACACAAACGGACATCAAGTCGGCGGATAATGTGCGTGAATTCTATCGCAAGACGCTCAACTCGTTCAAGAAGGAGAATCAGCTCCATAACACGTTGAGTGTGCGCACAAAACTCTTCACCGACAGATTCATTGAGACGCAGCAAAAATTTACGTCGACACTGAAACACTTTTACGATAGCGAAGTTGAAGCACTTGATTTTGCCGATTCACCCGCTGCTGCCTATGTGATCAATGAGTGGGCGAACAATGTGACCGACGGGCGTTTAAACAATTTGGTCACACCCGAGACGGTGCAGAATAGCGTAATGCTGCTCACGAATCTGATTTATTTTAAAGGACTGTGGCGCCGTCAGTTCTTCACCACATACGAAGGCGCCTTCTTCAGCGCCAGCGATGCACAGACACGCGTCCAGTATATGGAGCAAACGGAGTTCTTCTACTACCATAACTCTGAAAGGCTACAGTCACAAGTATTGCGTCTGCCCTACAAAGGCAAGAACTCAATGTTTATCTTGTTGCCGCATGAAATGGACGGCATTTATGAGCTGCTGCAGGCGCTGGAGAACGTTGATGTGAAGAGCGCCCAGTGGGCCATGCAGGAGGTGAAGGTGAAGGTGACACTGCCCAAATTCCAATTCGACTACAAGCGCAACTTTAAGAAAACCCTTCAGGATTTGGGTGTACGCGAAATATTCGAGGATACCGCCTCGCTGCCGGGTCTCTCACGGGGTGCCGATGTTGCCGGCAAGGTGAAGGTATCGAATATATTGCAAAAGGCCGGCATTGATGTGAATGAGCAGGGAACGGAAGCGTATGCAGCCACCGTCGTTGAGATTGTGAATAAATTCGGTGGCCCCACAAAGATCGAGGAGTTCAATGTGAATCGACCATTTGTGTTCTTCATCGAGGAGGAGGCCACCGGTAACATTCTGTTTGCCGGCAAGGTTCATCAGCCTTCCTAAGGACGCTCAACGAGCTCAAAATGGGCGCGCTTGATTTGATTATATGATTATAGAGTTACATTGACAATAAACAAAACTATCCTATATATGAGATTATAATTGTGGCATTTCATTTCTACACACCTATTTCAACGAACTAACAAAAGAGAAGGAGAAAGTATGAAATGTGTTTCGTATTGATGAAGAAAACTATCCATGATACCATAAAGTATTTTTATTATTAATAATAATATTATTTTTATTATTAATAATAATATTATTTTTATTATTAATAATGTTAATATCAAATCTCCAACTTTTGCTAGGGCATTCAATTTCGAAATCCGCTTTATAGAATATTTTTCCCAAGCCCATTGAAAATTGTTATAATGAATATGTGCAAAAGTGGGAAAGATATCGTCAATTGAGTATTTAACGTGCCTTGACTCATTACCGATCAAATGGAAAAATGTGAATTAATAGCCAAATCGCATTTTCATATTGTACAAACTATATGTATAAATATATGTTGAATTTAGATTTTTTTTTTAGGCAACGATAGCTATATAAATAAAGAACAGTTGCATAACTACTGCTTACATTTGAGTGACAGCGAGAACCTGTATTTAATATACAATCGAATATATTTAATAGCTGGATCGACTAGAGCTCCTTCGTTTGTCTGTTGTATTTATTTATTTTATGAGTAGTATACAGCCAGCAGTTAGGCACTAATGAAGATGTACGTACAATAAGTGTATTGTAGGGCGCATGGAAATTCCCAAAAAAAAATATTGCGCGTCAAGCTTTGAGATCTTTTGTATGAATGTTTATGTTTGTAAGATAAGTACAAACACATGAAAACCCACTTAAGAAATGAACATGATTCACGACGACTGTGGGGGATCTAATTAAGACTTAACACTTCAGTCAGTTAGTCAATTCGCTGCACGATCCACAACTGAATGCCTATCTGAACAATATAGACTAATACCGAGTTCAACTTAAATCAAATGCCGCTTTGGTAAATAGTATTCTCACTCAGAGACAGAGACAGAGAGAGAGAGAGAGAGAGAGAGAAAGAGAGAGAGAGAGAGAGAGAGAGAGAGAGAGAGAGAGAGAGAGAGAGAGAGAGAGAGAGAGAGAGAGAGAAAGAGAGAGAGAGATAGAGAGAAAGAGAGAGAGAGAGAGAGAGAGAGAGAGAGAGAGAGAGAGAGAGAGAGAGAGAGAGAGAGAGAGAGAGAGAGAGAGAGAGAGAGAGAGAGAGAGAGAGAGAGAGAGAGAGAGAGAGAGAGAGAGAGAGAGAGAGAGAGAGAGAGAGAGAGAGAAGAGAGAGAGAGAGAGAGAGAGAGAGAGAGATCTAGAGGCTTGACAATACTTAAGATATTGTTTGTTAACTATGGCTCTTTTATCTCGGAGAAGCAGTTGAGACAACATCATCTGCAACTTGGAGAAGCATATTTATTGCAGCTTTTAAAGCTAAAACAAGTTACTTCATCACAGTCGCATATTTAAAACGCACACATTGTTATCATCCCATTCTATTTTCGATGACAGATCGTGAAATCTGCTCAAACATATATACATATATATATAAACATGTGCGTATCAGTGTATTCAGTCGTGTTTGCTTGTATTTGGGTTTTTTCTTTTGATAACAGTATGAGTTGTATTTTTGAAACAGGTTTCAAGCATAACAAATGTTAATTGTGTTGTGTGTTTATGTGACCAGTGAGCAGTGAGCAGTGACCGATGATGATCCGCCCTTTATCTTAACAATAATTATCAGCAGTCACTGATTAATCCTGACCTACTCCAGTTTCAACAGATAAGCTGCCAACACATATCTCTGTTCTGCCCCCCTTTTAATTCTTATTGTGGTATAATTAATGATTGATTTTAATATGCATATCTTAAATACGAGTTTTTTTTAAATCTGTATTCAAATATGCTTAAATTTGTTGCTTACTGATTCGATTCTATTGCTTCGAATCACAGCTCAATTTCCAGTAAATTTTTATCTTTCATATTTTTGGTTTGCGGAGAAAATAATTTTGGTATCTCTCCCTTTGTTTGATAACATCCACAAAACGAAAACCGAAAGAGCATTGCAAATATAAATAAACTCCATTTATTTTTGTTGTGTAAACTGATTCATGGTTCATCAGTATATAAATAAGGCCATCCATATCCATTTTTACGTTTGTGATTTCACTTGCAAATATTATACGTAGTTTTTATAGCGTAAACGTGTTTTTTAAAAAATAAAAAAAAAAAACCCTAAACAAAGCCGCTTAAACTGAAACACTATTGATATAGGAGCCCACTGCTATTTCTCAAACGGAAGGAGCTTTATAAGTGAAAATTTAGATATCTTCGAACACACAGTTTTTCATACAAAAGCTCATCTGCCAACCAATTATTCATACGACGGCTGATTATTATTATTACTGATCAGATCCGATATCGGATCGAAAGTCCGAGACAGCTTAACTAAAAGAAACCCGAAGCACAGCTCTTAAACACCGATTAGACTATCAACAAGTCTAGTATGTTCAGCGACGTTTCTTTGCCGATCTAAATGAAATTTTTACAGTTGATGTCACGATATATTACGTATCAATTGGAATGCTATATCTTTATAATTGGATCAATTATTGATAAAAATTATCTAAACTTGATCGGTGTGTGGTAAACGACAACTTGTATTCCATAGCCTCTTCTAGTCTCTAGCTTGATCCGTCTGTATGACGAACATGGCCAAATCGACTCGGAGGTTGATGCTATACAAGAATTCATATATACTTAATATGTATCGCAGATGCTGCCTCCTTCTGCCTGTGGAATACTTTTGCATAAGTCCATTATTGCCGCCTCCCAATTTTAAAGCAATCAGAGAGAGAGAATCGAAGAGATCACCGCGATTGAGCTATTGTATATCAACTATGCTGCTGTTGCCCAAAGCTAAGCACTTTGTATGGATACAGGGTATACACAAATATATACAAGTGATTTATATATAGATGTGCATATATTAGAATTTCAGACTCACCTCCGCCGCTGCCGCTGGACAGCATTGCCATCGGCTGTTGCGATTGAATGTGCGCTTTGTTTAAATTGTTGTTGTTGTTGTTGTTATTCGGATTGTTTTGTTGATGGCGAAGGTGCTGGGTTGCGGCATACTGTTGTTGTTGTTGCTGTGGTTGCTGCTGATATGGATGATACTGTGCCGCAGGCTGGGACATTTCACCAATTTGGAAATTTACGCTTTCTGGGAATCGGAAATTTGCGTCAGAGCGACGTACATTTGCTGTTGCTGTTGAATGTTCCGATTGCATCATGTTACCTGTCTGATGGTTTTTACCAGCAATGAGTGCGTTCAACATCGCATTGGATGTTGTTGACTCCGGACGCATGCCACTTCTTGCACCCAGCATTGTTGCTGGCAATTGGGAACGCGTTTGCGGCTGCTGTTGCTGCTGCAGCTGTGGCTGCTGCTGCATCTGTGGCTGCTGCTGTTTGCTAGCCGCATTATTCATGTTGAACATCTTAGTGGTTTGCTCCTCCATTTTGCGTTTCATGACCGCATTCCGCATAATGGTGTTGGCATGTGCCTGGAGATCCTCCTGAGACAGCTGTAATGGCAACTGATGTTGCTGCTGCTGCTGCTGTTGCTGTTGGCGAGCGGCCAGCGTTTGCTGTACAATAGCCAAGTTTTGTAGATTTTGCAATTGGCTGGCAATCACTGTGCTCGACAGCATCTCCAGTTGCTGCTGGTGCTGTTGTTGCTGCTGCTGCGTATTGGTAAACTGCAGCACGGCGGTGATGGCCTCACGATCCATGTTGGTCAAGCGTGGATTAGCCAACTGCACAAGCAAACCATGCTTCGATATTTCACCTACAATACAAGTGATACACAAAGTGATTTATAGATTTATTGCAAATAGATAATATATTGTTTTGGCGTACCCTTGGTCAGACGGAGCAGCAACAGCTGCGTATCGGCGCGTCCAAGTATTGCCTTTAGCTGGAGGCTGGCCAGGAACGCGGTCTGTTGCTGCTGCTGTTGGATTAGCACGTGCTGCTTTTGCTGCTGTTGCTGATATTGTTGCTGTTGCATGATGAAATTGGAAATGGCATCGTTGCCAACTTGCGGCTGCTGCTGTTGTTGTTGAAGCACCACTTGTTGTGGCTTGGCACCACTCAGAGAACCAATTAATTTTTGAAAATTATCAGACTGTTTGCTGTTATTGCTGCTGTTCGCGTTGCCCTGTGCTGCAGCTGCAGCTGCTGCTGCTGCTGGTGCTGGTGCATCGAGCGAATTGCGTCGCCATTTAGCTTCCAGTTGTTCCACCGATGGCATTTGATTAATATAGCCAAGACTCTTGGGCTGCTCCATTTTCGGATTGCAGTTATTGTTATTGCTGTTGCTGTTGCTGTGGCACATGGCCTGCTTGAAGAACTCATTCAGCGATGACGATGAGCCTTTCTTCTCCGTCAGTTCGCTTGCAAAGAACGGCATAAATTTCGAATTGTTATTGTTATTGTTCTGTGCCGATTGCTGCTGCTGCTGTTGCTGCTGCAATGGCTGATAATTATCAAAGTGCTTTTGATTGTGATTGAACTTCTCAAAGGAAGTCGAACGACCGCTGTAACGTTTCTCATTATCCGGTTGATGCACCTTGTTCAGATTCTCGGATGCGTTGCTATTGTTGTTGTTGTCGTGCTTTGGCACACTATTGTTATTGTTGTTCTTGGTGTTAGTGTTGCGTCCAATAGTCTCGCGATGCTGTGTTTTGTATTTGTTATGCTCGATCTGAGGCAGAGTAGAGAGATTCAATTTAATTTTGTTAAGTCATCAAAAAAATGTTGGTCAAATAGAACGAAATATATTCAAATATTTCATAATTATTTCTTTACTTACTTTGTGCTTTTGCATAATGGGTTCCCTATTGACTTCATTTTTGGCGTGGCTACCCTCTCTTAGCATACGCTCCTCATCCTCATCGAAGCCACACAATTCGATTGTATCGAGTCGGGAGGTGGGACCACAGCTAAACCACTCGGGCTCCTCATTTTGATTTCTATAGCGACGATAGTGTCGCTCCTCCGCCTCACGAGACCTGGTCTTGGAAACGACCAAAAAGCCAGACATGACACGCTTCACATAATTCTCATTGGCACGATTCAGATCCTCGATAGATTCATTCGATTTCAAGCTCTCATTTTCCGCACGATTATTATTATTATTGTTGTTGTTGGACAGGCCCATGATGGGTGTATTTGGGCGACCATTTGATTGCTGAGCGCCATTCAAATGGGTGGTGCTGATCTCCCCATTATCAAAGAATTTCATAACCGTCATATTGCTATTGTTGTTGTTGTGATGATGTTGCTTCGCATCATCCATGTGACATTTTGACATGCTATTGGCCTGATAGTTGTTGTTGTACGACTTGTAGTCGTTATTGTTGTTGTTGTATGACCATTTCGTGTGCGACAGGCGTCCACTACCGATGCGTCTCTGATTAACAATAGCTGGATCCTGTGGAGAGTTTTAATAATTGCTTATTAACGCATTTTATTAATTACGAGGTGTGTTCAAAAAGTATCGCGAATTTTGAATTTTCGCGGGTTACGTATAATCGAATTTCGATTTTTTTGTAGCGTTATGTTGGTACTCATGTCTCTCACTTATGCCGACAAGCTCGGCCATTTTGAATGTCCACTTAATTGTTGACAGCTGCTTTGCTTGCACGTGTTTTGGATCGTATTCGATTTTTACCTATTCAAAAAAATGGATCAAAGAACCTGTATCAAATTTTGTGTGAAAAACGAAATTAAGTGCGCGGATGCATTCCGAATGTTGATTGTGGCATACGGAGAAGCTACCTTGGACCGAAGCAACGTTTATCGGTGGTACAAATGTTCTCAGAAGGCCGAGAAGATGTGAACGACGAAGAGCGTGCCGGACGCCCGAGCACTTCAACAACAGACGAAAAAACTAATGGAGTGGAGAAAATGGTATTGGCCAATCGTCGAATCACCGTTAGAGAAGTTGCTGAGGAGCTAGACATATCGATTGGCTCATGCCATTCGATTTTTATCAATGATTTGGGCATGAGACGGGTCGCCGCATTGCACCACGATAACGCCCCTGCTCATACATCGTTGCTTGTGAGCGACTTTTTGGCCAAAAACAACACACTAATGATGCCGCAGCCACCGTATTCCCCAGATCTGGCCCCCTGTGACTTATTCTTGTTCCCTAAACTGAAGAGGCCCATGAAAGGACGACGTTACGCTACGCTTGACGAGATAAAGACGGGATCGAAGGAGGAGCTGAACAAGATAAAAAAAAATGATTTTTTGAAGTGCTTCGAAGATTGGAAAAACCGTTGGCACAAGTGTATAATATCTCATGGGGATTACTTTGAAGGGGACAAAATAGATATTCATGAATAAATAAATAATATCTGAAAAAACACAAAATTCGCGATACTTTTTGAACACACCTCGTATATGCTGAAATTGTTAAATTGCTGCTACATTTTATAATCTATATACACTAAAAATTCATACACAAAAACGGTTTACATTTTATTTATTTATATGTAAATATTTTTATTTTATATATTTAAAACTATACAATTACATTGTGACCCAATAAGTCATTTAAATTGTAACTGTTAAATAACGTTCACCGTTAATCGCAGCGATTGTACATCACTAACAACCGGCTCCAAACTGCAATCTCTCACACATACAAACAGCACAACTTTTACAGCAACAGCTGTGAGAGAGATTGCCACTGTAAACTGATAAACCAGCCAACTTGCGAATATGCGTGCACAGCGATGAGCGCAAAAAAAACAAAAGGGAACAAATAAGCAAAATGAAAATGGAGCAACAACAAGAACAACAATAACACTAGTCGGAGATGCACACAAAAACAAAGTAAAACTAAAACTGAAACGGTACCAGCGACAGACAGTTGACATTGTGCTGTCCCGTAGATTCCATCGGTTGAACGGCTCTATCGACAGATTAACTGTAAAGACCAGCCATAACAGAGTAATACAGTGTAGAGCAACAACAAATAAAACCATAAGCAAACAAACGGTTTTGAGCTCACTGACAACATGCAGTTTGTGGCCACCGGTAAGAATCTGATTGGATTTAAATTATATATATTATTTGCATACATACACATATATATACATATGCACGTATTTTGAATTTAGAACACCAACACCGACGTTTAAATCCATTAAATGGACAGTGGGTGCTGGTGAGTCCGCATCGAATGCAACGGCCCTGGTCAGGCCAACAGGAGAAACCGCAACTGAATGAACAACCCGAATTTGATCCCAACAATCCCCTCTGTCCGGGTGTAAAGAGGCCCAATGGCCTCGTAACTGACCGGTACGAGAGCACCTATGTCTTTGATAATGATTTTCCAGCCCTGCTGGAACAGGTGCCGTCACCGCCTGCCAGCGATGATCCGCTGTTCCAGGCAGCTGCAGCGCGTGGCAATTGTCGCGTTATGTGCTTCCATCCTAAATCAAATTTAACCTTGCCAACGATGAGTCCAACGGAAATTTGTGCCGTTATCGATGAGTGAGTAAACACTTCGATACAAATGTTTATCGACAAACAGGATCTATGCCTGCAAAAGTTATCGATTACTTCTATTTCAGATGGATAAAACAGTTTAATGAGCTGAGCACGAAATATGCTTGGGTGCAAATATTTGAGAACAAAGGTGCCAGCATGGGTTGCTCGAATCCGCATCCACATTGCCAGATTTGGTCGTGCTCGTTCCTGCCAACGGAGCCACAACTAAAGCAGGAGCGATTGCGTTCCTATTATGCATCCTACGATCGTCCGATGCTCAGCGATTATGTGAATAGCGAATTGCAGCGACGGGAACGCATTGTTATCGAGAATCCCGATTGGCTAGTGGTGGTGCCCTACTGGGCCACCTGGCCCTTTGAAACGATGCTAATATCGCGCAACAATAACAAACGCATCAATGATCTGACCAACGAACAGCGACACAATCTTGCACTGACCATCAAGGAGCTGACCATCAAATATGATAATCTCTTTCAATGCTCGTGTCCCTATTCCATGGGTTGGCATGGTGCACCCACTGGACCTGAGCATGCGCACGCCTCGATCGCCCATTGGACCCTTCATGCCCTCTACTACCCGCCACTACTACGCTCCGCCACTGTACGGAAATTTATGGTCGGCTTTGAGATGCTGGCAATGGCACAGCGAGACTTGACGCCAGAACAGGCAGCGCAGCGACTGCGAGATGTTAATGGTAAACAACATTATCAGAGCAAATAATTGCCTGCCTAAGCAAAATTCAAGATTGTTTTTCAATTTGTCTTTATCTGCTGTTATATAAAATATATGTAAATTCTAAATTTGTATGCAGGAGAAGGAAAACAGCCAAAATATGGAGAGAAAATTAAATCGTTTGATCGCATTTTCTCTACACTAATCAAGATTGCAATACAAAACGAAGATTGAAACATAAACCAAAATAGAGAAATATAAAACAAGATCGAAATATTTATAGTATGAATTCAAGCAATCAAAATTTAAACATATGTTCACTGTTAGCTAATGAGGAAACCTTACTTACGACGCAAAAATTCTTATCAAAATGCAATCAGATCATTGAGTACAATCACCAGATTATAGCGTCAATATTTATATGTATATGGAATATATGTGCAAATGCTCACCTGAAATTCCTGCTGTGACTGCGATGGCTGGCTCTGTATGATGGACTCATCGGTCTGCTGCTGTTTGGTTTTATTCTTAAAAAAGGCTGGCATGCACTCGTTGTTGTTGCCCAGATTATGGCTGTGATGCAGACGTGCAGGATGCAGCTTCAAGCTGTGCTGTTGTGCGCCACGAGTAACGGCATCCGTGTTGCGCCAAATATTTATGCGACGCAGACGTGCCTCCAGTTCGATATCATCACAGGTGGCAATGCGTGGCATACTGAAAGTCAAAGACTCCTTCGACCGATGCATTAAAGCATGCATCATCGCATTGCGTATCTCCAGGAGATGATTACGCGTATAATGCTGTCGGCTGCTGGGCAAAGTCATAGCGATTGTCGACGGCTCTGTGCCGCCGCGTAACTTGCCCAATCTGGCAGTAGTAGTAGTGGCTGGTGCAGAGCTGATGCTGCGTGGCCTCGCTTGTTGTTGCGACGAAGCTGCTGGCAAATGCTTTTTGGCTGTTGTCTTGACAGTCACCAAGGGTGGCGGACTCAAGTGCAGATCACAACTGACAGCCGTGCACGACAACTGGCTAATGGGCTGAGTGTAGGGCGTGGAGGCGCGTGCCGATAGCACCTGCAATGACATCAGACCCTGACCCTCATCATCATGAGCCATCGCTGGCAACGGTATTGGCTCCCTGGAGATGATCACATTGTTCGATTGCTTGGCGAGCAGTTTGCCCACCTTCAGTTTCCTATCGAGCTGATCAAGTAGAGCAGGCCTATTACACTTGGGATGCACGATGAGGGCTTGGGAACAACATGCAGTACGAATAGTTGTTGGACATGTTGGCGACATTTCGACAACAGCTTCGGTATTTAACACATCTAACACGGGAACAGACGACTGTTGACCATAAAAAAATATTAACAGATTAATACAATTTTCTACTAAAATCAATAATGTTAGCGAAAACTCAAACACAAAAATTTCAATGGCATTTCCAAAAAACACAAAAATACAAATTATTTTTGACAATTTCCATTTTGAGTTAGGTTAACAAAAAATCAAATTCACCACACTTGGAAAAATTTTCGACAACTGTAAGAGACTTACATCGAATTTCGAGTAGTGCAGTTGCTGCTGCTGCTCCCGTTTATTGGACTCCATTTTAGTGATGGCATCCTCCAGAGCGTCTTTTAGCTTTATGGCCGTGAAACTAGCATATTTCTCGCACTTGGCTAACGCTTTCCGTGGCAACGGTGGTGGCGGTGGAGGTGCACAAGGATCTTCCCACTTCTCCGAATTCGCCTCGTCATCCGTTTCGGGTGCCGATGGCGACGCCGACGGCGGAGGGGCCTGAACTGGTGTGGGGGGTGGCGGTGGTGGTGGCATTACAAATTTCGACTTTTCAACAGGTGTCAGCAATTGTAGCGCACCTTCGCCATCTTCATGCGGAGCACCATCAGCATCCATTAGATGTAAGTGTTTGTACTTGATTTTGCGTTGCTCCTTTGGTGATTGCTTTCGTAAAGCGCCAGCGCCATTTTCTTCTTCGATCCGTTCAACTTCGAGCAATTGCTTTGAACTAGTCGACATTTTCTGATTGCCTTTCGATTTTGAAAAGAAAAACAAACATTTTCTTTTATATTCTTTTATAGTGTAATTATACTTACAGTATTTATTTATTTATTTATTTTTTTTTTTTGCGTAATTATTAAAAAGGCACTCAAAAATTGCAATGCAGTCTTGCTTTAAATATAGCGAACTAAAATCACGCTTATGGCGAGCTCGTAGATGCCGTTATTTGATTTTTTCAATCGTGCGCCGGCTCATATATGTATATAAATGTACTTGTGCGTGTATGCTTTGAACTCACTCAATGAACGGAATAAAAACCAAGAGAAATAGTTCAGGGCTAGTCAGCTTCGACTATCGAACTATCGACTGCCATCGCATCGTGTTTACCAAGTTTACCAACCATCGAAATAAAGTGACTATTTCTGATGATGCAATGATTTATTTCTAATAATAATAATAATAATTCAGATTTTTGTAGGGAAAATATAAATTCAAATTATAATCATATACATAATTAATTGTAAGTCACGGTCACTGGTATTTAAAAGTAACAATCGCGGTGAACCCAATTAGTTCATCTCTAGCATTCTGCCATCTTTAGCAGTCGTGCAGCTACGCTAAAGGAAAAATGTTTTTTTTTTCTCTCGACTATAAATATTTGTTGAGATAAATCGATTTAAAGGCCAATGCAATTAAAATTGAATTCGATTCAAGTGCCAGGAATTTAATAAACACGCCTCGTGGATGGTGGATTTATAAAGTAAGTAGGACAACGCACTTTGTACAATTTCGTAAACAACATATAAAACATAACCTCAATTTGTACAATTGTCTAGCACGAAAAACAAAGGTAATAAAAATATATAAACAAAATGACCCAATATCTACCGCCAAATCTGTTGGCGTTATTCGCCTCGCGGGATCCAATACCATTTATGCCGCCGGTGGATAAATTGCCACACGAAAAGAAATCGCGAGGCTATTTAGGCGTTGCCAAATTCATGGACGACTTCGAGGACCCAAAGGATACACCGTTGCCGAAAACCGTTGAGACGCGCCAGGAGCGTCTCGAGCGGCGGCGTCGCGAAAAAGCGGAACAAGTCGCCTACAAGCTGGAACGCGAAATAGCTTTGTGGGATCCAACTGAAATCAAGAATGCCACGGAGGATCCATTTCGTACGCTGTTCATAGCACGCATCAATTACGACACCTCCGAGTCCAAGTTGAGGCGCGAATTTGAGTTCTACGGCCCCATCAAGAAGATCGTGCTCATTCATGATCAGGACTCAGGTAAATTGTGATTTTTATTTTTTATATATGCACTTTCAATTTTTATACACTGATCTCGAATGTGTCAAGAATTGGTTAGGAAATCGATCAGATCGATAATAGCAAACCGATAAAGCCAAATATCCCTCACAAATTTAAATCTACAACCACCAAATTTGGTTGGTAGGTGGTTGACGTAATCTAGCATAGGCCACGCCCATCTACGCCGCCTCCAGGCCCACCACAGTTTTTAAGTGAGAGCCATCCAATCTGGAAGGCATATATTACCGATAACCGCCTTTAAGTATCGATAAACAAATTTGTATGGAGATGGAATGTAGCTTGCTGGTAACTTTCTTTAAAGATCGGCAAATGCAGTTTCAGACCATGCCCACACTAGCCGCCGCCATGAACTTCGGTCCTTGAAATTTGAAATGCGCATACGAGTATCTTCCACAATTTAGAAGCTGAAACCACCAAATTATAAAAGTATATCACAGGTAGCTCCCTTGAACGATCAATAAAACAAAACTTGGCTGGTAACGCCCACTCCCGCCCACATAATTCTCAACAGACGATATCTTCTGCAATTTAAGAGCTAAAGTTACCAAACTTGGAAGGCTCAAAAGAAAACTCCTCAAACATTTTTTTAGTCACGCCCACTACTGCCCCCGAAAATTCCCAAAATGCTACATCTGGTGAAATTTGAAAGCCAAAGTTGGAGGATATATTACTAGGATTATTTGTTCAATAATCGGTATTCCTTGACTAGACCCAACCCTGTATGCGGCACCTGTTATCAAATGGTATTACTATTTATATTTAAATGTTTCGTTCCCACTTTCATCAATTTTTTGTTGTTGTTCATCCAACAGGTAAACCCAAAGGCTACGCCTTTATTGAGTACGAGCACGAGCGTGATATGCACGCGGCGTACAAGCACGCCGATGGTAAGAAGATTGACAGCAAGCGTGTTCTGGTGGATGTTGAACGGGCCCGCACTGTCAAGGGCTGGCTGCCACGACGTCTGGGTGGCGGATTGGGCGGCACTCGGCGCGGTGGCAACGATGTGAATATCAAGCACTCCGGCCGTGAGGATAATGAGCGCGAACGTGAACGCTATCGCTTGGAACGCGAGCGTGAGGATCGTGAAGGTGGTGGTGGTGGTGGGCGTGGTGGTGTCGGCAGTAATGGCATCGATTCACGTGGCGGCGGCCGTGGTGCACCGTATGGCGCCGGTGTTGTGGGCGGCAGCGAGCGGCGTCGGTCGCGTTCCCGCGATCGTCGTGACCGTGATCGTGACCGTGGCAGTCGTGTCATGGGTCGGTCACGCAGTCGTTCGCGTGAGCGGAGGAAACGTCGCGCCGGCAGCCGGGAGCGTGACTATGACGATTTCGATGGTCGACGCGACAGACGAGACAGGGATCGCGATCGTGATCGTGAGCGTGAAAAGAAAAAGAAGCGCTCCAAGTCACGCGAGCGTGAATCGTCACGTGAGCGGCGTGATCGCAAGCGGGAGCGACGTGATCGTGATCGGGGTGGCGTCGAACGCGGCGCCGGCGGCGATCGTGATGTTAAGGAGCGTAAACCCGATTTCCGTGAAATGGATATGATTAAGATTAAGGAGGAGCCCATCGATGATGGCTATCCGACGTATTCAATGAACGATTATCAGAATACGGCCATTAAACGTGAAATGGATGATGAGAACGAGGAGAAATATCGGCCGCCCGCTGCACATCACAATATGTTCAGTGTGCCTCCACCGCCGATACTTGCGAGGAGCAATAGCAATAGCAACCCTGACAATGGTGGACAAAATGCCAACGATCCGGCATGGTGGCGACAGTGAGTGAGTCCTCTACGTGTACATGGTCCTGGTCAACGGATGGTAATCGATACGATTAACGATAACAACTTTTCAGAGTTATTATTGTGTAATTAACAAACTTTGCTGGATGGTAATACTACTTTTAATACACTAGAATCGTAATTACAATCAATCATTTGGGGGCGCAATCGAAATTAACGATTGCTTTCAACATATTTATTCAATTGAAATTTGCAATTCATAGCAATACAGTGGGACGATGCAGTATTCGGATACAACGAAGCGTAAGACATGCTGTAAGTCCGTTTAAATGCTGTGGGAGCACTTGTTAACTTCCATTTTCAAATTTACCATAAATACAAGAGAAAAACAAACAAATAAGAAAGTAAAACAAGATAAAAACAAAAGAAAACAAAAAAAAAACACACAAAAACGTAAATCAACAATTAATTGTGCATAGCTTAAATACGTTTAAATATGTAAGTAATTCTAAACAATTGAAATGAAGAGTAAGTAAAAATAAATCCGATCAAGATGTGTGTGTTTGATTCCCCACCTTTGGTAAGGGGGTATATGGGAATGCCTTGGTGTGTAAGAGTATCCCTCGTCCTGGATCCACATGGCTAAAACCGATGCACTTCAGCACCGATTGGTTGGTTTGTTTGGTCAAAAATACTTAAGCAAAAACAAAAACAAAACAAAAAACATACTTTAAACCCGTGCGCTAACTTGTGCCATTTTTATTTTCTTTATCTTTTTGCAGTTTTCAATATTGAAAATCTGATAAACTCAATAATGGTACGATATGTATGTGTATTATGTGCAAACAGAACCACAAGTATTTCAACAACAAACAAACACAAAAAAGTAATCTTTCCGAAAGACTTCCACACAAAGTAGTGAAAACTTGACTTATTAGAAACTTGCAAAAAATAAATCAGGTAATTCCTTCACTACACAAATCTCACTAACCCATGCGTTTACCGTTCTAGGCCAACACTAGAAACGTGATGGCTCCCAGGGACGCCAGATCACCTTATTCAATTGGTGTACATTCTGTATGTATTCTCTTCAAACCTGCTGGGGTCTGTGAGTAAGTTTGAATCGGGCCTGCTTTTTTTCCTCTTTTATTTTTCTTTAAATACAAATAGTAACTACTGACGATTGTAAGTTGTTGCAAGTTGGTTTGGTTGCTTGTTGGTAAGAATACTAAAAAAAAGGTACGCATGGCGAGAAAGGTATGCCCTTAGAAGTGGTTATGTTCTGGAACTTACATATCAACTGGATATCGTATGTAATCAATTTTCGATCTCGATCTTTTCAAGTACTTTTGATTGGTGATTGTTTGTGTGTTGCCCCTTTACTAGAGGACGAAAATCACGGAACGAACACATGATAATATTCCAAATGGAATAAGGTTTGTTATTGTTTGGTCGTTCTACTTTGGCGCCTATAACTGGTAAGGGTCCTCCCTCTATAGGGTTAACATTGCAGTAGCCGAAAGGAACCGTATTTTTAAAATACGAAATGGGGAAAGGTGTTAAAAGACATAATTAATCTACATGCGTTTATTTAACGACTACTTAAATAAGTAATTTGTTAGTGTTATAAAATCAAATATTGCAAAAAAAAAAATCAACAAAAAAGTCCTGTAATATGCATCCAAAGGTAATTTAGATGGGTCCGAAATTAGCATTATTTTATTATTATTTTTTATATTTTAAACTAAAGATGCAATTTGTGAATGATCCAAATTTTCGATCTTTTTGAATAGGCACTGGATGATCAAAAATTTGTATCTTTGTTGCTTCACAGTTTAAAAAAAAACGTTCTTTAATAAGCTTATACTAAATACTGCCCAAAAATAAAGTATTTTATTAAAAGAAAAGAAAGAAAGATTTTGTACCATTTTGTATTTCTTTAAGTAACATAAACGGTGAAGTGGCTGATTAGTGAGTATCAAAATATGTTGAATATAAAATTTATTTACTTTTTGAAATAGTTCTTTGCGTACCCAGCTTTTTTCCTCTAAGTTATAACTTTGATGGGGCTTTCGAATATTTCTAAATATCGTGGAAACTCTAACAGGGAATAGTAAAAATAAATTCCCGCCAAAATGTATCGGTTTGTGCTTGTGTGATTTTGGATAATCGGACATGAGTTCAAGGTTATATATTTTCTAAAAATCAATTCCGCAACTGCAATAGTAAGATATTTGATTAGTTTGGTTTATTATGATTTTTAAAGATTTTATAAAATTTTAAACTTAATTTTTACAACTTGAGTAAGATAAAAAATTGGTGATCAATGCAAAAGTTATTTTCATTATAGACTAAACGCTAACGCCTTCGACATCTTCTTTTCCAATTGATTAAGCGGTTGATTTATTCTTTTCATTTATTTTCGAAGATTTTAGTGGAATATTTAGAAAAATCTGTGAAATTCGGTTAATTTAGTGGTATTTTTTAATATTCAACCTTGAATAATTCATTCGAAATAATGATGAAGGCTTAAAAAATACATTAATGCAATCGATATTTTTGATATTTAATATTTAATATATTTTTTATTTAATTAATAAAAAAATTCCAAAGTAACCAATTTCTTATTAAATGAAGATAAAAGTATTCTGATATGGAAACATTATGATATTGAACTAGAATTAAAAAAAAAATACCAACCCTCAACGCATTTAGTATTATATATATTTAAATGCAGCCCTGGCAGAATTGGCATCATTGGTCATATTTAGTATATTATTTCGCAAATAATTTTTTCGCGCTGCAAATAGGGAGACACTCAAAATACAACCATTTTTTGGCGTGTGTGAGGCAAACGCAAGCCGCTTGATAATCTAAAAAAAGTAAGCAAGTAGTGAAACGTTTTAAAAGAGTAAGAAAATTTTCTATGTCCAAACGCAATCACACAGTGCAAATCAACGCAAAACAAATAAATAGTGAATTTTTATAAATTTCTGAATATTTTTTTGTCGCTATATATATATTTATTGTACAGCACGCACGCCCGGCATCATTGCATTTTTACGTTTGTGAAAAGAAAACGAGAGAAAAAAAAACATGTCTGACGAAAAGAAGGGCGGCGAAACCGAGCACATTAATCTGAAAGTACTTGGCCAGGATAATGCAGTGGTCCAATTTAAAATAAAGAAACACACACCCTTACGCAAACTGATGAACGCCTATTGCGACCGTGCCGGACTCTCCATGCAGGTGGTGCGCTTCCGTTTCGATGGACAGCCGATCAATGAGAACGATACTCCGACTTCGCTAGAGATGGAGGAAGGCGACACTATTGAGGTTTACCAGCAGCAGACCGGCGGCGGCGGCGGCATTGTCGATGTTTATTAAATCTAATATATATAATAATTGTATGAATGTAGTTAAGCTAGTTACTCTTCATTTTTACGACAACAAAACAACAAAAACAACAACAACAGCGCAAGCAGCAGACAAGCAACAGCGAGAAATATTCTACATAAATAAAAACAATACACATGAAAATTTCCATTCAGTTCCGTTTTGTTTGTAAAAACCAGAGATGAAAACAACTAAAAGGAGTGTATCCCTCTCCCCCACCCTTCCCTTTCCCTTATAATCCAAAACAAAGATCTAGATATTTGCTATAAAAAAAAACAACTGGAAAATAAAGCATTTTGTAAACTATGATTTAAGAACGACTCACGAAAATTGTGTATATTTTTTGTTTTTTTTTTTGGTGGGTAAATTCGCCGGTGGCGCACATTTCCCGCTTTATATCCCTCTGCCAAACGCACACACACACACACGCGAAGCACATGAAGCGCATGATATAAAATGGTGTGCGTGTGTGTGTGTGTATGTGTGTGTGTGTGTGTGTGAGGGTTTCAGCATTGTTGCTACACACACCGCCACAAAACGTACGAACTGTACGTGTACAGTAGAGCAACTGCGTGCCTGTGTGTGTGCCTGTATGTGTGTGTGAAAACGAGTATACATACACAATCGAAGCAGACAGACATCTGTCCATGTAAAAACCCAACATAATTATGCATGTGTGTATGTTTGAGTGTGTGTGTGTGATGCCATTAGCAGAATTTTATCAGCTCAACGTATGCATGAAAATATACATGGTATCGAAAGAAAATTAGATCTTCAGACATAACCTCAAAATCCTTATATATATATATGCATAAAATTGATGACGTCAGCGTTTGATAAAAGGGTCGAGAACTTTCTATGCATTAATGCATGTTTTGTGTTTGTTTTTGGTCACAAACAAATTCAACAAAACAAACAAAAAATACATTATTTATTATGTTTTTAATTTCGAAAATAAATGTAATTAAGATAGCATTTTCTAGGGACGGAAATGCCTACAAATGAGTGGTAAGTATTTCAATAATGAAATTGATAACCAAATCTTTTATTTTCTCCTTGTAAAAATAATTGTTTATTAATGTTCATCGCAAAAACTGTACAGGCATAAATATTGTTAATTCTTATATTACCAAAAGTGACATAAAGGCACCATTCCAACCCGATATTATATATTATATTATTAATTCAAATTAAAACGTACACGTTTCAAGTGGATTTGTTCATTAAATCCATTCCTTGGGATTGCGCAAAACCATTAATAAAGCGCTCTCCTTGGATTTGGGCTGCGGCTCATGCATATATTCCCAGCGGGCATTTAAAGGCAGCGACATTAGAATGCTCTCGTATCGCGCACCTGGGGTATACAGGCCGAATTTGGTGCCACGATCATAGATTAGATTGAACTCGACGTAGCGACCACGTCGCAGTAGTTGCCACTGCCGCTCGTTGTTGCCATAGGCGTCATTCTTGTGCTTTTGCACCAGCGGCAGATACGAGGGGATCACGGCCCGAGCGCAGCTGGTGGTAAAATTGAATGCCGAGTCCTGGGTGGGTTCATCGATGTCATCGAAGAAGATGCCACCGATGCCGCGTGACTCGTTGCGATGCTTGATGTGGAAGTAATCGTCGCACCATTTCTTGAACCGGGGATAATAGGTAGCATCGTGCTCATCGCAGGCACTCTTTAGCGTCTTGTGGAAGTGACGGGCATCCGTCTCGTCCAAATAATACGGTGTCAGATCTGTGCCACCGCCGAACCACCATTGCTTTTGGCCATCGGGCAGTTCCACCTCGAAGTAGCGATAGTTAAAGTGTATCGTCGGCACATGGGGATTACGTGGATGAATTACAGCACTGACACCGCTCGCAAAGAACGGCAATTTCACGTTCTCCGTCAGCGCTTTGCCACGCGCCCGCATCTGCTGCACTGCAGCCGGTGGCAGTGAGCCGGTCACCACCGACACATTGACACCGGCCTTTTCAAAGACATCGCCGTCCTGGAGGACACAGGTGACTCCACCGCCGCCCTCCTTGCGCATCCAACGATCCACTTTGAACTTTTGACCGTTAAACTCCTCCGATTCGAGAGCACGACAGAATTCCGCTTGAATCTCCATAATCATGAGTTCCATTCGATGCCGCATATTCTCCTTGTCTTCCAGCAGCACATTTGCGTCCGTTATCGGTTCCGCCATGAATTTCGATACGTTCAGCCTGCGTTTGACATTTGCGGCCTCTGCCTGTGCGTACGTGACCGTTGCAAAGCTGCAAAGGCCCAGTCCAGTGCCAAGTAGAAAGCCCCGCAGATGTTGGCTTCTCATGCGTCTGCCCAGCTGGAAGGTGCCCAGGGAGAGCAGCGATATCGTGTGCCTCATCGCATTCATATCGATTCTATTTTTTTTGGTTACTTTGTTGCATAAAGTACACGGAATTCTTAAGTGGACAATGAACAATTGTTGTTATCTATCTTCTTCTTGCGCCGGCATTTAAAGGCCACTAGATAACACAAGCTATCGATAATTGTTCCAATCGATTGCGAAGCGTTCGATTTGCTATGCTGTTCAGTAATGGGAGTCCAGCTTTATTGGCAGATAACGGATAAACTTTTTTATGGTACTGGCAATTATCAATACAACAAATTAGTCTTTCCTTTTATTATATTATATAGCGCATTTATGTCACAATGCAAAAGTGAGCAAAGTGATTTTCAAACCGTGTTTAATGTACTTGTTTTTAATAATCATCGAATACATTAAATAAATTTTATTGCGATTTGCAATTTAAGGCCAACTTACAGATCGACGAATAATTTCTCGAGCGAAATTTGCAATATATTTCGTTTGTGGAAGCTAAAAACAAAAAGGTCTGCGAAACAAAAATTTAATAATTTAATTTCCTCGCCATTACGGCGATTATAAGTACACAATATTTCGCGGCACCATTGTTTTATATGGAGTTTGTCATTATCGATAAATTTTTTAAATCTGTAAAGTGGGATTAAGCTATTTTCATAAATACAACAATATAATTTGTCCTTTCTTTTAGACGGTTATGTCACTGGAAAAGTGAGCAAAGTGAACTTTAAACAATTTTTAGTGCAATCGTTATTAATAATTATCGAACACATTAAATAAATTCTATTGCGACTACACCTTAAGATTTTGAAAATTGTGCGTATCGATTACGAGTGATCGATGAGTAATGTTGTACAGTAATGTTAGTCTAGCAAAAGTGAGCTGAATGATTTTATTCGGATTTTATTATTGCATTTTATTTTAATAATAATTGAAAACATTAAATAAATTCTATTGTTTTGCTTGTATTCATGCAGCCCTGGTAAAAGTATCGATTTTAAAATTACCCGACAGTTTTGCAGAGCGTCGATACTTACTTGTGTGCTTGATCAACACTTTTGAATAGAAGCGGCTGCAAAATTGATATTTCTACTAAACTAAATCATTTTTGTAATAATTCAAGTGAGTAAATTTGTGTTTGGTATTTTAGGAAATAAGATTGTGTGAGTTGTGTGTATGTTGAAATCATTGATGTTTGTTTCAATAAAAACGGACCCCAAAGAAGCGAAATGTCTGGCTTGGAAAAATTTGAAGACACTCTGGCTTGGCGTCAAAAATTGATTGCCCATTTGATGCGGTAAATAAATTTTGATGATTCTACATTTTTGTAATGCTGATGAATATAAATAGATTATTTGGAATGTACTTTGTATGTAGAATAGCACAGTGAAACAACATTTCATAGTTATTAGTGTCACAGCTGTTGATAAGAAGACGAAATTTATTTAATATTTTAAGGTTGGATTTTCTTTTTGTAGTTCGCCGCCTCCACAAATGAAAAGAGAATCAATGGAGCCACGCCATAGTTTGGATATTGTGCTGGATTTTCCAGCCTTGATTAAGGCCAAGAAGGCCGAACTTGCAGCTCAACAGCAACAGGAAAAGCGCGAAAACATCGAGCAAAGCAGCGACACTAACATTAGTAATATTAGCGCGCAATTTGCGAACCTTTACGAAGCTTGCGCAGATACTTCGATGACGGAAAATGCCGATGAGACTTTTGGTGTGTTTGAGCGTATGTGTGATAAGACCGGTTCCGATCCAGATAACACGCTCTTTCAATACCTGCACAGCGATGATAAGGATCAGATATTGGCCCTAGCCAAGGAGCGAAGCGCCCGTGCAGATAAATGTAAGTGATCGATGCGAATCCTTAGGCATCTCTCTTTGCTTGTAGACTACGAGGTGTGTTCAAAAAGTATCGCGAATTTTGAATTTTCGCGGGTTACGTATAATCGAATTTCGATTTTTTTGTAGCGTTATGTTGGTACTCATGTCTCTCACTTATGCCGACAAGCTCGGCCATTTTGAATGTTCACTTAATTGTTGACAGCTGCTTTGCTTGCACGTGTTTTGGATCGTCTTCGATTTTTACCTATTCAAAAAAATGGATCAAAGAACCTGTATCAAATTTTGTGTGAAAAAACGAAATTAAGTGCGCGGATGCATTCCGAATGTTGATTGTGGCATACGGAGAAGCTACCTTGGACCGAAGCAACGTTTATCGGTGGTACAAAATGTTCTCAGAAGGCCGAGAAGATGTGAACGACGAAGAGCGTGCCGGACGCCCGAGCACTTCAACAACAGACGAAAAAATTAATGGAGTGGAGAAAATGGTATTGGCCAATCGTCGAATCACCGTTAGAGAAGTTGCTGAGGAGCTAGACATATCGATTGGCTCATGCCATTCGATTTTTATCAATGATTTGGGCATGAGACGGGTCGCCGCATTGCACCACGATAACGCCCCTGCTCACACATCGTTGCTTGTGCGCGACTTTTTGGCCAAAAACAACACACTAATGATGCCGCAGCCACCGTATTCCCCAGATCTGGCCCCCTGTGACTTTTTCTTGTTCCCTAAACTGAAGAGGCCCATGAAAGGACGACGTTACGCTACGCTTGACGGGATAAAGACGGGATCGAAGGAGGAGCTGAACAAGATAAAAAAAATGATTTTTTGAAGTGCTTCGAAGATTGGAAAAACCGTTGGCATAAGTGTATAATATCTCATGGGGATTACTTTGAAGGGGACAAAATAGATATTCATGAATAAATAATGTCTGAAAAAACACAAAATTCGCGATACTTTTTGAACACACCTCGTACTTATTACATTGTTAACAATCTGTTTATTATGCAGCTGGTGACTTGGAAATGGATGCACTGCGTCGCATGTTCGACGACCTAAACGGTCAGGACCGACTGGAAACTGAGAGTCCACTCAAGAGCGCTGATTGCACACAGCTGGAGGATGTTGAGGCGCCATCTCGCTTCTGGGACTCCACACTGTTGGATACCGATTCGGTTTTTCAGCCATTGGCAAAGACGTCACCGGTTAAGATGGTGGGCCTAATGCGTCCTTCAACCATAATAGAGGCCAATGAGGCAGAAATGACGGGTCAGCAGTCCGCTGACTCCTCGTCTTCACTCACCAACAACAACAGCAGTTTTTTGACCGCACCAACGCTGAAAACGGCTCAAAGCTACGAAACGATTGCATCCGGTTCCAGTTGCTATCAGTCAGCTGGAGACAATTCACGAGCCAGCATTGAGAAGGTGGAGGAGATGGGAAGAACTCTGAACGTTGATGATTTGTTTTATGCGGCCATTGCCAAGGCAAAGCCACATGGCATTTCGCCAGACGAACAGAAGCAGCTGCTCAGCGATTTCCACGAAACTGTTTTCGAACTTATCGACAACGATGAGGCGGACAATACAATTATCGAATTGTCCTCAACGGATGAGGAAGAGCAGGAGGACGATGAGGGTGATTTAAATGCGGACATAAAAAAAGAGAAAATTTCAACAATTGGCGTTGCAATCGAGGAGGAGGACAAGGAAAACACGTCTATGGAATTCAATGATACTATTGAGGAAATGGATTATAGAATGCGGAAGGGTCGCGAACTAATTGCCGCCAAGGCAGCAGCAGCAGCAGTAGCAGCATCAGCAGTAGCACAACCAGCAATACCATCCCCTAAGGCATCACCAGCTGCCACACCCACAAAACCGCTGGCAGACTCGAATATCATCCATTTGCATCCGAAGCAGAATACATTTGTGTTGACTCCCAAAAAAAGACAACCAATATCAGCGTCGCCGTCACCATCATCATCACTACAAAAGGGTGCCAACAGCAGTAGCAAGTTGCACGGATCAGCCGGAAAATATTCTCTGCTAGTTCTGGCAAAGAAACAGGATAAATTCTTCAAGGAGCCCTCGGGCATACCGATGAGACGCCAACAACTTGCCGTAAAGGATAATTATGCGCACATTGTTAGTCCGATACGGGCCTACACACACAAATCGGGCACTGCCCCCCTGATGAGCATGTTCCGCCAGACGTCAAACATCAAGGATGCCTTCGACAAGCTGAGCAGCAAGGAAATGGAACTGGAATCGCATCTCTGCCAATTGAAACGTGGCCAGGCCACCGAATCAAAGCTGCGTGTGGGCTGCATTGATGCCACTGCTCGATTGCTGCCAAAGAAGGCGTATATATCATCGGAGCTGATGCAGGTGAGTGCCAGTGTTGTGGCATCTATATATTAATTATATTATTAATAATTATACTTTGCAGATTGTGGATGAGCGCACGCGACGCCCCATGCCGCATGTGCCGAAGATTCAAAAGTATCTCGATTCGGCTGTGGAGCCAACTGTGATGCGACACGATGGCAAGATGAAAATGGCCAGCGAGAGTCCGTTCAAGCGCCCATCGCAAATACCGCGACCCAACGAAAGCCTTGCCGATCTGTCCCTGGCCTCCGGCGACATCTCTCTGTACACGCTGAAGGATGCCCAGAAATTTTAATCAATCACAAATTCAACCTGTTTTTTAACATACAAATATTGGCACTTGTTTTCATGTTTATAACAGAAGTCAGTACTACCAATAAACAAACAACAATTTAGTTACTAATAAATGCCATCGTTTGCTTTGTGAGAATATTTGTGGATTTAGGTCTGTTTAGGGGCAGTTCCCTTCCAGGCGCGATTCACCTTGGACTCGGAGGGCCTGCCCAGTTCGGTGCAGATGTAGCGACCCACTCCGATGAGCTTGTCCAAATCGATGCCGGTTTTTATGCCCATGCCATGCAACATGTAAACAACATCCTCGGTAGCTGCATTGCCAGAGGCGCCACGTGCATAGGGACAGCCGCCCAAGCCAGACACTGAGGCATCCACCACCCGTATGCCATACTCCAGCGAGGTGAGTATGTTGGATAGCGCCTGACCGTACGTATCGTGGCAGTGCACGGCCAGCTGCTGGGCGGGCACAGCGCGCGTCACCTCATCCAACATTTTGCGCATGCTGCCCGGTGTACCGACGCCAATGGTGTCACCCAGCGAGATCTCATAGCAGCCCATATCATGCAGCGCCTCCACCACCTGGACGACAGCCTTGGGAGCAACGGCACCCTCATAGGGACAACCCACCTGGCAGAACACACAACAGTTGAGTTTGTCGGATGAGATTGGTTACATTGCCTACCACAGTGGACACATAGCCGCGCACACGAACTCCATGCTGCTTGGCCGCTTCCAGGACGGGTTTGAAGCGTTCGATGGCCGCCGATGCGCTGCAATTGACATTTTTCATTGAAAATGCATCGGAGGCGGCACCAAAGACGGCGACCTCTTCAGCGCCTGCGGCCAAAGCGGCCTCGAATCCCTTCAGATTGGGCGTTAGCACTGGATAACTGATGCCGGGCACACGGCGAATGCCACGCAAAACTTCCGCATTGTCGCCCATTTGTGGCACCCACTTGGCGCTGACAAAACTTGTTGCCTCAATCGTTTGCAAGCCGGTTGTCGACAGACTATCGATTAGCTCGATTTTAATGGCAGCTGGCAGCAGTTTTGGTTCATTTTGCAGACCATCGCGTGGACCAACCTCAACGATGCGCACTTTGTCCTGCGACAACTTCGACATCTGTCGCGTTATCCTTGCCTGAAGTATGGGTGATTGAGTGTATATTATTATTGGTTGCTTTCAGCTGAACAGCTTCTTACAGTGGTTGTGCATTGTTTTAAGGGACGTGCCAAGTATCGTGGAATTAGCATTGTTATAAATATAATTATATACAAATAACAACTTGTTACGTGCAACACAAACAGCTGCTCCTTATCAGAAGATAAGATAAAGTTATCGATCGATCAATCGATTAAATTACTTGTATTTTGATGTCACATCGCTAATTTGCATTATGGATATGCAACTTGTTGCGTACAAGACGAACAGCTGCTTCTTATCAGAATGCAAATAAGCTTATCGATAGATCAATCGATCGACTAAGATATTTTCATTTTATTGAGCATCGCACATCTCTAATTTCTATTCACTGCAAGCGCGAACAGATGGCAAACAATAAACAAAATGAAAACAATTTAAATATGATCAAGCAGGAGGAAAGTGTCGATGATGGCGACACTGAGGATGTGTTCCATTTTGAAACGGAGCATTTGGCGCTGCGTGGCAACCAGTGCTACAGCAAACTACTGCGCACCATCGCTATGCTGCAGGCTCAACGCATTCGCGTCCACCAACAGATCGGTGAATTGGAAAGAGTACGAGATTTGTATCTGGAGAATCCGCAGTTGATGCTGGACAAGCTGCGCAACAATGAGCCTCTAATTGAGGCCAACTATTTGGCCACTGTTCGCCTCCCCGAGTTGCCCACATTGACCGTCAAGGATATGATGAAATTGGAGTCGCCAAAGCCAAAATCGAATCCCATCAACGAGGAAAAAGATTGTAAAAATGGAGCAAAGACATCAATGCGCCTGTGGACAAATGAGGAGCAGCGTCGCTTGGAGCAGTTGCTTATTGAGTATCCGCCGGAAGAGGTGGAAATGCGACGTTTCAATAAAATCGCCAAAGCACTGGGCAACCGAACAACCCAACAGGTCTTCAGTCGTGTCCAGAAATACTTTCAGAAACTGCACGATGCCGGCATGCCGGTGCCGGGACGCTTGCCCAAATATAGGCGGGGTGGTGGTCCAACGCGGCCCAAATTTAATGTACGCCGTTCAACGTTCTTTCCCGCCCAAAATATTGAGATACAAATGCCCGAGGATGAGTACACATTGGATGATCTGATGCCTGTGGCGCCATCGCCATCAACGCCTCCCATTAAAACCGAACCCAAGCTGGAGCCTGAGGCGCTCGAAACGGAGCAGCGCCGCAAAAAGCTGTTGCAGCTGAAAATCTTAACATCCATACAGGAGGAGAAGCTACAAACCGAGGATGGTTACAGTCCCGATCCATTGGCGCCCAAATGCGCCGACTGCGAGGATTCGGCTGTGACGCGAACACGCTGGCGCTGCAACAGTTGCTATTGCTACCTGAATCTATGTGGCGACTGCCTGGCCGACCAGCTAATCACGGAACGCTTCGAGCATATGACTCACGATGTCGCTGTGGATCTGGAGACGTAGCTTTGAATTCTAGAATCACTTGTAAATAAGTATAATAAGTTATTGATAATTGGAATTCTTTTCTTTGGTGATTAACGTTCTATTTAATTTATCTGATTTTCATCATTCCATTTTTGTTGTCCTCATGAAGTTTCATGCGAAGTTTCCGGATATTTTACTAATTTTGCATTATCGATTATTAATTATCGATTTGTAAATAAATTCTGAGACCATGAAATTGATGTGGCTATGCAATTCTCAATTTTTCTTTTATCTTAGATACTTATCTTTAGCCCTGTAGTAATGTCCTTAGCCCACTTAACTCAGTTAAGCCGTTATTATATTGAATCTATTCAAATCTTACCTCTTGCAAATAAAATCAATAGAGAAATTCAAGTTTTCTTAATTTGAAGGCAATTCGCAACCATTTCACAGTCAAGCTCAACATGCACTTTTAACAAAGAAATGTGCCAAATTTAATTTATAGTTGCGACAGGCTTTAATTGATTTGCACAATTTCAACGGTTGATTGATACTTTTATTGGATTAAATGCATTCGCTCGAATCGTACAAAGTTATTTACATTTATCTATAAGCGAATCCCGATTTGAATTGAGTTTAGTGGCCTTTTATGTACATATATAGAGGACTCTATGTATTGGAATTATCAAGAACAATTAGTTTAAGCTATAGCCTTATTCGGTTACTCTCCCACGTCCCCACCCCCTCGCCAAACTTTCCCAAATACACAACAACAAAAGAAAGAAACAACGAGCGACATTCTTTGGATTTGGTTGCTCAACTCTTGACACGCGCCGCACTGCGTTTGGTCTCGATCCATTGCTGAATCTCCTGCTTGAGGGCCTCGTTCGACTTGACCTTGTCCATGGTGAGCGGTTCGCGATTGAACGGATCTGTCTGATCGCTGAGCAGATGCCGTGCAATTGTCGATCGATCAACGGTCACCTTGGAGCTGGGCAACACAACCGGATCGGTCATCAGAGTGGATATGATTGGGTCCAGATATTCCTCGGGCGCATCGGCAAGCAGCTCCTGCTCCTCCTTGTAGTCATCGCACATTTTCTGCACCTTGGCCGCAAACTCGGACATGTCGCCAATTAGCTGACCACCACCGATGCGTATCAATATATTCTCCGCATAGCCAAAGAGGTGCTCGCTGTAGGAGCGACCATCCTGCGAGACGGCCAGACAAAAGGAATTGTCCGTACTTAAATTGATATAGATGTGCGCAATTTCCAGCACCATTTGTGCCGGATCGAACTCGAACTCCTTCTTGTCCTTGACCTTGAAGCGCTCCCGCTGCGGCCCGACCAAATGGAGTAGAAAATAGTTGAGCATCGCTGCGATGCGATCCACCATGCTGTTGTGACAGAAGATGCTCTTGATTTCGGTGGTCAGCAGCTTGAGCAGATTGATGGTGTCCCTGCCCAGTATGTTGTCGAAGCGTGCCAGCATGCCCAGATGATGCAGATTCGTTGTCTGCTGCTGTCGCTCACTGGGCGACAAATTGTTCCATTCGCCATTGTCCTGCGCCTGCTGTAGCTGTTTGATCTGCTCCAGATTCGACAGCGATTCATCCAGCAAAAAGATGGCATCATTTATCAACAAGTTGATAAAGCGTAAAAATATTGGTGGCTCGATTGCCTCCATGTTGCGTTCGGCTTCGATGGCCAGCTGGCGAAAGCATTCCACATGCTCCTCCTTGGTCCAGAGGAACTCCATGATCGCGTACATGGGCCGACGATAGTTGAACTTTTGCTCAAACTGCACCGACTGGCCGGTCATCTCGATGCTGACGAAGACATTGAGCAGACTGCGCACCACCTGCAGCCGATCCGTGTGGCTATCGAAGACGTGTGTGTTGAACGACTTGCGATTGCTGCCAGAGATTTGTGACGGCAGCAGAAACTCGAGAGCATCGGCGAGTTTGGCACGCAGATGCGGATTCTTGACCAGAGCCGAACTGCCCATAAACTGGAGTATCATCTTGAAGAAGGCATCGTGCGAACTGGTGTACATCTGTATGAACTGATCGCCCGAGAAGCTGCGACAGAAATTCAAATACGCTGCAATGTTATCGATGATGCACTCTGGCACCGATTTCATGTAGGGCGCCACAAATGGTGGCGTCTCGGATAACAGCTCCAGATTGCGCAGCATCTGTGGCGCAAAGTCCTTTCGATCCAAGGCCGCCTCATAGCTTTCGCGCGGCAACATTGCAATCTCCGTCAGCCAAATGGCCGACGCCTCAAAGAACTTCAGTATGGCCGTGTCGTTCTCCGGTTCGCCCAAACCATTGCGGATGCACAGCATCTGTTGCATCTGATCCTGCAGCATGCGAAACAGATTCTTGGTCAGATCATTATTGGGATGCCGGGTGGCCACATCCTGATACGCAGTCTGTGTATTCTGCAGTTCGCGCATCATGCGCGTCAGCCGTTCAATGCACGCCCGATTCCCCAGCTCGAATGCCTTGTGCGCCATATAGAAGATCTCCGTGATGAAATTGTACTTCTCCGCAGTCAAGCGCTGTTCACCCTCCTCTGCGGGCAGCAGGCATGTCTCCTCGTAGGCCTTCAGCATGCTGACACCCTTCGCCTGACGCTCATCGGCATCGGCGACGGCACAGTACGTGGGATCGACTAGCATCACCTGCAACAGCGAATACAAATTTCAATTGATACACGCGCAAAAATGCAAACAGTTAAGACAAGTGCTACCTTCAAGGATGGCGCACAGAGTGGCGCACACAAACGCATTAAAACGGCACTCAGACCGGTCATGAATGCATCGCTGGCGGTGCTGTGCACAGTCTGTTCCAGATTTAAATTAATGGTGCTCCATAGGTGACCACGTGACACATTCGCATCCAAACAGTTGGCGATCCACTGGAGTGTCTTCTTTTTGGTTGTCGATGACTGGACGAGCAGCTGCTTGATTAGCGTAAACATGGACTGTTGATGATGGGCCAACAGCTGCCAGAGCGATGGATCCGTTTGCTGTGAGATCGGCGAAATATCGCGAAAGAATTCATATGGCGCCGTTTGAGTCTTGGGCATGATGGATATGCAGAGCAACTGCCCGAAAAGTGTGTCCATGTAATCGCCACCTGAAATTTTTGATATGTCAACAAGTCTGCGCACAGATAAAACAAAAACAAAAAATTCAACCTTTAGCTTTGGGATTGGGCGTTGTGTAGTCGATGAGCAGCTCGCCGAGAATGTCGGCACGCTTCTCGCGCACAAAGAAGCCGAGTATCCAGAAGATGTTCTTGCGTATGCTTATCAAATTTTCCTTGGCCAATTGCTTGTGCAGCTCGCCAAGCATCGGATAGAAAATGGCCTTGAGAGCGCCCAGCGCCTCCAGTGGCTCATCTTCTTCGAGCACTTTGCATGCCACAAGGACCAGAAATTCCTGGGTGCTCGTATCATGCTCGTCCGCTCGCTCGAACATCTCCAACCACTGGGCGGCAAATGTTTGTGGTGCGAATAGATCCGGCTGACGCATACAGGTGCTGGCATTATTGAGGATCAGCTCAAGGATACGATTGCAATGCTGCTTGTCCTTTGCATTGCAATCACGCTCTATCTTCTCCCATCTGGTATAAGCACCATACAGATAGCTGATCGCGCGTGTCTCCAATGCCTCCAGCTCCTGATCCTTACTGTAATCCACCTGTCCAGCGGGCATTAAATATTTAGCGGTATCGTTGAGCATGAGACGCTCGAATAACGCATGGGCGAGCAGTTCCTCGCTGAGCGCATCCTCGCCACTATTGTCGGCCACAACAACATCGGCCAGGCAGAGCACCCCTCGCTTGCGTCTGGTGTTCGCCTCTTTGCTCAGAGTAAAGAGCAGAATTGATTCAATCAGCTGCTTGGACACACCATTCGCTTGGGGACCCTCTTGCAGCAGAGCTGCGAATGGATTATCTGTCTCTCCAACGCTGGACATTGTTGCGACCTGCATTCCTTGCGATTAGTTAATGTTAATATTTAGTTCACCACAAATTAACAAATAATTATAGATTTTCTGCTACCTGTCACTGTGTCACTTGGAGAATTACTTCCAAATATCGAATAATAATCGAATATCTTAATCGAAATTTTAAATACCACAAAAGAGTATTTTTAGCTGCGGGTGTTTATCGAAATGTTAGACATACGAGGTTTGTTCAAAAAGTATCGCGAATTTTGTGTTTTTTCAGATATTATTTATTTGTTCATGAATATCTATTTTGTCCCCTTCAAAGTAATCCCCATGAGATATTATACACTTGTGCCAACGGTTTTTCCAATCTTCGAAGCACTTCAAAAAATCTTTTTTTTTTATCTTGTTCAGCTCCTCCTTCGATCCCGTCAAGCGTAGCGTAACGTCGTCCTTTCATGGGCCTCTTCAGTTTAGGGAACAAGAAAAAGTCACAGGGGGCCAGATCTGGGGAATACGGTGGCTGCGGCATCATTAGTGTGTTGTTTTTGGCCAAAAAGTCGCGCACAAGCAACGATGTGTGAGCAGGGGCGTTATCGTGGTGCAAAAGCCAATTTTTGTTCTTCCACAAATCCGGGCGTTTCTGGTGGATTGCTTCGCGCAAATTGCGCATAACTTGCAGGTAATATTCCTTATTGACCGTTCTACCCTGTGGCAAGAACTCATGATGCACACCGCCCCTGCAATCGAAGAAAACTGTCAGCAAAACTTTCACATTCGACCGAACTTGGCGCGCTTTTTTCGGTCTTGGTTCGTGCGGCAGCTTCCATTGAGATGATTGAGCTTTGGTTTCCACGTCGTAACCATAAACCCACGATTCGTCACCAGTTATGACCCTCTGGAGCAAATTTGGGTCGTCGCGGACAGAGTCCAACATCTCATTAGCAATGTTCATGCGATGCTGTTTTTGGTCGCAATTGAGCAATTTTGGTACGAATTTCGCGGCGACCCGTCTCATGCCCAAATCATTGATAAAAATCGAATGGCATGAGCCAATCGATATGTCTAGCTCCTCAGCAACTTCTCTAACGGTGATTCGACGATTGGCCAATACCATTTTCTCCACTCCATTAATTTTTTCGTCTGTTGTTGAAGTGCTCGGGCGTCCGGCACGCTCTTCGTCGTTCACATCTTTTCGGCCTTCTGAGAACATTTTGTACCACCGATAAACGTTGCTTCGGTCCAAGGTAGCTTCTCCGTATGCCACAATCAAAATTCGGAATGCATCCGCGCACTTAATTTCGTTTCACACAAAATTTGATACAGGTTCTTTGATCCATTTTTTTGAATAGGTAAAAATCGAAGACGATCCAAAACACGTGCAAGCAAAGCAGCTGTCAACAATTAAGTGAACATTCAAAATGGCCGAGCTTGTCGGCATAAGTGAGAGACATGAGTACCAACATAACGCAAAAAAAAAATCGAAATTCGATTATACGTAACCTGCGAAAATTCAAAATTCGCGATACTTTTTGAACACACCTCGTATAAAAAGTAGTAGCTAACTTATCAACGTATTTATTATATTGATATTGCGATTAAGAAATATTTAATTTTGTATTAATGCGTTTCTTTTTTTTTCAAAGGAAAATCGGAAACATAAATCTCAACTTCAGTTAAGTTTTCAAAAAATCTTAGGCAACTTTTAATTATATTTATTTGGATAGAAACAATTAATTTTTGCTTAATATTCTTAATAACTTTTCGGTGAAATTACATGTGCCTTTAATTTGCCAGCTTCTAATTATCTTTTACTTTTCAATTGAAAAAAAAACCGAAAAATATAATTTAAATTTAGTTTGTGATTTAATCGTTATTTTTAACGTGTTTATTATTAATTAAATAAGTAAATATTGTTTTAAAGTACTGAAACGTTTATCGCTTATCTAATAAAGTACTTGCATATTCAGGGAAACTGCACTATACATAGATCTGCATAAGAAACTGGCCAACTTAGCAGTGACTCCCAAACTGTTGTTAATCTGTAAAAAGGATCTCAAACCTATTTTCCGCTCGAGAAGCTTAACGGAAAATGCGTTGTTTGCCAAGTTAGAAAGAGAATGAATTTCAAATTTAAGTGCAGCAGCAATATCAGATTAATTAGTACAATTGTCAGAGTAGACCGTATAGAGTCAGTAGAACATATAGCTGATATAGGAACATTCGATCGAAAGATGAGTTCTTGTAGAAGAGACTACTATATCTTATAGCTGTCATGCGAACAATTCAAGTGAGCAACGGTGTGTAATCTTCGGCATGTCTAACTTAATCGTTGTTACTTATTTGTACTCAGGGTATACAAAATCGTAGAGTACTTAAACAAACCACAATAAATTATCAAATTGATTTTTTATCAATCAACAGTAAATCAATTATGCATGCATTTCCGCAGTAAAATGCACTCGAGTAACCTTCAATATCAGTTTTAATAAAATAAAATAAAATAATTCGAAGTCCTCAAATCGCTTAAGTGAAATATGGAGCATAGCAGAAGAGGAGGAGACACATTGAAACGATTAACGGCAGCCGCATGCACTCAAAAACATTGATTTCTATGCATGTGTATGTATGCGTGTCTTTACATGTGTCAGCCTGTGTGTATGTGTTTAGTGCTGGCCATAGCCCTAAGCACCGTTGATTAGGCCTTAGCTCTGTTAGCGCTGTCGCTGCACATGCAGACACGAAGACTTTACTTCGTGTGACTTCGTCTGTATGTATGTTCATATGGGCGAAGCTAAAGCCAAAGCCAATTAAAACAATCAATTGCTTAAAAGTCACTCACAGCACACATACGAAGTGAACACCGGCGCCTGGCACTAAACCTTAACAAGTGCCGTTAAATCGTTTACTGATCGGCAATAATAAAAAAGCTGTAGTCCGTTGATTTGCCATTTCTTTGCATCAGTCTGTGCAGCATTTTCGTACGGTAAACACATAAACGCACAATTGGCATTTGAAAATAAATGAAATCAAATCGCAACTGAAGCGTTTCCACAAAAAGGTCGTTAACTGTTTTTAATATGTGCGTGTGTCTAATATATAAATATTTGTTTAATTTATGAAAAAAAAATAAACAAGAAAACTTATAAGTTAATTATTATTTATTTAAAAAAAGACACCAAGCATCATGGCTGTTGATTTCTGTGCTCATAAACAAGAATTCAGTTATATTATATAGTGATACGATCTGAAAAATTAATCAACAATGTGTTTCAAGTTTTATCTAGACAACTTCAAATGTAGGCATGGCTATATTGACTCGACTTCTGATGCCGTTCAAGAATATATAGGAAAACAGAGGCATCTCCTTCAATGCTTTTCAAAGTTAACTACAAATTAAAAATACTTTTTTGGAAGGGAATACAAATGTTACAGGCACAAGCGCAATTTGATGTTTTATTGATTATTTATTGGATTTCAGTCACCAAAAGAACAGGTGAAAAAGACTGCCTTAACTTTAATGGCTGATTAGAAAGTGCAAGAAATAAGTGGAAAATGTAACAAACAGCCTTAATGAACAGTACAAATACAAATATTACTAATTTCATTTTAACTATCTACAATTTGTTGGTATTTGTGCACTTAGAAGCCAAACAAAAGAATGAGCTAGAAATCATTTATGTCAACGTATGAGTAATATTCCATTAAGTGAATTTATTTTGCACATTTTGTGAATTTTTGTGTTTCTTCTACGCAGAAATGAGCTCATTACGAATACGTCCTTTGAGGCCAGAATTGCAGGCAATTGCTATACAGGAGCTGAATGAGCTGCCCGACCGCCTTGCCGATGACATCGAAGCACTGAGGGATTGGGTGCTGAAGCAGCCCCATTTGTGCGCCTGCACCGATGACCAGTTTCTGTTGGCGTTCTTGCGCGGCACCAAATTCAGTTTGGAGCGGGCCAAACAGAAATTCGATCGTTTCTATACGCTCCAGGCCACCATACCAGAGGTATTCAATGAGCGACGTTTGGCCGACGATCCTTTGACCTTGGATATCATACGTTCCGGGTGGGTAACTCAACGGATTGGCCTGCCAAAAAGAAGATTACAACTTGCTCCCTGCTTGCAGCGTCCTGTTGCGTTTACCGCAAGATGAACACGATATTGGTCCATGTGTGACAATCATACGCGCTGGTTCCTATGATACCAGTAAATATAAATTTCAGGATATCATCCGGGTCGGATCCATGTTCGGCGAGATTATGATGTTTGAGGATGAAAATGCAACGGTTTCCGGCTATGTGGAAATAATGGACATGAAGGGAGTGACGGGTGCACATCTGTTCGCCCTGCGGCCGGATCTGTTGCGCAAGTTCTCCACGTATGCGGATGAGGCGATGCCCACAAGGCAGAAGGGCATACATTTCATAAATGTGCCTTCAGCATTTGAGACCGGTTTCAATACGCTCCGATCTTTCTTTCCCGCTAAGATCAAAAGTCGAGTGTGTAAAATTTACTATAAAACTTCAATAAATCCCAGTTTATTTATAAACAAAACTTTTTTCTCGATTTTGTCAAATGCAGATTTCGGTGAGCTCGGATCCAGATGCCATATTCAATATAGTGCCTTGTGAGTACTTGCCCTTGGAATATGGTGGCACAAATGGCATCATCGAGGACATTAGTCGCTCCATGGAAATGTTGCTCTCCACTTATGCACAATATTTCCTGGCATCCCAGGACTTTGGGACCGATGAAAAGTTACGTGATTTTAGCACAGTCACCCAGGATGAAGACTCCTCGTTTGGAGCGATTGGTTCATTCCGAAAACTGGAAATCGATTAAACTGGCGGAATTATAAATGTTTTATTGCTAAATTGTTTTGGATTCTGATATCTATTTATAGCGAATGCTTTTTTTCTATAATCTTATCGTATAATCTCATGATTACTTTTGCGATATTATTAAATTACCCCACTTAAAATAAGCCGATTTAGTAGACAACTAGTCAATACCATTATTTCTAATGAATTGTTAATAATTGTTTAATCGAATAATTATGTACTTTGTAATTGTGTAATTAAAACATAAACTTGAATACCGTTTTATATTTGGTTTATTTCAGTTATCCGATTTTATCATTTATCGTTGAGCCATCAAATTGTTGATGTTGAATTTGGTGATAATGCCTCAAATATGCCCGATGGGGAAATTGTTGTAGTGGTTGTTGTGGTGTATATAATTATGTGAGTCGCTCCTAATGTCGTAATTAACCCGATAATCTTTAATAAATATACAATTGATTTGAACTAGTTATTGAGAGTTTCTACAATTACACCGTACATAATAATGATAATAATAGTGATGGAATTCCTTGGTCCATCATCCATTGTAAAGTACACAGTGAGTGCCGCGCCATTCACACCTCGTTGATGGGTCGCGAGCTGTTTTTACGTGGCGGCGGTGGCGGACTTGGCGGCGGACTAAAATCCGTTTCCGTATCATTGTAATTATATCGACTGTCCGATGGCGACAGCGATCGATATGTGCGCGGCGAATGCATATAGGAATCATGATGGCCACGATGGCCCCAGCTGCCGCTGTGACGCCTATGCCGGTCCATGCCGCGATCATCGTCATCATCATCATCGTCATAGTCATCGTAGTCGCTGTAATCGTCACGCTCATCGTGATGCGGCGAATAGCGATCCCGCGAAGAGGATGCCGGCGGCGGTGAACGCATGCGACCCAGCGGCGGTGGACGTGCACCACCAATACCGCCAGCTGGTGGCGGCAAAAATGGCGGCGGTAGGCCCATAAACGGCGAGAAGGGCGCCGGCAGGAATGGCAGTGGATTGGGCATATTCAACAGACCGGGCGAGCCGGGCAATGGCAGCGGTGATGGCGTACCAGCTAGTTCGGGCGCCACCAGAAGACCGTTGGCGGGCAGCGCATCCAGCGTTATATCGCCAACAGTACCAGCTCCATTGGCCATCGCAGTCAGTTTGCGCCGCAAACCGGCGGCTTCTGCCTGAGCCTCCTCGCTGCGACGTTCCGATTGACGCGCCGCCAGCCACGATTCGTGTGCACGATTCTCCAGCGTGCCCATCTGTGCCTTGTGCGAGGCAATCTGCGCCTCAATTTCGGCACGCAGCTCATCATTTTGAGATCTATTTGCAAGTGAATATATATTGTTATAGATTTGAGCGTTTTTAGATTATTGCGACTTACTTTAGCGTCTGAATTTCGTTCTTCATTAACGTTTGTGTTTCCACAGTGCTCGCATTCTCGCCCTGATGCTGCAGCCATTTGGCCTCCTGCAGGCTAAGCTCTCTGAAAGAAAGAATCCAAAGGATTTAGAAATGGATAAAAACGATTTAACCAATATTAACTAATTACTAATAAAATGTATTACGCACTTTTGCAGCTGTGTCTCCTTTTCCCTGAAGTATCCGGAGAGCACTTCGAGACGCGTTTGTGCCTCCAGCTTGTCCCGCTCGGACTGGTTGAAGTCCTGCTTCAGTTGCTCAACATCAGCGCTGGATGTTTGCAGCTGATTCTCGAGACGCGCTTTCGCTGCTAGCTCCTGTTCCAGTTTCGTTTGCAGCGCCCTAAATTTCTTTTGGGCTGCATTGAGTTCGCCGCGCGTCTTCACCGACGTTATCAGCTCCTGGACATTGGCATTGGAGTCCTTCTTCAGCATCCTTAGGCACTCCTCGAGCGCATCGATTTTGGCCAAACTTGTCTGCAGTTCGCTGTGCTCCTTGTCGCATTTGGCACTGGATTCCATGATCTGATGCTGCAACCGTTGCATTTCATAGTTGCGCGCCTCCAGAGCCTTGGCCAGCTCCTGCTCGGACTCCGCTTGGATTTCCTCGATGCGCGTCTGCAGCTTGGCCTTTTCCATTTCCAGCTCATAGTTATCCTGTTGCAACGATTTCATTTCACTGGCCAATCGCGTTGTGGTCTCTGTGTACGAGTATTGCAGTTCGCTATTCTCGCGACTCTTCTCCGCCAGACTGGCATTTATGTCAATGATGATCTCTGCAAGAAATTAAATTAGTCTGATGCTCAATAAATGACTATTGCATTTAACTTACTCTCCTGATCGTTGAGCTGTCGCTGCAGCTCATCGACGGTACTCATGAAGACCTCATCGCCATTCTGACCGTTCAACACCTCGGACAACATTTTATTTAGCTCCAAGCCCGCTTCAGCGGCATTGTCCAAGTCCTGTGCAAGGCATATAATTACATTATGAATATATATTTGATTTAGCAGCAATCCTCAGCTCACCTTCTCCAGGGAGCTAACCTGCTCCTGCAGTTTGGCCTTCTCATAGAGTTCCGTTTCGAGTTGTTTCTTGAGTGCGACAACCATATCGTTGGAGCCAAAGGAATTATCCTCAATGCTGGAGAGTTTCGTGCGTGTTGTCATCAAATCGTGCTTGACAATCATGCTCTCCTTGTGGGCGGCGAGCAGACTACGCTCCAAATGATTCAGCTTGGAGAGCAGCGCACCCTCCTGACTGCTATTGCAGAAGCAATAGTATGTCAAAATGAAGAACAGCGACGAGGCCGCAGCAATCAGAACACACAGCAATAAAATACTATGGTCCAACACTTTTGCCGCCAACACATCCATAAAATTGTCCAAGCTAATTGCGGCCACATGACAGTTGTCCACATTCGTGGCACGCTTACAATATCCCTCGGCCCCCTGTGCATCGCCTGTGGGCAGAGATTTTGAAGTATTGTATTAAACAAAGTCATATAACTATAATTATAAGAGACTTACCCAGGGGTCTCCCCGCTTCTGAATAGAGCAGTCGATGCAGTCCATCGTGGTCCGTTAGCGGCGCAGTTTCCGGTTCCTTGTCTCCCTGGCCCTGATTGGATATAAATGTGTTGACCGTGTCCATAATGGTGCTAAATAGTCCACGTCCCGGTCCCGCATCTTCCTTGACGTTGCTGCTGGGTTCCGGGGTCATCGATGCTGCTGGCAATCCAATCGGTTCGATGTAGCCAACAGCAACGTTTGGTTCATCATTCCTTGAGGGCGCAGGTGTCGGCTCCGCCTCATGAACTGCATCATAACCATTGAAGTAATCCGGCTTGGGTGTGGTGTGCTGCTCCAGCATTGCTTCCTCCTCCGTGTGCACATGTTGATGAGTGTCTCGGGGTTGTCGTTGATAATGCTGCTCCTGTTGTCGTTGCTCCGGTCGTTGTTGCACCTGCTGTTTCTGCTGTTGTTGCTGCTGTTCTGGTTGCTGCAGCTGTTGTTGTTGTTGCTCCAGCTGTTGCTGTTGCAGTTCTCGCTCTTGCTGTTGCTCCGGTCGTTGTTGCTCCTGCTGTTTCTGCTGCAGTTGCTCTTGTTGCTCCTGCTGTTGTTGCTGTTGTTGTTGCTGCTGCTGTTGTTGCTCCAGCTGTTGCTGTTGCAGTTCTTGCTCTAGCCGATCCTGTTGTTGTTGCACCGGCTGTTTCAGCTGCTGTTGCTTTTGTTGCTCCTGCTGTTGCCGCTGCTGCTGTTGTTGCTGGTGCTGCTGTTGCTGTTGCAGTTCTTGCTCTTGCCGTTGCTTTTGCCGTTGCTCCTGTTGTTGTTGCTCCTGCTGTTTCTGGTGCTGTTGTTCTTCTTGCTCCTGCTGTTGTTGCTGTTGTTGTTGCTGCTGCTGTTGTTGCTCCAGCTGTTGCTGTTGCAGTTCTTGCTCTTGCCGATCCTGTTGTTGTTGCACCGGCTGTTTCAGCTGCTGTTGCTTTTGTTGCTCCTGCTGTTGCCGCTGCTGCTGTTGTTGCTGGTGTTGCTGTTGCTGTTTCAGTTCTTGCTCTTGCCGTTGCTTTTGCCGTTGCTCCTGTTGTTGTTGCTCCTGCTGTTTCTGGTGCTGTTGTTCTTCTTGCTCCTGCTGTTGCTGCTGTTGCCTTTGCTCCTGTTCTTGTTGCTGTTTTTCCAACAGTTGCTGATGTTCCTGCAACTGTTTGTAGTATTCATTTGGATTGTGCAGATGCTGTTTCTTGAATAGAGGCGGCAAACTTGCCGTCACCACAGTAGGCGTGGCTTCAGTGGGCTTGACCTCAGTGGGCGCCTCAGTGGGTGCCTCAATCACTGCCGGCTTGGCTTCATTCTCGCTGGTAGCTGAAGCATTTGCAGTTTCCGGCTGATTGTGTTTCGTAATTGGTTCGATTTCAACGGCAGCTTCTTCGCTTGGTGCTGCTTCTCCGGATTGAGCTTCATGCTGTGCTTCAATCTTCTGCGTTTCGATGACTGCTTCCGACACAACTGTCACGGCTTCTGCAGCTTTAAATGGCTGAGCTGCAATTGCTTCCCGTATCACTTGTTGAGCATCGCTTTGTTTATTTTCTTGTATAGTTTGCTGCTGCTGCTGCTGCTCATCTGCCTTTAGGGGAAGAGCTTCGTTAATCTTTGGGTCATCCGTTTGATTTAGATTTAGGTTTTCTTTCACTATTTCCTGAGCTTCTGTTGTTGTGGCTGGAGCGGACTGTGTTTTAATTGCTTCGGGATTGGGATTTTGTTCAACAATTTTCTCGACTTTCTCAGCTTCTTTTGCTGCTGCTGTTGTTGCTGTTATTTGCACGGATTGTGCTTCAGTTGCAACTTCTTCTTTAGTCAATTGCTGAGCATCCACAGTTTCCACTTTGGGCAACCTTTCATCGATATCCTTCGCCGGCTTATCTATTTTTAGTTCTGGCTGTGCTGCCTTTTCAATTGTTTCCGTTTGTGGCTGCTGTAGCTGCTTCAACTCCACCGGTTTTAAGACTGGCTGACTTTCAGTTACGGTTTCAGCTTTTTCCGACTTCAGCTCATCTAGCTTCACCTCCTCCACCACCTCCGACGTGGGCACATCGTTAACATTTCGCGTTTCAATCAACAAATTGACTTCACTTGTGGCAAGTTTTTCCAGTTTTTCCGCGTTAGCTGAGGCTGCCGCCTGCTGTTTAACTTCCACGCCATCAGTTGTGGAATTCGGTGCCAGTTTATCGTTGGTTATTTCGTTATCTTTGCTATCAAGTGTCGCCAGTTCGTCATCGTCGTCGTCGTCGTCGTCATCGTTAATTTTGTCGTCATCTTCTTCGTAATCGCCGAAACCATTTTCAACGCTTTTCGTTTCATCGATTTTAGTTGCTTCGCTTTGGATTTGTTCTGCTGCTGCTGCTGTTGTTTGGTTTAGATTTCGTTCCATGACTGCTGGCACCACTTCCAAGGGCAGCTCGGTGCCATCGACCATGCGCAGATTGGGTTGCACTGGCGTTATTGGTGTGGCTGCCTCGCCACTGTTGCTGCTCGCTTGATCCTGTTCCGTGAGTATGCCCAGCTTGAGTGTGTCCAGCGGTGAGGTGGTTGTCGTTGTCACCTCATCAGCTGTTTCGGAGGCATTCAACACTGGCTGCACTTGCTCCACTGGCCCTGCTTGCTCGGGATTATTTACAACGGCTGGTGTTGCAGGCGCTGTAGCTGCCGCTGCTGCTGCTTCAGATTTAACTGGCCACGCAACAGGCACTTCATAGGTGAGTTGGCTATCCTTGATCAGGACTTTCTTCTCCAGTATGAAGTCCTTGTTTGCATAGCCGCGTCGTCCATTGATCTCGACGCCCCACAACTTTGGATTATTGCCGGCGCCCTTGGACAATATGCGCATTGGTGAATGTATTTTAAAGGGTATCATACCCTCTTCGCCGGACGCATAGGTGATTTTGGCACTGCCCATCGAGATGATGCCTGTTGAAAGGTTTTATTTTTTTTTTGTATTTTAAAAAAACAAAAACAAATTTCTTATCGCAGACTTGAAATTTAGGTTAGCGGTAATTCATTGAACCTCGAAGGCAACAAAATTGAATAAAACAAAAAAAAAACTTTTGTTCGTCGAAAATGGAAATTATAAAAAAAATGCAGACATCTTTTTGAAATTTAAATTGTAATTTACTGATTAAAAATTGGTAGCCTTAATTTATATATCGAATTTTCACAGACTCTGCAATGTGTGTGTGTATATAGAAATCACAATATACCAAATTTAGCTGATGACATACGAGTATGTAAAGAAATTTTTGTTTTATTGTTTTGCTGCATAGCAAAATGGTTTGGAACTTTTAGTGAATTGGAATCAGAGCATTCTCATTAGACTCATTAGCGAGCGACTACTGTATTTATGTACTTCGGATGCATATGTTACTATGTAGCGTGGCTTAATTTTGTATTAGATTTGTATTTAACTGGTTTCGAGACTTACGTTCACATTTTTCGTCAGCGCACAGTCTAAAGTCGGACAAAGCCCACGTCGTTGGAAGACTTGAAAGGGAAAGTGTTAGTGTTATGATTATCAGGCCGAGGGGGACATCATTCCACAGCGTTTGGGTTTGGGCGTTTGCGTTTGTTGGCCGCATTTTGCATTGTTTTCACTGCACTGTTTACAATTTAACTGAACTAAATATATAACAAGTGGGCGTGAAAAACTTTTTGTGTATAAAAAAATATTCTTCACATTAGCTGAGTTGGCTTTTCGTCACAACAGCTGCTGCTTGTCGGTGTTGCCACATATCTAAAAATATATCGATATATACGCTTGTCGATAGATTAGTATTTTTTTAGCGATCACAAATCATTACGTTCGTCTTCCTTATTTACAACACAATTGGGTCAGTTTCATTATATATTTGTTAACTTTCCAAAAAGTTGCCATTCTATAATTTTTATGTAATATCCGTAATTTTGGTATTTAATGTAAACTTCAATTAATGTCTCGGTATTTTCTGATTAGCCAATTGCGGTCGCACCGCATATATATTGTGGCATAGCTACAATTTTAAATTCTTCAGTCTATTTGTTGTAAGACGAAAATGCGAGAATGGGACGCGCTTAGGTGTGCACGCGACCGTCAAACAAATAATTAAGGACACTACACAATAAGTAGGTTTTAGTGTTTTCTGATATCATTTTGTGTTCTAATATATTTTAAAAAGTTCTAAAAATCAAGTAGTGCAGTGTTAATCGATGTCTTGCGTTTTGTTCGTTTGAAAATTTGAAGAAAAAAAAAATTATTGAATTTGGTCACCGTTACATGCGCCAAAGATTTGTACCAAAATTTGTTGTTTTCGTTTTTATGTGCACTAAAAATCATCATTTTAGAAGGGAGGGAAGAGCTGCGTAAAAAGAGCGCGACATTTATTGCGCTACCAGATGTGCGGTTTCCAAAGCCAAGGAATCTCTTTAAATAGTTAATGGATTAAACTAAAATCTACTTATCGATATTTAAAAATATAATGCATTTCATTTCAAATAAAATACATTTCGAATAACTTTGTGCAATATATGCTTTGATATCAAATGAAAGAGAAATCACACCATTCTGGCAACGCCGTCCCCTCTGTCCAGTAGAGCTGTGCGCGTGTCGTGTTTTCACTGTGACATAGCTTAACTTGACTTAATAGAGTAAAAAGTTTAATATTCCAACTTAATTGAGAAATATTTTAATAAAAGTGTATGTGTGTTGTGAGAATTATATTTTAGCTGAATACAGCTTTATTTCTATAAAATTTGAGTTGTACGCTCGATTATCGTGAATTACAATGCGCATCTCTATCAACTAATGTGACTGAGAGAGAGAGAGAGAGAGAGCCATGCGTGTTCCTGGTGCTGTTGCTACTGCTACTCATTATTTTCGATTTCTACCTTTTGCATTTTAAACGTCTTTGTGATCGGTTGTTGTTGGCTGTTGCTCGGATGCGATTTAGTTATTTTTTGTATGTTTATTATTTGTCTCAGTGTTCTATTCTCTATCCATCGGATCAAATTTACTACTATATATTGTGACACAAAAAAAGTTAAATAAAAAATCGTGTGAATGCGCCAATAAAACATATATATCTATGTACGTATGTACATTTGTGTATATGTATCTACATCTACAAAATGTTCAAAACTGCGCAAACTAAGCAAGTAAATGCCAAAGTGTAACAAAAACAAAATATGAACCCATGGGGACAAAAATGTTAACGAAACAAAAACGCACAGCGCCCAAAGGCAAAAAAAGCGAAAAGCACAGCATATACCAAAAGCAAAACTCAACGAAAAACAAATCCTATGCGTTAAATGCAGTAAAAAAATCCTTTGTTCATTTACAGTCAGACTTTAGCAACAAAAATCGTTTATTTTTTTTTCGAACAAATTCACTCTCTCAAACAGTGATAGAGAGCGTCAGAGAGAGAGATGGAAGGGAGGGAGTGTGTGGGAGAGATATAAAATGTGACGTAATTTATATTTATTCTAAACAAAATTTCAAAGTGAAATGTCAAAAAAAAAAACAAAAAAGGGCGTGTGCAAATTGTACGTCCCTTTTTGACAGATTGCAATTACCAAGTGCAATTGGCTTTTAATTTGAATTTTGCATGCAACAGGGCGCGTGTTATTCGCAAACAGCCACACACACACACACATTTACACACATACATACACATGTCTCATGAGAGAACGCAAGCTGTTTGGTAAACAAAAATACATATTGTGCATGGGTAAGACGATAACAACAACAAAAATACCAGCCATTGCATGGAATCCCCCCTCTTCTCTCTCCTTCCTCACTCCAATGAGCCAAACGTTTTGCTCGCAAATCTCGCAAACGAAAAGCAACAAAACAAAAACAATAACAACAATTAGGTAATGTTTTTACGCCATTCTCTTTTGCGTCGTCTCTTCGTTCGCTTGTGTTGAGAGTGCGAGCGCGAGAGAGCGGGAGAGAGAGAGAGAGAGAGAGAACAACACCGCGTTTATATTTCAATGCCGCTGATGTTTTATTTTTTTCTTTTCGTCTTTTTCTCGTTTGGCTTTTGTTTTGAAACACACATTTTACATGGAAAATTTTGTATTGCTGGAAAGTCTTTAGTGTGTGTGTATATGTGAGTGCGTGCAAATCTCTGATTAGAAATAGAGTAAAATAAATTCATACGTTTTAATTAATATCTTATTCAGTGAAGACCAAGTGCGTACCTAAAAATACATTCTGTACATATATATTCTAAATTTGATTTGCATTTGCAAAACACAAAAATGTAATAAATAAATATATGTGCATGTAATAAGAAAAAGATTATTAAAGAGAAAGGCAAACTCCAATAACATTTATAACAAATTAATAAAAAAGAAATTAAAAGCAAAAAGAAAAAACATTAAAAGCTACAAAATTAATAATAAAACTTAGTTGCAATGTTGCATACAATCGATGAAATTGACGCGCCATCAGCAACAGCAACATTAACATCAACACCAACAGCAATTATGGCCCCGACAGAAACAACTGGCAATGGAACGGAGCCAACAATTTCAACGCACCTTGCGAACACAACAACGACAATAGAACCAACAACAACAGTCGCAAACGCAACAGCATCGGTGAGTGCAACGGAACAAGAAACATTCGCTGCTTTTGTCGCCCCCGCAACCGCAGAAGCAACATCATCCACAACAATAGCAGCAGCTGAGGGTCAAGCGACAGCAACAACGGCAACAATGACAGCGACAGCTAACAATATATCGACGCCATTGCCGCTGACGCTGTCAGCTGCTGTCGAGCTCACCGAAGTAGCAACAACAGCTGATGGCGTCAGCGTTGCCAGCCTGTCACAACAAACCGATGTAGTGGCAGAGACGGAGGCAGAGCCAGCATTCGATGTTCAGATGCGTACGCAGCAACAACAGAAAATTAGAATTTATCACGGCGCCAAACAGAGCGCTGTGTGGCGAACCGATTCGCTTGCATCCAATCCGAGCATCAATCGAAGCGGCGAAACAGGCTCAACGGATTCCAATACCAGCAACACTAGTCGAGGCAGCGGTGGCAGCAGCATTTACTATGTAACAACGCCCAGTCTGTTGCAACGTAAATTCTCGGATAGCGCGTTCAATGAGGCAGCCGCTATGCCGCGTCGCGTCTCATTCCCAGAAAGTGATACGGAGCTCGTCACCGGATATCTCGAGCCGACCAATCCATGGGAAAAAGGTAAGCCAGAAAAAAAAGAAGGGAATTGTAGATTCTGATATTATTTAAACATATATAATAGTATATATATATATATATATATATATATATATATATATATATATATATATATATTATTTATAATTGTTGAAAAAAAATACGCAATAAGTGGATAGAGCTGGAAAAATTAAGCATATATTAGTATATAATAAAATTTCTGCTTAGTGGTGTTAACCATGTTTCTGACCGTCTTTAATTGCCACTATTTTATTACATATATTTTTTTATATTTAATCGAAATTCTATCTTAAATATTGCTTTTGACTCAAAATGGCAATGCCTTTGAAAAGTGTTTCAGTGTTGACAAAGAATCGAAGCATGTAATAATTTACTAACAAGCGAAATTTTTGTGTAGTTTTTTGTTTTTGTTTTTTGACTAGAATGGGCTATACTCAGATATCTTTTCGGTCTTCCGACATTTCACATATTATTGTTGGGGGAACTTGTTTGTGCAAGCACGGAAGTAAAACACTTGAGACACATGTCGTAAATTGCACTTCCTGTCATTTATTTCAATTACAAACGGATTAATTGAATTGCATGCAGAGAAGTATTTTGAACAAGATAAACTGCTTTGCGAAAAGGACTCATAAAAAAAAAGTACGCTCGATCATGCAAAGACAAAGAACGCTAGACAGAGAGAGAGAGAAATATAGCAAGAGGGGGTAGAATGTTGGTGGGATGGCGAAAAAGCCAATTCAATGAAGTGCGCACAAATATTTTTGCATTTCTTTTGAGTCTGAATAACGGAACGCAGTACTCGCCAATGATGATGTTGACGATGATGATTGTTGTCAAGACACATACATTTTGAACGATTCTTGTGGGTTTGCTGGTGTGTATGTTTGTGTGCTCTCCTTCTATCTCCTTTGTACTTCTACCTTGCAAGCGATGCGCACAATTCAATCATGTTGACAATTGGCAATTGCGTGGGGCGAAAATGTCGCCACCCTTTTTTTTCAATTTTTTTTTTTTATGTAATATAATTCTACATAAACGTTCGTGAATATTTTCAATTCTAGTTGCCCCTTTATATGTATAATAACAAATTTTGTATATGTAGTAGAAAGTGACAAATTTGTAACAACATTAAAAAAAAACATAAATTGTATTAGCCATTGAGTAGTAGATATGCAACTCAAGTCCAGAAAACACTCGAAATGTTTGCGATTTAACCCCCTAATTTGAATTTTTACCTGGAATTATTATTATTTGTTTAATTTTTTTTCTTTTTGCTGAGCTTATGTCGTCGTTTTTATTGTTAGTGTCGGTGTGAGTGATGATTGGTTATTTTTATAGTTTGCCTTTGATTTTGTTATTCGTTCGCACTCTAGTTCGAATACGTTTTTTTTTTCTTACTTGCCAGCGATAAAGACCACAACAACATAATCGCTGATAAGATACAGCGAATTCAACGTATCAACTCAGTTTCGGCAACAGATCGCTGCTTACGATTTAGATTTGCGCTCATTTTGAGTAGGCATTGTCTCTCTGCTCTCCTCGTTCGCTCTCTCTCTCTCTCCCTTTCTCTCTCTCTGCTCTGCTCTGCTCTGCTCTCTCTCGCTGTTTCGTATTTTGTTACCGGCTCCAATTGGAGGCACATTAACGTCTGCCATTCCGAGTGCTATCTGTTTTCTCACTGTAAATACAATATATTGTGGAAACGAATCCGATTTGCTCGACGAGTTTGTTTGCCATGCATATTGATACATTTGAGTGTAAATACTTTAATATGTATACGACTATGTATATGTATATGTGTATTTGTGTGCGTTTATTGTATTTGTTTAAAATCGTCTCTTGTCTTTGTTTATACACATCTTGTTTGCAAGATTTACTGTTGTGTTTCTTCATCTTTTTTTCCGTTTTGCTTTCTGCCTTTGCTTTGATTGTTGTAGGTGTACATAATTTGTAGAATGTGTGATGTCATCGCCGTCACTTTACAACAAAGAGGAGTCAGCTCCACAATACGTTAAAATACTATTTATGTGCAAATGAATGTCGATTAATAGGGAATCCATTTGAAGACCAAATAAATTAATTCGATCCTTTTGAATTTAAAGACCCTATTTTATTTCTCATTGATAACAGTGAAAACAAAATTGTGTTCTTCATAAAACTGAACTAGAGCGTTACTTGCGTAATTAATAATATTGTACAAATAAATGCAATACTTTTGTATTTGCATGAGAAGTGCATACTCAGCGCATTGCTGAAGAAATTGAAAGTAAATGCGCCATATGTATTTCTTTATATATATATATATATATATATATATATATACATATATATATGTATATTTGTATATATGTGTGTCTGTATGTGTAGCACTTAACATACTAATGAAAGATGATAAAAATGTCACGAGCTCGATTAATGTATATTTCGTTGTAATTAATTAATGCAATTCCAGCAAGGCAAGGCAAAGCTAAGCAAAGTAAAGCAAGGAAAAAAAACGAGCCTTTAATAAAGCAAATCAGCAAACACAAACAGAAAATTAAATAAATAATTGTTAATCTTTGCATTTAGCTGAAATGTCTCTTGTAAATTGCGCTCTTTTGTTTATGCGGAAACAATTCCTTAATATGCCAAAAATGTTTTGAGCTCTATTTTTGTGAATTGCATAATTTCTCATTATTTTTCACGCTGTGACGACCACAGCATATCTGTGTCATTAAATCGCTCGTATATCATTCGTTCTGGCAATTTTCTTTGCATTTAAGTTTTAACAATGATGAACGAGTCGAAGCACTATATTTGACGCCACTCAACTGGCCTGCCACGCTGCTGATTAGCCACAAACGTATCAATAAACGCGATAAGAATTGTTTTGGCACCACCAAAGTTTGTTCTGAAAGTTGGAAACGCTTCAGCTAATAGAGATTTCTGCAATCGTGGGCTATAATGAAGTTGTGCAAAAGCATGCAATAGGCAGAACGGACCCCATATGAGTTATATATTCCTGATCAGCTTTAAAAGCCGAGTCGATTTGGCCATGCCCATCTGTCTGTCTGTCTGTATAAAGATGCAGATATCAACGACTATAAGAGTTGGAGTTTATTTTATTTGTTTATTTGTTATCGATGACTTCTTCCGACTCTGGAATATTTATATGAATCAGTTTCTGATTGCAATAATAGCTAATAGCCTTAAGCAATGAATATATGTATAAAGATGTAGTTTTCCATTTGAGTTTTTTATCTACCCTGGCTTATTGTTAACTGGAAATTGCAAAAAGATGGGCTAATCGCAGGTCGTTTTGCGATAGCAATAAATACATAAATATAGATATCTACAAAGGTATAGTCGTCGATTTGAATTTTAAATATTCCTTGGCTTATAATAAATTTAAAAAAGATCGGACAAGGAACACACAATGGAACAAACGATTATCAAGCATTTTCTGTACAATTGAAATGATATATTTATATATATATTTAACATATCACCTAATCGAGCACTCTTGATTTTAGCCTACTTTCCTGTGTCTCATTGATTAAATTGATAATCGTGTGTCGTTTTCCCCGCGCAAACAAAACGTCACCGATAAGCCAGTCTAGTGCGAATCACTTGCGGTATTTTATTGAAAAGTTTACGCTTTGTTTTTTATAGATATCTGAACACGTTTAATTAAGCATTCAATTGACTTGCTCATCTACGCTGGCTTCTGATTAAATAAATTATCGACTCGATGCCAATATGTTAGTTCGAACCGCTTTTTCTCATTCAATATACATTCTGAATGCGTATTTTCTCTCAGTCAGCGCTTTGAGTTTCATTTTGTTTTTTTGCCGAAGGTTGTTGCCAACACAAAAACAAATAATATAAAAAATAAAATAAACAAAATTCAATAAATGGCAAACGCTGAGAACAAGTTTCGAGATACATACGCTCGAAATTGTCGATATTGTAAATGTTTAGCCGAAAATTAACAGCAATTTAATTGAACCATTTTTTTTTTGCTCGCCTTTTTGCTGCGGCTTTTAGAATTTGCTCGTTGTTGATTTTTTTGTTGCTGCTGTTGTTCTTGTTTTTTGCCCCCTTCATCGATAACGCATAAAAATCAATAGAATAATAAAAAATTGAAAAGCATTTAATACGCCAATTGCCCAACACACTCACACACACACACACACACGCACACACTCCAGCTGTCTGCAGACACGAATCATTTTCCAAGTTTTTACTTTGCTGTTAGCAATGTTGATGAGCTAATTCTCCATCGATCGATAATTGAAACATTGTGCATTAGCAGTTGATTCTTGATTGCTTACAACCTGCTAAAAATACAGCCTTCGCTTTAATATATTTCGCGTGATTTCCTCACGTTTCCATAGCGGTGGACCTCATAAGGGTCAATACATATATTTATATATATATATATATATATGTATAAATAAATCATAATTATATATTTATTAATTTGTTTTTTTCACTTATTAAAATTGCAAAACGCTTAAAAATACACATTTTTATCTAGAATTTATCCAGCATTTATACCCCAGTCCAAATGCTGATTAATAAAAACGAAGTAAAAACATTAAATACTTTAAGGCAGGCATTTTTAATGAAGCTATGCTACTCGTATTATTTCTTATTATATACGCTGTTTGTTGTTTAATTTAAGTAAATACAACTATATTATCTTGGTGGTGTGAAGATAAGATGTCCACGAAAATAACAAATTACTAACTAAAGCGTATTTTTTATTATTTATTATTTATTAGCAAAACTTGTTTTTGGTTTATGTTTTTTGTAATATGAACGCATTGAAAATGGGTAAAAAGGGCTTAATGACGAGCTAAAGGCTTCAAATTTGACATGTGAATTCTCGTATACCATATGCAGATCAACTTTATTTTATTTTATCGATAATTCCGCACCTTTCGCGTGTATCGGCTCAAATCGATTTCTGCTAGCAACACAGACTACTATTGTAAAAACCTGTAGAAATATCATTACTTTCAGATAAGAAACTTGCAGGTTTTTTTATTACCGCTGAGCTTAGGGTATCTTCCAGTCGGGCACTCTCAACTCGAGCATTCTCACTTGTTTCGTTTTTTATCTTAGTTTTTTCACATGCTGAAGTTGTTTACGATTTGCATTGGCTATTGTAGAATTGCTTTCATCTCGTTTTCATATTTGGTTCGCGCATATTTCATTCTTTACTCCCGTTTTCATATAGGTCTAATTTTTTATGTGGCATATGCCCTTGATGCAATTTGTTTTATTAGCTAATATATATATATATATATATGTAAATATATAAAATATGTCAGATTAAATCCCTATATCATGTATTACTTAATTACTTTAATTATATTCGATTTATTCTATATAATAAGTATTACTTAATAACCAGGAAAAAATATCAACACAATTACAAACAAACAAACACTCTCAAGCTGTTGTGGCGGCTGTCAATGGAAAATATTTTATCAGTTGAAAAATGATTTACCATTAACTCAAAGCAAGCACACAAGCAAAAACAACAAAAAGTGGAAGCCGGTCGTCACAATGTCTGCCAGTGCACAAAAAAAAAAATATATATATATATATTTCATATGTAGTATAAACATATACGTATATATAATAATAGTTCTCAAAAATCGTTGTTTTTAGTGAGCATGCGAGCGCTAATGATTCATTAAACAGATGTCCGTCTCGACAGACAAAAACTATGAAAACTGAGATGTATATGGGACAGCTTTTGAATGATTGCCAAAAAAGAAAAAAAAAATAAACAAAGAAAAAAAATGGCTTTTGTTTTTGCATTCAAATTTTGCGACAATTTGATTTTTCGAGCCGTTTGTGTTTGCATTAAATGCTGTCGTTGTATCATCTAATTGCCATCTGCATGGCCAGATAGTGCGATGATAGATTAATCTGTTTACATTTCTCATAAAGGAAGAGGCAAACTATATATGTGAGCAAACTATTTTTAAAACTTTCTGTCGCTATGTCTTCGAATGCACTTGGCATTTGGCACAATTTTCGCTACTTTGTCGCCCAGAAATGTTCAAATTAAATATATATATTTAGATACAAATATATACTTCGATTTGATACGCCCCCAACGAACAGTTTGCTCTGCAAGCAAAAAATCAAAAATTCGATACAAAAACTATACTTTGTGGATTACTTATGCAAATGCTACGAAATAAATACACATTTCTAGTATTGATATTTGCGTTGGTTTGTTTATTAAGTGATTTTCTGTCCTTTTTTTTTTTGGATAGCCACCGCTCACTGTCAGATTGTCACACAGCATTATAGTAATCACAACGATATTCTAAATTTAGCTAGAAATTATTACTGTGCCCAGTGCACAATATTGATAGACATCCAGAGCATGTCCGAGTCATCTCAAGTCGCAAATTACAAGTTCACGATGATAATTTTGTGTCAGGCAACAGAATCGTTTGGAGATGCCGCAATTTCATTTTTGACATTTGCGAACCATTTGTCTATGTCGTCTATATGTTGCTGACTCTGCCCCTCTGCCATTCGCCACTCAAGATGATCATCATCGTGATGAAGATGTTGTTGTCGCTTCTGATGACAATATGGGGGAGATACGCACTCGCAATCAGCTCGTTTTATTTGCCATATTTGAGCAATATTTGCCAGACATTTGTGGGCAAGTTCTCGTTGTGACAAATGTTTCCATGACTTTGTTCAATGGCAGATGAGTATTTTGGGCTATCGAAAAGATGTTATGAATGGGTATATTTATTTATTGAATTAGTATTATTATTTTATTATTCTTAGTATTTACTTATTTAAATTTTGAGAGAAAAATGATATGGGAGTATCTTTATTTATTTAAATATTTATTATTTTTTATTAATCATAACTAATTTTATGACTACAGTTAAAGTGTATACAGGGTTATATTTTCTTTCATTTATTTACATATTTACTTATCAATATTATTTTATAATAATTATTTTATTTTTATTTATTTTATTTTATTTAAGACAATCTATTAGATGAGATGCATATCTGTTGTAGAAAGACAACAGAGCTCTACAACGAAATATGAATAAGAATCGAAAGCCAGTCAAAGAAAGAGCTCAATTAGTTCTTGATAGTTTCTATACTGAGTAGATTAAATACATGATCAGCAGCGAAGAATAGAGAAGATTTGGGAAAAAATGTAATTCCTACTACCAAAATTTAGTGAAGCTGAATACACACTTGGTTGGCCTCATCACCAAATGTGGGCTCAAATTGGTATCAAATAGAAGTCAAATATCTTTAACTGTAATGGAAGATGGACAATCATATGTGTGATATATGTGGTTAGTACTGCTAAAAGTTATGTTTCAATATAAGCGACACTCAAAAATTATAGAACAAATGCACTTGTTCAGCTCTTCTATTCGTTTATACAAAACTTTTCAATTTTGAAGATTCCTATTGTTAAAGCTTTGCTAATTTATCAGCATTTGAACATATTTACGTGGTATCTAGAAGTTGAGCAATACTGTTGTTTTCCAATTTTGTATTTTCGACGTAGTTACTTTGAAATTGTCACATTGCATGACAAACGGAAGCGTCAGACAGTTTATTGACTCAACCAATGTTCTTTTTGTTTTATGTATTTTTGATCACAAATTGTGGTACTTTGATCAGCTGCCTCGCCTATATATATATATATATTATGTGCACAGTTCCGTTAAAAAAATTAGTAGTAGATCATTCATAGAGAGAATTACTTGTTAATTGTGTTAATTGTGTTTTGCATTTGTATATTTAGGCAATATTTATTTAAAGTCTGACGTCTGAAACAAATCGGGATTTGTCCAGTGAAATTAAGAGTTTTTCATTCATCGAGAATTAATTGTTTATTGCTTTGCAAAAGAGTCTTCCATCTAAAACGAGTTCGGATTTGTACTTCTACATTTAGCTTATAGTCAGTTTAAATTTGTTCTTGGTAAACTTTAACCTTTGCATTTGAATTTGGCAAGAGTCATTTTCTTAGACTTCTGGTTGCCAACAGTTTCAACCCTGAATGCCACAAAAAAGCTAGAGATATTTTCAACAATATCACGATATACCAAAAGTATAAATACTTTTAATAATTTTTTAATAATACAATGCTAGTAATTCTAACTGATAATGATAAGTAGTTTTACAAAATAGGATATTTGCTTCAGATTGAAGCTTTTAAATTAATAGATAAGTTAATATTATATTATTTTAGTCATTAAACTATAAATGAACTGGGTGTGTTTTCAATATTTCAATTATTTTCGCTAGAGCCACGAGATCTAAAAAGGAGGAACTAAAATAAAATATATCACATATAACCAAAGGAATCGAGTAACATATGAAAGGGATTAGACAAAAGCTGATTTTACATATTTAATGCAGCAGCACTTCTATTATTTTGACCACTGCTGTAGTATAGAGACTTCCAGCTATGACGTGTGTGCGCGTGCGGCAAATATAAATTATATGTTTAAATTTCCCAAGCAATTGAAAATTCTACAGATATTGTGTATATGTTCCCAAGAACTTAAGCCGAGTGTGTTATTTGTACTTTGTTTCATAAGTGACTCTTCTAGCTTGAGGTTTAAGTGCTATTGTATTTTACAAAAGTATTGCTTAAATTAGAAAGTTACAAAGAATGAACGGGTATTTTAGGCACCCCGAAGATTATACACCCTTACATTATACACTTCACTATACATTGAACTATGTATAAAACTATTGACTGTTCAGATACGATATAGTAGTCCGTTAATTTTTATTTTTCATTTATAACAAAATATTACAATAAAATTATTATACCCGTTGCAAGGTTATTATTAGTAAAACTGAATAGTGTTGCATAATATTGCTTCATAATAATTAAAAATTAGACAACGTCTGCTTTTGAAATACATTTTACAACTTAATTATAAATATTAGACACAAGTTGCGGTTTATATAATCATCTCATCTCTCTTCCCATTTGTCTCTGATGGTTTCAGTCTATAAGGTGTCGAGCATTGCTGACATCACTGCGCTGTATGTGCAGTCCTGTTATAAGCATCACACCCAGCCACTTCAAATTGTCCTGGAGCATTTGAGTGGTCTGGATTTGCAGCTGGTGCGACAACCGCTGCTATCCCTCAAGGGTGTTCAGCTGACGCCAAATGACTGTGAGCCGCTCGAGGAGATATTCAAGCTGGTATGATTGTCTTATTCAATATTCAATATGCAAAATGGAAAATTTGTTAATCTTTTATCCATTACGTTCAGATCCAATATAAAGCCATCGATTTCTCCGAATGCCCGTTGGACGAGAGCTGCCTGCGTGCGCTGTGTGAGATGATTGATTACTATGAGGCTGTCAATGAATTGGACATATCGTACAACAAGGAGCAGATGACGCTTCGTGGCTGGGGCCACTGCACTCATATGATTAAGCGCAGCCAGGAGTTGCAGCTGCTCAATGCCGAGGGCAATCAGATATCGAAAGTGGGTGCCGAGAATTTGGGTATTGCGCTGAGCACCTCCAATCTGCACACGCTCAAGCTGGAGCACTGCGGCCTCAAAGGACCACCACTCACTAGCTTTTGTGAGTATCTGGGTGCGGATTACTTTTCAATTTCTCGTCCGCAACATGCCCCTGAGTGTTGTTGAACCTTCTTTCCTCCTTCTTTCGCCAGTTAATTTTGTGATATATTTTTTTGTTGTTTTGTAGGCTGCAAGTTGTACCACAATAAGATACTTAAGGAGCTGTGGCTGGGCTACAACGATTTGGATTGCACTGATGCCCAGCATATTGCAGGCATGTTGCGCTTCAATCACACCATCGAACTGATCGACATCAGCAACAACAATATACGAGACGAGGGCGTCAAGTATCTGGTGCAGGCACTCATCATGCAGGCCACAGAACTTGAACGACGCAGTGGCCTGCCGCTGAAGCGTACCCAGGCCATTGAGGATGATGAACCCATGTCGCCCGCAGAGACATCAGCGCCGTCCTTGTCCTTGCCAAGCCACAGTGATCAGTGCAACAGCAATGGCAGCAACGGAAGCAGCATCACCAGCAGCAGCAGCAACAACCTAATCCAATCTGAATCGCATGCCAGCGCGTCCAACACACAATCAGATGTCGTTGAAGTTGTGGCGACGTCCGTCGAGCAACTGGCAACTTTGGCAACCACAGCAGAAGAGGACAGTGGCAGTGAGCCAGCTGTAGGTATCCTGGTGGATGTGGAAAATGATGCGGACGATGACAATACCGAGGAAACGGTGCGCACTCTGAGAAGCGGCAATCCGAGTGTGACTGGTCAATCTATGTTGGGCAAATTGCTGTCCATGAACAGTGATAGCAGCAGCGAGGAGCCAACATCCAACATATCCACCGATACACTAGCCGCCGCCTGCTCCGAGGACATCAGTGAGAGCAGCAATGATATTTGTGAGCCTGTTGGCAATTTGGAAAATCCAGCAGTAGCAGCAACAATAGCAACAGCAACAGCACCCGCAGCAGCAGCGACAACATCAACAGATGAGTCCACAACAGAGTTGTCGGAAGTTTTCAACATGCCAGCAACACTGGACAGTCCAAGCTTGGAGCAGCTAACTCCACAACAAGAAGAGCAGCAACAGCAGCAGCAACAACAACAACAACAACAACAGCAAAGTTCCCAAAATGAACGCAACTTATGTGGTAAATTTGATTTGAATGCAATCTTATCCAATTTGATTCCTTTCTCAACATTATCTTTATCTAAACAAATACTAACAACATCAACTACAATTTCTGTAGCAGTATTTACAGATCAAAAATTACAAACCTTCCCGATTTATATATGTATATATATATTCTTTTTAGATTGTCCAAGGATAAAGATTGTGTATTTTATATATATTTCGACGTAGATTGCTGTTTAGATATAAATATGTCAAAATGTTTAAAAGAAATGTTTTAATTTGATTAAAATACATCAGATTTGAGCCAATTAAATAGGAATATAATATATACAAATGTGGCTGTTATAAAAGAGCTTATAACTTCTTATATAAGATCCATAAATCTTTATAAATATATATAGAAATTTGAGAATTGCTTGAAATAGCTGCTGTATTTTTGTAATACTTCAAAAACCGTAGCACTTTTATTTAGTGTGTAAATTATTTGGATAATATTATTATAATAGATTCATTGAATAGAATTTTGATTTGAACCAATATTTAAACAAAAATGCTTTGCTAAAAAACGGTTTATGATTTCTTCTTGCAGATATTACTCCCTCAACAGAGGCTAAAACCGTTGAACCCAATGAAACCTGTGTACAGAATAACAACAATGCTAATTCCCACAATAACACCAATAATACCAACAACAATAATATTAATAATAACAACAACAACAACACCAACAACAAACATAATAATAATATTGTATTAAACCAAATACCGGAGGCGCCAGCAGTTGGTGCCAATTCGAGCGGCTCTGCAGCGATCTATGAGGTAACCGCTGAGGAGAGCGACTGCATCAACGGCATCGATGCGGGCCCAAGTGGCTCACGTCCACTGGACATGAACAAGAATGCGAAGGCAGGCGATGATTTCGACGATACGCACAGCACGTATTCGGCATTTGAGAGCACCTCCGAGGGTGACATTAGTCGCCATCTGCCCGACGAGTTCAGTAGCTTGTCCGTGTCGCTGGAGAGCACGAGACTCGACGATCTGACCAAGGAGATGGCCATTGAGACGGCCACTATAGCCAGTGAGTCAACCGAGTGTCTGCTCGTCGCCGAGGAGGCAGGGATGCCGCCAGCGTCAGTTGAGCCAGAGCCGAAGCCGGAGACAGCTGAAGTAATTGTGGCAACGACGACGACGTCCACGACGGTGGCGGCTGTGGCGGCGGTGTCGAAGGTAACGATTGATGCCAAGGAGAAGGAACCCAGCGCCAGTCCTTGTCCCAGTCCAACGCCCACACCGCCGCCGCCATCGACATCACCGGGCGGCATCAGCAGCGGGCTGCGACGCACCGAATCCAGTTGCGCCTACCTCAACCAATCGTCACGCAATCGCTCACAGAGCTCGGATAGTTTGTGCAGCGAGAATTCGCTGGATGGCAGCACGAGCAGTGTCGCTGATCCGCATCTCGCCGAGAAACTGACCAAAAACGATACGCTCTCGCGACGACATCTGGTCGATGCCACACTGGAGGCGGCAAATCGTGCACCGAGTGGCCTTAAGGCGCTCGCCCTGTGGAGCAATAATCTGTCCAAGGATTGTGGACCACACATTGCCAAGCTGTTGTCGCGCAGCTCGTCGCTGGAGCTGTTGAACATCGGCAAGAATTGTTTGTCCAACGATTTTGTGGCCACCATCAAGGACAGCCTGACCAAGAACACAGCCCTAACGACGCTGGGCCTGCAGAGTGCCCATCTCAGCGCCAAGGGCATCGAGACGCTCGCCTCCATTCTGACCTTTGGCGGCAACAGCAAATTGCAGCGCATCGATATACGTGACAATAAACTGGAGGTGGAAAGTCTGAACATAATCGCCGAGGTGCTCAAGTCTAACAAGACTATCACCCAAATCGATATCAATGATGAGCCCAAGCGTCTAACGGTAAGTCATCCAAAATGGACACATTCGACGACGAACGCCACGAATCCTCGCGATCTTCTTCAACGCCATGCGCCATGCGCCCAATCCTTAAACCCCCCTTCAAAACCCGCAATGTTTTTGCTTCGCCATATGAAACTATGCGCCAGAAAGCGAGTTGAGGCTGAGTTATTCAAGTTTTCATTTATTCCATTTACAAATGTCAAATACATAAGTCAAATGAATTCCAGTTTTGAAAGGAATAAGCCGAGCTAAAACTTAAACTCTGATTGTAATTATCAGTTAATAAATTATGATACTCTGAACTCATTCAAAATTAAGTTGTGCAAAAGTGTATAACAGGCAGATGGAAGCATCAGCAACCCCATAAAGTAATCTGTTCTTGGTCAGCATCAAAAGTCGTGTCTGTCTGTCTGTAAGATAAGTCGGATAAGAGATGGAGACTTCAAATTTGGAATATAAGTTCTTATTTAACATATTATAGCATATCAAATAAGTTAATTTTTTCGAAAACTATAGCAAACTATAACGCATAATTTTAGTCTTGCATTTGATATATATATATATCGACAACTGTCACAGTTTCGATACAAATCGATTACTGCTAGCAATAAAATACACAAATTTAAAGCTGTAATATTCGCATTGATATTGAATATGCTTTGACAACTTACTGATCAACTGCAACAATTTCATTAAGCAAATTTTGTTAAACAAAACTGATTTTGATAAACTAATTGAAGCAGCAAGCCAACTAGGTATTTATCAGCTAAATACAGGGTATCTGCCAGTCAAACTTGAACTAATTGAAGTATTTAATTAGCAACCAGCTGTGTAATTGACATTATTTACTTGGGCAAAAGCCCATATGGACTAGGTTAAATATCTCTGATTAAACATATATATATTGTAGTCGCGTACAGTTGTGCGCTTTGTGGTTGATGATTGCTGTTGATTGTTGATTTTTAATTGTATCATTTTCGTTTTGTGCTGTTATTGTTATTGTTATCAATTCTCCTCCCCCCATCGCAAAAGTTGCCAATAGTGCCGATAGTAAATGTTATACCGCCAACGCCAATGTCCCAGGATAGCGTAAGTAAAATCCCATCTCATCTCGCAATATACAATACATATATATATATAAATATATATACATATTTATATGCATATATATATGATTTCGCTCCTGTCTCTCTACCTTTAACGCCCTCAAGCATAATCGCAAAAAGAAAAACTTAGCTTGCTACTTCTACTGCTACAAACACTGTTTTTTCTTTTGAACCGCTAACAAAGCTAACAATGCAATATTCTGCAGCTGCTGCAACTGCGTTTTCAACATATAAATCACTCTAGCTTTAAAGTTAAAACAAAAATAATACAAAAATGAACAAAGCCACAAGAACTGAGCACAATTGAAATTATTACTCATACGACGAGTGTTTCTGAAACAGGCGCATAAGTGAAGTAAATGTCTTTTAAAAAATAAAGAAATGCAAATATTTTTGAAATATACTTTGTTATTATACTATACATATATCATTATCAGATATAGCTAGCTATTTTCCGGGAAACTTTATACTTCTGAAGCCCTGAAAAGTATGCTTTGAAATCTTTTAAATTTAATTTAGAACCAGATGTCAAACCGAGGCAAATTGAATTCCCAATTAGCCAGCATTGGTAACGATTCCGGTATTCTTCCAATCATTTTACAGTGATCCATTAGAAAAGCTTGGAATACTTTGTGAAAATATATTTGATATTTATTTATATATGTTTTATAAAAGTATAATGAAATTGCGGTGATGTTAACTATGATCTGCAATGCCTAGAAATCATCATCGTTCTTTTTTGTTATACTCTGAACCCAGTTAAAATGGGTATATTTATTCATGATCAGGATCAAAAACCTAAGCGGAGCCCTCAAAAATGTTGAATATAAGCTCTCGTATAGCCGCTACAATGCTTTGGTTCCGATACGGGACAACTAATATCCGCTTCGGGTTGATATTGTTATTTATAAATTACAAAATGAGTTTCTGAATATGATACCGATTCTGAATTTCAATACGGTTTGACACACCCTGCACAAAACTGATCACAAATGCCTAAAAATCAGTCAATAAAATCTGAAAATCTACATTTGTTTTTTGAGTATATTCAAAAATGTTTGCCTTCGATTGTTGTGCACACACACAGATACATTGTATGAGGTATGCTGCTATGCTATGATATATGCCCGTCGTCGAATTGATAAGTGAAAACTAATGCTTGTTATTTTGGTGCATATTGCTGGCCATTTTGCTGGTTAATTGCGCTCTTGCAGATTGGCAGCGATGCGCATTTGGATTATACGCGAGTGCTGGGCACAGTGCGCTCGATGTGCTCGCGCAATGAGAAAATGCAGGCGGAGGAGCTGGAGCTGGCGGAGAAGGCGGCGAACGTGGGCGTTGGCTGCAGCGGCAACAACAACAGCAATAACAGCAGCAACAACAGTAACAACGATAGCGGCAGCAGCAATGGCAACGTCAGCAACAGCAGCAGTGGCAGCAGCAACAATATAAATCGGTGTCGGGGCGGTTACTACTTGGGCTCGCGGAAAATCTCGCTGACGTGCCACAGCCGACCGCTGGTGGACGCAGCGACTGGCACTGTGACCGCTGCTCTGGCAGTAACCGCAATGCCAACGCCGGCTGCCAAACTGGAGGCGAGACGCAAGACAAATGCCCGTCTGCGCTCGCCGGGTCCCAGTCCGCCCACGATATCGCCGTCCTCCTCGCCCAATCGCAGCCGATTTCATGTGTCGCGTGTCAGCGAAATTAGCAGTCCATTAACATCACCGCTGGCCCAAATGCCGCCACAGACGCAGACGCAGACGCAGATGGCGGCGACGACAACGACAGCGCCACGCTTGGCCAGCAGCAGCTGTATGTCCATACCGGGCAACAGTAACAGTAACAGTAACAGCAGCAGTGGCAGTGCCAGTGCCAGTGGCAGCCAGAGCAGCCCGAATGCGCTGCTGCCGCTGCCCACATCCAGTTCGTTGCCATCGATGGCATCGGTCACCTCGTCCGTGCAGACCGTCAAACGATTGTCGGTGTCGCCCCGATCTCGTTTTCATGTGTCGCGCATCTATGAGGATCCGTTGACGCCGCCAATGCTCTTGCCACCCACACCGATGCTCAAATCGGCACGCAAATCCGCTCAGCTGGCTGAGGCACAAGGATCAACAACAACAGCAGCAACAGCAGCAACAACAGCAGCAGCAACAGCATCTACAGCAACTGCAGCGACTACAACAACAACAGCAATGCCCATCAGCAGCGTGACGATTGTTGAACCTTCACCCACCTCCGTTGCCGCTGCAACTGATGAGAACAACGACAACGACAACGCACACCACCAACAAAGTACAAATGGCGGCGAGGCTGCTGCCCAAAAGCTGTCACCAAACTCGCCGAGTACATCATCCAGTTCGTGCAGCAGCTCGCCCACATCCAGTGCAACAAACAGCAGCAACAACAGCAGCAGCAGTTACTCGGATGTCACCGATGGCAGCTCGTGCAGCAGCAGCTCGGATCTGGGCCCGCTTGTTGCTGCCAAGAGTTGCCCCATTGCGGTGTTTGGTGACAATGATATAACGCTGACCAAAGACTCGGCTGCCAGTGTGGCGCTCTCGGCCGTTGCCATTAACAAAATGAACGACACCAGCAGCAACAATGCAACAAATACAGCGCCGACTGTGGTGGTGCAAGCCCAACCACAACCACCAACAACACGTGCACGCAAAGCCTCCTGGATTGCCAATCCAACGAGGGTGGACAAATTGCTGACACTCTTCAATCCGAGCACCATGTTTCAGCGCAGCTCATCGCCGGAATCGAAAAGCAATGCTACTTCGGCAGCAACAGCAGCCCCGCTCACAACCACAAACGCACAGAGTTAGTACAGAATAAAAAAAATAATCAATCGGTTGAAATTGACTAATTAACGTAATTACTTTAACTCCGACAGATACAGCAACAAATGCAGCAGCGTGCGCCAGCGGTGATGTCAACGTGACGCGCAAAATGACGCCGCCATTGCGCAGCAACAATGGTAGTGGCACCAATCTGATAGCAACAGCGGGAGCATCAGCAGTCGCAGCAGTAGCAGCAGCAGCAGCCGCCGGAGCAGGCGGAGCAGGAGCGGGTGGAGGTGGAAGTGGAGTTGGAGTTGGAGCAGTGGCAGCTGTAACAGATGCGGGCAGCTCATTTCTGGACACAGCGTCACGACAGCTGAGAGACTTTAAGAAGCAGGTGTTCCGTCAGAACCTCTCGTTCAACAATAGTGGCGACAGTTTAGCCATTGGCACACAGCTGGATGTCAATCCCAGTGCTGCTGCCATGACAACATCGCCCATATTATTGAGCAATGTGGTTGAGTCACAAGCGCCGCCCGAATGCGGCAATGCCGTCCACATGCCATTGAGTTTGAAGCGTGAGCTCAAGGAGAACATCTCGCCGGAGCACACCATCAACGAGGACACGTTGCACACGCTGCAAAAGCTGTCGCGGATCGAGGATACAACGCTTAAGGCCGAGGCGGCCGCAGAGCTGGGCGACATTGAGATTGTGATGCACAGCGAGGTGTCCGACTGCATGCCAGAGGCGGAGCAGGAGAACCAAAACCAGCAGCCGCAGCAGCAGGAGGATCTGGGTTAGGTTTAGCTGCCTAGCAACAAAACAACAAAAGGAAAAATGAAAACAAATAGAAATAATCAAGAAGAAAGCAACAAAAATGACGTGTGCAATTCAACAATGTGTTGAGCAAAAAATCAGCAACTGGAACCAGCAAACCACCCACCTCAGCATTCCCTGTCTCTCTCTCTCTTTCACTCTCTCTGTGTATCTCTCTCTCTCTCTCTCTCTCTCTCTATGTTTGTAGCCCACCCCACCACCTGTCTCCGTAGCCCAACCAAACCCACACAACAACCACAACAACAACAAATGTAACAATAAGAAACAAAAAAGTACACAAGTTTTAAACCTAACTTTGTTTTATTTTTACTCGTTTTACTATACACAACAAATATTATTTTTTGGTTAAATTCTTTTTAAGTTTTATATACTTATATATACCTAATTATACAAAAGAAAGTATATATACATATATATTTTAATAATATCAAATGGCATATGAAAGATGCAAAACTTCAAATGAATTATGAGTGCAAAAAACAAAAAAACAAAAAAACAAAAAAATAACAAAAAAAATGAAAAACAACAACTACTTAATATGTATGTAAATTAGGCCAGCAAATTAGGCTAACCGCAAAGAAAAAAAATATATATATACATATATACATATATATATATATATAGTAAATATGAATATGAGTTGAGTTGGCGCTTTGAAAAGTTGTATTTGAATTAATGTTAATTTTTGTACTTACCCAACAAGATTGTTAATACTTTTATAATTGTTATGCATACTTAAGGAGCAATTCAATTTGTATATTGTATATCAAATATGTTTGCCACATAAAAACTTAACCAATGTAAACAATTGACCTCGATAATGGCAATTACTTATGATATGACTTGTGTTGTTGGTCAGTTTGCCAACGCCTGCGCTTAGTTAATGCCAATTTGTTTGGATGTACATATGTATAGATATATATATTTATTTATATATATATATATATATATATATTAATGATTAAATCGGTTTACTATAATTTACGATAATTGAATGATAAGCCCACCACCAGTCAATCAGTAAGCAATTTTAAGTTCAAACAACATCGTACATTCTTACATACATATATACACTTAAAAAACACAACAGGAGAAAAGAAAAGAGAAGATGAAAGAAAAACTGAAACGAAACGAAACGAAACGAAACGGAAGAAAAGAAAAGATAAGAAAACCCCAAAATAAATCCAATTGATCTCATTATGTGATATTTGTCGTAGTGCCCACTCACTGTATCCATGTTAAACCAAGCATACGAATTAAGTAACCAACAATAAGTTTCGCTCAAAGCGAACAAATAAACAAACAAACAAACAAACAAACAAATATGATTAAATGCCCAACTGTAAACCAATTTCAAACACATAAATATCCAAACAAATTGATAATGCTTGGCGTAGACGAATGCAAATTCCCAAAAAAAAAAAAAAAATTATGCAACTTTTCAAACTGCCAATTCGTATTGAAAACAAAAAAAAAACACACACATTGAATATAAATATTCATGCATATTTCAAATGATATAAATGTATCTATGAAGATCTTGTAAATACTGATAATTGTGTTAGATGAAGCTCCATTTCAACTAATTACGTGTGAAAACTAAAACTTTACTTTTTTTTTTTAAATTTTTTTGTTAATGTTGCTAGTTTTTTTTTTGTTTTTGTTTATCAGTTGATTTATTTGCAGTGACCTGAACATTTCGATCGTACTTAATTTACAAATTTATAATACATTTTTATTTGGTGCTCATTGATCGCTTTGAGAATTTGGCTTATTTCTTGTTGGATTCGCTTTCTGACATTGTAAATGAATTATTAGTTTTATTTTTTTTATTTACCAATCATTTGTTACATTGATTTCTTGAGAGTGTAGACAAATATCGAAGATGGCAACACATTTTTTGGTTATCAAATTAGTTTGACAAAGTTATGCGTAAATACTTATTATAATTTAAGCTCACATTTAGTAAACCAAGAGAAACTACTAAAAAATTTACTGAATAAACTTTTGAAAGTTATAATGAAGACAAAGTGCACAAAAAACGCTTTTTTTTTGTTGTTAATGGGATGTGAAGAATTTATTTAATACTAAATATATTTTACTTATTTAAGTATTGAAAATAATTTATATAACGGCATTTCAATTAAATATCTTCAAACACAACAAGTGTGCTTGGAATGATGCTCTTCGCTTCAGGTATTTGTAAATTAAAATCACATCAAATAACATGACAACTGTTGATATGCGAAACACAGTGCAAAAAGCAAGAGGAACAAATAAAACAAGGACAGCAAAGGAGAGGGAAGGGCGCATGAGCGAAAACAGCAGCAAATGGTATAGAATTTCATTCATAAAAGTCTCGAGTATTTCAATGCACGATGTTTTGTTTACGCCAAAGCGGGTGCAAAAACTGTAAATACACACACACGCAGACTCATATATATATGTTTGTCTATGCCTATTTGTGTGTGTGTGTGTGTGTGAGGGGTTGCTTTCTGGGGCAGTTAGCAGAGCAGCGCCGTTATGTGCTATGTTAAGTCCTGCGCTGTTAAGCGTCGAGCATCAGGCTAAAGCGCGGAGGCTGAGCTCACAATTGAAATCTGTGCGTTCAGTTGCAGTTGGCGCATCGTTCGGTACGGATCGCAGCAATTGTCGCGCAGTGCGAGTCAATTACATTCAATTTATAAATTCCTCAAACAAATTCGTTTCGAATATGTCCACTGCTCAGGATGCGAACATGTCAACCATTTGTCAACTGGAAACTGGAAGTGCACCCAAATGCCCCAATGGCAATATGAATAACAATAATAGCGCACGTTCGAGCCGTGTGGGAAGCGCTACGGGTACGAGCACGGATCCGGATATGGACAGAGAACAGGAAGAGGAGCAGGAGCAGCGATTTGGCTGGCATCGTTGCCAGCCGCAGTGGCTGCAACACTTCTGCACCGCCAAGTGGGCGCTCTTTTGGCTCTGCTGGGGCGGTGCACTGCAAGGTGAGTGCCGGCGGGGGTAACGGTTAGCGGATAGAGGGTAAGGGTTAGCAAATATCGGTACACTAAATTTTCATTGTGGCTCGTGCTTAATTCACTTAATAGTCCCGTCTCGTTGATCCGCCCACACTCGTTCATCTTGAATTCTTCACTTTGGGCACGCGAATGTGTAAATAACAGTTGAATACGATTTCGCTTGGCGACATTCAAAAACACCTCGCATTACTTTCAGCTAAATTCCCAAAAGCAAAACTTTAAAATTGAACAACAAGTTCTATATGCATTTGTAGGGGGTGTCACAGCAGATGATTTATATCCCAGATCTTTCAAAAAGTATATATGCTCGTATTGAAAGCTTTAAGTGTTCTGCAAATAAGGGAAGGGGTAGGGAATATTTACATTGGGAGCAACATTTAATTCGTATAATCTAATCAAAATATTTCGACTTACTTTTGGTTAAATTTATAATGCAGCTTAGATGTCGACAGTTTATATATGTATATATAATATATATATTTTTATTCCGGCTTGCATTTATTTTTTATTTATTTTTTAATAATTTCAAAGTATTTTTTAATAATTTATTTATTTTTTAATAATTTCAAAGTACTTTTGTAAATTTAACATAGAAGATAGCAAATGGAAACTTATTTGAACAGCGCAAGAGTTTAAAGCAGATTAAAATCTTATCTAATTGGCATAAAATTCGGTTATCTAATCTAAATAAATTTAATTGGGTTACAGAGTCAGTTCCAGAGTAAATAAAGGGCTAGTTGAATCACGTTTTATAGTTATTCCAGCGAATAAAACGATAAAGTGTTCCACAATTCATGAGAATTTCTAATCTTTGTTTAACCAAAACCTCATAGCACATCCTAAGTTCGCATATGAATTTGTAATATTCGGTTTCTTTTTTCAAGTGCACAAAAAGCTAAATTGACATGTTCATTTTTGCCATAAAAATTACGTAAGATATTCATATTTATGTATACAGAAATTATAATTGCAATACATTTTAGACTATAGCTTGGGTGCTTCTTATCCGATCTTGATGAAATTCGTCCAATTGATCAATAATATATCTATGTACATTAATGTATCTCAAATAGAAGCATTTGCCTTTAAAATTAAGGCTTTCCTTGAAATGTAGCGGAGACGGTTATCGATCAAATAAAACAAACTTGATCTGCGCAGGGTATACGAGAAGTTATATTAAAACTTTGAGATCGCTTCATTCTAACCGTCACATACTTTTGCAGAAAACTATTAAACCCTTTTTATCAATTTGTAATGAGTTCAGAGAATTTTTCGAATTTCCCGGATTTTCACGGATTTGTTCAAGGATGCCTCATTTATTTAAAGCGCTGTCACAGACTTACCAATAAATGCAATTTGGGCCACTTAAACGCCTGTTGGCCAGGCCAAGGAATCTTTAACGAACTTAGTGGCAACCTGAATTAAGAAGCGAACGGTAGAAGTGAAAGGAGGAGGTGTGGAGCAATAGCTTCATTAGCATCGCTGAGCAGGCATTGCTGCTTGAGTTGAGTTTCAGGAGCCGAAGGCTGTGTGCAACAGATAAGCGCCTGCAATGGTCGGTGGATGGAGGCGGATGGATGGGGCATGGAGCACATTACTGAATGGGAAGCGAGTTAATAATTAATATCAGCCTCGAGCAGTGAACAGAAGCTACATTTTTGTTATTTTTCTTATACTATAGCCGCAGGATGCATTAACCTCAAAACTCAAAACTGGCGCTGCTCTGAATAGTTTGAATGGTTACTGACTGGCTGGTGAGTGAGTGAGTGAGTGAGTGCAGTGAGTGCACTCGTTGTTGTCATAGGCATAAATCAGAGAGCAGTGTGCTCTCAACAGTCATGGTAGTCATGACATCGGCCACACCATCTACACATCTATCCACCGATCCGAATTCATGTGGTTAATTAAAATTCAGCAATTGCGCAAAATAGCGGAAAAGGCATGGCATGGATTAGGCAGTGTTCCAGGGATTAGCACGGCTGTCATAGTAGCACAGTCATAGTAGTAGTGTTAGTAGTAGTAGTAGCAGTATTTATGTCTTGGGCGTGCTATAAACAAGCCATGCAGATTATAGTCTAGTAGTATGCATGGATTGCCGCCTGGCATCTGTTGCACATTGCACATTGTGCTACGTGAGCGCATTTCCTGGCATCGCTTTTTGGACTGGTGTCAAATCCGATGACAAGCCCTATCCTCCAAATGTTTGCCAGGTCGCGTGTTGCGATAAATCTCTACCAGCTCTCCCTGCTTGCTGTTGTTATTGTTGTGTGTTGTGTGTTGTATGTGTTTGTCCATAACAGAGCCGGACGGTTATGAATGGCGGCACGTGACCGAAAATATTAATCAGTTGACATGGCATTAACATAAATCATCCGCAACAATTTTGGATTGCTCCGTCGCTGGTTTCCTCTATATGCAGTCTCTTTTCCACTTGCTTTATTTTGTTTTAATTTGCAAGGCGTGAGATTATCGCGTACCAATAAATTATAGCTATTCTTTAGTAGGGGTGATTAGTTCGAATCGTTGTTAAGTCTACCAGCGACTGAAACATTTAGAAACACACATCGAGACACAGAGACAGTCAGGCCCTGTTTAACCATTTTTAGTGCTTACAGAGTATACAAAATAACATTTCAAGTTCCAGGCTTGCCAACGTCGAAATAAGAAAAAGGCAAAATAGCATTAAGCGTTTATGAATATGAATGAATATATATAAAAAAAATGTATATTATATTCCAAATAAATAAATGATTGCTTCAATAAATATATTTTATCACAAAATGTAATTTAAGAATAATTATTAATGAATTGAATTGCATTTTTTACATAATGCCGAGGAGTGACGTCATAACTGAGAAGCTTTATTTACCATTCCCAATAATAGAAAGAAAAAATATCAACAAATAAAAAAAAAATGTAAATAACAAAAGTAAACATAAACAATAATAATACTTGTAAACAAAAGTTAAAAAAGACAGATAAAAAGACAAAAAGATAGACCAGTATTACCTGCTCGAAGCCAGAACCATTTGGGAATTACTTCAATGAGTACGTTGAAGAAAGCACGACAAAATATGCAACACTTTTTTCTATAAATTGTCATTCCGTCTGGCAATGCAAATTTCAAATGTAATTTTATTTTCTTTTATTTTATTTTATCGATAACTTTGCACGTTCTGCGAATGGATATCGATTTCCGAGAAAAACAATAATAATACTTGTAAACAAAAGTTTAACAAGACAGATAGAAATACAAAAAAATAGACCCGTATTGCCCTGCTCGAAGCCAGAACCATCTGGGAATTACTTCAATGAGTACGTTGAAGAAAGCACCACAAAATATGCAACACTTTTTTCTATAAATTGTCATTCCGTCTGGCAATGCAAATTTCAAATGTAATTTTACTTCAATGAATACGTTGAAGAAAGCACCACAAAATATGCAACACTTTTTTCTATAAATTGTCATTCCGTGTGGCAATGCAAATTTCAAATGTAATTTTATTTTATTTTATTTTATCGATAACTTTGCACGTTCTGCGAATGGAAATCGATTTCCGAAAAAAAACAATAATAATACTTGTAAACAAAAGTTAAAAAAGACATATAAAAAGACAAAAAGATAGACCCGTAAGAATCATGGATTCAATTTGTGGAAGGCAACGCGTTGTGTCAAGCGGCAGCCACTCAGGCGGATCCCCATTATGCGACCTGACAACACTTGGTATCGATCGGATGCAGATATTGCATCGGCGTTTGCGGACGAGCTGCAAAGTCGCTTCACGCCCTTTGCACTAGCATCGCCCAGCCAGGTACAGGACACTGAAGCATTTTTAAATGCAGATCTAGATCCTGTACAACCGATCACCCCTATCGCCCCTACTGAGGTCCGCTTACAGATTCGCAGGCTTAAGTCCACTAAGGCCCCTGGCTATGATGGCGTTGTCGGCAGAGTTGCTAAGGCCCTCCCAGAGAAGGGAGTATTGTTTTTGGTGCTACTTTTTAACTCCATGGTTCGCATCCACCACTTCCCCACTCCGTGGAAGTGCGCTGTGATTGCGATGATTCCGAAACCTGGCAAGCCGGATAATCTTGTCTCGTCATATCGACCGATAAGCTTGCTGACCACTTTCTCCAAAATATTTCTTGGAAGATTGTCGGCAGTTAGAGGCTTTCAGAGGGCCATTCCTGATCATCAGTTTGGCTTCAGGCATCACCACGGTACACCAGAGCAAGTTCATCGAGTAGTACAGCACGTCCTCGAGGCCTTGGAAAATAAGCAGTACAGCTCTGCCGTCTTCCTGGATATCCAGCAAGCATTTGATCGCGTATGGCATGATGGCCTGCTTTTTAAGCTTAAGTCTCTGCTGCCATCGGCGCAGTATTTACTGCTCAGGTCTTACCTGCTTGGCCGTTCTGGGTATGTTTTTGGACAGGAAACTTACCTGGCGCAAACACATCCAGATCACTGCAGCTGCGTGTAGATCCAAAAAAACGAAACTCAACTGGTTGCTGAAGCCATTAAGCAAACTCAGCTTGAGCAACAAGCTGCTGGTGTACAGGAGCATCATCATGCCTACATGGACACATGGAATTCCATTCTGGGGCACAGCCGCAAAATCCTGGATTATCAAATTCAAGTTTTGCAGAACAAGGTGCTCAGAGACATCTCTGGTGCTCCACCATATGTGAGCAACAGAACTCTGCACAACGACTTCGCATTACCGACAGTCAGTCAACAAATCAACAGACATACAAGTCGGTATAATGACCGTTTGCACAACCACGTCACACTTGGGTCAAATACAACTCGCATGAGGTTGAAGCGCCTCCACACCAGCGACCTCTGGACTGTAGGACGTTAAATTAATGTGCCACAAATGTAATATTTGATGTTATTTATTAACTGCTAAAACCTGTTCTATGTTTATGTTATAGATTGTAATTCACTGCTATTATTCATTCTGTTCCAAATCAATGTTTTATAGCCTTTGAATAGGTTGATTAATGTTTAAAATATAACTGTTATAAAAAAAAAAAAAAAAAAACACATCGAATAAAATTAGGCAAACATCTCATTTTTCTAGGGGAAAGGGAAGAAACTCGTTCAATGCAAAACATCTTTTGGTAGATTTTGGTGATTTTAATGCTCAAAGCGGTAAGAGGGATATAATGGTTTTGTACAAGTATATATTGCAGATATACATTTTCTTGATGAGCATCGAAAGCCGAGTTAATTTAGCCATTTCAATTTGTCTTTCTGTATAATCCAGACGATTTCAGAGACTTTAAGAGCTAGGCATTAAATAGATATAAAAGTTCTGGTCTGCTCTAGGCAGATATTCATTATTTTATTTATTTCATTTTATTAATAATTTCTTTGAAACTCTATTTCTGACATTGACAAAAATCACCAACACTTAAGATATTTTCCTCTAATCAAAAATGTATCAAAATTTCAAAATGATTGTATAAGAAACACAGATTGAATAACCATGCAGATGAGTGTAATTTTAAGCAGAGAGCAGCATGATAATCAAAGCGAGTTTGTATAATTTATTGCATCTATATGATTTCTACAACCAGCTTGGAAATACCTTAGATTTTCCTTCAGTCTCTTCAGTCAGCCATTAAAATTGACCACATTTTTACATTTGTAACAAAACTATAACCATGTATTAATCAATTTAGTTGAATGTGTTTAACAGCTGTGTGCAGGGTATCTTCTAGTCGAGCACTCTTTACTAGAGCTTCTTACAGGTGCATATTACTAGTTGATCAATCCAGATGACAAATCACCACCAAATTGGTCTGTTTTTCAAGTATATTTAGATAGATGTTGGCAAAGTATATTTTTTAATTATTATGTGGCTAATTAAATGGCTACTTCCATTGGAGTCACAATAGCCTTAAGTGTATTGAAAGCTCATTGATGTAACTAAATAAATCGGTAGATTGTCACGTATGCAACAAAGTCGAGCATACTTCAGGCGACTTCACTTCAAATCGAGGCCCAACTCCATTATCTATTGGGGTTTTCTTCCTCTTTTTTTTGTTGTCAGAGAGTTTGTCACATCCGCATTTCGCACAAGGAAATTGATCCATATTATTGCTGTTTTCAGGGGTAAATGACTTATGAGTGCTTGAGACATTTAAGTTCCTGTTCCTCTGCCCTTTGCTACGGTGGCAATTGCTGCCCATCCTGTCCAGTGTGTTTTGTGTATGTGACTAAAAGGACATTTTTCAAGCAGGTCGATTATTGGAAAATAAATTGAATTTGTTGTTGCCAATGTCATATTCTAAGCGACACAATGAGTCCAGCACCTCACATAAATACATAAACATATTATATATGGGACAAAATCAATTTGTCGCACAGATATTTAATTTATAACAGCCCCTCCCCCAATCATCCTGCCCTCCCCAATCGCCCTGCAGTCAGTTGATATTGTATTGCAATCTGTTGATGTTGCCGGACAATTCCGGCTTCTGACAACTTGCTTCCAAAGTCATAAAATCATCTTAGCTGCTATCGCTTCCTTTTTTTTATGACACCAGCGTTGAGGGTTGATGTTTGTAATGTGGGCTGGTCTTTAAAAGTGCTCAGGGGAAAGGGAAATGGGGGTTAAATCCAAGTCTAAGCGTATGAATTAGATTTACTTTGTCAGTTCTATGAATGCTTAGGTGCTAATATTTTTTATAAAAACCAAATTAAAATTAGAATTACATCAAAACAGGCAAAACTTATATGAAATATTATAATTACAAAAGAACATTATTTATACATAAACCTAATATTTGAAAAACAAAAAAAAATAATTGAATATACAAAATTATTTTTTTCACATATTTGGGCTTCTTTTCGAATATAAAAAATTGTATTTCATAATTGGAAATTTTTTTTGATTACATTTTTTTAATATTAAATAAGTATATTTATATTCAACATTTTTATGTTTTCCAGTTTTTATATTATTGTTATATTTTAAATTTAAGTTTTTTCTGTTGCCTTAAAATTGAAAATAAAATTATATTTTATTAATTTTAAATTTAAGCTTAAGTATTCCCCTTAAATTTTCGACCATTTATTTTTTATTTATATAATCTTATTTTTTATTTTCTTAATCTATTGTTTTAATTTTAATCTACTAAAGCTTGTGGACTACATTTAGTCTGCATTAAATAAATTCAGCAATTAAGAAAAGTAAATAACATTTTTAAATTAAAGATATATTTAATTTTAACTTGTTATTCAAGCTTAGATTTTTTATTGAAACTGCTGGAAATTTTGAAGTGTAGCTAAATTAAACATTGTTTTTTCCAATTAATACTGGCCACATTGAAGTGGCCCCAACTCTAAATGAATTACAATATTTGTGGAAATTAATTAATGAATAGCAAATAAAAATCTTTGCAGGCCTAATTGTGAACGGACTTGTCAATGTGAATATTTCAACGATTGAGCGCCGTTTTGGATTGCGTTCGCGACAGACGGGTCTGGTGGCCAGTGGCTACGATCTGGCCTCGTTTGTCTGTTTGGTGCCAGTGACGTACTATGGCGGGCGGAAAGGTGCATCCAAGCCGTGCTTCATTGCGATTGGTCTGCTGCTGATGGGATTGGGCTCGTTGATCTTCTCGTTGCCGCACTTTCTGGTCGGCAGCTATCGGGCGACAATTGCCGAGGCGAACATCTGTGAGTGGGATGGCCAGGCGAATCAGACGACAATGCAGTGTGGAGGAGGAGGCGGAGGAGGTGGCACGGCCAATGCTGAGCAGGAGCTGGAGCTGGATGAGCTGGAGTTGGGCGAGAGTTTAACTTGGACGGTGTGGCTGTTCTTTGGTGCACAACTTTTGCATGGCGCTGGCGCCTCGCCGCTCTTCACGCTGGGTGTAACCTATCTGGATGAGAATGTATCCACAAAGATGTCATCTGTTTACTTGGGTAAGTTTAACTGTCTCATTGATAAGACATTTGGGCAAACTTTGGCCTCTCTCCGTCTGCTCAAATACATGTGGAAGCGAACTCAAAGCAACTTTTGCACACATGCATATTTATTTTTATTTGCAATATTGGCAAACGACGCCAGCTTCAAAGGGGAAGTAAATACTGTTCACTACTTGCACCCACAGCATGCCCGCCAATCCCATCCTCTAATCTGCCCCTACTCCGCACCGCTTATCAGAGACAGAGAACTCAGGGAAGCTGGCACATCTGCGTCTTCCTATGTTGACCCAATTTTAAAGGCATTGTTGCTGACTCAGCCGGCTGGCAGGAAGCAGCACTGATGTCAGGACCCACTACAGAGCCAGGGGCCAACAAGGACAGCCAAGCGAAATTTATTGCCTCTTAGTTAAGTTTATCGTACGCCATCCGACAACGGCATCGGAATTATCAAACCCGTCCAGCCACGAATATGTCGTCTCTGCCATTGAAACAATTGAAATTCGCTTTTGGGGATTTTGTCTACGCTTTATTTGCTTTTTTGTTTTTACTTTTTTCCTTTTTTTTTTTGTTTTTTTTTCTATTGTTTATTTGTTGCTCTTGCCTGGCGGCAGCAGTCGGAAAGGATAATGTGCAAACACACATTCGCAGTACGCCCCCTCGTTATTAAATTTGTGCTCGCCCCTCACTCCATCCTTGCCACTTGCCACTTGCCACTTTGAGTGTGCCCTTTGCGCATTGTCATGCAAATTAAGATGCAGCCAAATGATAAAACATGCATCGACTTATTGCCAAAAAGCGTTACCAAGCCAAAGCGCCAGGCTGACAAAATAAGTTGCCTCGCTTTTCCAGTTAGACAACGCAAAGTAAACAGAATCGAATGTATTTAATTTACTTGGCATATTCAAAGCGTATCATTTCCAGTTTAGTTTCAACTTTTTGCTGCAATTTCTCTGACAATTCGTAAGTCTCAAAAGTTGTGTGGCACCCTTTCAGTTAGAGGACTATAAATTTAAATAAATATTATAAATATTTCTGATCTTTCAGTTTAAGTGTAATTTGAAATTGTATTTTTAATTTAATAAAATATATTTTTATATTTTTTTCTGACACTAAATAAATAAGTAAATATACCCTAGTCAGACTTCGCCCGGTTGGAAACTGAGAAATCGATAACATCGATAAGTGCAAATCGATAAGTGAATTTGATAACTAGAGTCATCAAGCTGGAAAGGCGATGTCCTTCTAAGTTAGACATACAATTCTATCCACGTCCAGCAACATCGCTATATCCAGCTATATTGGTATATCTTCTACATACGCTTAACTGCTACCGATGAAAAAATTAGTAAAATCACCAAGTTTGGAATGTGTAATACCTGAAATCGGCAACAAATATCGATTATGACAGCAATCTATAAAAATACATATCTATTGTAATTTTAATTTAATTTAAATTTATTTTAAATTTTATTTTTAACTAGAGTCCCTAAATATGAAAGATAGAATTACTGAGAAAAACGCTTATTAAAATTGGGAAACCTGATGCGCCCTAGTTAGATCTATTATGTCCCCTTCCGAGCCTATAGCTTATATCACGTATTTGAGAATCTTTGAGAAAGAGATTGAAGATTGAAGACTTGTGTTATCAACTGTTATCAGAATATTCCATTCTCACTGGTTTTTAGATTTGCTTTCTCCACTGGCATTATTTTGATTATAAATATCAAAATCAATAATTGTCTGTTGTGCGCATGTTTAATAATCGAAAGTGGCTCAATGAATATGTAAATTATTTGTCAACAGGTATTATTTAATAATTTATTCGTTAATAGGTATTTACTATACGATGGCCATAATTGGACCCGCAATTGGATACGTTCTGGGCGGTCAATTGTTGCTCATTTATACGGATTTCGTTAACGTGAACGCTGCTGAGTAAGTGTATATTTATATATAAATCTATATATATACATATAATTACCAATATGTGTATGGCTTTGATAACGCTCTGAGCAACGTATAAAGCCCGTGATGATTGTTAATAATCGTGTGGGCAGCGGGCAAATGGCTTCAATGGTGGCTTCCTGTGGGGCCTGGCATCGTTCGTGGCAGTGGCTTATTTCTGCGAGTTACCAACGGCAACGGGAATGGGCAATCGGAATGGGAATCGGAATGGAAATGGGAATGTGGCAAATGCCACAAACACAAAGCACGCCGTAGCGTAAACATCTCCGGAGACTAATAAAACAACATTTCGTGCTGACAACGAGCAAATAAGGTGCGAATGGGGATTGTGGAATGGGAAATTAGGAATGAGAGGCATTTGTTTGATACCAAACACGTTGCGGGCAGGGGCACGGATAAACCACGGGGCTTATTGTCAAGGTGATGCCATAAGTCATACGGAAGTTGGAGTTGAATCTGGTCGCCACTTTTACGGGCGTCGCATTCAAGTAAATTATGCCAAACAAACTGGAAACATTTTGTTTATGTGCCAAGCTCACAAAAAGTACACCACTTGGCTTACAAATGTAAATTAACGGTATTACGATTTATTTGCCCGTGAAAAACACGTAGGTAATGGCGATTCCGGCAATAAGACTGATTGTAGACTCAAAAAATGTTTGGTAACAACCAAAGGCGAAAGTACGGAAGACTAGAAATAATAATAATAATAATTATTATTATAGTAACAACAAAAACTACAAATCAAAACATAATTTAAATATAACGAGCAAAGTATTTCATTTTGGTCATCATCGAAATTATTATATCACTAAGCAGGCAACATATAGAAAGGCGTCAAATCGACAAAAAGTTGATTGCCAACAAGTAACTAGAACTGGCATATGTACATACATACGTACATATATACCTATATAAGTACACGCATTCGTAGATAACGGTGCTCTGCCGAATACACACAAAAACATATTTACGCTCGCGTCACTATCGTGCCATCTCTTTCTCACACACGCGCTCGCATATTTATCTGCACGCAGAAAATATTTGCAGCTGTGGATTGAAATGGCATCAATATGAGAATATATTTTCGAATATAACTTGGATGTTTCTTATCCGATCTTGATGAAATTTGGGCAGTTGATCAATATCACGCATAAAATTTAAAATTTATTTAATAAAATTTATTGCTATCGGAAATCGAAATATCTCGATATTCGAAAAATGGAGGCAGCTTTCGATCATATGAATTTAACTTGATCTGCGCCGGGTATACGAGAACCAACATATATTAAAAAGTTGAAGTTGCTTCCTTCTGCCTGTTATATACATTTGTTCAGAACCAATATACCCTTCATTTGTCTGCTTTGCGCCATATTCTCAAATAGAATAGAGACGCAGCCCTTTATGAGTATGCGTCTGAGCAGGTACAGAATTATTCCATGTGTGGGAAAATAGCAGCAATATTGCCGGTGGCTTGCATAATCTATCCTTGTCATTTCGTGTGCGAGCTGGTAATGCGATGTAATCTTTCGCAAAGTGGGGTTTATATAGCTGTCATCGATTTTGTGACCACAGACCGCCAAATGTATGGTGGAAATTGAAAAGAGGGTATCGTTGTCTCGACCTGTGTGATATTTTGCGCCCATTAGCAAACTGTGCAGCGCACGTGCAGCAGCTGAACGCCAGTGTTGGACAACGCAAGCTGCTCAATGGAGATGCCGTGGTGTTGGTCAATGGCAGCAGTAAGCCGCTGATCTTTGCTAACCATAACAGCAGCAGCAACAGCAGCAGCAACAGCACCAACAGCAGCAGCAGCAGTAACAACAGCAATAATAATAAACACAACAGCAATAACAGTTCTTAATCGCAACATGGTGTTAATCAATAACCAGCAGCAAACACAAAAACAACAACTAAAATCAGAGCAGAAGGAGCAGGACGATCAACAGCAACAGCATGATCACGAAGTCCCGCTGTCCCTAGTGAAGGGCACGGATCAGGTTGCGGAGCCCGAGCTGGACATTGTCATCAACAATGTGGTCTGCGCGTTCAGCGTGGGCTGTCATCTCAACCTGCACAAAATCGCGCTCCACGGCTCCAATGTGGAGTACAGGCGCGAGAAGGGCATGGTCATGATGAGGCTGCGTCGTCCCTATACGACGGCATCCATTTGGTCATCGGGCAAGATCAACTGTACGGGTGCCACCTCTGAGCTACAGGCGAAGATCGCCGCCCGTCGCTATGCGCGCTGTTTGGCCAAACTGGGATTTCCGACGCACTTCCAGCATTTTCGCATCGTCAACGTGCTGGGCACGTGCAGCATGCCCTGGCCAATCAAAATCGGTCTCTTCTCGGAGCGACATCGCGCAAATGCCAGCTATGAGCCCGAGCTGCATCCGGGCGTCACGTACAAGATGTGCCAACCAAAGGCCACGCTCAATATTTTCTCCACGGGCAGCATTACGATAATAGCGCCCACGGTTAATGACGTGGAATCCGCCATACAACACATTTATCCCTTGGTGCATGAGTTCCGCAAGCAAAGTTTCGCCGAGCAGCTGCAGCATCTCCGACAGAAGCATTGCAACCAGGTCGGCGAGGAGTCCAATGAGGATTCTCTGTTTGTTAACAACACCGCCGCCCATACAACAAACGCCAACCGGCCGCTCGGCGATGGCGCTGGCGCCTCCAACATTCTGACCAGTATTGATGGACGCATCAATTCAATCCGCCGCCTGGAACAGGCCATACAGTACAATGAAATGCTCGAGCAGACGCTAGCGAGGCGCCGTCACATCCCCTTCACCGATGAACACGCCCAGCACACCAAAGGCAACAACACCACTGGCAACACTGCCATGACAATCAGCAGCAGCAACAACATCAATAGCAACAGTTGCAGCAACACCGGCGACAACATTTGTGCCAATGCTCGACGCCGCGCCACCGAATGCTGGGCAACAGAGTGGCAAAACAAACGCCCGTCTTACAATGATCCACGCGTCACGACGACAACAAATTCTGGTGGCACCACGGCTGGCATCTTGCGTAGCAATAATGGTGCTGCTGCTGCTGTTGCTAACAAGCCGAACAAGCCGAACAAGCCGCTGATTCCTGTCGATTTTGTACTCAAGAATCACAGCTTGCGAGCCCGCAATGCGGCTGCAGTGGTGGCAAACAGCAACACCACAATGGCAACAACAACAAGAAAATAAACAATTCGCGACAATTCGCCAACCGATTTCGAAGTGGACGATCTAATCGAGGAGGCTGACGATGAGCATTCAATTTTGAAAGCATTCGATTTGATTTGATTTGATTTGAGAGAGCGAACCGAATTTGTTGCCTATGCTGGATTTATAAAGAGTTTAAAAGATAACACACAACACACACAGAGAAGAGACAAGCAAACAAACAAACAAACAAAAAAAAGCATGCAATTTTCATTGTTAACAAAATGCAGCAGATGATGACGGCTAGTTCAAAATCCAAAAGAAATATTTATATTTTTTTATTATAAATCAAAAAGAAATCAACAAGAAATATTTACATTTAAGATTATATTTAGGAAGAGATATAGAGAGATAGAGAGACAGAGAGAGCAAGAGTAATGTGCGTAGTTGATGTACAGCAAACAGCAAACATGCACCGTTATTCACTTAAGTTGATCAGCTTTTTCGAAATGGTATAAATATGGTTTACCATGTGCAAATTCAGATGAATAACTTCAATAACTGTAAGAAAAACATCTGCAACCAGAACGCGAATCAGTACTCCAATGGAACGCGCGGAAACTGGAACACAAGAAACAGCCAATCACAAACACGCACATCAATACATACACATAAGACACACGTGTGTGAGGAAACCATCGCCCAATAAATACAGTTATCGCACTAAAACTTTGGCGTTGCTCTGGTCGCATTTGCTGTACTACCGTTACGCCGTTACACCATTACCGTTAATGTCGAACGGCTATAACCTCAAATTTTTGTAGCCGCCATTGCGCAATGCAAATTCCGACAAAAACACATTTTTATTTTCATTTCATATTTTTAAAATATATTTTTTGTTTGTATTTTTTGTATTTTTTACTGATGCGTTTTTGGATTTATTGATGTATGGTGCATGGTGAATAATCATTTTTATTTTATTATTATTATTTTGACGGAATTGTCATTAAATTTGGTTTGTTAAACATCAATTTAAGTGCTTCTTGAAACATTCGGAATCCAACAATTATTTTTAGATATATACATACTAATCTTATATCTGGTCACCAATCTGTAAGCCAATAACAAAAATATTAAACAAAAATGCTAAAACCGATTGGATATACACGTTATTTGAATGGTTTGTGTATACCCAAAGAAGAGAGTGGAATTGAATGGATTGCTTAATTGCCAATATCTGAAATGTCTTTATTTATATTTTAAGTTTACAAATCACTCAAAAATGGAAAAGAGACACAAAATCAGCTCTCAAATGTCTAACAGGCTCGCATCTTACCTTTTGATCCTTTTCGATCGATATTAAATAAAAATTGGAAGGCAGTTGAATAATTTATCGGAAATCGATTGATATCGGGGCGATTATCGATCAAATTCAATAAGCTTGTATTCGCGAATGCAAAGTTTTCAGATCTTACAGTTTTTCATACAGTCATGACTAAATCGACTTATCTGTTGATGCTGATCAGGAATATATATATTTATATATATTTAATGGGGAGCAGATGCTTTCTTCTACCTGTTACATAAGTTTGCTCAGCTTCATTATACCCTTTTCGGGTATAACAATTAACCAGTTCACATACAACAATATTACGTATACGCACAAAATAATAATATATTTAATGATATCATTTCTTGTCCAAAACATTGGGAAATCGATCTATATATAGATTTTTAGCAACAGCAAACACTATTTAAATCTATGTTTGCAAAAATTTATTTATTAAAAATCTGATGAACAATTTAAAAAATTAAATCAAGACTAGGAAATATGAAAAGCTCAACAAAACTGTGCAAGAATATTCTTAAAATGTTTAAGAAGTTTATATTTGAAGCAAGTAATCATCCATAACTGTAATTAGTGACCTTTTAATGGAATCCAATTGATATTCTTGTAGCCTAAGCCTGACGAGCGATAGCAAAGTGTGGATCGGTGCCTGGTGGATCGGCTTTGTGTTCGCCGCGATGATCTGTTGTCTCATTGCAATACCCATTTTTGGCTATCCCAAATCACTGCCCGGTGCTCACAAGTTGCAGCTGGCCAAAATATCGGAGGCGCACACAAAAAAACCAAAACTGGATGAGGGGCCAGAGAGTATGGAGCAGCAGCGACGGCGTCTTGGAGAGCTGCCCCAAGCAATACTCGCGCTCTTCAAGAATCCGACCTTCTTCTTCCTGAACTTGGCAGGCGCTACGGAGGGTATGGTCATAGCCGGATTCGCAGCATTTCTGCCCAAGCAAATTGAGAATCAATTTGGCATATCGCCCGTGCTTTCGGCGCTGTTGATGGGTCTGATAACGGTGCCAGCGGGCGGAGGCGGCACCTTTCTGGGCGGCTATCTGGTGAAGAAGCTGAACTTGGCCTGTGGCGGCATCATCAAAGTATGTTTGCTGGCCACCGTGGTGGCCACGTTCTTCACCAGCTCTTTCCTTGTCTCCTGCCCCAATGCATCCTTTGCGGGCGTAACAGTTCCCTATGCTCCAGCAGGGCAGGTGAGCAGCGGGAGAGTCTGGGAGTTGGAGGCGCCTTGCAATGCCAATTGTGGCTGCAGTCGTGGCAACTATGATCCCATTTGTGGTGCCGATGGTGTCATGTATTACAGTCCCTGCTTTGCCGGCTGCGGCCAGGAGCAGCAACTGGACACCCTGAAGACATACAACAACTGCAGCTGCATCGTGGAGTCCCTAATCCAGCCGGCAGCTACCAATGTCATGTGCGAGTCCAAGTGCCAGAGTTTGCCCTATTTTATTGGCCTCTGTTTTCTCCTGATGCTCTTCACTTTTCTGGCCACGATGCCAGCGCTGTCTGCCACCCTCCGGTAAGAAGTAAAATAGAATAAAATCATCATTTTATTAGTTATAATTTCGATATCAATTTTCGCTTTTGGCAGTAGTTAGTAGTTGGTACTTTGCTACTGGGCATCTGCTGGTCGGGCAGTCTCGACTAGATCACTCTGACTGGGTATCCTATTTGCAGATGCGTTCAGGATGAGCAGCGATCGTTTGCTTTGGGCCTGCAGTGGATCAAGGTGCGTTTGATGGGCACCATACCAGCTCCTCTGATCTTTGGCGCTCTGATTGACGAGTCCTGCATCCTGTGGCACGAGTCCTGTGACGACCAGGCTGGTGGCGCCTGCTTGGTCTACGATAACTTCTACATTAGTCGGTTGGTTTAGTTAGAGTGAATGTTATTTTTATAATTAGTTGCAACGGTTATAAATGTGCTCGTGCTTTCAGTTATATGTGGCTGCTGGCGCTGATTGGCAAGATTTGCTCGGTGCTCTTCTTTTTGGGTGCCTGGTGGTTCTATGTGCCCCCAAGCGAGTCTCCGCATAACAAAAAGGATGCCGAAATGTAAGATAAACATTTGATATCTAAGGGACTGAAATATACTAAGTAAGCTCACTGCCATTTCTACGAATACGAATAATTACTTAAAATACCCGCTTCGATTTCAGATTTGATTAAAATTCAAAAATATTGTAATAAATCAACCCATCAAATTAAGCTTCACATTTATATAACAAATTATTACTGGTCTCATTTACATTCTTAGGCTCCCTTCTTAAGTCTACTTTAATCAATAAGTATCTCATAAGTATTTATTAAATATCATATGTATTTGTAGACCTATAAATTATTATACAAATAAAATTGATAACATTTCAAGTCAACAGTTACATTTCAAATACGCTTACAGTTGCCGCCAAGTCGGTTAACAGTAGTCTGTTAATGCAATATTGTGTGAAGTTGGCTGCTAACGCAATGTTGCGTTACGCGAAATTAGCTGCGAACGCGACAATGGGGATGCCACCCGATCATGTTTAGCTCTACACACATTCTGGCAGTACTGGGCGCATTGTTTTTTAATTTGTTGTTGGATTTCGTACGGTGCGGTTGTGGTGTGCGGGATGTTTTTGCTGCAAATAAATATGCCAACTTGACGCACTATTTTGTTTAAGCAAACGCAATGAAAACAGAAAAAAAAACATAAGCAACGCAGAGGTGAAGAGACATCGTGCAACACTTAATTTATAATTAATTTGCAAAAATAACAAAAATTAATTGATTTTATACAAAAGTGCTTAGTACATTTGTGTAATAAAAGTAAGCCTAAATCATGTGCAATTAAAGGGTCAATCACCCAATAACATAATAATAATAACAGCAAACAGCAACAATAAAAACATAAAAGTAAAACTATCCTATAAACAATTATATTTAATTATAAATTTACAAGTTACGCGAAGCAGCTGAAAAAATAAATAAGGTAAAATTAATTGATGGCGAGCGAAATCGAATCTGGTTTAAAAATCACCACACACACAGTGATGCAACTGCAGGCGAAACAAAATAAAGCACATGAGTTGCATGTGTGTGTGTGTATGTGCATGTGTTTGCACACGTGTGTGCACACACATTGAGAAAGGCAGCATTAAAGAGAGCTGCGCGCAACAATACAAAACAAAAACAATGCAGCCAAAATCAGCAAAAAACAAAAAATATGAACATTTAAAAATTGAGAAAAAACAAATGCAAACAATGCAAGGTGATTTTGAGCATTTAATCTACTTACCACTGCTGCAAGCAACTCTATCAATGTGTGTGTGCGCATACTTAAACACAAACACACCTACATATACAAATACATACACATATACAAATACATATACATATACATGCAAACGTGTCTCGTTTCTTGCTTCTTCTTGGTTTCTTCTTGTTGTCTGGCTCCCAGTCATATGTAGTGTGTTGTTTCCCCCACCCACACTCTCTACCCTTCCACCAGACTTGTTTTGCCCTACAGCTGTACATTATACGTGTGTGTGTGTTTGTGTGTGTGTGTCTGTGTATTTACGTTTGCAGTCGCACTTGTTACAGATTCATTTTTGGTTTTCCTCTTTGATGCCCCCCACAGCGCCAAAGGTTTTTCTTTGTTGTAGTTCGCGTTGCCCATTTTTTTCTCTTGCAGCCTTTACCTATAAAATTTGATGTTATGAAAGCATATAAAACAACTGTCAGCTGTGCATAGTCATAGTCTGTGCAGTGGTCTATTATATTAACAGTAAACTTTTCTCTCTTCAACGAATCTGCATACTAGATGTAGGCTATTTCGTTCTAAACCCTTTTTTCGGACAACTTTAATTTATGCACAATGATTAACCGATATACAGGGTATCATTTGGTGTTGCCAGTCTTGTATAATTTGTTTATGAGTTGCCAACTGATTTGTTTTTGCATAATCGTTCTTTCCTAGACAAAGTCGGCCATTCTTGTCTGTTAGTGTTAGTGAACGCTAAGTGCTCTGGCAATGCCAATACATACATACACACGTATGTATATATAAATTTGCCTAAATATTAAATACAAGTGTATGTATGCATGCGTGTGTAAATCGGTTCCCTTTTATCGATCTGTGCTTGATGCATGTGTGTTTGTATGCGTGACATGCGTGAATCTTTTCAAGTATGTGCTAAAAATGCTTCATAATAGCAAAAGTTCACATCTTATGAATTTAGCTGATTCTAAAGAGTATTTGTGATCGTACTACGGATATCATAAAAGGCTATTTATAGCTTTGCGTTAATTATAAAACTCACATTGAAATATATTAGTACTAATTGTGCTAATCAATTTATATTATCCGTAATAAATTGCACATATTATATCAGCTATACTTTTAATGCACAAATTTGGAATGAATATCATTTTTAAAGCTTGTTAATTATACTAATACTAAAAATGGCTTATAAAATCATTTAAATGCTCTTTAATAGAAAAGGAATTATTTTCAAATTGACAGCTAAGCCTAAAAATGATGCCCTTTCTTAAGATTCCGCTTTCACTGCTGACAAAAAAAGAAAAGAAAAAACGACTTCAAATAAGTCCCAATGACATTTTGGCCACTACCAAATTCCATATTAAGATTATGGCCATTCTTAATATGGCATTCCGATCAATTCAAATGGGTCTTATAATACATAAAATACCCAAAATGCTTTCAAATCGAAATCGAATCGAAATATAGTTTTCACTCTTCATAGACAAAAAAAAAAAAAAAATTACTAATGAATAATGGTGTTTAATAAATTGATTATAGCATTTAATGTGGTGATAAAATTTTTAACAGATTTGTGTCTTTTTTTTAATTGCCTTTTCTGTGGTGTTTTTAAGTATGAACATAATTATATATATGTATATATATATATCTGATTCTCAGCCAATCCACTTTCGTTTTGTAACGAGTTCTTGAGTTTGGTCATGGCATAAGTAAGCTCGATACTTGTTTTTTTTTTTTGTTATTGTCATGTGTTTTTTTTTATAAGTATTATGTTTTTTTTTGCTGAGCTGTTGGCGTGTTGTCGTTCAACAAACTGCAATCAGATCAGGCGTCGAAGAGAAAACGGGTTTTGCACACATTGAGATACACTGACACACACAAACTACTTGTTCTTCGAGCATTTATCTGAGTCAGCAGTTGGCGATCAGCTCAATAAGCTAATGAAATTATCAAAATGCGCAAACGTGAGCAAACTGTTCAATATTTTTAGAACACCTCTATGTGGACAACTTTTTAGCAATATTTCACTCAATTGTTCAAATTATGAAGACATGTGCCAAAATATTTGCATAGAAATTGCAAAGTCCAATTTTTAATTTTGAACAACCTATGTACGATTTATAAATTGTATGATTTCAAATAAATTTGAGGTGTAGTTTGCATGAGTGTATATATTATATGTATGCCCATCTATAGATTGAATTTCCTATGTTAAGACTAACACACTCATAGACTATAGCTGTTGTGGCCCAATATTCGAGCAGCTGTGCCCGTTTCTTGCGGTTGGCTGCCTCAGAGTTACTCCGCTTCGCTCTCCTCTGCCGCGCACTATCGTACACATCTAGCTCTGGTTTGCTCTGTTCATTTTATTCTGTTTGGCGTTCCAGTTCTGCACGTTTTTTGGGGCCCAGCTCACAATTAGTTGACTGGCAGCAGCAGACGACGGACCTGTTGGGTTCGCTGTGGCCAAACAAAAAAAAAAGGGCATTTCGCAAAAATCAAAATACATAATAATGAACACAAGTTCGCAGATCTAACGGTGCTTGTCCGTCTCATAGGTAACCATTGAGGAAATTTAAACCGGTTCCGTTTCGATCGTCGCTTCGTTAGCACATTCGCTCATTCGCTCATTTGCTCACAGGTTCGCTCGCTCGCTCGCTCTCTCGAGTTGCTCATTGAACCGATTCTCGCTCACCACGAAGCATGCAGTAGCTGTGTGTGTATTTTTGTGTCTGTATTTGTGGTTTTTCTTTGCAATTCTTCATGATTGATGTACATAAATATATCTACGTCCGAATATCTTTTAACGAAATGCATTAAATAAAAGAAAACCCAAATATTTATTCAGCGCCAATAAACAGAATTTTGAAAATTTTCAAAATAACGAAAAATGTACGTAAACACACAAATAATTTGTTTATAAAAAAATAAAAATCACAAAAACCACGAAATTTAAAAAGAAAAATTAAGCGATTGCTTTCAACGATCGCCCAAGGATAAAACTTTTTAAATATGGCATAAGAGGTGAGTGACTTTATGACTTAAGAACAAAAATTATTATTTGTTACTGTGAGAAATATGGTTTTGCAAAATGTGTCAGCTAAATATATATATATAATAAATATAAATATATATATATATATATACATATATTCTTAAAGTTTAAAGCCAATTCTTCATTAAGTTATGCCTATAATAATTATTTATTTAAAACTTTTCCCATCGCATAAATAAAGATCTAAAGATCTTGTTTTTTATTGACTTTTAGTGCCCATGAAAGTCTTATGTTATTTACGTATGTCTGAATGTCAACGAAAACAATTTCGCAAGCTGAGTAAACTTTGAGAAACTGTGTCAATTAGCATTTGAAAAGTTGGATTTGGTTTTTGGTTACGTTACGTGATTTGTTTTCGATTTGACTAAGCGAAATAAGAAGCGAACATTTTAAATACAAGACTGTGTGACACCAAATATCAATCAAAGCTCAGCTATTGTTGAAAGCTACAACTTGGGCATAAGACACGCACACACACACACACACATACACACATACATACACATACACACACACTCGCACACACACAGCTGAACGAATAAGTTTGCAAACTAGCAAAATGTTTGGCCGATTTGTTTGTTGTTGTTGCTGCCCACAATCAAGGCATGGAAAATGTGTGGAAAATCGATTAAAGCAACGTAATGGAAAAACTTCAAGCTACCGAAAAAAAAACTAGCTTGTCAGCCCACAAAAATGTTCACCCACGAAAATAAAGAGCACTTGCATTTTTTGAGTTGGTTTTAGTTTTTAATCAATGATTTTCGCCTTCTTATGTAGTATAATCATATAAACATGTAGTTATTCTCAACTTATTGTTGCTGTTGGCTTTAATGCTTAATGGCTTTTTGTGGGTTTTGCTTTCGAGCCCAGTCGTAACTTCGTCTTTTTTTTTAGGCCTATTACAAACAGCCCTCGCATTACAATTAAGTTATATAAAATGTGGTGTATTTGTGTGTGTGTGTGTGTGTGTGTGAACAATATTGTTGTAATAATTAAATGGGGTTTTTTCTATTGTCTAATTACCAGCAAAAACTCAAAGTAAAATTATATTTTGTTTTCTGGCCTAGGAGGAAATGTATTTATTATTGGATATACAACTTTTGACACCCAAATCGGTTAATTATGAAATCAGTTTGAGATTATGTAAAATCATGTCTACGTGCGTTTCTGCAGCTATGTTATTTTAAGGCACAATTTTGTATAACCATTGATTAGTATGATATAAGTTAAAGCTTACATAAATCTTAAACTTGATACAGAACTGCTTAATGTAAATATTATTATTATATTTCATTGATACATATTCCTTGGCACTTAGCCACATAAGTGCTGTGTAAACCACATCACTAGCATTTCGTTTGTACGCTCTACTTAACCATAAAAAGCCAAAGCAATATTAATGCCAAGCATAAACAAAGGCACAGAACTTTATTGGAAATGGGCGCCGAATTTAAAAAAAAAAAAAACTTTTTTATTTTAGTTAACACAAACAGAAGTTTTTTGTTTATAGATTGGCTTTGCCTATTTGAAGGGCCCGTGCCTAAACTTTCCATTCCAGTGCCCATTAAATCCACATTAAAATAACAAGTTGCGCACTTAAAATTTCAGTTTACAAACTGCGTCCATTTTACTTTTATCGTGCGCTTCAGTTAATAACAAATGCCTGGTGTTTTAATAGGATTTTAAAATGTTTATGCACTAAAAGAAGTCGCCACTTTAAATGCCTAAAATATAGTATAACCGAATCGTATAAATCCACAAATAGAATTATATTTTATTTATTAATTTGGCGGGACTCAATTTGTGGCAACAGAAAAAAAGTCATAACAAAATGACAGTAAAATAATTTCATTTTCATATGCGGGTTTTATTTTAATTTCTCTGATTCTGAAGGTGCGGAGAAAGCAGTTGGAGTCGACTAAATAACCAAAAAACAATGCTTAATTTTTGAGAAACAACAGAGAAAAAAAGGTATTCCGCTGCATACGCTCAGCTTGTCTCTGAAATACCCTGTTTACTTCTTATAGGGTAGATGGAGTTTTGCAGAAGTATATATAAAAGGTAGAAGGAAGTATTTCCGATTTCAAAAGGTACAAATGCTCTTGATCAACATCAAAAGCCAATCGATTTAGATGTCTATTTGTCAGTCTTTAATGGTTGTAAAATAATATAATTTTTAAAAACTTTCAAATCGGTTGAGAAACACATAAAATATCTTATATAGCTTGAAGCTTTCTTGTGTATTATATATTTCTGCTGATCTTTCTGAAGTTTGATCGATTGAGTATACCCGTTGCGCTTTGTTAGGCGTGCAGGGTATAATTATATACCGACTATTTGCCCGCCACGACAAATACAACAGCAATAAAAATAACAAATAAATAATGATAATCTGTGTAAGTTCACAGAGGCAACTACAGCAGCAACAATTTAACTTCTGTGCGTATTTCAGTGTAGCTCTAACTATAACTATAACTATATCTATGGGTGTATATGAGTATCTGTGTGTCGAATGACATTTGAACAGATTTAGGACGCATCTATTCACCTATTTATTTAATCTTTTCATTATGGCACAACACACGAGTAAATTTGTTGTATGTGTGTGATTGCTCTTACTTTGTTGCATGTTTGCATTTTACAAACATATTTTATTTAGGTCATTTTAATATGTATTTGTGTGCTTTGTGTGCTACTGTTGCAACTGCAAGTCGTGGCGTGTTTATCTAAGCAAGATTTGGTAATAAAATCTACGCGATTTTTGCATGAGTCGCACAATTAAAACGAATTTCCACCATTGTGTTTTTGCATTTTCCTGTACGATTTCACATTTCACAAGCAGGAAGTGAGTGCGCGATAATAAGTGCCAGGTAATAAACACACACATGCACCCACACCCACACACACACACACGCTGAAATTGCTCAAAAGTTTCATACATTAATAACTATTCAAATTACATATTTTGCTAATTGCTCTTTTTTTTATCAATTCGAAATTGTTAGTTTTAATTGCCACAGATCACAGATCAACGAATTTTTACATTCATTCATTTATTTATTTATTTTTTGCTTTTATATATTAATTTTGAAAATTAAGCCAAACTGTATTTTTGGCTCAGTGAGTGGTGTTTACGGCTAAAATTGCACATTGGGTTTTCCAAAGCTTTTCCATTACAGAAATATACGAGTTCAATATATACGCCTACTGGAAAACTTGTTGGTGTTGGTTGGTGTTGGTCTTTTGTGTGGTTCGTTTTTGTTCTTTTCGGATCATTGACTGCAGTGCAGGCTTAGCGGGTGCATTTTGTATCTGCTTAGTTGAATGTTGAATTCAAGCTAATTTTCAGTATACGTAAACAATGCGCAAATAGCTTGAGTTGTACAAACAAACACTGGCAGTGGAGAGCTTCTCATGGCTGCTGTTGCCGCCCAGATAGTGGCTAGTAAATGTTGTGGACACCACATTGTTTGTCGGCCTATCTTTATAATCAGGCCACTATCTGTTTGTTTTCGTTGGTAAATACAATTCAAATTCACATTCGAGTACGGCCAGCAATGAGATTAACAGCAACAGCTTCCATTTATATACCCTGTGTTGTACCCGGCACAGTTTTTGAAATTTTCAAATTTATAGAGGTTACTGTAATATTTCTCATTCGTATGTCAAAGTTTATGCTAGCTGACAACCAGTTTCGATCACTCATCCTATTATATTAGTTCCAATCTTAAATCGTGTTTCCAAATTTAATTGCAGCATTAATCTAAATGACATCTCAAAGCCGTTTCCCTAACTCAAGCTACAAATCATTAATAAAGTAAGAATATTTAAGCTATGAATTTAAAGTCTCTAATAAACTCAGTCTGGTCTGGTTTTTATCATACTCTTGTACAGAAGTTAGATGAGTATGTTGACACCCTTGAAGCTTGAGACTTGAAAGTTGAAACTTCCAAAATATCACAGAGTTTTACAGTTCGAGTCAGCAAGTTTAATGAAAGCCTCTGTCAAATTTCTTTAAAACTGGTACCAGAGTATGCGGCAATCGGTTACGGTCGATTGTAATGTTCTCACTTTTGTTTTTTGTTTGCTGTATGGTAAATTTATTTATATTCTCAATGCGGTCCGTGTCGTAGTGTTGTCAGCCTCCTACGATAAAATTTGTGTCTATTGCTGTTGCCACGTTCTCTGCTCGGCTATTTGCCTCGTCGACTTGGCGTCTATGGCTGTGTGTATGTGTGTTTCTGTGTGTGTGTGTGTGTGTGTGTGTGTTGGGCTAAAAGTTATTTTCGTATTGGTGCCCCGCTGCTCACATACACACACAGCCACACACACACAACACGTGCCTCGACTCACACACACTTTAGACAGTGTCATCGTTGTCGATTTTGCTGGCGGTGCTGGTTCTCTTTTTGAATTTAGTGCTAATCTCATTATATATATGGCCAAAGCAATGCAAATTTCATGAACAAAGTGACACAAAGCGAGTAAATGACGTTTATTTGAATTTTTTAAAGTATTTTACGCACATTTTGATGATATTTGCTCAGCTGATGTTTGCAAAACTCCAATTGCCTAGCTTAAGATAACAAAAAACAAAATAAAAACAGCAAGAACTGGTTGTGTTGTTCGCCAAAAATTGCAAACGCTTGTTGAATGGTGCTTCAACATGTCAACAACTTGGTTTTACACCGAAAATGGTATTATATTTTGTATTTCTACGTTTTGAAACCAATTTTAATTCAATGTTTTCTGTTTTATGACTGCTTTTGACCTGAAAACTCCACATTTGTGCACTTGTATTGAATCAGCATTTCGACATGTATATTTCTTGCATTTATATAGATTATTCCTATGCTTTCTTAGCCAAATGTAATATGGAACATGATCTAGATTGATTTGCTAAAATTTGGTAGCTATTCGATATTTCTTATTTAATTGTCTAATTAAGTAAATTCCAGTTCTACGCTATTATCCAGTTTTGAGTTCCATACCACATATTGATTTGATATCGCACAACTCCGATATATATTTAAAAAACAGATAAATTGTTGCCTGCTCCTCCCAGAATCCAGAAGTTTGTCACATATCCAATTCCACACATATGACAAGCTTCAACAAGTTAGCTTTAAGACTGTTTGTATGTTTACTTAACAAGAATCGAGTGCAGACTATATATGGCTATACCGCTGGTCAAGTATGTATAAGTACTTTATGGGGTCGAAGACGTCTCCTTCACAATGCCTCTGCCCTCTACAGGGGTGTATAAATAAAATAATTAAAAATGTTGTCTCTTTAAATTTAGAGCCAAGCAAACAATGCACAATAATTCATAGCTTGTACGCAAGTGTTTCCCCTTTTATTGCAGCCATAAAGAGATATATCACTTATGACGTCAAACTCGTATGGACCTTGTGTGCAATCGGCTTACAACAACTGACTTGTCTGCCACATCGAGATACATGCGGCATTTATGCTATGCATTGATTTGCCGTTTGACGTCACAATCTGTGAGCGTTGTTTGCCTCTCTGCAATAGACTACAGTAGACAAAAGCCAGTTAACTCAATTTAGCAATAAGTTTCTCAAAAGTATGCAATACCAAAAGGGGGTCAAAAAGGTCTAACTCTTAATCACTCAATCACATCTTGTCTAATCTACGACTTTAATATCAAATGTATTTCTAGCAGTGAACTCATATTACATGAGATGAAATGTGTTTTGTTCTATGGCTGGATAGTTTTCATATTAATTCCCATACATAAGTTATTTTTCGGGATTGTGTATTAACAAGCAATTGAAGGTGCTGCAATAATTAAGGCTAGAATTGCTGATCAAGAATATATATGCTTTATGGGGACGGAGAAGTCTCCATTTAATGCATTGCAAATCTGAATAGATCTGACAGATGCTGTAGTAACTTTTTGCAGAGTGAAATTAGTTCTAATTACAGGTTTATAATACAACACACAAAAAATATCTTCCATCGGAGTTTGAGGAAGCTATGACTAAAGTAGAACTAATTGCCATGCAAAATGTGCCCCACAGTTTTTTCTGCATTTTTTCTTCTTCTTCAAGTAAGATCGCTTATATATATATATATATATATGTGTGTGTATAAGTAGCGATGTCACGTCCCTGCTGGGTTATTCCATAGTCTGACTATCAGCAGACTGATGATGCGGATCACGCACAAATGCCACTCTTCTGTCTTCTGTCTTCTGTCTTCAGTTGTCTTTGTCTCTGGGGGCGTACATTGAACCTGAACCTGAACCTGGACCTCAAGTCTCTTGGCAGGCTGATGTAATTAAGGGGAAAATGCGATTATCAACTGAATGTTCAAATATATAAGAATATCGCAACTTATTTGCTGTTAAGCAAACACTGCAAGTTCCGCAAGTGTTTTATCTTTGCTGTCAACACTGAGTCACAGATTGTTCTTAACTGTGAGTCTGTCTGTGTGTTTATGCGTCTTTCTGTCGCCGGCTTTGTTTGGCATTTGGCTGAAATGGTAAAGGTCATTAAAGCGTAAAAACAAAAAAAAAATACATATATATATATAAATAAAAAAAAGTTTTCAAAGCCACTCCAAAGCGCCAAATACAGAAACTTGTTTGAGCAGCGAAATCGTCAAGTGTCCAGCATGTTGGCGCTTTCGAAGGGGCGTGTGTCATGCCAAGATTCCCTGTTATTTTCCGTCTTTGTTCTTCTTTTATAGTATATTGTTTTTTTTGTTTGGCTGTGTGAGCTTGCTGCTTAATTGTTTGTACGCTTGATTCATTTGGAATCCAAATGGATATATTTAAAGAATCATCAAAAGTGTTCGCTGAGTGCACGGAAAGTGAATAAAATAATTACAGCAACATTAATTTTGATTCGGAAAGCATTCATTGTTCCTGGCATATATCTTTATACGAGTATGCATACGTTTTGTAGCAATAGTATTATATACCCTCATACATAAAAAAATATAACGTTTGCGCTTCGAATACAGGAAGCTAATTTGCAAACTTGTTTTCATTGCTGTTGATTTGCTTTGCCTGCCTGAGGTTTGTGTGTTAGCAGTATTTGAACACTTCGGACTTTCACAAATGTGTTTTGGCTGCAGCACTTCTTCAGTTCCTATACAGATCTACGCAATAAGCGACAATTTTCACAATATAATATTCATAGTGTCTGAATTAAGTATTCGCATAAAATGATTAAATATAAAATATTTATGTATGTGCACCTCTGTGATTTGCCATCAAATGTTAGCGCATTAAAATAACAAGAAGGTACACTTAAAACTATACAAGTTTTTAAGTTTTTTTTTTTATTTTTTAAATATTTCTTTGGAAACAGCATCGCAGAAAAGCGTGGGCTGCTAGAAACATTTGTTCCACTTCAAAGATATATTGCTGCAGATAATGAGAGCAAATGATAAATGATTATTGCTGGCACTCGAATATTCCATTTGCCAATTGATAAGAGCCTCGCAACTGTGCTGATAAATATGCAAGTTGAGACAGCAGCTGTTTTTCATATTGTTCTTTTTTTTTTTGTTGCTGTTCTATTTGAAAGTCTTCGGAAATTGTTTCTTTGTTTCGTGGCTGGCCAAAGTCGTCTTCCTATTCCCATTGCTGATGATATTTTTTTATATTTTTTCGAAGGCACTTTTGCGTAAATAGAAAAACTGTTGCTCGTCGAAGCAATTACGAAAATATATTGTATAAGCGAGCTGATAACACTGCGGACATTTTGAAAACCAAACAATTAGAATTATGGCATTTGCGTCGCCTTACAACAAACATATAAATATAAATAAATACATACAAGCAGTATCGGCAAAAAATATAGCACTATTATCAATTTAGAGCTAGAACAATGAATGCTGTCGTATGTCTTGAAAAACGAACAAATCTTTAGCTTTATTATGAAGTGAGTAAAAGTATGGTAAATTCAAATGTTGTCTTATGCAGCTAATAAGCTGTATTTATTATTTATTACCAGCAGAAGAGACTCGAATTGCTTGGAGAGTAATTTCGTTGTCCTGAAGAACCTCATGGCTATTCCCAAATTCCATCTGAAATTTTTGGTATGACTTAAAAAAAAACAGCGTATGACTTATTTGTTGCTGTTGTTATCTCCATATATATAAATGATGTTATCTCCATATATATAAAGTATGTGTGTCCTCATATAAAGTAAGTACCTATTCATGCCCAAGGCAGATCAGAGATATGCGTAGATGGATGTACATGTATCTATATGGATATATAATGTACACACGTACTCAGCATGTATTATACTATTTATGTAATGCTGCGTAGCCTCGACCGTTTTCATTTGACATTGATGACTTGATAATCTCTCCGTGGAGGGCACGCACGTTTGTTTTTTTCTTGCTGTTGTTTGTTTGCCAACTTCCCTAAGCTTAAAGTAAACTAGTACATGGAGACCGGAAAGTCGGATAGTCGGTTATAAGCGCAAAGCTTCACATTGTAGCTATCTGTACAGAAAGGGCACACGCACACACACACACACACACACACACACAATTATCGTCAACTTTGTTGGGCAATTTACAATTTACAGAGCGACATTATCTTCTCTACCCCGACAGTGGCGCATTTCAATTTGAACACAAAAAGTGTGAAGCAACAGTTTAAGTAATTCACTTACTAAATGAAATATAACTGTCAGTTATGATCGGTCGATAAAAGATTGGCATGCCCAACTTAATTGCTTATAAGACTTATTATACTAATTACAATTTGATAATCGTTCCATTGAAATCAGATTGTGACGCACATAGTGCGACCTACGATAAGGTTTAACTTTTTGGAGGCTGCAACTGTGCGATAAGTAACTTTATGTATTACGTATTAAAAAATGTCAACATTAAATAGGCGCTCGAAAAACACACAACTTGTGATAAGAAATTTCATAAGGTTAAAAAGAGGCTTGACTTTGTGACCCAATTATATATATATATTTCAAATCAACAAAACGCATACATTGAATTTATTTTATATTTATACTTAATAATTGACAACTGCGGGTCGCAAATGTGTTGTATTTTATATATTTTTAGTTGCATTTTATATTTTTAGCTAATTGCGAATTGCAAAGGTGGCAATTGGTCAATGGGGGTTTCGTTATGCTGACTTTCGCTACCTTAAAGTAACTTTTTTGAATAGTATTATAGCCAATTGCAATCTCGAGTTTCCTAATGCCCAAAAAAAGCGCCCCTCAGCTGCCCACATTTTTTTGTTGCAATTGAGCCATTCGTGCAATTGCTTGGAGTTTGGAATTCAGCAAAAGACGCTTTTTAGTTTGTTTTTCTTTTGCTTCATTTTTTTTCTGTTTGCAAATAAAACAAAAACCACACAGCGATTTGCGAGTGGGTTGCTGTTGACGCCGATGTGGTGCTGCTGGTGGTGTCCAAATGAATGCGAGGGGCTTCCATATTGTTGACGTGCTTGGCCACCCACCCAAATGACTCGTAGAGCACAACGCCAACATTGCCAGTTAGATGGAGTGTATCAAATTACAAGTCGGCTTGCTTGAGACCGGCAGTAACTAATCCTATTAACCAGTTTCCAACTTTTGTCTAACTCACACTCACACTCGCCGACACACACACACACACACACGCACACGCACACCACACTGTCATTTGCAATATTGTGTATAATTCGTTATTGTTTTTTGTGCAAAAAGTCACATGTCACACTGAGAGTCGTTGTGTCTCTGCTGTTGTAATTGTTGCGTCTCGAATAATCAACGGTGCATGGAGTGCACGCAAAAGGCGGCACCTTAGTCATCCCCAATTCAAGTTGAATGGACCAACAATAGCGGCAACTTCGCTGATGCTCTCCACTTGCCACTTGCCACTTGCTGGCCTTGCCACGCGAAAAAGCTTGCCTCTGTTCTGCTCATACTTTTCCAAGTATTGAACTCAATTATAAGCTGACATGCAGTTAATCGCAATCTTCAAGCGATCGACCATTGGCTAACAAATATATATATATATATATATATATATATAAGTCAACTGGACTGAACTGAACTGAATTGAACTGTTTCTGGTGGCGCTGTGGATGTGTTTCTCTTTAGCTTTGTATTCATGTTTTTGGATTTGTGGTCAGTGGTAATGGCACTCATTTTGGCCAGCTTTGAAGGCCATGCTGACTGACAGTGCGTCATACCTAACTGGATTATGTGTGTCGCATAAAAGTTATGCAAAAAAAAAAAACAAAATTGACAGCAATCATTGGATCCATTATGTTGTAAACTGAATTGCGACTTGACAGTGACTTGCATTTTGTCAAACAGGCAAGCACCGCAAACGAAATATTTTAGAAATCGAAATATGTTCATTAATAGATGTATTGAATTTTGCAATTATTTCTTAACTGATCTTTAACGCTTACCATTCGTCTGACGAATGAGATAATCATGCATTGCTTAACTAATTACAGCTTAAGAACTGTAAATCAGTGGAGTGTTTTAATCACTTAACCATTTTTACAAGCTGCTCTCAAATCAGCCAAATTTCAATTCATTTCTTGAACCGTTTTTAATATTCTTTTACTGTTTACTAAACTATTTCTCAAGAGCTCATGCTAGCTAAATTCTAGTTATATTTGACAAGCAACCGGGTTTCCCCGAATAACAATTTCAAATCAGTTTTTTTTTGTTCCATCAACTTTTCTCGCAAGTTTCTCTCAAAGCTCACATTAGCCAACTGCTAGTCATATTTGACAAACACTCGATTTGACTGAAATGCATTTTCCTAGCACTTTTAAATAAAATATATTTGAATATAAATATTTTTATGTCATCATCTCAGTAGGTAGTTTAATCTGCCTTATTTATGAGCACGAACACATTGCGTAAATGGCTTATGCAATATCTGCTTGCAATTTAAGTTTTATAATCGGCGTCATGAAAAACCCATCAGCAGTTGTCAGCTGATTGGCAGTTGGCTGGTCCACTGTCCCAGCACCAAAATCATTACCACTTTGGCCCTCTGCTCGTCTGTCACAAACTTAATGCGACGCAATTTACCCAAAAAACAGAAATGTTAACTCCATTAAAAAAGTTGAAGTTTTTAGTGCTGTTGGCACTTTTCTACTTTCACCACAGACAATTTCCAGAATTTCAGTTCGCTTTTCTCGGGAATTAATTGATATCATGTTGCACAGTTGAACTTGTTGCAGCCATTATCGTTTTAATTGGAAATTGCACTGACTTCAGATCAGTTATCTGAATAATGCAGTTTAAACAGAATCGAAACACATGTTTTTTTTGTTACGTTGAGTGAGTATTTAATTAAATTGTACTTTTCCTATAATGGTGATTTTTATAGCAGCTACAAATCTTTGTGTGCTTTTGACACAATTGAGGCGTGTAATTTATATATGAATAAAGAGCTGTATATATATATATATATGTATATATACATATATATATTGTGAAGTAACTATTATTTATCAAGCATCAGTTTCAATTAAAAGTAGTGCTGCCCGTTCGTGACATAGGTCAAACACAGAGCAGAAAGATATTCAATTATAATCCATCAATATTGATGAATTTAATTCGTTTTGTGAGTCCTCTGTTTTGGGACACCAACGAACAAATTGCATTGGCCACGTGCCAAGCTCCAAAACAAAAAAAAAAAGAAGAAAGAAAGAAGCCAAAAGTTGAATTTATAAAATTGTTGTCCATTGGATGCGATGCAGATGCGACATAAGCGACAACTTTTGCTCTGACCCCAAAAAAAATGAAAGCAATAAGCTGAAGCATTTGTGGGTCAGCACGAGTATATCCGAATAGGCCATGCCACGTACGTATGTGGCAGGTAGGCATCACACTTTGGATGAGCCGAGGAATGTATAAAACAGAGAAGGCGGGTGGTTGGGTGGTTGGGTGGTTGGCTGGTTGGCTGGTTACATGTACATGTTAGGAGCATTAGGAGCGACACATAATTGGTTAACTGGCTCAGTGGGCAGCAGCGCTTAGCTGACGGTGGAGTGCAGGGGTCCAGGAACAACATTAGCCGGGCATTTGCCTCTATAAATGGGTCAGATTGGAAGCCGTAAATTACGGGTTTAAGCACCGGACCCGTTGCGCCAACACCAACAAGAACTTAGCTACGTCAAATCTTCAATTAGTTGCCGCTCATGCAATTTACATTAGCTCAACCAAAAAAAAAAAAAAAAAAAAAAGCAAAGAAAAAAACATCTCCAACAAAACACGTCTGGTAATAAACGGGGAAGCAGCAGGTGGAACAATGTTGGCCATTTGCTGATTTTCATATTTCCGTTGGCGTTAGCCAATCGATAACTTGCTGGCCATTGCAAATTACAGTGTTCGCTCGATAACTTGAACTACCTACATACGATAAATAATGTTTGATATGCTTACCATATTCAAGAGTAGGCAAATAAATAACCCACAAACAACACTTGAACTTGTAGAGAGAGACCACTGTATTTACAATATTTATATATATGTATGTGTATATATCTCGTATATGTGGGCGAGTGTGGGCGTGTTTAAGTGCCATTGTTGTTGCTGTTGCTGTGGCTGCTCTTTGCTGGGACCCGCATGTTAATGAAAGGGAAATCGGCAGCTGACGTCTGACGTCGAGTTGAGCGTCTTTTGTTGCCAATCCATTTCATAGCATTGCAAAGTGCCAAGCTGTAAACGCACATCCTCCTCGTCCCATTCGTCCCACTCGTCCTGCTGTGCCACAACGAGCACATCGCACAAGTCTGTCGACAGCCCCCACAAGGCCTGGCCTGGTCCTACATTAAATATGTGTATTTTTAATATGAACCGGCATCGGTCTCATCCTTCTAATGCTCTCACAACCCTGTGTGAGGCATAGCCTCGACTTGGGTGGCTCGTATGTGGCATGTGGCATGGTTCGGCTTGCTGTGGTGCACTAAAGTGGTGACAGGCTGGCGCCTTCCATAATCATTCTGTTGTGCAACAGCAGCAGCAGCAGCAGCTCATGGCCACTTGTCGCTAGCTGGCACAAGGATTTAAGGCACAATTAGTCGCGCAATAGGAGCAACTCTTCAGGACTCCCGGAAGTGGATTGTCTGCCACGCACAGCAATCCGCACAATCCGACTTACATTCAGATGTATATACATATATATATATATATATGTATTTAGATATATGTGTGTATCATTTGCGTGTATTCATTTGTTGAGCATCGTCTGACTTCTGTGCGAGTTGTGTATTCCCATTCCTCATTAACTCGGTCACTTCTGTGCAGGCTCATTGGCATTATGTGTATCTATATATAATAATATATATGCATGTGGTGTGGATATTAAAGTCGTGCAAAGAATCTTTAAATTTGTGTAATTATTATTATTTCGAATATGCCTGGATAGATGAGATCTGTCAGTTACTTAATTTATTATATTTATATGCAGTCCGCAGTCCCTTTCATTATTACATAATAAATACCTGGAGATATATATGTACATATATCTATATCTCTTTCAATCTGAATTCGCCTTCACGGGATTATAAATATGTGGAAGACATTGAAAATGATTCGGTTAAAAGCATTTCAGCGTTTCAGCTGCTGCCAGCCAAATATAAAAATAATCTTTTTTCCCATATTATGCAATCAATAATTTAATGCATTTTTTTGTATTTTTTTGTTGTCTCCTTTACTTTATTATGTAATCAAAATGTTTGTTTTGTTGCTCGCAGAATTATGCCACAAGCAGAACACGAAGTTCAGTTAGCACTACAAGAACGGAAAAGAACTGATTGAATGGTGGTGGAAATCGGTCGCATTACGAATATAAATGCAACATTATGTCAGGCAAGAGATCCGGTTCACAGCAGCAGCAGCAGCAGCAGCAGCATACACATACAGAGCAGTATACGAATCCATCCTTTGAGCAGGAGCTCAGCCCAGCGTCGGGGACGACAAACAAAAGCACCGCAGGCACGGTGACAGGCACGACAGCCACATCGACTGCCACATTTAACAGCGGCAGCAGCAGCAACGGCAACGGCAACGGTACCGGGTCCATTGTCGGTTCAGGTTCAGGTACAGGTGTCTGCATAAGCGATGCCGAGGCGGGTGGCGCTACCGGTACGGCACATCGCAAAGGTCACAGGTGAGAAAAACAGCGAACTAACGAACTAAAGATAAATGTGCAGTGGCACGACATTAGTCAAGGCACTTCCTAGAGCCCATTTACATTAATTGACACCACGCCGGGCAAACATCGCGCGACATTATCGTTTCTCCAGCAACTCCAACAACTCCAACAAGTCCAAATAACAAAAGAACAGTCACGATTATTCGAGTAATTACCCAAGGACAGGGTTTAGGGTGTACAAGGCACATTGTGTGCACCTCGCGCGGGGCTTGCTTCAATAATTCATTAGGCATAGAGACACTCACAATCGATGGCAGTCGATTACGAGGACTCGGTCAATACTAAAATATTGATACAAGAGCAGTCGAGGCCTGTTTTTTGTTCTGCTGCACAAGTCAGGGCCAGCCCAGTAGGCTGTCGTGCCCTCAGTCTGTCTGTCGGTGTGTCGGTCTGTCGGTCACGTGAACCATTTGGCCACATTCGCTTTGACGCAGTCTCGTTCCCAGTTTTTGCCACTCCGCGAAGTGGTTGCCTGCCGGCCTGCCTGCAGTTGTATGCAGGCTGCCGTTGCCAAGTGAAGTGAAGCAGTCGCGAAGTGTTGGTTGGCCTCTGGCAAAGAGAAGCCTTTTGTTTCTGACATTGAATCCGGATATTTGTAAGTGAGTCCTTCGATTTGAATTGGCAAGCGCAGTGCAAGTTCTAGGCCAGTGCAATTCTGGCTTAAATGCCGCCATTGTTGTATGGAATTCTATTTTGCAACTGCCTCACTGCTGCCTAATAGAAAATGGCAATTACGTCAGTTACGAGAATTGTAATTGAAATATTTGCTTTGCATTTGCATTTGCATTTTCATCCTGCTGCTAATTTATTATACTCCTGAATCTTCTTGGGGTGCTCAACAGGAAACATTGTGTTAGATGCTATCGAATGCTTGTCAAATTAGAAAATGATTCCACATTTTTTTTGGTGAATGTTTTGTGTTATTTTTAAATCAACCCAAATCCAAATTTTATATTTACATTTTGGCCAAAACAAAGTCATGAGAATTGAGTGGCAGACAACGCAGTGGAGCAGTAGCTGATAGCTGATAGCTGATATTGATTCATCTAATTGCAGGCGACAGGAATCCATGTACCAGATGACAGGTCTCTATTCGGAAGCAAACAGTGGCGATGATAGCAGCATAGATGCCGCCAACGACAATGCATCCTCCTCCCATATGGGTGAACTGCCCAATCCCTCGGCGACGATGACGATGACGATGACAACGGCACCATTGGCATCAGCGACGACCATGATGACGACGACAACAACAACGACAACGACTGCTTTGGATAATGCCGTCCTCAAGTGCCACAGTCGTCAGCCATCTGCAGCAGCAGCAGCAGCGGCAGCCAGCAAGTGCAACAATGCGGATCATCAGCGTGACGATGATGAGGATGAGGAGGAGTTTCGTTCGCGGGACTGCGGAATATTGAATTGCCGGCCATATGGCATCCAAAGATTTGCTAGAATTAAGATATTTGTGCTGCTGTTGTCGCTGCTGGTGATGATGCAGCAGGCGCTCAGCTCTGGCTACATCAACTCGGTGATAACGACAATTGAGAAACGCTTCGATATACCCTCGAGCTATTCGGGCCTGATCGCGTCCAGCTATGAGATCGGCAACGTCATAACTGTCATCTTTGTCAGCTATTTGGGCAGTCGCCGGCACATACCAGTCTGGATTGGCATCGGTGCAGTGATCATGGGTATTGGGTCGCTGGTGTTTATGGTGCCGCATTTTACGGGCGAACCGAATCCGGGCATTGCCATTAAGAACAAGACTAGCGACAACATTTGCCGCAGCGCTTTGGTGCGTGACCAGGACATGGATCTCGGACGGCTCTCCAGTGGTCTGTCCAATCAGCCGCTGGCGCCGCACACACTGCGCGAGGACAACTGTCTCGAGGGCAAGGCGTCGACCACGGGACCGGTGCTGCTGTTTGTGCTTGCCCAACTGCTGCTCGGCTGCGGTGGCAGTCCGCTCTTCACTTTGGGCACCACCTACGTGGATGATCATGTGCGGACCGAGAGCTCATCGATGTACATTGGCTGCATGTACAGCATGGCAGCCTTTGGACCAGTCGTTGGTTTCCTGCTTGGCGCATATCTGCTATCCTTCCACATGGACTCGCTGTCATCCACCACCATCATATCGATAAGTGAGTGAACACGAATATCTTTATATATATTTATATTTACTATGTTCAACTATAAAACTCGACCTCATCTATTGCAGCGCCCGGTGATCGACGCTGGGTGGGGTTGTGGTGGGGCGGCTTCTTGCTGTGTGGCGTCATATTGCTCATGGTGGCTGTGCCGTTCTTCTCCTTCCCCAAGGTTCTGACGCGCGAGAAGAAGAAAATACGCAAAAGTAGTGTTGTGCAGCTGACATTGCCCAACAATTCGGGAGCGACGGTGACCACCGATGAACTGGGCAAGGTGAAGAAGGAGATTGTGGCGGTGACCAGCAAGGAGGAGGATGCACAGCCACCACCCAAAGTGGACACCGGCTATGGCAAGGATATTAAGGATATACCGCAATCAATGCTGCGACTAGTGAAGAATCCGGTTTACATCGTTACCTGCCTGGGCGCTTGCATGGAACTGATGATTGTCTCCGGCTTCGTCGTCTTTCTGCCCAAGTATCTGGAGACGCAATTCAGTCTGGGCAAGAGCCAGGCAAACATATTCACAGGATCGATTGCCGTGCCCGGCGCCTGCATTGGCATCTTCATCGGTGGCTGTGTGCTCAAGCGATTTCAGCTCAAACCGAAGGGTGCCGTCCAATTTGTGCTCATCACGAACGTCATCTGTTTGGCCTGCTATGCGATGCTCTTCTTTCTCGGCTGTGACAATCTCAAAATGGCCGGCACCACAATACCCTATTACACCAAGCATGGCAGCACGCTGGATCAACCGTTCCAGGTCAATTTGACGGCCGCATGCAATTTTGGCTGCGAGTGCCTCACCAGCGAGGTGGAACCGGTGTGCGGCAACAACGGCTTGACCTACTTCAGTCCCTGCCACGCTGGCTGCACTGCCTTCTCCTCCAGCTCAAACTACACGAACTGTGCCTGTAAGTCCAATTCGCATTTGTAATCGAACTAAACAAACTGTGTGCTAATTATTCTCTGCGCGCAGGTGTTCATGCCAACATTTCGAGCAACATTTATCGTGGTGCGGGTGGCAGCCAGGCGCAGGCGCTCAGCGCCAACGAGGACTTTGCCGAGGTCACCGTTGTGCCGGTGGCGACAGCTGGGCCCTGTGCGACGCCCTGTCGCACTATCTATCCATTCCTCATACTGCTCTTCTTTATGACATTTATTGTGGCATCCACTCAAATGCCGCTGCTGATGATCGTGTTGCGCTCTGTCTCGGAGGAGGAGCGCTCCTTTGCCTTGGGCATGCAATTTGTGATCTTTCGCTTATTTGGCTATATACCAGCACCGATACTCTTTGGCAATCTGATCGACTCCACTTGCATCATGTGGAAGTCGTCGTGCGGCGAAAAGGGCGGTCGTTGTCTCATCTATGACATTGAAAAGTTCCGCTACAAGTGAGTGCAACATTTTGGTGCAACTTCAACAAACAGCGTCTCTTACAAACGCTCTTCTCCTGCAGATATGTGGGTCTGTGTGCCTCGGTTAAGCTGGTGGCACTCTGCATCTTCCTTGTCGACTGGTGGCTGGTGCGCAGGCGCAAACAGCTCGAGCAAATGAAGCCTCTAAATGCCAGCGATCCCATCATTGGATCCATCATCAGCCTGGACAAACGTTAGTTACAAATTATATATTGATGATAAATTGATGCATATCCTTGCCACATTTACCATGTGGAAAATATATTTTAGATTTTATTCTATGTTTTTTTTATTGGTTTATCACTTTATTTGATTTACCCCTTGCAGTTTTTGAGGAGAAGCTGACTGGCGGCGATCCAAGCACTAATTTTGTGGGAGGCCATGAACTGATCATACCAACCGATATCCTGCGGCACTCTCGCAACGATTCGCGCACCATGCAGATGGACTACGGGTAAGTTTGAACAACACCTTGAATCTAACAAAAACAATACGTAATAACTGGGATCCTTTGCAGCTACGACAAATGCGGTCAGGTGTTGCCGGCGGATAACACTTGCAATGTGCCGCAGACCAAGTCAAAGAAGCATTTCCGCAGCGCATCGTGTGATGTGAAGATGATTCGAAGCTTTGCCAAGGATCACAATGTGGCGGGCAGCGTTGCAGATGGCGCCGGCGATAAGTTTAGGAATCTGAAGAAGCTGCAGTCGCACACACGCAATCACTCCACGGATCTCAATCCGCAAGATGTGCGTCACAAGACGCTGCGTGATGATCCCACACTGCCCATACGCTATATACAGAATCAACTGCGGCCGCAGGACTGTGCCGAGGAGGATGACGACGATGAGCTGACCACCGGCTGTGGCCACTTTGTGAAGAAGCATTCGCGCAATCACAGCTACGATCAGATTTATATGCCCAACAACATACGCTTTGATGCCGACTTTCTGCGGCATCCACACTCGCATCATAGCAATCCCAAGAAGAATGTCAATCTGCTCAAGAATGTGGTGAGCGATGCGGCCAAAGTGAAGAATTCCAATAATGAGACAGACGTCGCCAGCGGATCGCGTTGTCATTCGCGCACCAATTCCAAGGATCTGAATAGCCAGGTTGCCTTAGCCGAGCCCTCATCGAGTGGGCTCAGCATTCTGCGACATCGCCGCACCAATTCGAAAGATCTTAACTACAGCATATTGCCAGGTGGCAACAGCAACAGCAATAGCAGCACCATAGATGCCGCCACACCATCAAATGCCCAAAACCAGCAGCAGCAGCAGCAGCATACACGGAATACTTCGCACCACAAGATCCAGATCGACGATGATCGCAATGAGCTGATTAACGATAACGATGACTACGAGGAGTCGACTTCGATCCGCTTGTAGTCGTCTCACAGTTGAATATGTTCCTGAGCATACATTGCCTGTGCAATATCTCCAATGCCTTACATAGCGATTTATGCTGGTTCAGTCGTTTTTATATGCATTCTGAAATGGTGCATCGAATCGAGCAACCCTATGTCTGACTATATGATTTCCTTCAAAGCGGCAACTATCTGCTTTATCCGTACTTATAACCAAGTGTTCAATTGTACTTTCCTTGTAGACAACAAGAAATAATCTTTTTATACTACAAAATGTTCAAACCGGTTCACTAAAGTTCATATTTGGAGTATTGCAAACAATATTTATAAATAGTTTATTTATTGTGTAAGCATAGTAGATACATATTGTAGTCTTAGGTCCTTGTGATAGGCATATTTTATATTGTACACTTACCATTTACACTATAAGAGCTATTTGACTGTTTTTTAAGAGCCGAAAAATGGCAGTCAAACCACAAAGTGAAAACCCCAATTTAATAATTAGCCTCTATAAACATTCTTAGCTCAGATCGATTGGAACAAATGTTGTCAGCTGCCAAAATTCGAGTCATTTGAAAATCCAATAATCCCAGAATAGTTAATAAACTATGTAAAATTCCAGCCTTTTAGGAGTGATGATGAAACACACCCACTTTTTGTATCCCTTGAAGCTTTTACTCAATTTATTGTGCAATCTCGGTTTCGAAATACAAATTTTGCTTATGCATAAACATTTTGACTGCGGGTATTTAAAATTTATAATAATATAGAAATCCAAGAAGCAGCTGAACTAATAATATCAATAAATTAACAATTGTCAATGGAAATTGTGCTGTGAAATAATGTGTGAGTAAAACAAAACAAAATAAAAACAAACAGAAACCAGAAAACGAATGTTAAACAAGTCAATGAATAGAAGAGAAGAAAACTAAATTATGGAAAAGTATATAAAAAAGAACTCATATCAGAGTTAAATGTCATGAATATGATCGAGTCTCACACATAAAGAGTATTTTAAAAGCTCGTTGAGCGTAGAACGAATTCCTTAATTTCCTGTTTTAGCATAAGAATTTGGTAATGCCACATAAGCCACGTTTAAACACAGAACGTCGTACTTTAAGCGATAATGCCTTAAATATATCAATTAATTACGAGTATACACAAAAGAAATGCGAATGCATTTTTGATATAAAGTAATGTCTATATCTGTGTATATATATGTATATATATATATATATAGTTATAGGTAGTATCTGTTGGCCAAGTGCAAAAATGTGTAGTATCTGTTGGAAACTTATTACATAATTGCATCTGTATTTTGAAGGAACGGCATTCGATATTTGTTGGCCAAACTTTCATTCATAATTATTTCGTCTGATTTCCCATGATCGATGTAGTGCAATTCCTGTATCCAATTATTTTTATAATACATGTTTTAAAGCGATTCTGGTGCGTGAGCTATTAATTGTGTTTAGATAACAAATAAGTTATATATATATATATGTATATATATATATTTAGTTTACACTAACAAGTCACATGCATTGCATACATAATAATACATAACAAATCGAGCACCCCAGCAATCCACACGTGCTCCACAATAGATATGCAATTATACAATGGATATGATATGTACAATATAAATGGATTTTATGATACAGTTTAGCTGCGTTACAATTCGGTGCGAGTAAATTAAACAAAAAAATAATGTGTAGGATTTTAAGAAATGCATATTTTTATTTAGAGAAAATATTGAATAACTAAGCATTATGAAATAAAACATGAAATGAAAACATGAGACTATTGACAAACAAAATAATAATAAATGTACTAGACAAATGCAAACGACTGCCTTTTCTTGATTTGAATTTGAAAACATACTAAAATTAACGGCTTAAACCAAGGTAAGTTAACAGCTGAAAAAACGAGTAATTCAGTTTCCAGTTTCAGAAACGAAATTTTAATGCATACTTTTAGGATGAACAATATAATAGACGCTGCAAGTGCTTTACAAAACTATTACATTTTAAAGCATACTTTTAGGATGAGTAAAAAGCCAATGATAATTACTGAATCCTAAAATGGATATAACTCAGATATTCTTGTAGGTTTTTGAAGGACATGGTCCGTTAGAATCAGCCATATTCTTAATGATATCGAAATGACACATATTTCGGAGCTCACATGAAGAAGAACTAGCAATTGGCATTCAAAGGTGACCAGATATACAAAATATGTCTAAGAATTACAAGAGGTGTAGGTCAGAAAGACAAGAAAAATCGCAAAATTTTTGGCCATTTCAAAGACTGTCCGGATGTCTTTTGGGCCATAGATAGGCTGTCTATTAAAATAAAGTAACAAAAAGGTCAAAAGTCCCTTCAAAAGCCGAAATCAAAGGACATCAGTTCATAAGTCGGCCAAATCCTTGCTGATCCTGACCCCAGCGCTATCAATCTCCACCCAACCGACTGATAGAAGTGTTTCACATTATTTAATAATTTCCTTTATTTCTTTTTTATTCAAGTTTCTTGCTCATAAACTTATCCTTTATTCTTATGCATTCTTTTATTTTGTTTTCTCTAAATCGAGTCATTAAAATTACAAAATAATAGGAAGATTTTTTTATTGGTTTTTATGCATGCTTCTGATGTTGTTATAAATTCTGATTTCGTTTTGTTTAAAATACTACGCAAATTTTGGATTCTTTGCGTAATCTTCATATATCATTTTTAAACATTTATTACTGCTCGCATTCTTTTTTTTTTATTAATAATACACAGTTTTTACAGCACGAGAATAGCCAAAGAACAAATTTGACGCTTACAGATATCACATTAAAAGAAAAACTAAATCAAATTGTTTATAAATAACATAAAGATTTTTGCAATTTTGAAACATTTGTGTCTTAAATTGTTGTATAAATATATTGTAATTCGTTTCTACATCGAGTCTTTTTACTTTTTGTTTTTGTCAAGAGTTCTTTGTTTTTTTTTTATGGGAATTTATAATAATGGAAAATTTGCTCAAAGTTACAAAATGTAATGCCCTGACGATTTGTTGTTGTGTTTAAGCATTTTTTAAGTATATTTACCAAAATAGGCTTTGTTTGTTGTTAGTTTGTTGTTGTTTAGCTCCATTTTTACTTAACACTGTACAGATACTCGTAATGTAAACTAATGGTATTTATAATTATTTATTTATGTAGTTGATTAGTTCATATGCCAAAGTTCCGTTTCAGTATGTTTTATTTATGCTTTCGATTGTTTTTTAAGTGTTGTCTTTAAAACAAAATAAACAAACAAATTAAACATGCAACTAATCAATTATTTTTCACTTTTTTGCTTGCATAAATAATTATACATATGTATGAAACTCGTAAGTGTTTTTTTTGTGTATTTAGCATAATGACAAATTAACAAGTACAGTAAGATTTTGTTTGCCCCTTTTCTATTTGGGGTTTGGTTTAGCTATTTACGGTTCTTGTTGTTGTTCTTCTTGTTGTTGTCGTCTGTTGTTGTTGTTTTTGTTGTTGTTGTTGACTTGTATGTTATGTTGTTAAGTTAATAGTTAGCGTACTTTAATATATATATTTATAATTTGCGAATTTTCGTTTCTTGTTGCAGCTTGTGGTACGTGTGTAATGCTGAGACTTGCGCATCATGTTGCGTACCTGTGCAGAAGAGAGGGGGGAATCATTGGTCTAGATCTATTGATATGCCGCTCCTTCTACTCACCGCTTTGTCCAAAGACGCGCAATTCGATCGTGCTCCTCACGATTCTGCAAATATTGCGTGGCAATGCTGCCAACCAAAGGATCAGCTGCATTGAAAAAAAAGACAGACCAATAAACGTTATTAACAATGTGGATTGTAGATATTTCAAGTGTTACGCACCAGGATTACAATCTGTGAGCAGGGAACAAATCGAGAGTAAAACTTTTGATATGGTCAGCGCCGGCGACCAATTGTCCTTTAATATATCCAGACAAATAACGCCCTGGCTATTTATATTGCAGTGATAGATGCGTGTGCGAAATGTGACTTTGGGCGGCTTAAACGGATACTCCGGTGAGAAGTGTATGTCCAGGAAGAAAACGCCACCCTCATAGACGGAGCCAGGTGGTCCCAATATGGTTGAGACCCATTCGTATAGATTATCGCCCTTGGGTCCGGCACTGCAATTGGGCGGCGGATCCAATGTGATTTCAGCCAATTCCTTTTGTATGCGCTTGGCTGAGGTGCCTAGTGCTTTTGATATCCTAGGCGTTGACTTAGTATCCTTGCGTGGCTCATCACTGGCCACCGATCCCGTCGAATTGTTGCTGCCCGATGCCGCATTGGTGGCAGCAGTGCCACCATTCGTATTGGCGCCACCGCGTCCGCGTGCTGGAGTGCTGGCGGCTGTGGATTGATTGGTGGAGGCAGTGCTGCTTGACGAGCTGGCGCTGGATGTGGCCGCAACGCTGGTGCTGGTGGCGCTGCTGCCAGCACCAGACGCCGCTGCTGGAGTTGAAGACATAACGCGTATTACAGTCTTTTCTCTTGTTGGTGTGTCTCAGTTCCCAAGTAAGGCTACAAAAAACAACAAAATGGAAAAGCGTGAGACTCGTTGTAAGCAGTGTATTTTGCTGAAATGTTTTCGTTTGTTTTTCAAGAATTATCATGTCTTTTGCTGAAATCAAAATAAAAATAATACACAAGCAATCACTTGCTTTAAACTTAACTTGAGCGAACGAGAATGAAAAAGAATGTGCAGGACCAAATTGACAGGTTTGCGATAAAAGTAAACATGCTGTTCAACAAATAAGAACAACTCCACGATGCACAACTTATTGGTTTGTTTTGAAGTCGACTGGTTTTGAGACAGCAGCGTTGCCACCCTGCCAGAAATGTCTTATTTTTTTATTAATAGGTAAGAAGCAAGACAAGAATTCTAATTCGTTGATAGCAAGTATTATTAAACGATAAGTCGAACTAATTACGGAATCAGTGGAACAGCAGAAGCAGCAGCAGCTTCTTGCTTCTTGTGGCAGGTCCTTGACCCGCCGATTGACAAACAAAAAAGGCGAGCAAACTGTAAAACTGAGAGGCCAACAAAAAATAAGGAAAAAAAAGAAAGAAAAAAGTCCCATGGCACAATCTATGCATTTAAGGCCCCAGCGGATTAATTTTAATCGCCGGAGTGCGCTGCCTGTGCAGAAAGAGAGGCGCAGAGGCAAGCGGCCATTTTGGCAAGCGTTGCTGCTGCTACCGATGCTGCTACTGCAACAGCAGCAGCAATAGCAGCAGCAAACACAGAGAGAATCAGCAGTTTGGAGTTTGCCATTGGCCATGACAATGTGTGCGTTGTGTGCAGTGTTTAATTATAGCGTTAATCAAATATGCACAAGTGTTTGTTGCTTGCACGCGGCTGCACGCAGTGTGTGTAAAAAAATCAATCAGTATTTCAGCGCAGACATTTGCAAAACGCGTTCCCTACACGCCGCCAACCCCTCACAGACCCAGCATTGATTGCACAATTGTTGTACAAACAACACACACACACACTGTCAAACACACATTTTCGCATTGAGACAAAGAATCTGCATGGGGTTAATTGTACAATACGCACCTTTTGCAAAAACACTCACAATTTTGATTAGTTGAAAACGTCGCGAAAACACTGCAAATTATTCTGCTCCCTGCTGTCGCCTTCGCTCGCTCTCTCCTCACTCTGCCTCTCTCTTGCTGGTCTAACACTTTGCAATTCTTAATTTGTTGTGGTGCTGCACTTTACACTTGAATTGCGCCGTTTCTTTATTATTTTATTGTTAAACTTGCAGCTACATTAAATTTGCAGAAATTGTTGGCCGTCGTCGTCGTCGTTGTGGTTGTCGGGCAGGCAGGCAGACAAGCGCTCGACCGCTTTTGCTGTTTCTTTTGTTGTCAAATTAGTATCGATGCAGTGTCGTCGCTATCGATAGTCGTGCCTAGATCTGTGCAATATATCGCCGGTAGATGCTGCGAAGCATTATAGTCGATTGTAGCAAAATAAATGTACAATTTTATTTAAACTTAGCTGCATCTAACAGTTTTACTATATATATAATAAATGGTATTATGTCAAAAAATGTTACTTCGTCTCCATTTGATCGACTGTTGCTTTGCGCGATTTGAAGACACGCACAGTATTGTCGGCACCACCAGACACAATATATTTGGGATTCGACCAGTCAATGTCGAGAACCTTTTCGCCATGTCCCAGCAAATCGTAAAGCGGTGCTTTGGGACTACGGCAATCCCACAATTTATTCTGATTGTCATACGAGCCGGAGACGAAGAGAAACTCCTCCGTTGTGGACCACATCACTGTCTGCACCCAAGCATTGTGGCCCAGATAAGTGTTACGTACCACAGAACCCTCTGCAAAAAATATATATAATATATTATTTGCAACTAATTTAGAAATCAAAATATTTGACATACGATTTGTACGTGGATCATATAGACGCAGATTCTTGTCCGCCGATGCGGTGACAATCAATCGATTCAATTTCGAGAAGCTCGCATCGAATATTGATTTATTTGTCGATATCTCTGTCTTGATGCCCTCCAAATTCAGATCCCACACCTTGAGCGTGTGATCCCAGCTACCAGTGAGCAGTGTGGTGCCATCCATCCACTGCACCGCCGAAATGCTCTCACGATGACCCTGCAACGTCATTTTGGGTGTCTAAAATGGCAAATTTCAAATATAAATATTACCTTCGTGTAATATAAATCTGGACAAAAAGAATTCCCTGCAGCGACTTACACGAACGCCACTTTCCTTGGCACGTTTTGCGCTTCCTTCGACAGCATCCTCCAGTTCGGCTGACCAAAGCTTGAGCATCGTATCCCACGAACCGGTGGCAAAGCGTTGTGCATCCGGACTGACAGCCACGCTGTCGACACTACGCTCGTGGCCTTTGCACACGGAGACACATTCGACGGCATTTGAGTCAATGTTCCATTGCCAGAGCATCGCTGTCTGATCCTGTGAGGTGGACACAAAGCGTCCGTTCACCTCGTCCAGCGATAACCAGTCGACTGCCTTAATAGGTGCCGTATGACCGGGAATCGTGAGTATATGCTTGCCCTTGTTAGTCCAGATGTTGATGGTGTTGTCGTAGCAACCAGTGAGAATCCATTTGCCCGACGCCTTCACAGCCGATACCCAGTCGTCATGCAACAGGCAATCCTGGGGCTCTGGCGCCGGGAAACGCTCCACATACTCAATTTCGATGGCATCCTCGAAACTGATGGCCTTCTCGCGCAGATGATCGCACAAACGGCCGCGCAGATACTCATCAAAGACGAGAAAATCAAAGTCAACACTCGCGGCTCCTTTATTCTGCAGCAGCGCATTCAGAAAAATATTCAGTTCCGTTGTGGAAACGCTGCCCTCGATCGCATATGGCACATCCGGTACAGCATAACTAAAAGTATATAGTATATATTAGTTATAAATAATATATATTTATTCATTTCCTACTGTTCTTGTTTGGTTTTCAGGTGCACCTGCACCTGCCCCTCGCCGTTCTCTGCTTCCATGTTGCGATACACGTGCGTTTCAGAATTGCCTTTTGGTCTCACTTCTGCTGCTCTTATTCGACGGCGCTAGATAATTAATCTACCTCTTAGTCCTTGCGCTTATTGGGCGCTATAGCTATGTTCAACTTTTACAATTTCTTATTCACGTTTTAGATGAGAAATTATTATTTGTTAAATAAATCGCCGATTTATTGTGGTGGACCACAAACAGAATAGTGATGTGCAAAAGCACTGAAATATCGATTTCGTGCACGCAGTGGTAAATCGATAAATTTTGCAGTTAAACGGAACTGCCAACTCTGCGTAAATAATTTAAGAATTTGCTATCGTTAGTTAACATTTTTTAAAATTTACCGCGAAGAATAAAATGCAAATTGAAATCTCTAACTGGGAATCACCAATGGGAAAGCTTAAATTTTGGAAAAACACACATTTATCATTTGAATAGCTCCTACTTATGTTATTCAATCATATATGCTCTTATGCAATGCCAAAGAAAGTGATAAATACCGAAGAGCTAATCGTCTTGTAATTAATATGGATAAGCTGCGCTGTCAAAGAAGATACAAAAAAAAATATATAAAAAAACACACACACACTGATGAGGTGCTGTGCAAATGTTGATGGCTTACGCAAAATATTAAAAATAACCATGGCTTGCAAGCAAACCAAGCCGTACGCAATTGTTAAAGTTTATTAATACTGGCCTGCCGCGATCATTAATGAACCAGATAGCAATGCCCACACTTGAACAACAACTTGTTGCCACTCGTCTCTCGGCTCTGGCTCTGCACTGGAAGCGTGCATGGGAAGGTTAAGTGCCTCTTGACATTTCTGTTGTGATTTAACCTTCGCAACAAAAGTGGACAAATGCCCAACAATAATCTAAAAATAATCAACTTTTATGGGTCACTTGGCAAAAAAAACACAAACTTCCAATGGAAGATATGTTTTTGGTTTCATCTTCTAGTCAAAAATACAAATAAAAAAGAGAAAAAAAACCAGAAATAAGCAAGCGAAAAGTTTGGTGGTGCCAGCGGCTTTCCAGACGCCACACTTCCAGCGCTGGCTCAGCTTATAAAAAGCGTGCGGCGCCTGCGCAGCCAACTCATTACAACAAAGCTCACGCGGCAGGTAAGACAGCGTCGAGTGTGTGTAACGAAGAAAAAAAAAAAAACAGATAATAAAAAATCAAATAAAATAAAACGTGCAACTTTTGCAGTCGACAAACATGAAATTCTACGCGCTGTGTTCACTGATGTCTGTGCTGCTGCTGGCCAGCAGCGTAAGCTGCTTGCCCCAGACCCGGGAGGGTGCCGCCTACACAAATGAGGCAATTAGGCAGGCACAGCAGACACTGCTCATCCCGAAGGATGCACAAATCCAGAATGTGCAGGAGGGCATCGAGCTGGGCGCCTATGAACAGATACCCGGCAATCAGCGCATCAATCTCTTTGATATCCTCGGCGATACGGTGCCATCGGAGGTGATAAACAATCTGCAGTCGCAGGTCGATCAAATTGGACGCAACTAGACGTCGTCAACACTCACATCATAAATCATTCCATTTTGGTTTTCACCATATTTTTGTTAAGTTTTACAAAACACACAAAAAAAAAAAAAGAAAGAAAAAAAACCATATAATAAAAAAAATAATAAAACATAGACAAAAATAGTATTACAAATGATGACTTCTGCTCTTTCAAATCGACTGCGAACAAAAGCGAAAGTCTAGGCTCCTCCAAACCAGTTACTTCCTCCAAACGAAAGTGTTTTGCTGGGATTGCGTCTAACAACACACACGAAGATCGACGACGACGAAGACTTTCTCCCATTTGGGATATTGCGGCGCATACGAAATGAATTCAAAGTTCGGTTTGCAGCTCCTCAACCTTGTTATATAAGTCGAAATTACTTTTATTTTCACTGTATTGTGGATTACAGTTCAAAAAAATTGCTGTTGCTCGAGGGGTAAACTGAGTCGCTCTTTGCGGTCTCTGCTGCTGTTGCTTCTGTTGCTGTTGTTGTGGCAACTTTTGCCTGTGATGCAACATTCGTTGTTGCCGTTGTTTTGGTATTTTTTTGTCTACGCTTTGTTCATTTAATTTGGTGGTAATTGCCGTCGCATGCACTTGCATATTTAATGAAAAGTCAAGTGGTTGTTGTTGTAGGTGTGTTCAATTGCACAATTGTTGCTACGCATATTACACCTTTAGTTCAACTTTTTTCAACCCCAAATGAGAATCATCAATTCAACTTTTATTACTATTTATATTCTTTTATTATTATGCGTACACATGAAAATGAACTTGACACTAAATTTACGCTAGTTTTAGATCTTCATACATTTGTAATTCTGAAATAATTGTGTGTTTTTATTTTATGCTTTACACAACTACATTTTTTTTCGCACCTAAATAAATTATCTTTTATTTTGATTTATTTATTTTTGTAGTATTTTTTATTATTTATATTTGTATATGTTTTGTTTTTCTCGACTTAAAAACTTAAAAATGACTGCACTTTTGACACTTTTTTATTTTTATTTTATTTAAATAAATGTTGGGTTAAATTTTAAATTGTATAATTTGCTTTGAAATTTGTTGTTCGATTATTTAATAAGTTTATAAATTATAATTAAATTATTTGCGTTAAATTAAAACTTTCAATATTCAGTCTAAACTTAAAAGCTTTTCAAATCGAAGAAGACTATATAATTTGTTTTAAAAAAACATCACTAGAGCATTTGCAATTCGTTTGTTTTTTTTATACCTTTCGTTTTATGCAATAAATTAAATATTAAATAAATTCATAGTAAATAAAACAAGTTAAATAAAAAGTGTAATAATTTTGTGTGGTCGCTTTATATGTGTGAGTGTATGAGTGGGCGTGTCAATGTGAAATTTTTTTGTTATTTTTTCTGTGTTCTTAAAGTACAAAAAAGGGATCTTTATTTATATGAAAATAAATAAATTCTACAACTATGAATTTCTTTTGCATGCAATGTGCAAATAGTGAAAAGTAAATAAAAATATATTTATTGCATTTGGGGAGCCCAGCTTTACATATGTTTTCTGTATAATATTTTTCATTTTTACTTGATTTTTATATAATTGTTGCTAATTATTAGTGGCTTAATCTCTAAATAAATTCAAGTTTTAATTCGCATAACGCTAGATTGAGATTTGCATTAAAAATTGTATTTGCATCTTACGAAATTTAGACTTTTTTTTATGTGGCTCTCGTTTCTTGCTACTTAAACTTAAGACATTTTGCTGTTGGACCTGACGTCGCATTAAAGGATCGATAGTTGCCTATCGATATCGCTAATCAACTCTACTTGGTTCTTTTTTGGAGCTGTAATAATTACTTTCGTTAATTACATACGTTTAACAATTATTTCAGTATGAATAAAGAAAAACAATTTCAATTACTTGAGTAATGCGCATTAGTTTAATTACTTGGTGAATGTATAGTTGAATTACCATGCCGATTACTTAATATAGTCACAATTTGTGAAGCAATTGCAACAGATTTCATGCACTTTACTCACGCACATTTCATTTTGTTTAATTACTGAATTAACTGCAGCCGTAATTGTTATGGTAATTATGGAAATTACAGCTCTGCTATGTATTATATAGTATGTATATACACCAAAAATTTGTTGTGCTACCTGTTCGCAACTCTCAGTATATTCGCTGCAGATAGAGTCGCTCCAGACGCTGACCCACTGCCGCTTCGGCCCCCGTTCCGCCGATCTGCTCGACGAGACTCTTCTCGACACGTGCTGCCTCCTTGCCAGCGTTGTTTGTTTTGGCCGCAGTGTCTGCTTGCTCGGCCTGGTTCTCATCCAACTTGAGACTCTCCGCATCTGCCTTGGGATCCTCTGCCGTGCTGCTCTGTGCCTGGCCACCGCCCGAGCCCAACTCATCGATGTCCAGCGCTGGGATGCTGATTGCTCGCGGCGTTGTTGGCTCTCGGAGATCACCATTGCCGCTGCCGTTGTCCAATTCGCCGCTCGTCTCATTTTCCCGCTGCCTGGCACTAATCTTGGACAGCTCGTTAACGTTTTGTATGCGCGTCTCGGCGGAGTTATCCTCGGCGCTGTACATTAGCGGCACTTGTGACATGGCCACCTTCTCTTGGCCGGACGCCTGGGCCAGCATGTATTCGGTTGTGGAGCCCAAGGACTGATAGAATTCCATGTCACCGCTGCCACCGCCGCTGCCATTGCCACTGCCACTGCCACTGGCATCCAATATGTTATCAGTGACTGGCTTGGAGCGCTTATTGTCCCGCTCAAAGGGTCCGGCAATGCTGCGCTGCTCATCCTTGTTGGTCTCCAACTCGACCAGCTCTTCCAGTTCGACGAGCGGAAAATTAACATCGCGCAAACTGAAATCATCTTCGGGCAGCGATGGATAAGCTGGATTCGATTCCACCTGCGGCACTTCATCCTCCTCCATATGATGCAAGGAATGTGTCGTACTCGAAGCGGGTGATTCGCTACTGCTACTGCTACTGCTGCTGGCTAGAGCTAAACCCTCTGTGCTTGACTCCAGTTCCGAGGTGTTGTTGCTGCCCAATTTGAAGCTGTCCTCGGAAATGTGCATTATGCCCTCTGTGCTCAGTTGATGCTCGGTGCTGCTGCCCCCGCTGCTGGGTCCCTCTGTTGTGGAGATGATGTGATAGATATTATCACTGCCCGCTGTATCCGGCTCCAGTTCGACGGCAATGCCACCAGCATTGTTGTCTACGAGCGCATTTTGGAAACCATTCTGTAGATATGTGGAGTCTGCACCAGCAGCAATTGCCACGCCCTCTGTGGTGTACTCCCTCTTGATGTTCACCTTGCTGGGATCATTCTCGGCAACCGGCTGCAAGCCATCTGCTGTATAGCTGACTAACGGTTTCAGTGGCTGTCCCACAATGTTGTTGTTGTTGTTGTTGCTGTTGCTGTTGCTGAGCGGCCTCTCAATGTAGCCAACAGAGGCGATAAGCTTTAAGCTGTCATTGCCATTGACTGGAAGTGCTTTTTGTGGGTTTGTGTCCGTGCTAAGAGCTGTGTTTTGCGTTGGTGTTGCTGTGGTTTCCATTGCTGCAGCAGACGATGTTGTTGCTGCTGCTGCTGATGTTGAGGGCGCTTCACTTATGTCAATTGCTGCAACTGTTGCTGCGACTGTTGTTGTTGATGGGTTTGTTGTTGTTGTGGCGCTTGTTGTGCTTGTTGCTGCCGTCGAAGGTGCCTCTGTACTTGGAGCTTTGCGTGTGGGTATCGTCTGCTTGACCTTGTGATTGTCATCCGTAATGCGTATTTCGGTCGGCTTGGTTATCTCCTTGATGGTTATATTCCAATTGAAGCCAGCTGGCGGTGCAGCCGGCATTGGCTTCGCTGTTGGCGGTGCTGCGTTATTCACTTCGCTGCCCAACGGTGGATTGTTGTCCAGAACTATAACAGAGAGAGAGAGAAAGAGAGAGAGAGAGAGAGAGAGAGAGAGAGAGAATGAGAATGGTTAATAATTGCGGAGATTTGGCTATGATTTGATGGTGCTCACTTGGACAATTGTCATACTCGGGACAGCAGCGGCCGGGCACGTATTTGGGCAAACAATCATCGCGTCGGAAACAGGTCACTGAGCTGCACACAATCTCCCCACCTGCAATAATGGAAAATGTGCCTCAATTAAGTGTTGCAGTCGTGACACAAGTTGAGTTCCCCTTTCATAACACAAAATATTTCGCAAAATATGCATGGCTTGAGGAAAGCACACTCTTTTCTCATTATTATTATCATTATTATTGTTAATATTTATTATTATTATTGTTATTAATTTTATTATTATTGTGATTTTTATTGTTTTTTATATACTTATTTTTTATAAATAAATTTAAATAATAAATATTTGTTTTTATCCAAATTTGCATTATGTTATCTAACAATTATACAAAATTATAATTTAACTTCAACAGACACTGAAGTAAACAAATTTAATCAAACTCATAAAAGTGTTTATTGTAGTAATATTATCATAAGAAATTAATTTCCGTTTAGGAATTGATTAGGCAGGATTAGGGAATTTGATGTCAACATATAATATAAAATGTGGCAAGAGTAGCTAGTAATCTATATATAAGGTGTATATAATATATTTCAAAATTTTAGCTCAAAAAGAAAGCTGGCTGTATTATTGTCAAAGTACTCAACAGTATTCCTTAAATGTTGATGGAGATACAAAAAAGTTGTTAAAGAAGAAAACATTTTTCATTAGAGATTTTCAGCATTTCTTTTCTAGATTTCTGGTTAGGTAAACAAAAAATAATAGGAAGTTATTCTTATCATGTACAATAGAGATATTTGCATCTCTTGAATGTTGATTTCGATTCAAATAAAATAAAGTTTTTAAATTTTAAATTAAATCAATTTTGCATTATAAATTTTCAGCATTGCCATGATTTTTTTAGTTGGTTGGATCAGGAGTAATAGTCGTAATAAAGTTTTAAATTTTGACCAACATGTGCTACATATTATTCAGTTTCTGATGATATCCTTAAATGTAATATTTTCTTACAAATCTGAGCCTCTTTCTTTCTCTCTCTCTCTCTCTCTCTCTCTTGCTTACCTTTGCAGTAGCATACGGTGCATGGTGTATCCGGATCAACCAATTTATAACCATTCGCATAAGTTTTGCCATCCTTTTCGCAATCTGCGGAAAAGAAGAAAAAATGTAATCCCAAAAAAAGATGTCTGTGCGGGAAGTGGAAGGTGAGCTGCAACTGCAACAGCCGCCATTTGCATGAATTCAAACTTACCGCATTTATAATCGGGGCAACAATGTCCTGTGCGCTGGATGGCGCGGCAACTCGCCTGCTTCTCACAGCGCACCATCGTCTCAGACACCCAGAGGCCGTCCAGCAGGCATTGGCCTATAAGCAATAGGAGTGCGACATTGTTTGCTTGTTAGTTTGAATCAGTGCCGCAAAATGGAGCAGGTGGGAGCGAGATTAGTCCGTGGCACTTACCCTGCGGCTGTTGCTGCTCTAACAGCGATTCGCCAATGGGGTTGCTGCTGCTGCTGCTGCTGCTGGAACTTGAATTGATGCTACTCGGCGTGACCGCGACCGTGACAATTGTAGAGGATGCACTGTTGCTGCTGCTGCTGCTGCTGATGCTGTTGATGTCGGTGGGCACTGCAAGGATGTAGAAGCAACAAAAGGCAAATTGTGTAATGAGAATTCCACAATAGCTGCTGTGCAGAAGCAGCGGGTAGAGGCAATACCGAAGCTGAAGCTGAAACCCCAGTCAACGATCCCTGGCCTCGTGGTACATATTTGAATGAATGACATTTTGATAACAGTTGTTTTGTAGTGTTTTTGCTGGCCAAGGTAAAATGCCAACAAAATACGGCAAAAGTTAAATGAGTTTAGTTTTAGTTTGTCTTTTCTAATTTTTTTTTTGCGCCTGTCTGTCCACAATACACAATGTGTGCCATGTTGTTGGAGGTTTTGTCAGTTGTAGTCGATTGTGCCGTGTCCTTTCATCTAGCTCTGATTGCCAGCCAGCCAACTGTCAACTGGGCCCCAGCAGCTCTTTAATTTGATTGGACTATGTTTCCGCCTTGAAGGCAGCACTCAAATTGTTGTCTGCTTTGGTGGGCGTGTGCCCAGCATCTAATGTCATCTACTCTGCTGTCAGTTTGGTCTATGAAAAATGATTAAATATGTGCCTGCATTAATCATACGCACTGTGTCCCACGTACTTGTATTTTTTAATAGCACTCCTCTCGTATCCCAAAATTGTTTTGTTCTCGGCCTCATTTGGCCACTGCAAAATGCGATTCAATTGTGTTCATTGTGTTCATTGCTTGTGAGGATTTCAAAACACAAACAGAAATTTATCTAGACTTCCGTTCACTAGAAGTGGAAAAGTTCTTAGTAAAAGAAAATAACACAATAGAAAATACACTAAAACTATTAAGCGCTTTATGCAGCTGCTACTCGGTAGACATTCTGAGTTCCAAGTATATTACGAATAAGTAAAATATTTAAAATAGCACTCGCCTGTCCTTAAAAATATATTTAAAAATAATGATAAAAGCGTTTATTAATGTTTCATTTGAAGTGCCACAAAATAAGTAAAAAGTTGAACAGATTGCGTAAGAATCTGGTATAATTGGTAACTTTATACAGGAATGGACACAATGTGCACTGTTTTTTATCGTTTACTTGCTTTGATTCAATTTTTGATAAAAACAAAAATAATAATCGAATGCTCATATTACAAAATATTTTGAATTAATGATACTGACTTATCACATTGTTTACTTAGCTGCCATTGGATCGCCCCTTGCTTGACTTTTTGCTGTATTCCCAACACCTTTTATGGCATTTAAAGTACATTAAGTGTTGACACAATTGCCATTAAATATATATACGAGTATATCTATGAATCTAGTTATTCGCTCCATATCATTTCCTACTCGCATAATTTCCTGGTAGTTAGCTAAATCATGCCATGCTTCAGCTCCTTTTTACACACTGTCTGCACAACAGAATAGTTCGCAGGTGATTTTGGTACGATTAAGTTCTCAACGTGTGGGTGATTAAAAAAGTAACTTTTGTATTTGATGTGGTGCTCGGATTCGTTTTGTTGAGTAACACGCGAAATTTGAAACGTTGCAATTAGCTGAACAGCTTCCCGTTTTCATTGTAGAACGCAATGCTAATTCCGTCGACTTCCCATTGTATTTAGCTCTTTCTTCTTTTATTTATGGTGCGCGCTTAAGCGCACTACTCTTTGAGTGTGCCTTGCAGGTGTGTGTGTGTGTCTGTCTGTCTGTCTGTCTGTCAGTCAGTCAGTTTTTGGCTGGCCGACACGTTTTAAATGAGCGAAATTATTATGCGCATTATGTAGAACAGCAGCAGCAACACCAGCAGCAGCCGCAGCCCACAACAACAACTGTTTTATTGTGATTTTTTTGCTTTGCTTTTTTGTGTGTGTGTGTTTTTTTTTTTTTTTTTATTTTCGCCGCAACACAAACGGTAATTTGAGTCGTGCATAAAGCAGCAGCTGGCTGTGATTACGTATACGCCACCGGAAGATCTTATTTCAGATTTCGAGCTTCGGCCGGCGCTCTTTATGATTCCGTGTAAGTTGTACTTAAGATTGTCGCTTTTGTCTCAAACAGATTTATTGCTGCCTGTGGAAATCGCAATTGGAAATAAGCATTTGATTTGTTTTTTTTTTTTGCGCTTCCCTCTCTCGTTTAATTCATATGCAAATCTTGCAATTCATGGCCAGACATCTAATTGCATTGACTTTGATTCTTTTTTCTTTACTATTTTTTTTTTGTGCTGCTAATTTTTGTGGCTGGTGATTAATGATGGGCGTAATTTGGCGCAATTGTTGTAAACAAACAGGACTGCGCAACCAAATGAAAATTGGTGGCAACGATATGGGCTAAACCGCACTATTAATATTACTTATGGTCAGATGATAATGGCCGCTGTTAGAACCAGGCCATAAATGCACAACTACAGGAACAACAAATCACCAAACAATTTGAGGCTTTTCACCAATGTCAGCTTGTCTGTCTATCTCATTCTTTCTCCCTCTCTCTCTCTCTCTCTCTTTCTTTGTCTAACACTTTCGCTCTTTATGGGCCCACTTCATAAACTACTCAACTTTGGCTTAAGATGGCCAAGAAGAACATTGTCGACATTGGTTCTGTGGCCATTATTAGATTTTCGCCAAGCCACTTCAGTTCAGCCCCCTTTCCGTGGCGCCACGCACTGTGGCAACCAGCAAATTTCCTGTTATGACCCTGTCTAGTGGCTGGGCTCTCGAGTTAAGCATTTTGCGGTTAGTTAGTTCGAGAAACGGCTTTGCTTATGAACTGCAAGCGGCAGCTGAGCTGAGATGAGCTGTGAAGCAGGAAAACCAAATGAAATTATATATTCTTTGGATCATAAATTGCAATTGCGACTGCTGAGATGCCGAATGCAACTGTAATACAAATACTACTCGGAATTTATGTGCCGTGAAACAGGCAAGATATATAGACAGTTTAAATCTGATATATGTATCTCATATTAGTCTAAACATACGCATACAAATATATGTATATATATATATATATATATTGTAGCTATTGTTCAGCCACGCGTAAGTCGGCAGCTGATGTGCGATTTGAAATTGATGCTTAAGTGCCAGTCAAAATGAAATACAAACTAAACAACAACAAACAAGTCAAGCAAAAACAATAACAGCAGCGACAAACGACAAACGACAAACAGACAGGCAAATAGACAGACAAACAGACAGGCAGACAGGCAGACAAAGAGTCAGACAAATGACAACAAATGAGCGATTTGAGTGTTGTCAACTTTTCGTTTTATTTGTTTGTCACACTAAAAAATGATAAATGAGCAGCATACGATAGAAACCCAACCTGAAGGATGGGAAGGTGAACGGTGGAGAGTGGAGGGTGGAGGGTGGAGGCGGCTGCTCCCTAATAAGCTGCCCAGAATAAATGCCAACTCACGCTGGCCCAACAAAAGGCAGAGTTAACAAATTACACGCCTAAAAAATCACACGTGGCATTCGTCGTACGCTTTAAGATATGATATACGCATATCATATATTTATTCATATATATTTAAGGTAGCAGTCTATACTTATAGATGGCTGCCTTTAACTTGCTAATCTTCGTCATCTGTTTAATTCTATGTGCATTCCGTAAATTGTGAGGTTGTAGGAACAATAGCGTCAAAGCCCAAAATACACTAATCAAATTTAACAAGCACTTGCCTAGCTTGAAATATAAACATTTGCATACGATACGATAAGAGCCATATTTATTTATTGCCTATCGTTGCGTCAGCTTAGCAGGAACTACTGCTGAGTTGCCACAATAAGCCGTTGGTAGCACAAAAATGATGCAAATTGCATTTGAAATCGCCAAGCTACGTGCTCCAAAATTCGCCAATTGCACAAAGTGTTGGCTTTTCTAATGAGCTTAGGCAACTAGTCATTTTCTGCTAAATGTGAAAGTGAGCCACATTTGCCATTTAGCTGCAACTCTATTCCGACATACTTAATAATTATTCTGATCATTTTGGATTTGGCTGCTCAACAATATTTGAACGATATTGGGATTATTATTTGTGCCATTGATGATTTTATTGTTATGGTAATTTTTCAACTAAACAAGAAGCTTAAGTTTTAAATATGTTATGTCATTTTAAAAAACCAAATTAAAGTCATAAATAATTTCTGATTATTATCATGCAATATTTGACCTGTTTGTTTAGATGAGAATGATATTTGAGGGTTTCAACTACTAAGATCTATCTGGATGTTATGGCGTGAGATTTAACGAAATACTTAAATTGTTGTGTTACATTTGTTATATGTGTGTGAAATAAATTTGTAATTTCCAGAGTTGCATAAAATATATACTTTTATAGCAACTTGCATATGTATCTTAATTTTTAATGACAAGCTGGGCAACACCTCTTTATGATATTATAAAAGTTGCCGCCTTTGAAAGTGCCGCCTCATGCAAATGAACTACTAATGGTTCAACTAGTGAGCTAGTTCACAAATCAATGCAAGCCAAACCATTAAAAAAAAAAAAAAATAAAAGTAAGCGCCATCAAACTGCGACACGCAAAGGTATTTATTGAGCATTGCTTTACATTTCTTAACTGTCAGCGAACCTATCAAATAATCAAGCCGAGCAATGTGTGAAATAATGCAGTAGTTGTTGTTGTTGTTGTTGTAGTTGTTGTAGTTGTTGTAGTTGCTGCAGTTGTCGTTTGCCACTGGGCCCCACAACAATTTGAGGTTGGCCCATTGCATGTGTAACTGTCTGACAGGCATTTGCGTGCCTCGTCGCCAGTGTCGACTTGCCTGCTCGACATGCTATTTAAATTAATAATGCCTTCGCTTGCCATGGCAGATGGCGACCAGAGTCTGTCGCTCATTAGGCACATTAGCAAGCATTAACAGATCTATTGTGCCGAGATACTTCAATAGTTACAGATGAACATATGCAGATAGCACGTGCCACAATTAACTGACATAGATCACACATCGCAGACATCTGCCTAATTTGTAGATATTTGAAAAATAGTAATAATAATATCAATTCGAGCAGCAGCTATAGATCTACAGATACTGCCATTCGTCTATACATATTTCACAAGTGCGCAAACACGAACCATAAAATGATTACAACAAAAATTATTAAATAAACAATCAAGTTGACAGCGCTCATTGCTCATACGCCATATAAGCCAGCCAGCCAGCCAGCCAGTCAGCCAGTCAGACAGCTACAATGTATTTCTTCATCGACATATTGACAAATTGCATAAGTGCACAGACTGCTGGCTGTCACTGTAACCAGCAGCCGTACACACAGTTAGCCGAAAACTGAGCCCAGACCTCAGGCTTAAGGTTTGACTTTATTGGCAGTACTTACACACCTCCCTCCCTTCCTGCCTGCCTCCCTCTTTATGTTTGTGTAGATCGGTGTGTAAAGTGTAACACAACATTAAACAGATGCCATAGTTGAACGTGACCACAATATAATTACCCGCAGCGCCACTTGTTGACTCTCTTTGGCCCCAGTTTCAGTTGGTCTTTAAAAGCTAATTTACATGCCCGGTTCGCTTGCCGGGGCCCAGTTGGCCCCACAGCAACAGCCACAACATACACAAAAAAAAAGTACGCTGAAAGTAAAAGTTTTAACACTTTTCAATTTAGAAGTATGCCCCCCCAACTTCTCTATCTCTCTCTCTCTCTCTCGCTCTCTCTCTCTCTCTTGCTGTCTGTCTGTCTGACCCAGACAGGGTCTCCATGTGGGTCTGTTTGCTTTAAGTATTAAGCTCAGAGACGTTTAAGAAATTATGATGCCTCGACTGTCAAATGAAAGTGAGTTTTTTTCAGTTTGTCGCTACCGGAATGAGTTGGTCTGGATTTGCTTTTGTAATTGTTTTGAACATGAAACAGCAGTTGTAATGGAGTTATACCATTTATCTTATTACATGCTCTTTTCAGTTAGTTTTTTGTTAGTACGATTTCATTTAATTACATTTTTTTTATGGCTTGCAACATTTTTCAGAGTAAGTATGACCTTGCTGCAGTTGTAGTGTAACTGAAGCATGCAACATTAAATAATGTACGAGTAGCTTTATTAAGTAATCTTTTTTAACAAAAACATCGAAGTAAATATTTCTATTGCCTGCTTATATTTATATATATATCGTTTGCTAAACAGTCATTTTTGTTTTCTTATTGGTTTTATGTTCTAGCTCTTTAATTTGATAGAAATTCGCTCAAAACTAAGCTCAGATATTTTGTGCTCAAAAAAGTCAAGAATGAAGAGCTTAGCAAATTGTTGACTCATTCACAGTCAAGAGCTAAATTTGCGATACTTTTAAGATAGTAAAAATATGTATTTGGGTGCAAATACAACACACAATATACACTTAAACCATTATGCCTGGCAAATAGAGAAACATGGCCAAGGATTTGACACACACACACACACACACACACACACATAGCAGTCATAGCCAAGAGCTTAGCCAACACGCAACCGAGTTGTGTAGAAATTGTGGAATCATATTCACATACTCCACAGCACTGCTATGCCTTCATCAGCAACTGGCAACTGTAGTCTAAACAACCTATCATAATACGTGCTCCATATGCGCCAATAAGCATAATAATGCTCAAACCAAAACCAACAAAATCCAGACACAAAGCGACAAGCCACAGACAGTAAGCAGCAGCAAACAGGACAGGCTTAGTTGAGCTTCTGGGCCAGGTTAAAAAAGGCTGCTCGCCAACTAACAAATCTGAAAACTTACAAGCGGCACTTGCACAACTTGCCACAGCATAAACTTGCCCCGAGGTGAAGAGTGAAAATATGTGCCAAGAGAATTTGCCAAACATACAAAAAAAAAAAAAGAAAGACGTAAGGAAAAACAAAAACAAAAATGATGAACTTCGATGACGGGCTAAATTCTTGTTGGTCTGACCAAAGCACGCATTTTCGCATTTTGTTATTGGCCACTATTGCCTTTTGGCATGTGGCGATTGTTTGTCTGAAATGAGAGCTTAAAGCGGCTTTTACTACTCATGAGCACGCCCCACTGAGCTGAATGACTGGCCCCCGTTGACGCCACAAGCCTTTCCCCACACTCCCCACTCCCCACTCCCCACTCGTCACTCCCTTGCTGCTGAGCATGCATACCTATAGATATGGCTTTGGTGGGGTTGCCGCTTACTGTAATTGTTGGTCCACTCCTCTGGCCCTGCCGAGCCACAGGGTTTGCTGTGCTTTGCATTGCCAATTGGGCAAACTGTTGCTGTTTTCGTTGCCAGAACACACACACACACACACACAGCACCGAAAAGCTGAAAAGTTGAATGCAGTCTGTAAAAGGGTAACCTGAATTGAAAAGTTCAAATTTTAGCAAACATTCAACTGAATGAATGCTTCAGGTTCAAGGCTGTGAAGGTCAAATGCTGAAATTTAATATTTTGAAATATGCTTTAGCTCTTTAATAACTCAGGATTAGGCTAATCATTTTGATATTAAGTTTAATAATTCGAATGAGTAAGAAAAATAAATGTTCCAAATTGTAGAAATCGCACAGGTTACTTAATTGAAAACTATTCTCGGCTTTTGTAAACATATTCAAAAAAAAAAACGTTTGTATTATTTATTGCAAGAGCTGCTAAACTATTGAAGAGTATAAGAAATATAGTATACATTTATATCTTTAAATAAACAGACATTTTTGGCCATTGCCGTTGCAAGAAAATATTTAAGTCACGCCTCTTGGTGACTTTTTCTCTTTCATTTTTATTTATGTTTTTTAAGTTAAATAATGTTAAGCGTAACAAATGCAAAATATTTTCCTGCCAAACTTTAAGCTGAGACGTGACTAGCAGTCCGGCATTGCTGCTAAAATTGCTGTCTATAGGGTAAAACGAACTTTAAATTGCAAAATGAAATAACATTTTGACAGTTGGCGAAGGAACACAGCAGACCGTAGTCAGTCCCTGCTCTTAATCCCGATTGTATTGAAAAATCTTAGGAAAATATTGAAATGGCGTTGCTAGTGCAAACAAGCCAGTGACAGAATCGCATCGATTGGAAGGATCGTTAGGGCAGGGGAGGGAGGAGGAGGGGGCGTGGTCGTCAGGTAAATGCGCGAGATTAACTTTATAAAGTTTGCGGGCTTAGCAAGAACTGACTGTAGCGTGAAATCAGCAGGCAGCTTAATAAAATGGTAAATTAAATGCCCTTCTTTTTTTGTAAATGCAACTGATAAGATAACAAATGATGGTAGGAACAATGTGCGAGCTTCTACCTTTTTTCACTTGCCTTCTTTATTTGCCCAACTTACTCATTGGCGACAATTTGTTGCCGTCGCTTTTTTATGGCTGCAAAGTGGCGTTAAATTAAAGGATGGCCAGCAGCTGCGTTTTGAGCCAAAAAAAAAAAGGAAAAGAAAAAAATGTTTGCTCGACCCGCATTTGCCTTGATTTTACGCCGTTTTGATTTTTACACTTACTGTCTGCGCTGTTTGCTTTCCTCGTAAGACCCCATTAAACAATTCAATTAGGAGCCGCGAGTGGCATTTTTAAAGTGTTGAGGGGCACGGCGATTTGGGCGGTCAACTGGCTTTGTCCACCGTCTCGAACGGGAATTAGACCATTTTATGTAAATTTTCTTTTTTTTTTGCTGTCTGTTCTGTTCATTTTATTTTTTAACTGCCGACCACTGGCACTTAACGTATTTACTCTAATTTAATATATATTTAAGGATTCAAAAAAAAAAAAAAAAAAAAAAGAACAGCAGCGTAAAACAAGAACACGGCGCAATTAAAAAACAGGCACAAAATATTTACAAAATGAACAAAGCGGAAATTAAAACACTTCCGGTTTGCTGCACAAATATTTTTTCTGTTTTTCTTCGTGGGAGGTTTAAGAACTGTAAGAGTGGCACTTGATTTTAATGCTAATTAAAGCGCCACACTTGGAATTTTGTTGTAAATGGAAGTTGTAAGACCGCCCTTAATTTTTTTTTTTGAAAATGCAATGTGTTGTAAGAAAAACTGTGCGCAAATAAGAGGATTTTACAATTTTTAGAAGTTCTAAATAAAACCTAAGGAATGAGTATATAAATTCAAGGCGAGCCTTTAGCACTTGATGAGAAGATGTTTAGAGCGATTGATATTTATTTGAGGCAACTTTTAAAGTAGTGTTCTGATCAGCAGTAATAATTGACATTGATTGATTCGCTTCTTAGACAAATTTATGCTAGTCAAGAATAATTCTTTAAGTTTCTTCACATCAGATCACAATTTTTGTGTTGCGCAACTTAATTGGCGTTTCTAAATTGACATCTCGGCTTTAGTTCGTGAGTGCTAATATTGACGTCATATTTATCGTGTCTAATTTATCTTTATACTATCTGATGCGAGCCGAGCACATTGCATATAAATGAGCAGCAAACAGTTTTGGGGCGTGCATAGTGCCATAAAAATTGCAATTGGGAGCCAACGTTGCGTATACTCCACATGCACAAAACTGTGGCATCATCAGATGCTGCCGCAAACGCTGAAAGCAGGCGAAGTTCTTAACGGTTGTGTGGCAACTTGATGGCCAAGTTATGACAAGGATTTATGAAGTATGCAGTCAAAAAGAGCTGCTCGACGGATAGCAACCGCCAACTCAGCCATTGACAAAATGTAGGAGAATGTAGGAATATGTTTAATGCTTTAAAATCGCTATATCCGCAAAATGTTGCACATTGCTGTCTTCATACAGCGATGCCCTCAAGACGTTTGTCTTTCCCACGATGTTGAAACAAAAATATTTTCATGTACACTTATTCTCAGAGCAGCTTGTTGCCCATCCTGTTTGTCTCGATGTCTGACTCTCTGACGGTTTGTCTTTTTGTCTTTTTGTCTTTTTTTCTTTGTTTTTTTCTGTTGTTGTCTGTTTTCGTATGTTTTGTTTGCCTTACCCAGTTTTGTTTGCCATCGCACACATACTCGCACATAATGCCTCAGACAATTCGCCGACTTTGGCATTATCCCATTGCCCACCCACAAGGCGGCAGGCAACAGGCACCCATCCACCTTGAGACGCATGCCCATGTGTTACGTACCACCTTTATATATATATAAATCAGCGCAACATTTGCCTCTGCTCCATTTTACTTTTTTTTTTACCATATTGGCACCGCCATATGTAAACATATCGTTATTTGCCCATTCGATGTGACAAAGGCAAGCCGGCAAACAAAACGCACAGACGAACATGCTCTTGACTGTGCCGGAGGGTGTTTGGGATCGCTCCTAATGGGAGTACATGATGTGGTTGCGGCTGTTGATTGCTGGTTGCTGGTTGCTGTTTTGCTCAGACCAACCCAACGCGGGTGTAACAGAATAATTGACAAGAACAAATAAAGCGCTCCATTCAAGCAAATAAGAATGCGCCAGTTTATAGTAATCAGCCTTGAGTTACTTTTTAGTATCTTCAAATTTCGAATGAAACTTATTTGGTCTCAAGAGTTGTTCTATGTGTGTCTGTTACACATTTTTCAAATATCTATTTGACGGCGTACACTCGAAGAAATCATCCTAAATAAATATATTGTTTTGTTTTTGAAATAAATTGTAAATATAAGAAATAAAATAATAGAAACATTGAAAAATTGTGCTAAAAATTAGAAATGCAGTAGAAAAATGTATTCTGAAATTAAGAAAAGATAAAATTTGCTTTTTAGACACAATCTTCTATATTATAAATATACTACAAAGTATTTAAGTTTTTTCAAATTCAGGGCCATTTTTTCCGAGTGTATAAATATGTGCATTTTAATCGCTGGAATTAAATTTATTTTATTTATGTAATTTAATGTGTGTTAAACAAGCGTTAACTCATTTTTGTAGGCATGGATATATATGCATATATCAAATTTCAAGCAATTTTCATAAATAAATAAAAATGTGTTTGCCATTGAGTTAAATTGGAATTTATCACAAATGAATTTTAATTCATTTTGTTCTGCTTGAAGAGTGGTTGAAATAAGTGCAAATTAAATAAGTTATGGCGAATATCGCAAAATACAACAAATTTGAATTATTGTTGACAACACAAGAGTTCATTTATTTGATATTAATAATTATATATTATTTGCAGTATTTTTAGAGCCTCAACAGGACAATAATACTAGTATTAATTTGGCAAAAAGCTTGATGACCGAGAATAGCATCAGCTAAAGTAAAAGTAAATATCTTGAGTTTATCACTCAGATCAATGAGGGGTTAACTTGCAGCAGGTCTAAGTAATTGCAGTGCTGAGATCTGTGGCTTAACCCTAGAAAACCAGACGCAGCCAATGCAAAGATTCGTTGTTCGTTAGTGTGGATAAGCAAAGCTCTCAAATACGCGACATGAATATAAATCCAGTCGCCGGTTTGTGGCTCATTATGAAAAAGCACGCTGTGTGACAGACACACGATAATATTTTCCCAGCAAGATGAGCTCGATTTTCCTTTCATTTCTCAGTTTTCATTTTGGTAATAGCGCCACTCGTTTACTCGACAATTTTCATGTGAACTAGCTACAATTTTTCTTCGTCACCCTGCGGTGGCAAGCGGCAGCCCAGGATGCAGCAACAGCAACAGCAACAGCAACAGTAGCAGCACCAGCAGTCAGGGTCTCAACGAACTCGGTTGCCAGCTATCAGCGTGTGAAAAGATTTTTTCCGACGCACAGGAACAACAAGGCACTTGTGCCTGGCAGGAACTTAAGTAGGAAACAGGAAAAGTAAGTTCCACCATTTTTGTGTGTGCTACGTGACGTCTTTCTCTTGAGACGTCACAAGATTTATTGTATGCAACTTATGTGGCTGTATTGTTTGCACAACTGTACTAGTTGTACATCTGCTGTCTGTGTGTGTGTGTGTGTGTGTGTGTGTGTGTATTTGTGTGGCTGTCTTTGCCTGGGTGGGTGTCTGAAGCCAGAATATGCAAATCGGCTTGTGCACTGCTGACGACTGACGACTTCTTTACAGCAGCTGAATTGTGCTTAAAATTTGCAAAATTGTGGTCCATTTTGAGCTACTGTCGATGTTTTATACCCCGTTGCAGAGAGTATACACATTCCGCTAGGCAGTATGTAACGCCCTTAAGACTACATTAGGAGTTATTAAAAATAGTTGATATAGACAGAGCTGAAGCCAAAAATTGATACAAGCTTTAGTTTTCATTGGTTTGTATTTTTCCTGAGATCTTTGCATTTTTTGCAAAAGTAAATTTACTTCATTTATTTTATAATTTTTAATTATGTTTATTTTTCTTGATTCGATCTTACTTCTAAATGTAATTTAACTAGCTTGTCATCAAGGGTATATAATCTGTTCACCCAAAAATCCAACCGTTTTTACTGATTTTTATTTGCATTCCCTTTGCTCTCAGACCTCCACAATTGTGTGTGTGTGTTTGTGTGTGTGTGTGTGTGTGTGTGTGTTAGGGATTACTTGGGTTTGTTATTGCACTTTGCATATTTGCACCTGGCTACGTGTATTTGATTTGACTTTATATCCCATTGCAGCGTTGCACATTTGAAGCCCCCTTCACCCATCATCAATTTAAATGCACTTTTACGGCTTTGTGTTTATGCTGTTTTTGGTAGTGTTTTGCCGTGTCTTTTGAGTGTCTTTTGCTTTTGCTTGGGGTCGCCACAGGTAGTTCAGAATTTGAAACAGCACTTGCGCTGTATTATTTTCAAATAGATTTATTGGACAACTATTGGGGTTTGTTGGTGTTGAAGGAAATACATAATTGAACTTAGTATCTTTCTGCTTTTATGGTAGTTTTGAACATGTTTTTTGGGTTAATTATTCAAAGAAAAATTCGTAGACATAAAGTTTGTGTATGCATTTAGATATACTCGTATTTTTATTGATTCGCCTTTGCGGCTTAACCCTACACTTGGCAGTGCAAATGACAGGTCATTCGGGTTAAGTCGTTCAGGTAACCGGCAGGACTTCTACACAATATATACAAGGAGGCCTGCTGACACAGTCCTTTCTGTTTGCGAAGCGCTTAATAGAAAATTCAAAAGGTTGCGCAATAAAAAACAAAATTAATTTCGTGACGCTTGACCAGAATAACAAAAAAAAGTGAGAAAAAAATATGCCGACTGCTAGATACTCTGTAGTCCAAGGGGCGTGTTTTGAGTCTCTCCTTGCCTCCAATAGTGTCCTTCTTATAAAAGAAGTCGACTCGTTTTCGCACTGGAAACAGGGTGCAGATAACAAAAAACGGGATACAGAAAATCAATTGGGTCACAAGTTAAAGCACAGAAGGAACTTATAGCGCTTTAAGCGCAATTATAATTTTCTGTAATTTGGTGTTTTCTGATGAGTCTATTTAAGCTGTTCCAAAATGTGCTTAAACAACCCGCATAATTTTGTGGCTGGCCGAACTTTCAAAATGCTGAACTTGAACACACCAAATGCACGGTGGACAAACTAGACTGCAGTGCCACAGCGCCAGCTGCATGGTAAACACATTCAAAAACCGCAACAGCCACTTCCGCGAGAGTCGTCGCTTGACACACGATTCCGTGAAGCGAGCACCCGCGCTCAGCGCCAGCCCAGCCATGCACTGTTGCCCCATTTGGGGGCAGTGAGACACAAAACTACGCCAGCAAAAATGTTTAAAAACGGCTGCAAAACACACATGAGGCAACAAGCGCATGTGGTTGTGTGTGGTGTGTGTGTGTGTGTGTGTGTGTGGTGTGTTTGTGTGTGTGTTTCACGGCAAGCGCCCAAATGCAGCTTAGCATTTAAAGCGCTTTTCAAATATGCGCTCGGGGAAATTGTTGGCGGCTATCTTTGCCTTGTCGTCTGTTAAATATTTGGTAAGGGGTGGAATATGGTGCGGTGGGTTGGGGTGGGTGGTGCAGAGTCCTGCCGTTGCCTGGCTGTTATTTTGGCTACGAAAACGGTTGTTAACGGTTGCCCTGGATATGGGCGGTGCATGGGCCAGCAGGGATTGAGGCACACTTTGGGATTTTTGAGTAACTTGGGCCCTGCCAAAGTTCATGTTGTGCTAGTGTTAATTTTGTTGCTAAACTGCAGCCAGCGACATGTTCATTTTCATTTTCATTTTCATTTTCCGTTTTCCCTCTTTGTTTATTTACCAATGCACACAGTTGTTGTGGTTGTTGCTGCCCCTTTTTGTTGCTCGCTCTTGGACAGAGCAGTTTAAATGCCTCGCCTGTGGCTATTCTAAATGCTGTAACAAACTATACAAAATCAGTGGACAAAGTTGCAACAACTATTTAAATGTTTAAATAGAATTAGGAAATATATATTTTGCCTTATGGTTTTGGACCCATTAAGTATTTATATTAATGATCAGCACAATAAACTAACAGGTCAGTTTATATAGAACATACAAGTCTTTTAGATATAAATATTATATTTTATTGGTCGGTGGCATTTTATATAATTTAAAAAGGTCCTTCACTCTCCCTGAAGAGTTTATATCGGAGTATATAAAAAACACTTGGCCAGAAGCGAGTGGAAAAATATACATCAATAATAAAAAGATGTCAATATGTACTAAGGCATTAAAATGCAGTTGCAACTTCACACAGATGACACAGATAATGTAGATGTGACAAAATTGAATAAAAAAAGTATTTCTACCCCGCTTAAGACCATGTTGAACTGTTGACCTCCAGGGCTAGCGAGACAGGAGATAGACAGGAGTTCGACGATAGCTAAGCTCCTCGGTCACAATCGGAGCTTAGCATATTCCTTGTTGGTTGTCTGCTAAATTGTTAAATAAATCAAAATCAAAGTCTGCGACCTGCAAGCCAGCTGCCAAGCAAAGTGCCAATTGCAATTGCCAAGCCAATAGGAAATGCAGCAATTGCAAATGGAACAGGGTCAAGGGGCAACTAGGAGACAGGGTGCGTCTGTGTGTGTGTGTGTGTGTGTGTGTGTGTGTGGGAGAAAAGTGTTATTGATGTGATTTTAATTGAGGTTTGTATGTGCTTGCAGCTTCTCTGCGGCAACACATGTCTCGCTCCCTTCTCCCTCTCTCTCTCTCTCTCTCTCTCTCTCTCTCTGTCTCTCCCTCGTCCCTTCACATGTCAAATCATTCAACTCGTAACGGAGATTTTATTAGAACAACACTTACCGGCATTCGTGCCATGTGCCAGACCAATCAAAATGCCCAAATTGATGGACAAACAAAAAAGGCCAAAGAGTCCTCGGCTGCCACCTAGTCCGAGCGGATGTTGCCCATGTCCATGTCCTTGTCCTTGTCCTTGTCGGTGCTCACGACGTCGTCGTCCACGACGTTGTTGGTTATTTATGCAATTCTTGACAGGCATTTGCAGATTTGTTTCAATTTTAATAACGCTATCGGGCGTTTGCTGACTGCAAATACCAGAATCGTGTCCAAGCCTTAGCTGCGTTGGCTCCACATGTCTCTCTGTGGCTGTTGCATGCATCTTTTCCTCTGCAATTGCATACAAAAATCAATTTTAAAAATAGAAATTTGCAATTTGTTAAATTTTGGAATGAACATCCGCACCGAACTAAAATTGAGTGTCAACCAGTTTTGCTACGTGCAACGCAAGACAATTTGGAGTGCTTCCTCGCCTCTCCCCTAGGCATAATTTGTATGTAAGTGTTGCTGCAAGTTTTAAAACTATTTTTTGCTTCTTGTTTTTAGTTTTATGCATTTTTCCCAACTTATGCAAAAGCTGCGCATCAGCAAAAACAAAAAAAATAGATGAAATATGCAATGGCAAAAGTTTTAGCGTTAGAAAAAATGGACAGCAAAATGAATTAAAGTTTTTGCCTCAAGCTTAAGTGACAAATGGAAAATGGTCAGCTTAATTAAATAATTCGGTTAATTGAACTTCTAATAATGTATTCTGTTAATTAATATCTGCTTAAACAATATATTTGACAAATTCAATTCAACATTAACAAATTCTAAGAAATGTTGGCAAATTATAAGAAAACATTTGTTAAGCAATCGCGAATTTGAAATTCAATTTTAGATGATTAATTGACAAACACTTTATAGATTTGTATGCCCTAGAATATAAAATGGTAAAGAATGGGTAGTATTGGTTTTATAAGTCATCGACAGCAGAAATCCTATAAGACACCATAAAGGGTATATATAATCGCTAGTCTAGCTGATAATTATATTTTCATTAGCTTACAAAACCAATATGCTCGTTTGCGCATTGGTAATAAGTATAAAAGAGAATAAATAAAAATGTATTTATGGTGATTCGAATAAATTTGTGAATGCAATTTGCCTGTCAGTTGTGAATGCCACCTATTTCCAGGTGGCTGCTGTTAAGCAGGTGTCCGGGGATTCCCCTGGATTGCACAATGTGACAGCTGAGACAAAAAGTTGACATTATTTAGATTAATGAACAGAACACACAGTTTGCCAGACGGTCCCTCCCACTGGATTCACTTGTCGGAATGGGTTTTTTTTTTATTTCGTTTCAGTTGAAAATTATGTGAATGATTGACAGACTCATCCGTGAGAAGAGGTGGCAGCAACATCTCCTGTCATCGCCAAAATGCCCCGTGTTGATTATTGTACAAATTTGAAGCAAATTTAATAGTAATTAGTGAGTGGCGTGTACATTAAGCTTAATTAATGTATTTTTACGCGCTAGGTGTTAATTATTAATGAGCGTGTTTTATTTTTATCCGCAAGCATTGATTGCCACCGAGCAGCAACAGAATCTGCGGATTTGAGTCGTTAATTACGTAGAAGGCAAGTGCCATGCAATAAATATATATTCCGCCAATGTGTTAATTAATAATAATAACAGATCAACTGAGTAGTTATTGAATCATTTGTATTGATTCATTGCACCGATATCAGAAATTAAAGCGTCGTCTAAAGTCCCATAATAATAATACTCAACTAAGCCAAGCGAAGAGGGGCAAGTTTACTAATGGAATAAAAAGCAGAAATTGTTAAAAAAAAGAGTTTACATGTAAACATACTTGGAAACAGTTTATCCTTGCTTTTAAGGTCGCACAGATTTCTGATGCCCTTTGTATATATTCTCATTCAGTGATCGGTAAGCATTTCGCAAATTTTCATTCAGAACTCAAAATTTTGTCAAAAATTTATTATTCATTCCCGAAAGCACAATTGAAAAATCGAAAAGATGCCGTTATACGCAGGTAAAACAGTCAAAGATATATGAGATATAAATGCATACATATACATAGATAAACATATGTATGCATTTAAACAGGACCCGGACCAGCTGCTTATAATTTGCCCAGCACATTTGGCCACAAGAGCGGTGGACCGCACTATTCGTTTGGACGCAAGTCGGCATTGCCAGCCATTAAGAAATTGGGTCCCGGTCCGGCCGATTACCAAATCGGTCAGATAACGCGTTTTGGCAATGCAAAAGGCCTTCAGTTCTCCATGTTACAACGCGGAGTACTAAATAAGCCCAATTCGGTGCGTTACACATGAGAAGGCAAATGGGGAATGAAAACGAAAAGTGGCAATATGAATTTGAAACACTTTCGATTATTGTATATTCCTAATGATAGTTGCTTATTGAAATATATGTGTATATATTCCGTGGAGCATACTTGGTAGAGGGAGGGGGATCGTAGACGACCAAGTCACTGAAGTGTCACTTCGGTAATTTTAAGAGTTTAAAGTGCGCACTTGAGTTGCGTTGTGTGTGTTGTGTGTGCCTGATATTGCTGTGGCATTAAGTTGGCCGAGCCCTTAAGTAACTTACTTTGCCCAGTTTGACTGACTGACTGAGTGAGTGAGTGACTGAGAGCCGAGCGAACGTTTGCCCAGCGAGTTCTAAGCGCAAGCCTGTTATTTTCATGCGTCTTGTAATAATCACACAGCAAACAGGCAGCATCGGACTTTGCCTCGTGAGAACGCAGCTGAAAGCAAAGAAAGGGCCCATAAACTGACAACATCTTTGCAGCATTGGGCCGCAAGTTGTAATTGCAACGTCAACCTAAATGCATAGCACGAGAGCAGCGCAGGCATTTTACGGATGTGCGATGTGCGGATGCGATGCGATCCGAAGCGATGCGATGCATGCATTTTGCAGATGGCCCCGTTGGACACTTGCATTGGATTGGCTTTGGAGAGCTGGGGGGCTGAGCACAAAACTGATAAGTGACCACTGTCCAAAGTGCTGCACATCACGTACGCATTGCACAAATACAAACACGCACAAACACACACTAACAGACTGGCGAGTGCACTGCGAGAAAATTGAGCAGCTCTCTTAAATTCAAATGAATTTCCAATAGTCGACATAGCTCAACCAGTTGTGGTTAACAAAATCTGTGCTTCTTACCCGATCTTAATGAAACTGTGTCAGTTGATCAAGGAAGGTTTTACAATTTAAATACTATCGGAATTTGATTTGTATCGATTTTCGCGAAAGCATAGCAGCTATCGATAAATCTAGTTAGTCGAGAACATATATTCCAAATTTGAGATCTTCAGCTATTAAAGTGTGAAAGATGGGCACTGACATTAACGGTACTTCGAGCTTATTATTCCTGTATTCAGATATATAAAATTACTCTAATCATTATTAATATGCTCCACTAAAAATGCAGCTGCCTCAGACGAGTTCGATTAAGATGAAGCAATTTTTCTCAGTGCACGCATTTGATTGCATTTTCACTGGACTTGGCGGGCAGTTTCTTCCTCTTGCCTGCTGCTGCAGAGGGCAGGGCCAGGGGGCAGGGACAGGAGGCCAGCAGAACTTGAAGATTTATCTGCACGCGTTTATTTTAATGTTACGTTCTGGCATCTTTTGCTTTTGCCTTGGCCTCGGCTGTTTAAGTTTTTGGTTGGGTTAAGCAGCCGCTTTCGATGCATTCATTGCCCACTGTCTTTGTCTTTATGGGAGACGCTGCTGCTGCTGCTGCTGCTGCTGCTGCGGTTGGTTGTGGTGGTGCTGTGGCAACATCATCATTCTGAATGCTGTGGCATTCTTTGGTACGTGGTACGTTGACCGCTTGGAATGTTGATTCATCTCCTCTGCTGCTGGCAGAAAAAGACTTCTTTTATGACTCGGACTTGCTCTTTATGTCAATCAGCAGATGCAGCAGCCAAAGTAGCAGCAGCAGCCACAGAAATGCTGCCCATCGTTAATGGGCCATCATCACGGGTGCAATTCTCGGACTGGCTTCTTGACTGCATTTGGATGTGCTCGTTACTATTTTTAGTGCATATCGCTTTCCTATTCTATTCTTAACTTGTTAGATGCGCACTTTGCAGGCCCTTGCGCCATAATGGGGCAAATTACATTTAAGTGATGCTGTTGCCCTTCTCTAGACCTGACTTGATCGGGCATTTGGCATCTATAATGCGTTCTTCGTTATTTTTAGCACGATCTTGCCCAGCGAGCAGGCTTCGCTGCTCATGATCACATGATCTCTATAGGCTTAATTATAAGTTTTCGATTGCCCGGCTGCGCCCAGGCGCATACAGTTGATAGTTGATAGTTAGTTGGGTAATTGTAAATGGGCATTGGTATTTAAGGGGAATAGAATTTAATTGCATATTTAAATAGCAACTAAAATTAACCCTGATCCCAGTTCCCCAGCAAACCCAACACTTAAGAAGGTAACCCGTCCACCTGGACACCTGGTCACCTGGTCACCTTTCCACCTAACCACCACCTGACCACCCGCTGCGCATACTTAATATGCCGCACATCAAGTTCATTAAATTGACTTTGGGCCAATCAATGAAACAGCCTCAAATAAATATTAGTTATGTTTTGCCGGTTAACTTGACAGCCGCTGGCAATTGATTTTGCGTCGTTCACAGGGGTCACTTGCCTACATATAGATATATAAATATAACTACACGCTAAATGGGAAGTGGCGACGAAGGCACGCAATGTGAGCTGACCTTAAGCGTAATTCATTGTTGTTGTACTCTTTTTTTATCTATTGAATTTATTTGTTAGAAGTGGCGTCTGCTTCATTGGCTTTTGATAGTCGGTGGCATTTGATGTCGCCATGTAAATCGAATTCCTTAGCTAAGCTTTACCTAGCTTAGCCTCCCCTTGGCATCAGACCCTCAGAGCACGTGACTAGCTTTGCTGATTTCGAAACTACGCACATATTTTCAACACTTGCCAATTTATAATTTGCCCATTAAAAAAAAACTCCCAAAAAAAAAACTGAAAAAAGCCAAAGTAATCAAATGTATTTAATTCAAATAGAGAACGAACACATTTTCAAGTATGCAGCTATATTTAAATGAATGTTTTTTGTAGTAACCCAATTCATTTATCTTTTTTTACAAAGTTTAGTTAATTTTATGCCATATATAATTTTTTGAAAATTATCCTAAGCCATAAAATCTTTATTAAGTTGTCCAACATTCTACTCATGGCCCATGGGCCAGCTTAAGTGTAAGCCACATAAAAATAAAGGCAGAAAACTTTAAGACACATTTAACGTGTGCTAAAAATGGGCAACAGACCCAAAAATAATTTCATCTTCCTGCTGCTGTCGCTGCTTTAAGAAAAAAGTAGAGCAATGCCCGAAAGAAGCACGTCACGTATTCGATGTCAACAGCAACAGCAACAACACACACAAAACACCAACAACATCAACAAAATCGACAGCATTAACAACAGCTACAACAACAACTATAATAAAAGTGCATTCACATTTTGAAAGTAAAGCGAGCGAACTTTCAATGTTTTGTCAATGATGGGTATTTGGCTTGGCAAATGGAGCCAATGCGACGCGCACACGCTATCCTTAAAGATACATTTGTATCTTTGTATCTACAAGAGCGTATCGGGGACAAGCTAAGCTCAATATATTTATGTGTTTCACATTGCTTTAGACGTGTTACCAACACAATTTTGTTGACACTCAATTATCCTCGGGTTCTTGTTCTACAGTCTCTGATCTGATATAATCCCTCGCATCCCCTGCTCGTCTCGTTTCGTGGCGACTCGCTTCTCATCTACTCTCCCCTCGTCGTCGACTGGTTGTCGTCTGTCATCAGGTGAAAGGCAAATAAAATGTCAATTTGTATTGGCAGTTGTGTCCCTTTTTGTGTATGTGCCTGCTGGCTTGGATACCTTATTATTCATACGCATATTACACATTCAGATTTTATACACAGCAACCCCCAACCCGCAACCTCCAACCCCCAAACCACAACCCCAACACACCTCCACAGTTAACCATATTCAGTCAGTCGGCATCGTCCTTTTTTTGTGTGTCAATAATCATTTACATGTTTATCTAATTTGTGGGGATTTTGCGGGCAGGTTTTGGCCTCGACAACTTAAAGCTAAGAAAGTAAAGTACACAAGAAACAGAATTTTATTGGTGCCACACAGATACACCAATACACACACACATACAGAGAAACACGGTGTATCTCTTGCATTGGGCTACTTTAAGTTCGGCTGCCAGCCAAGGTGAACTCATAAAATTATACGAATTTCGCTTCGTTTTTTTTTTTTATCTGCCAAACGAGTTGATGACCAAGCCGCAAAAATTTCAGTAAAGTTGTAAAACAGACTCATCAAGAAAACAAAATGAGAGAAAAAAAAATCGCCAAAAATGCGACCAATGCCAATCGAACAACTTTGTTGTTGCTTTCGTTGATGCTATCATTGCAATGTTATAGTTACAATTATTGTTATTTCCGTATGGGTAAATTACATTTTGTTGCCCAGTGACAGAAGCAACAACCAAATTTCCCACACATATGCACATAAAGGGTGCTCCTCTGCTGGCACTCGTAAAGCATTGATTATTACAACAGCTGCTCCCAGACAACAAGTACATCAATCCGTAAACATATCTGTAAGCCTGAAATACTTGGTAACTGAATTCGTGACAAGTGTAGTAAACATTAATATCAAATCAGTCTTATCGGGTAGAACTGGAATTTAATATTTATCCAACTAATATTATTTCATAAATTACAAAACTTCTCTTGAACTTCCGCAAATACTTTTTCTGCTTAGAAACCCACAATAATATTATTTTTAAATTTCAAAGTTAAGTTAAGGAAAAGGGAAAAGTATTATTTTAAAAATAACAAATCTCCCTTTAAGGCAGGTAAATAACTTTATAACTTAATACTTGTATTTTATAAATAGCAAAATTGCCTTTATGCCAGATAATTTATACAGAAAAGATATAATAAATATATGTGCATGCAGCTCCCTGTTCATATGTAAATAACTGAATAATAAATCAAAAAAATGGCTGTCAGCCACGATTCAAATCACGCACCACTCACTTTACGCTTGGTTGATCTATATATATATAAGTATATGCATATGTTTATTCATATATATTTGAACAGCAACTCGGATTTATTAAGTTAAGATAGCTAATGCAGGCAAACATTTTTAAATTTCCAGTCTTTGATATAATATTTACTTTTAGAACTATTTACATTTTTAAATAATAAATAAACACAAGAATTCCTTATATGAAAGACGCAACGCAATGAAAATGTATTTAGCTCTTAAAATAATTAAAACCTGTTTCCGTTATTTCTGTGGCGCATAATACAAATACTAAGTCATTCATATGCTTATTTGAAGTAAATTTAATTTAATTTATTTAGTGAATATTAGTCAGCGTGCTAAATGTATTACTATTTAGAGAATAGGTCAATTTTTTTGGCTGATGCGCTCATCACAACAAATGTTCTCCGCTTACATTTAATTGCAATGTTCACATCAAGAATCTCGGTGTACCCTCTTTGGAACATAAAGACTATCTGGAGACTAGAATGATTCAAATGATTCAAGATATGACGTACTAAACTACAACGAAACTCAGCACAATTTGGACAAGTATGGCAATAAATTGCCCAACATTTCAGCAAACATTCAACAAGCCGACTGCAGTCTTATCACAGCCTATCTTGTATTTCAACTGAGTCGCTAGAACTATCTGTGTAACTATCTATGTATCTGTCTATCTGTGCTAAGTTGTCTAAGTTGTCTATGGGTGGCACGTTCAACACTTGACAATCGTTGAACTTGTTTACTGTGCATTTTGCTTCTCAACTCTTCGCAGACAGTTTTACGGAGTCGCCTCAAACGCATTCAAAATTTGCGCTTATTTGACACAAAACTTGATGTGAGTGTTTTCGTTAAACTCAAACCCGGCCCAGCCAAAAAAAAAAAGAAAAAAATTCTGTTATTGCTGGCACAACATGCAAATTGCGCACAACCCGGAAATCGGGCGATGGGGCAAAAGGTCTCTGTTTACGCTATAACAACTTTTATTTCGGGGCGGGTGAGGCCTGTTTCAGTTGGTAGTCTTGTTATGAATTTTGTTGCGAGCAGATTTTAACAGGACTTTTGTGCCACTTGGCTACATGAGCGCAGCTATGGTAACAATTTCTAGGCAAAATCAAACAAGCCAAAGAATTTTCATACGCGTTGCTGCTCAAAAGTTAACTGCAGTTTCTGATTGCTCAATTGAGGTCAAATTTCCAATTGCCGCCCTAACGCTGCCCAAAGGTTATCACAAATATAGCATTGTAAATGTTTATATGGGCTTCGAGGGTTTAATTATGTTCTTGGTAAAGCTGCTTGCAGCTCTTGCTGCTGCTGCATCAAGTGGATAACTGCACCAGGTGGATGAATTGCGGTTCCTAGAATTCACATCATAAAACAGGTTGCAATTCTAGAACGGAAGACGACACCCTGGACTCAGATAATATACATATATTGGGCATGCTGTAGTCCGTTTAATATGAAAATACGTTTTGGTCAGCAACATCTGTGTTTCATAACTGATCTAAATGAAATCTTGTCTAAACAAACTTGATCTGCGTATATTCCAAAATTATATTCCAAATATGAAGTGTCTAGCTTTTATAGACTCTGAAATTGACATATTTTTGGATGCATCATATTTTGAGCTATACTACTTAAATGTTCTTGTGAAAAGATCCATTAACCAAGTTGATTGCTTCCTGTTTGCAACAATGCAGCCAAGAAAATATTGCTAACTGCGAAGTGTTCATTGCAAGTGTTCATTGGCTTTTTATCTCGATCTAAATGATGTATCTTACACAGTCACTTCAAGTTCAACCTCAACATCAATTATCAAAATAAGAAAAAGAAATACTCACGCCTTAGCGCCAATTTGACGTTTAACTTAATGGGCAATCATAAATTGTCAAAATGTGTGTAGAAAAAAGAAAAGGAAAAAAAAACTAGTAACCCTTCCCCGCACCTAAGTGACCATAATATAAAACGTATTATTAACGTTGATATATTTGTATTTATTGTTGTTGTCGCATGATTAATGCATGGCAATAAATGCGAAAAGCCTGGCACAACAAACCAAATGAAATGAAATACCCACAGATGGAACAAAAGCAACCACAGCAATAAAAAATAAATACAAAAATAATACAAAATATCACAAATCGAGGCTGGCTAACAGCTCAATTATCATTATTGATCGATATCAAAATTGAGGCCACAACGTGCGAAATTCAATATATGAATTTTACAGTTTCGCATTACGAATTTCTAAAAACAAAACCAAATAAATTAATTAAAATTACACGTACGTGTCGAAGGCTGCTGTGCCTGCCCAAATGGGCTCGAATGCATTCTCATTGGGGCTTTTTTTGTTATCATAATTGTTATTTTTGTAGTGTGTGTTGTGTTTTTTTTCCAATGCTGACAAACTAAACGAGGCGTCGCAAAGTCGCGTAATTAGCTAGTTGCGCAATTTGCCCACATTTGGGCAGTCAGTCAGTCAGTCAGTCAGTCAGTCCAGCCCGTTAGCTCAGACGGCAGGTGATCTAAGCCGACCTGGCACTGAGTTGACACTAACGACAAATTTACAAATCATTGCCCAAAAATAACACATAATACAACATTTGTTTGTTTGTTGGCTATGCCAAAAAAAGAATCATTTAAATGATCGTTCTTTCATTCATTCTTGTTATTGTTTAACGCTGATGTTTCGCATAATTTTTAATTTCATTTTTATTATTAAGAGCCGAATCACATGCAAACTGGTTCTGCCATAATGATGAACAACAACTTGAGCGACACTTGTGAAGTTCTCGCATAAAAATGCAAACAACAATAAATAATAAATAAAAGCCTTGTGTAAATGGCACTTTTCTGCTGAAATTCACAATGTTTGATTGCGCATCTGTGGCTTAAGTCTGTTTTCTCTGCATTGGCGTCAATCTGGGCACCAAAGATGCGTCAGCAGAAATACTCGATATGTGGCCGGAAATGCGGTAAACTTCCCCAAACAACAAAAGCAGCAATACCAAGCAGGTCACCTCACTACAAATTTCCAAGATAACAGGTGCGTCAATGCTTGGGAAGCCCTAGCAGTGAAATAAACTTATTTGCGTACACGTGTAGCTCAAATATTTACTTCCCCATCCAAAAATACGCAAGTTGCGCAACTTTTCAATCAATTGACATCAATTAAAAACAAAGGTAAGAACGCTTCAGTCGAGAGAGCTCGACTAGCAGATGATTAATGTTATTTCGATTACAAAGATTTGACTTTCAAATTGTTATATTTATGGCTTCTTGGTAATCGATTTGAAATTTGGGGAAATAAAATTAAACTAAGCAGACAAACAAACAGAAACGTTGGAATTGGAATTTTTCAATCGATTGCCATTCATTAAAAACACAATAAAAAATGATTCAGTCGAGGAAACTTGACTATGACTCGATCAATATTATGCCAAGGTATATACTTTCTAGATCACAAAGATTTATATTTAAAATTGTGGCTTTAATGACTATCTATAATCGATTTATATCCATATTGGCAATATGGTATAAGTTATCGATAAAATGAAATTCAGAGCATACATTCCCAATTTTTTTAATAGACAGACAAATACTTATTGTGGGAGCTGATGATTCTTCAAGCATTATCAACACATCGACTCATCATCATTTTTAGCCTTTCATTACTTTTTTTTTAGTTTTAGTAAATTAATATTTATCCCTTTTTATCCAATTTCAAGGCGTTCTCAATTTTTTTTATCGCTTTTTTTATTTGATTTTTTTTTTTAATTTTTTGCATATCTTATTTAATTTTTAATCACTTAATTTCAACTTGCTTTTAAATTACGGCAGGAAAACGAAAATGTGTCAGCATTCACTAATTGACAAACTTCTCTATCTCGCTTTAATTTTAAATTGATGATCATTAAAAGTGTTTTGATTTGAGTACTGTATGACAGAGATGGGGAAAATACATAAAAACTGAAATGAACATATTAAATTATTCTGTGCATTGGGTACATATTGGGGACAGGCGCTTTCCCAGTCGTTTATTTTGTTTTCATTAAAAGTTTTGCATTTATTTGGGGCGAGTGGGTCGCTTGCCCATCAGTCAGTCAGTCAGTCAACAAGTTTTTGTACTCATATTTATTTTGGGCACAGCGTAAATATGCAGGCATTTTAAAAATTTGGCCCCAAGGATAAAATGCATAAGCGAGGCATATTTGCAAGCCGTGATCAAAAAAATTCCCAAAAAAATGCTTTAATGGGTATGATATGTTGTAGTGTATTTTAAACAATTTATTTTTTACAAGAATACCCTGCATTTCTAATTGACTATGAGAAAGAAAATCAAGTGAGAACTTGCAAATATTAAAGCTGTGTACTCTATATACGAGTAAACATATATTTAGAGATTCTATAAAGTTACAGAGTATCTCGCTGCTATCAATATTCTGCCAAAGTAGTTTGTGCAAATTAAGATGAATTTCCATCGATATATATGATCTTTTTCAAGCGTTATGAAAATTGATTTGTATTTGTTTGTGTTTCTTTTGAAAATATTAAATAAAAAGATTTCCTGCCGAATAAATACACAATGAATTAAATAATTTAAAATTTATAATCGAATATAATGCGTTAAACAAGTCAATTATTTTTTGTTTTGGGCGTTCGAAAAAATTGTATTAATTTTCTTGCACACATGCTACGGATATTTAACTGCGCATTCAATTAAAAATCGACTTTTTTTTATATTTTTTTAACACGAGCAATTTAACAAAATTATGCTGAATTTGTGCAAAATGTTTTTTGTTGATTTTTTGCGATACTGTTTGTCGACTTATGTGTGTGTGTGTGTGTGTGCGGGTGTGTATCTGTGTGTGTGTGGGTGTGTGGTTTTTCGTATATTGTGCTTTCTAGTAACTGGTAGCTGAGATAATATACGAGCTGAGCTGAGCTGAGCTGAGGCGTGGCGAGGACGTTGCACACAAGACGCCGTTTTTAATTGAATCAAAGCACAGCAACTCAAGTAGAAATGCTCGACGAGCACATACCCTGCTAATATGCTTATATGCTAAGGCATACTTGTCACGTCATATCCTTATAAATGTGATGGAGCTTGGCAGTTCATCTAAACTAGATCTATATGCGCTGTGGGTGTCCGCAACACATTGTTGTTTGCCTCTTGGCCTGGTTACAGGGTATCGAGTTATTTGCAAATATTTAGGTGGCAATTGGGCATGCATGCCGTGTATCTGTCAGCTACTTTTCACAACTCCGCACTACGCGCACCATGCGAATTCAAATTCGAAACGCTGCCATTTCATTCATAAAATTCAAAACATATTTTAGCGTCTGTCTAATGTCACCTGTGCACCAGTTTAAATCGGTCCACGTGCCGAGCTTCTCGGCCGGCAGGCTGCGGGGTGGGTCAGCTAAGGTTTGACTTGGAATTAGCTTCGGGTTTGCTTATTGGCTGCGATTCGCTTGACTTGGCCTGGCCTGGCTTCGCTTGACAGTTGTATGCGGTAATGAGCGCTGTTAAAATGCGTTAAATGTTTTTTTTTTTTTTTTTTTTATTTATTTGTCCGTCGTTTTGTTTTGCACCTTTTTAGCTTCTTTATTTTTTTGAGTGTGTTTGTGTTCGACTTTAATTCGCTTGCCATTTTTGCAGCGACTTGCCAATTTCTGTGCGTCTCTTTTTCATTTGTTTTCTTTTCTTTTCATTTCATTTCATATTTGCCTATGACTGAAATTTATTTATTGTGCTTAACCGCTATTTTGAGGCTATGCGTTTGGCTTTGCTTTTGCGTCTGCTTTTGCCGCTTGCTGATTCTTCATTTCTGTGACCTGTGCGAAAATGGCTAAAATCGAGTTGTGTAAGAGTATGCAAAACACAGACAAAAAGCACCTGTGACCCCTTCGAGTGTCTATATTTATGATCAGCATCAAAATCCAGCATTTGCGAATGCACAACTGGAATATATTTGTGAAACGTTTCAAGCTAGTTGCAGGGTATCTCCCGGTCGAGCGCACTCGACCGGTGATTTCTTAGTTGTTTTGTTTTGTTGGCGTTGCCAAAGTCGAAACGCATTTCTGCTTTTGGGGTACGCAGGAAGTTTTATGGCCACCCGGCAGACAGCAGGCAGCAGGCAGCAGACGTAGTAGAAATTTGCAAGCCGCTTTGGCTTTGGCTTCAGCTTTGGCCTCTTGCCAAGAAATGCTTGGCCAAAAAGTGCGGCTCAAGTGACGTGGAAAAGCGACTACAAGCTCAATTTAACTGGCTGCGAACTCAAAAGCAGGCCGCAAAAATAAAGAAAATTGAATTAAAACAAAAATAACAAATATTTCTCTTAATTTCCAGATTTTGCTGCTGCTGCTTAGCTTTGCGGTAAGATATAAATATTTGTACTAAAGCATTTTCTGTTTCTTCTTTCTTTTCGTTAGCAGTTGTAAATTCTTAAAACCAAATTTGTAGTGATTATTTTGATATCAGGCATCATTTCGTTGAGTTTGCTTAAGCAAGTTCTAAAATAAAACCCACAAAACCAATGTTTTGGCTGTCTTATCTAAATTAATTATTTCTTGAAAACTTTAAAATAATTCAAATAAAAGTTGAAATTTGCACTCCCATAACGATCCGATCTATATACATATATATAAATATATATATATAGAGCACCATATCACACGCTCTCCCCTCCTCTTATCTAGCAGTGACTGTCTCTTTCTCCGCATCTCTGTAGAAACACGCGAAAGATATTTAAATATATAAGTTAAAGTATCACATAAAAAAGAAGAAACCCGCCAGCTGTCAAGCATTTGGCTTAATCTCACGTAACGTAGAAATAGTAATTATAAAGCGCTATATAGAACATCGTGCCCCCATCCATCGTGCTCCACAAGACTTGTCGTACGCCGCACACAATACACAAACAATCAAATGCCAAATCATTCAAACGATTATTGTCAACCTTGAACTTGGAGACATTAGCGCAACAAAGTTAATATTTCATAATATTCGCCAGTGCCAAGAATCTATTGATGAATTGAGTAATCAGAGACGCCTCAAGCCGTATCCAATTATAACACATTTGTTTGCCCAAACAAACCGAACAAAAAATTGACTTTAATTTAATGGACAACATGTGGTTTCGTATACAAACGCTACAATTTGAAATTAACACGCCTGTTATCAGACAACAAAAAAGCCAAAAAAAAGAGCAAAAAATGGAAAAAAAAAAAACAGCACAAAATATGCACAAGCCATGGCTAAAAGGCGGAGACAGCGACGCAAACACACGCGCCGATGTTGGCGGCTTCGTGTGTCACTTTGGCATGACATTTTCTTCTTCTTCTCGCTGTTGTTGTTATTTTTGTTGTGGTTGTTGTTGTTCTTCTTGTTGTTGCAGTAATAGCTAGCAACAATGCCATTAAGCTCAAAGTTTTATTATCTATCTATTAGGCGGCATACATGGCTAACAAAAACAAATGAGAACATTGCAGTTGGGCGTAACCGACGCCAGCATACTCTGTCAGCAGTCAAAGGCCACCTGATAAAGACTACATGATAAAAAAATACTGTCATATTTATTTATTTAGTTAATGTCAACTAAAGACCGTCGACACAAAAAAAAGAAAGACTTACATTAAATTAGAAATGAAATTTAATTTTAAATTTATGATTCCTTTGTTGATTCCAGGCTTACAACTGTGCTTGATATGCGCTTAAGAGCAAAGTGGGCGTGACCGAAAAAGGCCTTATATTAGTATTTGGAGCCGTTTCCTAGAATATTTTCTTTAAAATTGTTAACTCTAGTTATACTTGAGTTGAGGTGGTGGTGTGAGCGAAGTCAAGAATATTTCTCACTAATCTGCCTAATAATTTAACTTCCAATTTGAATAACCTTAGCTCCAAAACTGGGCATACATGGGATTTATATATCTTTATATATGTTGATGTTTGAAACAGGCCACCAGCAATATTCCCGGCAAATTTGGTGTCCCTTTGAGGACAGGTGTTTTTATCGATGTACACTTATCGATGATATCGATTTGTCAGCCCAAATTTTAACACTAATGCTGGCATACACAAATATACAAATATACAAATTTTGAAGACTCTACTACAAAATTAATATGCTCTTCTGCCTTCGATAACAGAGTATATAAAAAAGCAACGACTTAATGAAGAAAACAACAAAAAATCAAACAGATCTGCGACAAGTAGCAATGAACCCAGTAAGGTCTTTAAGGCTACTCTACGCATACTCGTACATACCCAGATAGATCTATGTACATAAATAATAAATCTCATACATTATTTAATATTAATTTCAAACACTCACTGACAGCTGCTATTGGAGGCAGTCAGCCAGCAACAGGCTATCAAAGTTTAATTGAAATTTCGATAATAATTGCTCAGACTCGTCAATTTCAGGTGCGTTTCATGTGTGTCAAGTGTGAGAAAAGGCAAAAACAGACGAAAGCCGACAAATTTGTTGATGTTGTTGACGCTGCTGACCCATGGCAGGGTTCAAAGCATGTTTCTTCATTGGTTCCATCCAAGTATCGTATTATCACAAGTTTCAACAGCTAAGTTGTTGAATTGCAATTAAAAAAATGTTCAATTTAATTTGCAAAGAGAGATGCAATAGCCACAAGCGCTTTAAATATTTCGAATTCCTTTCAATTTCAATATGTACAATTTATTTTGGGATCAATTTAATCAACTTTAATTACAAAATAATAATAATTAATATTTCGTAAAAGGAGGGCTTAGAAATTAAAAAGAGCATTACTAAAAATATTTCAGCAAATAATTTTTTAAATCCGTATATATTTGAATTTTAATGGAAAACAATAAGAAATTTTTGTTGTTGTATATTATAAACGGCATAAGATATTTAATTATAAAAAGGAATCCCCAACAAAAAATTACATTTCTTTCCAAAATAATGTGTTTATTAATTTTTTTAATATGTTAAAATGCTTGATATATTTAAATTTGCATTAATACTTAAAGCTTTTTTCGTTCGTGTTGTTTATTATTATTATTTTCAAATTATTTTCATTAGTATTCTATTACATTTAAAAATAAATGTATTTTTAGTAAACAAATTCAATTGCATTAACTTTAAATTTAACACATTAATTTTAAACACAACAAATTCAAATGAAATTAGCCTGGTGCAGTTGCCCAGCAATTTATTAAATAAATTAATAATTACTGCAATTGTATATTTGATACTCCCCAAAAACCCAACTAGACACCCCCTCCCACTGCCCCCGCTGCCCCGCTGAGCCCAAGCAGTTTATTGTTCAATAATTTCACTCTTGGCAACCAAAATCAACAACTCTGCATTAGTTTTGTTGCTGCTACATTGCTGATATTGCTGTTGTTGTAGTTGCAATACATAATAATTGTCGTGCTGTTTGTTGTTACTAACACACACACACACACACACATGCAGCTCATGTATGGGGGCCATCAAAATATTTCGCGCTTTTTCATATGGGCTAAAACATTTTCTGATTAACGTACTTAGTTTTTGTTGTTGTTATTGTTGTTGTTGTTGCTGCTGGTCGCTGGTTTGCGCATTGGCTTTAACACGTTTCTTTGCGTTTTCTTTTGCGTTTTATGTGTGTGTGTTTTAGTGCTTTTCCAATTTCTTATTCACTTCATGTCTGCACAACGCGCGCCTTTAACACACACAAACAAACACACGCACAGAAGCACTTTTTACACAACTGACAACGATCTAAGCTTGTGATTTTGATTTTGATTTTTCAAGCGCGCCGCCAACGTTGAGCGCTCGAAATCTCGTTACTAACTAAAGTAAACGACGCGAGCCGCGCAACCAAACTGAAAACATCAGCAGCAGCAGCAACAACAACAACAACTACAACGTTGTCGCAGCGACGTCGACGTCAGGCGCCTCTGTTTGTATTTGTATTTGTATTTGTGTTAGTGTTGTTGCTGTCGGTAACTAAAACAGATACTCAGTTCGATACACAGACTAAGTAAGCACGCCGCTCTCACACACTCACACACATGCACATTGAGCGCGACTTTGGCTCGAACGCAAGTTCAAGTCGCAATGTTAGCTTAAGCCGGCTGCGACGCCCTCAACTGCAGAGAGAGAGAGTGGGAGAGTGTGTGTAAGTTTGAGAGAGAGAGAGAGTTGGAAAAGAGTATTCGCATTTTTGTGCAATGATTGTAACGTTTACTGATGACAGGCATTTCCGATTTGCTGAAAGGCCAACTTTTATCTAAGTTATTTCACAACTTAGATTTCTCTTTTGGAATCATTAAATATTTTATATATTTTTAATTGTTCAATATTAATCAGTATAAATAGAGTCTGCACATACCGAACTTTTGTGGTAAGAGTATCTTAGCTGCGGTGTATTGCTGACAGCTGCTCCTCGCCTTGTGCTTGACGACAAGTTCGAAACGAACTTCAAGCCTTGCCCGCACCAACTTGAGCCGCATTTTAAGCTGCTGTTGCTTTTGTTGTTGCTGATGCTCAACAAATTAGCAAGGTTGGTGGCTGCGCTGGCAACATGTTGCTTCCGCTCTGTGTTCGCAAATGTAATCAATTTAAATATTCTTTTCAATATGCTGCAACTTTTGCATATTTTATGTGTTGCCTTTGACCATTACAAATTCCATTTGATATTTTTTTCTTCTTATTTCTAGCTGCGTTTGTAGCTGTCAAAACGTCTGTTATGGATTATTATTTTTTTTATTTGTTGTTGTTGCTGCAACAATGTTGTCGATTGCCCAGCGGCATTTGATGACGTCTAATTTAGATCCGAACTCGTTTGCTTACTCACCACACGAAATTATGTCAGGAATGTTGGCAGGCGGCGACGGCGACGTCGACTGTTGTCTGTCGCAGTTGCTGTTGCTGTTGTTGTTGCTGCTGCTGTTGTTGGCATGCGTTGAAAGTCGGTGATTAATTTTTGTGAGAGCAAAAGCCGGTTAGCTTTTCGGTGTTTCAGACGCGTGCCAAAGTCGAAGTCAAATTCCTGGCTGCCTGCTGGCTGCTGGCTGCTGACTGCTGACTGCTGGCATTGCTCATTTTAATAAGCTCGGCGTCAGAGCTTTGAGAAGTTTTAGAAGCAGCTTGAAGCGATTTGCACGACCCTTTTGGCTAATTCTTGCTAAAACTTCGATTATCGCATTTATTTCCACAATTGATTTGCACTGCCAGTTTCCAGTTAAAATCGATCAATTGGGGTTTTTGAACTCCCTTTCACAAAGCCATTGACATTTGCTTATATCTGATTTTTTGCGCTAATTGCACTTTTGGCCAATTACATTTTGCATGATCAGCGTCTATTTTTAATTTTATTTTGTTTAATTTGCTAACCATGTCATTAGCAGCATTTCGTTGGGTAAGCAAAACGTTTAACCCAGCTAAACAGAACATCAATTTTATTCACAGTATTCAGAAGTTCATAAATCAGAAGTTTTAGCTTTGTGTTTGTAGCCACGCGACTCCAGCAATTTCATCAGAATCGACAACTTGAAGCAATAAATGCAATTCAATGATTTCCCTTTGCAAAAACGTCAGCAGTCATGTAGAAATTAGTCTCTTACAGCTAAAGACACTTTATACCTGTGTTACAATCATTTTTAAATTAAAAAAAAAAACGAAGAAAAAAACGCTTAGCAATTGAAATGCGAGCACACAAAAAGGGATGCAACGAGGTAATCAAGTAATGAAAAAAATGTTAAAATATGATATGATTTTGTAATTTCTTTCATGAATTCCAACTCAGAGAGCAGGTTAAAGAATACAAAAAAAAAAAAAATCAAATTAAATAAATGTAATATAAGCGAACAAAAACATGGCATTGAAGAAATTACATGGAAATTGTACATCTTGTTTCCCTTTTTTTTTGTTTGTTATCTGTTGTCTGACATATGTTAAACTTCCGTAAAATATGCGAAATTGAGTGAGGGATGAACATGCTGCAGTAATCCAAATGTCCACCACAAGTCGCAATGTGACTGTTCAATAAAATTCAAATTTCCTTTAAAATACAACAAAAAAATGGCGGGAGTTCTTCAAACAATCCAAATAACCAGTTGGAAGCCAAGCGAACTCGCACAATTCAATTTCAGGATTTGAAATCGGATACTAAACGGCGAGAAATGGAATGGATTTGTGGCGAACCCGAAACCCAACTGGGACAATCATGATTATCGCGATGATGATGATGATGATGATGGGCTGCGTCTGTTTTGAATTCTGCGTGAGGTAAAAAGTAAAGTAACAAAAGTATGCAATCGACGCTTTGAAATCTAAGCGCATTGGCAACCACAACAGAACAAAACGACAAACCAACACCAACAGCAACACTAACAACAACAACACCAGCAACAACCAGACCAACAGCAAACACTATTGTAAAGCCACTGGAATGTTGGCGCAGCCGCAAGTTAATTTCTACATAAAAAAAGTAACTGCAATGTATACAAAATGCGGAAGCCATTTGATGAAAAAAAGAATAAAACTGATATTAGTTTCAGTTTTGGCATTGATGGAACAAAATAAAAACAATAGAATGTCAACATGTGGCATACAACTAAAATGTGCAAGACCATGAAACTTTCATAATTCCTGTTTGGCATAGCATAGATTGGAAAAAAACTACTCCACACAGTCAATATCCAATAATTGTCAACGAATAATTCTTCTCTGCAAAACTATAAATTAAACAATAACTTTAAATTTCAGCTAATAGTAATTCAATAAGAATTCGTTCAAGTTAATAAATATATAAATAAATATATATGTTATAAGAAATAACGTCCAACTGCCGACGATTACTTACCCTTGGAAACCAGAGTCAAATTGCCCATATCAAAATTTTACTATAAATTTATCGATAATGTTTCTATGTTCTACATTAGATATAGTAACATGATGTTGATAATTGTTTTCTTTACTTTTAGGAGCATGATAACACACATCATTTATGAGTTTGCTTGGAATATTTTGTTAGACAATAATGTTTTTCATACAAGAACTCGTTTTTCGATCGATTGTTCATAATATAATAGACCGATCTGCACTCGTTTTTTTTCCAAATATTAGGAGCTTATTAACACGCATAACTGAGCAATTTGGTTAGGGTATCTTAGACCAATATTGATATATCTGTTGAACATTTTAGCAGCATAAAAACACACATTTCTTTCCTCAATTGAAGCAGCTGAATATTTATTTCATAAATTGCATTTTATGCACAACTTACCTCCAGGCAGCGAGGTCCGTTCGACCAATTGGCAAGTTTTATTCAGTTTAAGCCGCTTTGCCAATGACAACTGTAAGTTTTCATCTCTTTCAGCGGATTTTGTCTGGCTTTGATTTTGACTGCAGAAAATGCACTTGCTGAAACAACTTTTAGCCTGATTGACATCAGGCATCAGGCATATTGCAATTTGTATATATTTGATTTGATTTGATTTGATTTATTGAAATATAATTTTAGATTTATTTAAACATTTAGATTTTAAAATTTTGATTCGTTTGTACACAAAGTCGAATAATTTAATAAACATTTTCTGGTTTTGCTGTATTTATATTATTATTTTTTTGTACTGAACAAAGCAACAACTTTCAATCGCATTTGATAACTAAGAGAAATAACAATTGCTCATTGATTATTTAGCATATTTGGTGGATATTTGATTTTTAGCTACAGCAATTTTGATTTAATTTATTACAAATCACAAGCGTAATTTTTAGGAGTTGATAAATATTTTTTCATATGAATTTACAGAATGTAGTTTGTAAAAGTTTTTTGATTAAACGGTGGGCAATAAAATATTAGCCATGAGCAAATAATATGTTCTTAAGCTTTAGTAACATTCTTTTTTTTATTAGGAAGTAATACAATTTGCTGCTTATTTCGAGTTGAATATCTGCAAAGCTGTTCTGGGAATATTTAATGTAGTTATTATATCAGCTGCAACCTAAGCAAAACTGCATAGAATTTAAATTCAAATTGTATTAGTTTATAATAATAATAATAGTAAATATTGATCGGTCACTTTAGGCTATTAAACGTTAAGCACGACGTGTTAAGCCAAAACACATTCCTTCGCTGCTTAAGAGTCGAGATATTTGTGTTATCCTTACAACGGCTGCGATGCCATACGAATCCTTGCGGTTGCACGTGACTTTGTGTGGATCTCAGCTGTGCGCAATGTAATGCCAAAGATGTCCTCATGATAACGATTCTCGTCCTGTGTGTGCCATACAAAACAAATATATACATATGCATATATTTATACGTGTGTTTATGTGTGCGAGTGTGTGTGTGTGTGTGTCTACAAAGTGATAACAGTGCATAATAAAACCCTCACAATAAAAGAGTAAGCGTCATCATATTTGTGGCTGTCAAAAGGAGGGCAAACACACAAAATAGCAAAACAAACTTAGAGGTTGAAGCACTTTTCAACAAAATGACCTACCAACAAATACCCAATATTTTTTCAAATCCGAGTTATTAAATAAAAAATATATAAGCGATGCGACACTTAGAAAAAGGGAACCGTATTTGTATTTTAGATTTACTTAATAAATATTTGCTACTGCACTTTTTACGTTTGTTTCTTTAAATATTATTTGGTTGTTTTTCAGACTTGAATCAATTTTTGCTGACTTCGGGGAGCATCTGACCAGAAATCTTTATTATTAGATTATTATATTAAAAACTATATAAGTTATGTGTGTTTTCCTCAAATATATCAAAAAAGATTACAGTGACCGTTGGAGTTATCTGAAAATGCATATTTTTGACCTATAAATCTGAGAAATAAACTGGATGATTTGAAAAACAACTGAATAGCTATAAATCTAAGTCATAAGCTAGATGATTTGCAATATATCTGAATGTCTAAAAAAAATACTAATATAAAAAAATATATAAATATATATAATATCTGTAATACAAAATATACGAATTTCTGGATGTTTGACTAAAAATTACATTTTGTTGTGGCTGCAAACACCCCATTTCAGATAGCCATCTGTGCATCTTTGCATTTTTCATATAGAAAACTGCATTGGTATAGCTAAAGGAGCTCTAAAAAGCCAACAAAGTTTTGCTTCATGGCTCACCACCCTCCCCTCCCTCACCCGTCGTCCCATTGTCGCACACTGGGGTCAAATAAAATGCGCATACGCCGCATGTGACGAGGGAAGCGAAGTGCCCCGCTTTCGACTGCTGAGAGTCGCACTCGCCTTGTGTTATTTATACGGGCTGTTTAAGTTGGTTTAGTTTAAGGATACTTACGCGCAATGTGAGCAAAAATGTCTCAACTTCCGCCTCTGTTTTCTGCTCCTTGCCAGCTATGCATTTCCTGTGAAGGAAACAAAAAGGAAGAGTAAATATAAAATAAAAAATAAATAAGAGAATGTGCCAAGTATTTCATTATTAAAGTGTTTGTGATGTGAGCGTATTTAATATATAAACGCTAATTAACTGCGCTTAGGGCAGAAGTTAGCTGCGCGGACAGAGGAGCATTGGTGAAGCTAAAAGCTCATAATTAGTCCCTTTCAGCTACCTACACAAAAAAGCGAACTTTTCGTGGTAAAATGTGCACAGAGAATTGCAAATATAAAAATCATTGTATTTTATCTGTGTTTATACGGTGACATCGATCTATCAAACTTGCCGGGTAGCTTGCTGGTGGTGCTTTAAAGATCCACAAATTTGCATGCAACGAGCAACCGATAAAAATTAAATTGCCCAAGCAATGAAGATTTAATCTACAATTTTAGAGCTTAAACTGCCAGATTTGCAAAGCTGTTAAAATCATCAACCCCGTTATTTTCTATTGGTATAAATGCATGCCAATTTGTAATCTGATGAAAATTTAATTGCCATTTTTTATTTTAAGTGTAACTACTGCATTCCAATTTGTAATCTGTTGGCTATTTTGTGCTTTTTTTTAGTGTACTCTGCTCTTCCATAGAAATGATAATTAGCATAAGCCGCTTTAGATCAGATAAAAGACCGAAAAGCAAATGAATTGACATGAAAAGCACAACTTGCCATCAATGGCTTTAGACTGTCTGTGTTTATCAATGCGAATGTGAATGTGTGTGTGTCTCTGTCTGTGTGTTTGTATTGGCTCAGGACTCAACCTGCGCCTGCACCTCCCTCAACTGCTGAGCGACAAACACATTTCACAATAATGGTTGTAATCAAGAGCTAGTTTTCTATACACAAGAAAAAAATGGTCAAACAGCAGAGAGAAACAACGAATTGATGGCAAACCGACCGCAAGGCATTTGAAAAATAAATTCCCTGTAGAGCAACGCCCATGCCTGGCACCGCCCCCCTGGACACCGCCCATGCCAGTAGCACACAAAGGCAATCAAGCTAAACAGCAAAACTAAGAACTACAAACTCAACTCTCAACTCAGGTCCGGCAAAATGGTAAACTCACCTGATGGTCTGGTAAACATGCTCGGCCATTGTGACATCGCCACAGACATACACATGTCCTCGTTCCAGGACAATCAAATTGTACAGCGAATCAAATTCCTGTTCAATCAGATCCTGCACATATGTCTGCAAGTAAAGAAATAGCAAAGAACAATCCCTTATCAAAAGCCACTCCTGCTTCAAACAAATGTTAGCTTAGGTTTTAAAAAAGAGAAAGAAAATGTTGAATGTGATTTGCGCAAAATGCTCAGGTGATGAATCAATTCGACAGCAATTCAAGTTAAGCAAATCATTTATCATAAAGTACAGCAGTTGGTAATCCCTCCATTTAAGGACTTTGATGATGAGGCCTATTGCTTGTGGCCAAAAACAATCAAGGCTAACAACGGGGAAAACCCAATTGTTCACTTTAGCACATTTACTGTCGCCATTCTACATTCTACGTAAATGAATTGCTGAACTTAAATCAAAATTGACTTTAGCTTGAGTGGTTTCATTGACTGCATAAATATTTATACTTTCACTTTAATTCACTTTAATTCACTTTAAAAACATACAAAATATTCTGTGAAAATGTCTGACATTTTATTCACTTTAAAGCAAATAGAAAATAATCTAGGAAAATGCCTTCAGCTTAATTCAGTTTGAAAAAATAGCAAATAATCTGGGAAAATTACTTTAATTCAGTTTGAAAATATAGAAAATAATCTAATTTAAAAACGAAATGTCTTAAATTGTATTGCTTATTGAAATATTGAAAAAAAGACAGTGAAAAACCATAAAAAATATTCTGCGAAAATATTCTTCCAAACAGCCTAAACTTTTACTCACTTTAAAAGTGTTAATCTGTGTCAATGTTTAAATAACTATTAAATTGAATAATATAGAAAAATAGGCCAGTGAAAATGTCTAAACTTTCATCTTAAAAATATACAAAATGCTCTGAGTAAATTTCAAAACTTTTATTCACTTTAAAAATACAGAAAATAATCAGTTCAATTTGTTTTTAATCTTTGAAGTGTTCATTTAACTTTCATTTCGTCAGTTTCATATTTAAAAATAGAGAATAAAAAACTTACCTTGGGTATGTCTGGCTCCCTGGATAGTGCCAAGAATACACGATCCATGATTTGATCCTGCAGCAGTTGCGCCTTTTCCTCGGCATACAGATCCACGTCGCGATTGCGACAGCCAAAGAAGAGCCACAATTTTGGCAGTGCCGTTGCCGCATCCACTTCGCGCAGCACCTGAAACTCCTGCCAGAAAGAGCGGAAGGGCGCAATCCCAGTGCCTGGGCCAATGAGGACCACCGGACGACTGCGATCCGCAGGCAAATGGAAGCCCAAAGCGCTGCGCACAAACATAAATAGCTCGTCGTCGGCTCGCAGCCCGGCCAGATAATTGGAGCAGACACCGAAACGCTCCTCGCCTTGGCCATCCTCGCAGCGATACTTGACAATGGCGACGGTCAGATGAATCTCATCGCTGACGCGACGTGGCGATGATGAAATGGAGTAGAAACGTGGCTGCAGCGGTGTCAGATGTGCCACCACCAACGAGGCGGGCGGTCGACACGAGGGGAACTCCTCGAGCACTTCCAGAAGATGGGGCAGACGCCAGTGACGCCAATCCTCATAGGCGGACGAGTCAGTAACCAGCAACTGCATTCGCTCCGCATCCGTATTATCATCGCAGAAGCCCGCCAGCAAGGTGAGCAACTTCCTCGACGGCGGCGTCGTCAGATCAAAGAAACGCGACAACAAATTGCGCAACGTATCCGGTGGAATTTTATCATGGGGCTCCCAGCACTTGAAGATGCCATTCGACGTTTGTTTCTCCTTCAGCAGCTGCAGCTGCAGCACATCGTCAGGCGAGTCGACGCCAACCAGTCGCTCCAGCAGTCCGTCGACCAACGCCTTCCGATTCGCTGGAAAGATGCCCACATGATCGCCCGGCTCGTATTCCAAGCCGGGTGCATATATCTCCAGCAGCATTGTTGTCTTGGAACCCTCGCTCAGCTTGGTTAGATTGTGTGGCTGCGTCTTGATCTTGCAACAGTGCACCTTCTTGTTGTGGTACTTGGAGAGGGCACTATCCAGCGACGTCTTGCTTACAGACGGCACCAGACGAACCGTGTTCACGGTTAGCGATTCATTTTGCAGTGCTATCGATGCATCGGACAGGCTCTGATCCGGATCCAAGCAGAAGGTCTCGCATGCCAGCTGCAGAGGGAGAAAAATATAAATTTCTGATTGAAATCCTAGTTAAAATTATGCTTTGAAACTTTGCTTGTCAAAGCTAAAGCGATTTCTAAAAACTACATCGATAATAATTCAGTTAATCAATCAGCTCACCTTGAACACCTCTGGTGCCCACTTGCGGAACGATTGCTCCTGACCGCACATCTCATCGCCGTAGGCAATCCGCAGTAGACGCTCGCCGCCCAGTTCGCCCAGAATGTTGTCCACATATTGGCCAAAGGCGCAAAAGTTCGGATAGGCCGAGGAGCCCAGTGCGAAGACAGCGAATCTAACATTAGACAGCGGACCAAAGGTCTCTTCCGTGAAGGTATCCGAGGTGGAGCCACGCAGCGAGTCCCAACGATCGATTTTCTTGACTTGTTGCAGCGGCAACTTCATGAAGTCCTGCCTCGAGCTGGCCTTCATGAAGGACTTGGATGAGCTGACACCCCTGCTAATCATAAGTAGTTGCAAGACAGAGACAAAGATGCCACTTTCAGTTAGAAATTGAAAACGCTTTTGGATTTTTTGTTTTGTTTCGTTTTGTTGGCTTTTTGCCTGCTCAGCTCGAAATAAATTTGCACAAAAGCGGCCAAACAAAGGACGTGGGCTTGAGCACTGCGCCTCTTGTCAAGCAATCACAAAAGGCAAAGGACACGGATAAAAAAGAAGAAGAAAAATGTATGAAGACAACAATAAAAGCAAAGCATACATAGCTGACAGCAAAACATTTATTACGCTTGTCATTTGACGTAACCAAAGTGAGCCAAAACCAAAAATAAAATGCGCCTCTCAAGCGAAGGCCTCGCCTTGGACGTACTTTGCAACTGGCAAAGCGTAATCATCCGCTCGTCAGCAGCTCGTCAGGAGCAGCAACAGTAGCACTCGCATTCGCCAGTTGCAGTGCTAGTCGCAACATGTGGCAAGTGCCCCCAACCCCGCAACAGTACTTGAGTGATGATCCAACAATGAACAGTGTCAGCTTTTAAGGAACACAGCGCTGCGGAGAAATGGGCAAAAATCCATCTTGCAGCTGAAAAATCCAGCTTAGCGCAGAACTATCCATTGCCAGCTGTAGTTGTCTTTTGGGTCTTTTAGAGTCTTGGGGTCGTAGCCTTGTTCGGGCAAATGCGTTTTAAACTATTTGAGCTGCTGCTCAGCTTTGGCTTTGGGTCAAAAGTTTATGGCTTTGGTGCCGTCGTAAAAACCTGTTGGCTGTTACATAATCAGCTGCCAAGTACTGCTGGGGTTGTCACACACACTACACACACTAAACCTCCCCCTACTGCATACCATATCAGCAACATCAACATCATCATCAGCTGGGGAAGAGCTTACACGTTGTAAGTGCACTTTACTTTTACTCACTGAAAATGCAGCACATAGATTAGTATGCGGAAATGTTCTTAACTCTTCTATAATTTCTTTCTTCATATTATATACATTTGTTGAAGATTTGAGCTGTTTGTACCACGGTGCCATTCTTAGGTCGTGTGCAATTCATCAAGGTAGCAAAGCGTTGAGTTGCAAAGCTGCGTGCCACTTGCTGCGTGCTGCCTATCAACTTAATCGCAGCACTAACCATATGAGCAACAGTAACAACAGAATCAGCAAGCAGCTAAGCAATGAAAACAGAGAAACAGACACACGGACAGACAGGCAGACAGGCAGACAGACGGGCAGACAGACACACACAAACAGACAGACTAACAAACGAGGCAACGTTATCCTTGTTAAGTCTGGAATTTCGTTGGGTGGCAACTGGTTGCTGGTGCTGGTGCTGGTGCTGCTGCTGTTCATTGCGCAACCCAAAAGTGCAGCTTGGCGTGAAGAGAGTTATGTAATTTAAGAGCTATGCAACAGCTAAGGCAACGACAGGTGGCAGCGCCAGTTGCCAAGTTGCAGGATGCAGCTACAATAAAATATACGCCAAAGTAAACAAGGCAAACGGCGAAAGTACAAAATTGTAGTGTGAGAAAAGTGAAAAGTGAGAAAAGCCCCCAATCCCCCTATTCCCTAGAGACCGTGGCATAATTAAAGCAGCTTGCGAGCTGAACAGCAAAATTGGCTGTTCCTTTTCCTGCTTTTCTTTCGCCATCATAAATCCGTCGAGTGCCCAAAAGTAGGCAACAGTTTTTTTTCGTTTCTTTTTGTTTCACTTTACTTGAGTCAAGTGGCCTCCGGACAAATACTACTCGTAATTGTTTTGTGCACTCAAAATGCTGTTGAAAAGTGTTGAAGAGTTTACTATTTGGATTAATTATGCCCTATAAACTGTATGCGAAAAGTCGAGCTATAAATACTTGCCAGCCATTGAGTAATTTACTGAGTTTATAGAGCTTTTTAATAAATACTAGCAACATATTGAATAAAAAAATTGTATAATTTTCATTTTATATATGCTTCATTAGAAAAAATATACCATAATATATATTTTTCATTTTACTTTTTCTGTTCTATTTTTAAAGTGGAAAATGTGTGTTTAATATTTTGCTGATCATGTTCTTGGTGAGCTTCTTTAATAACAATTACAACAAATTCTTTGATAAAGTGATTAAAAATGAAGCTTATATCTGGAATTTAATTCAATTTACTCAATGAATTTAAAATCATTTTTCATTGCTCAAAGCATTGCGGCTACATGTATTTTATATATTTATTCATTTTTTTCATATATATTTATTCAAGCATTGCAACTTAAAAAGTATCAACCAGGGTATTTGATTTTCAAGATAGCAATGACCAGCCAATTCTTCCTGTTGCTATTTGCAATTTTATTCGAGTTTCTTATTATGCAAAGTGAAGTAATTGTAGGTTTATAGCTAGCATCATCATAAAAAACTGTGATGACAACATCTGTGCATTCCCATCCAATAGCAGCAATAATGATAATAATGTTGATGACGTCTAAATGAATGCCGGTTGGCTAAGTGCCACTTGTTCGCTCAAGCGGCAGCAGTTGCAGCTTGCAGCTTGCAGGATGCGGATGCTGCTGTGTCACCCACACCCACACTTAATCATGGGGCAAATAGATAAGCAACCTGTGTTGAGTGACACTTGAAACGATACTTGAAGGCGTTGATGGTATAATAGACAGCAATTAAGTGAGTCACTTAAGCTGACAAGCACAGAAGCACGGTCTGTTGCAACAGGAACATTGACAAGGCCACCAGCTATACAGCTGATGATTGTGCACTTTTTGGGGATGACATGATTTGCAGACAATCAAATTAACGTGCAGCTGGTTCGCTATGAAGTTGACTTCGATTAATTGGCAAATTGCCAGTGCCACAAAGCGCAGCACTTGTGGAATTGAATTCAATTTAGGTTTTGGCAATATGCAATCTTGCTCCAGCTGAGGCACTGAAACTGTTTGTGAACTCTTAAGTAACTATTTTGTAAAGTTTTGGCGCCAGTTAAAATCTTGCCACATGCCAGACAACATGCTGCAACTTGAGGCACGAGACATGGTCGAAAGTTGCAGTAAAAGTTTTCGCATTCTTGACTTTAAGCATGAAATCAATTTGGGGCAAACAATTAACAGTCAAGCAATTTCCGAAGCGACAAACGCCCAAAGCACTCACTGAACTGGAAGAGCAGCCAAAAAGAAAACGACAAAACGAAGCCAAGGAAAATCGCCAATCACCTACAGGCGATGAAAGCTATTCAGCTGCTGCTCATACGCAGTGTATGCCTCAAAGGCAGCTGCTAAGTGGCTCACAATATAATCAAATTACCAAAAAAATATCGATATATCCTATATCTAATAGCTAAGCTAATGCGTTGCTAATTCTCGGACATTAAATCAAAAATTGTGAAAACTAAGCTAATTAACGACTCCCGAAAAGCAACTAAGATTTATGTACGTGCAACAGTTTGCAGCAAGGAGAGCACACAAAACATAATAGATAAATATGAAAGCATCAATAAATCATTTTAATTGGTTTATACTGGCATGCCAAGTGCTTAACACAATAAACCAGCCAAAAGAGAATTTTAACATTGTTATCATAAAGTACAAATTAATAAACAAAATGATGATTAAGTTTATGTATTTAATATTGTATGCGAAGGCAAGTTAAAAAACACACACTCCGGGCAGCATTTAAGGAGGCAAACCGTCCTATTGGAAGCAGTCGCAGGGCATTTTTTTTACTGCTGATGCTTATCAGCTTCTGTTGAACTGCCAAATATATCAACACACACAAACACACACGTGTATTTCTTTCAGTGTGTGCCTGTCAATACGTCTTGCACAAGTCTACGCATTTTTTCATATGAATTTTCAATTTCGTCTTCAAGAGCAGCAGCTCGCACTGAGTATAAATTTAGACATGTACGAGTGAGTGTCGGAAAAAGAGAGAAAGACAGAGAGGAAGAGAGAGAGAGAGAGAGGGAGACAGGGTGTGTGTGCGTGCGTGCACAGCAAGTTGTCAAAGCCGTCAACCGGAAATTCCCTTTACATCATAAAAACAGAAACACAAACGAGTACAAAACTGTTGCGGCTGACGTCTGGCAAATACCCTATAAAAAGTGGTGTCAGGCGGAAATATTGATTTGAAAGTTTTAATGGATGAAATAATAATATAAATATATGAAAATATAAAATGCAAGATTTAATAATTGAGGAATAATTCAAAATTTGATTGAAAGTCTCAAAACCCATCAGCCTTCAAATTTGAAAATATTCAAAAACAAGCATTTTTCAAAAATCAAAAATAAGATAACATTTTAAAACCGATTTTCTGTTTATTATTATTTATTTGTTCATTTCCTATTTTAGAGGCATTTTGTGAAGCAATTTTTAAAATCAATTTTTTGCTTGCTATTATTTTTCTCTTACTTCTACAATTTAGTGTTTTTTGCCCTGGCAAGACACCCTCTTGTTCTAGACTTAAGGGGCATAATTCTTGACACACATAATACGAACACACACGCCACGGAAATATCGAAATAACAAAATTATTGTTATTGTTTGGGGCCTGATGGTGGTGGCCAAAGGAAATTGCGCGGATTTGGCTGTGCTCCCAAGCGGCACACACTTAACTGTCGAATTGGGTTTATCCCTGTGTGCGGTGTGTGTGTGTGTGTGCTTTATATTGTGTTACAAAAATAAAAGGAAAATGCATAAGAGCCAACTAATTAATAATGCAAAATATTAAATATGTGTCAGCAAAAATGCGACCCAAATTCAATTTGAATTCATATTTAATAACACAGTTTCACAAAGGCCTGCGAATAAATGTAATTAATTCATTTTTTATTATATGAATTTTTCACTCGGTTTTATATTTATGAAAAATATGCAAGACTTGCTTATTTGTTGAGCATCAAATTTAATATAAGCAAAAAAAAACTAAATTAAAATTGAAGAAGAAAACTTAAAATTGAAAAGAAGCACTTTTCAAAGTATGAAGAACTGCTATACACATAATGAAAGGCAAATGGCTTACAAATTATGCAATTCTTGCTTAAAAAGCAATTTAGTTTCGACCTTTGTAAACCCTCATTTATTAAACTGGGCAATCTCGCCCAGCAACCTCCCGGCAATACCCCGCAATGCTGTTGCCAATATTGGCCAGACAGCCAAATTGATTTATATGAAATTTATGCAGAGCCGCAGATAGAGGAATACAAAAAAGCAGAAAAGCAAAAAAAAAACGTGGCCACAACAAAAGAGGAGGCCAAAGGTTAAAGGCATGAACATTTATTTGACTCTTCGCAACACTCACCTGGAATCCTGGAGACCATGTTCGCTCGACTCCTGCACACGCATTGCATACAATTCCTGCGAGAACAGCTGAGCAGCACAAAGTTCACATTTGATGTCATTAGTGTTAAACTTGTACTGGGCTCATTCATTAATTAAGTAGTTGATGATCAGGGCTAACTTACCTCGCCATTTTCCGGCGGATCTCCATTGCCAAAGGTGGAGGCAACCACAATTAGCAACGCCTCGTGCTCAATTGAGGATATATCGTAGTCAGACATGCAATATATCTAAATGAATAAACAAACAATTTACTCTCGCAATCGTAATCGCAATCGACAACCAACAAACTTGGCTGAGGTCAACACATTTGTGGTCATTAGTACATATATAAAAGCAGCCCAAATTACTTCGACCGATGTGTGTGTGGCTGTGTGGATGTGTGTCTGTTGTGTGTAGTTTGTCACAGGTGCTTGCAGCTTATCTAGTTTTTCAAGGCAATGAGCAGCTGCTGTTTTTTTTTTTGACCAGCATCCGCTTCCGCACACACACAGAAACACAGCCATACGCACAACATACACCCCACACAGCACCCAATGGACACTAAGCTGCTAAAATTTGAGTTTCACATTTTGGGCTTATGCTAATTTGTTTAATGTGGCATTTACGATAGGTCGCAGGTTGCAGTTTATTTTCGGCTAGTCCAAAACAGCTTTTTTAATGTCACATTACGGCTGCTTTTGGTTAACATGACGTATGCTTAATATTTGGCATAAGCCGGCTCAGTTTTTTGATAGCTTGCCTATTTTAAAGCTTGATCATTTTAACTATTTTGTATTTTGAATATGGACTTCTTCAACTATCTCTTTAGCCTCTCAGACTTTTGCATTTAATTTTAAGTACACGAATAGCTATGTTATGATTAAAACACATACTATTTAAATTGAACCTTTTTTATCCATTGGCAAATTTCGCTAGGCTTTCAAACTGGCCGCAATTTTGCATACCCATGTTGACTGTGTTATACAAATTTCAATAAAATCAAATCAATTACGTATTGGCATACCGAACTCACCTGTGCATTGAAGGCGTGTCCCAAGAGTTCGCACAATTGTTTGGCATACTGCTCCGATTTGCCCGTCTCTGTGGCATACAGAACCGTTGCCTTGATGCGTTTCGACAGAGCGCGTCCAAATAATTTCGATGTAAATTTCACAGCACTGCAAGCAGCAAGCACACAGACAGAAAAGTTATCTTTCAGGGACTCAAAGTGAACGAGAGCTGTTAATAGTAAGCATGTATATATATATATACACATAGATGGTTTTTTATTGTAATATCTATGCATATTCATGTAGCTAGTTAGGAGGGGCATCGCACACTTTCAGCATAGTCAGCAGCAGAGGCATCACTACACTTTATAAGGCTTTATAACGTTGCCATAATACACAAGCACACACATGGAGACTGCCTGATTGACATGCCATATAATTGGAAAATTGTCTTGCAGCACAGCATAGAACGCTCAAAAGACGTTTGGCGTCGACACACACACACACATATATATAAACACATACTCGATGTCCTGCCAATAGTCAATTGACTGCAACACTTTTATTACATGGCAGCTGGCTGTCATAATCATATTGTTGTTCCTTGCTTAAAGCGTAAAACACATGAAATTTTAGTGCATAGTGTAAGATGTGAATCGAAAAGAACGTCTACACTCAGAAAAACAAACGCCATGCATTTGAAAAAATCGCCATACTCGCAACACAAAAGGCAACTTTATTATTCAGAAAATATATTTCTAAAATTTAAGGTTTTGTCTTTATAAAAATCAAGGTTAATATTTTCTAATTTTTTTCTGAAATTTAGAAAAAATATGTCTAATATTTGCAGTGCTTTTCATATATTTTTAGCTTATACGCTGCTTATATTATTATGAGGATTTCACATGTACAAACATTTTAGATAGTTTATAAATTTAAATTGCGAAAACTTAAGAATTTATAAGAACCCGGGAACAAGTGTGCCTAGACTAAAGATACTTCCCACTATAATACAGTTGGGAATTTGAAATTTGCTTGGCCTCTAACGAAGACAGCAGCTAAACTCTCATTTTGTGATTTTCAGAAAGGAATTTTTACAAAAATCGTGTTTGCATTTCTACTTTGTTGAAATATTTTCTATTATTAAGATATCAATTTTTGAGCAATTGAAAAAATTCCTTTTATAATTTGTAGATTTTTTTTTTGAGTGTTCTGTTGCCTGCTGCCTGCTAATAGAATGTAAGAAATCTTTAGCCATGCTGCCTCTACTCGCAGATAGTGGATCTGTGCTGCTGGTTCGTGACTCGCACTTATGTCAATGGGTATACGGATGCTAATAGGCAGTTTAACTGTAATTTAATATGGCGTCGTGGCTCACATTTCGCTGCAGACTTTTGTGTGTGGCATAATTTGATTCCCATAAAGTTGTCGATGTCAGCGCTGATTTAATTTCATTTCATCAGAAGCCGAGCCGGCACTGAAACAATTAAACTTAATTATGGCGCTACACACATACACACAAGTGTGTGTGTGTGTGTGTGTGTGTGTGTGTGTGTGTGTGTGTATAGTGCATTTTGTTTTTTTAAGCATTGATAAAAGTTATGCTGAGCAACGGAAGGGCTCGTTTTAAATACGTAAAGTGTCTGTGTGTATTTTGTGTGTGTGAGTGTGCATGTGTGTGCGTGTGTGTGCGTGTGTCTGTGTGCATTCGCATAAGTAACGATTTTAACATGTTAATTGACAACTTTTTAATGAATTTCATTTTTGCCATTTTGTCAGCCGACAATCCATACACACACATTATACATATACAAATTGTCTGTATACAAATTTAATTGTTCACTGAAGTTGCGGAATTGCAGTGAATTAAAATTAATTAACTTATGAAAATGTGCAAAATGCACAAGTGCGAAAAGCGCTTCATTAAACTGCTACGCTTTAAAGCGTGGTCATTATATAATTATTATGTTGGTTTTTTGTTGCTTTTATAATTCATTAAACAACAATCTGTGTATTAATGAAAGTTATCTCTCCATTTAAAACTGGCTACAGTGTTAATTACATTGTTTTTATTACACCAAGTTAGGTCATTACGGGAGCACTTCTCAGCCAAAGTTGAACAGGTGTTTAAATAATGAGACCTTTTTACACAATGACTATAAAATAGGCATTTGAGAGTAATGAGTCATTTGCTTCAAGCAACACGGACAAATTGTGAAAACTGCGTAAGAATTCTCACTTTGCTTAAAGCTATTATTTTTCAGAGTTTTCATGAGTTTTCCGTTCTCAAAGTTTTCTCTAATGAGTTTTTGTTGTTTTGCACTTATTTACAATGGCAAATATTATGGCACACTGGAACGAGAACGTTCCATGTTCCTTGATTTTTGTACCCTGAATCCATTCAAAAGTTGGAGAAGTGCTTAAGTGTGCAGCGGGCGGAAGGAAGTAGCGCCGAAACAATAAGGCTTATATATTCTGGAACAGCATTAACAGCCGAGTGGATTTAACCAGACTCGTCTCTCCTGTCTGTATGATGAAATTGATCTCAGAGACTATAAGATATAGATACTTTAAATTTGGATCAAATCATTGTAATTTTATTTAATTGATATCTCTCCTAGTTGAATTTCGATAAAAATCGATAAATACACAGCTGCAAAGATATAGCTGACTGTAAAAATTTCTTTAAGTTCGCATAAGCAACAAGTTTGTTATGAATTTAACAGCTGTATTCAGGACATCTACAAATACTAGATATTTCTTACCGGTTGCAGCGGAGCTTGAGCTATTAGAAATAAGACGTTCCACTATAAAGATTAGTAGTATAAAATGCCGTTAAATAGGGATATCAGCTAATTATTGCTGGCAGCAACTAACTTTGCATATTTCATAAACTAGCTAACACTTGGCGAGTAGCTTAACAAGAGATAAAAATAAAAAATAAAACCTGATGCAATGCATCACATTTTGCAGGCGTGCTGACACCGCTGACAGCCGGGGGGCGAATGAGATTGAGCAGAGAACTGGCAACCGGTCGCAATAAACCGCAATCCAAGTAATCTACTTAAGAGCTAATCCCTGCTGATGCTGTGTTGTGTCGTGTGACACACGCCACACACATCACACATCACACATCACACACACACACACACACACACATACAGACACACCCACACACACATGCATAAACAATTACACGGCATGATGGGAATGCACACAAAAGCCAAAGATATCATCGAGAAAAGGTCGGCGACGCTTAACGGCGAAGTTGAAGGCAACGTTAACAGTAACGGTAAAGGTAATGGCAACAATTTGAGCACTCGTAATCGTGCTCATACTCACCGAGCGATTTGTTTGAAATTGAATTTACGTCTTGGCTTTTTGCCTTTGCTTTCGCCACGTCCCTTTTTCCAGATGTGCGTGCGCCAAGCGGAATCCTGATATTCAAACGAGGGCTTCAAATAGTACAGTGCCATCTCCTGATGAAACACTGGCGTTATGGACCCCGAGAGTGGCGGCACAATCCATATCCAATCCGCTGGACAGCCATTCCTAAGAGAGAGAGAGAGAAACAGAGAACGATACGAAAGGATGAGATTCAAGTAATTGTTATGGCCGCCGCTTTGTTTTTGCTTATTGGCTGTAATTGACATATCGCCGCAGAGCAGAAGCTGCAGCTAATGGCTGGCAACCTCCCGCCCCCACACCCCTGCACAGCTCTGCTTAATTGAAGCAATCGAGCAGGAGGATGAGGATGCTGAACGCTTATCTGATGTATCCGCTTTGTGTGGCATTAGAAAATGCAAATTGGCTGTAATTGAAATATGGCCATGTATTTTTAGACAGCAAATGGCTTAAGTCGAGGCGTGTTTCCAGCATTGGCCCAGCCGTTGCTGTCTAGAATGTCTCTTCTCTTTGGCTAAATTTATTTAACTTTTAAATGAACAGGATTTAACAGTTTAAGCAGTTTAAGCACTTAACTTAACACAACATAACGTTAACTTAATCCCAGCGTATTAAAGTTTACCATTTGGTTTTTGGTTTCTGGTTTTTGGCTTGCTAACTTAACTCACAACGGATAATGCATATATTTTAATTAAGCTTTGTAGTCGGTAAATATAGTCAACTTAAGTTAGCTTAAACTATGTTTACAAACACTATTAAAATATAATACGCAGCTTACAGTTATATTAGATCAAGCATCAAAGATAATCACTGAATTGTTTCAACAATTATGCCATGCAGCCAACTGCAACACGAAATCTACAAGTAAAATGAACTAACACAAGCCTGAAGTGTGAAAATATATTGGCTTATACACTCAGAGAAAAAATCGCACGGATTATTAAAATATCGACACTCTATTGGCAGCAATGGCAGCTCGCATTTGGTTCTCTTCTGGGTATATTTCAGATAGTTTTGAAATTCATATCATTTAACTAGCAGTGGAGCCAGTAAAATTCATTCAACATTTCAGAAAGGGATTTTACTTAAAATAAGATTAAGTTAATTATTAAGAAATATATTTATGAAAAATTAAAAAGAATGACTTTCAATTATATTATATTTATTATATTAAAATTGATTTCTAAAGACAGGAACATTTTTCTAAAATTCAAGACGATTTTTCATCTGAGTGTATGTAAATAACATTTATTCCCAATAAATGTGATAGCGACTGTGACAACAGTTACGCAAATAATAATATATATATGGCACATAAATTATATAATAACTTTTGCCAAACCAAGCAGCACATCCTGCCATCACAGCTTGCAAAGTTTTTGTGTGGCATTTGTGAGTGTCTCGTGTGCACTTTGTGTAAACCGATGACAGCGGCAAATTGAAAACAATAAATTTAATTCGCACCTGAAAACGAGTGCCAGCGCAACACAGGAAGTTAAATAAAACACGTTAAGCTATCAACTTTGGCCTGCAATGTGTCATTAACATTACAATATTGCGCATACGCCCCATGAACGATCAGTGAACATTAATTTATGCTTACCGTAACTTGGACTCGTTCTCGAAGTGCTTCATGAAACTTTCGCTGGCCGTGTGATGATCCACAATGGTTACATTGCGACTCTGATATGAATGCAGCACAGCAATATTCATTTCCACAACAGCCTTATCCTTCCACAACGATGTCGGCGTTCGAGTGTCCAGATTCATTTTGAGCGCCATCGTCTACAAGAATATTCAATTTCAGATTAGTTTTCATTACAGATCCTGTCGGACTGCTGTGATGTTGTTAATTTTCGATTATCGGTTCTTGTTTTTTTGTGGCAAACAAATTAATAATTGCCTATGGTTATGCCCCTGGCAACAAGTGGCGTATTTTGTTTTGTGGTCACTGGACATCGACCTGACATCATTTATCGATTTGGCTGCTGGCCATGAAACATGGCATTTGCCTACCACACTGGCTTTCAATTATGTGAAACTTTAAGGAAATGGAAAAGTTTGAAATTGGAAAATATAACTTCATTATGTGTGGCTCTGACAAACGTTTCCCTAGCCATGTGCGAAATTGGTGGTATATTTAAAATTCATTGTTAAATTGCGTGTGCTTTAACTTAGTTTGAAAGACTTGGTTTAACGACTTAAACTAAGTTTTCTGAGATTTACTGGATTGTTGCTTCTGTCTTAATAGTTTTGAATTAGCTGAAATGATAAACTTATCAATCTCCCTTTATAAATAAAAAGTAACAGCATAAAAATTAAAATATTTAAAAAATCGATTCTAAATTAATAAAGCATTAAATTTGTATTTAAACAGTGTACAAATTAGCCTAACATAAGTATTAAAAAAGAAATTTAAAATCTGCATAAATACAAATAAATAAAAAATAATAATAATATTTAAAACAAATAAGTTGAAAACAAAATAACTGAATGTTGACAATGTGCGTGTGCAACTTCCAAAATATAAATGGGGTAAATGGTGTACGATGCGTGTGAGTATAAAATCCTATCATCAAATTGAATCAATTCACCTGTGTGTATGCTAATGGCTGGTTCGTGTTGCAAACTAATTGAACCAGCATTTTGCAAGTGCAAATTCATTCATTACACATTTATGCTGTTCAAATAACTAAAATATTCAAGCATCCAAAAATCTGCCAGCAATTAGTTCAACTCTGCAGATACATACGTCGAGGAATGGCCTGCACTGTTCAATGTTGCACCCTTAACACGGTGCAAACAGCGTTCACTTCAAATGCGCTCGAGCGACTTTTAAATATTCTTGAGCCGAACTGACTATCCACAAAAGCAGCTATCTACATAAGCTGTCACACACTGAAATATTTACTCGAAAAAGCGCTTTATGGCGGCAAAGTAAACGCGATAAGGCAAACGGATGAATGCTGAGTTCGCAAAGGACCGACTAGCACATACTCAGTGCTTAAAAGTTAAACGATTAATAAATAAACAATTTTAATTTGGCTCATATACAAATGTTTCTGTCTTTATTATAATCAATTTTCAGAATTTTGACTATATTAGCTATAAGCACCAATAAATAAATTAAGTTATAATAATACATAAATAATTAAATAAATCCAAAATAAATTATTAGCCATTTCTGAGTAATTAAAGTTTGCCAATAATTTTAATTATAAATTAGCTGGTTGCTAATAAAGTAAATAAGCAAATTTTCAGAAAGTTATTGGGAAGCAATAATTGTATATATTCAGGAACATTTAGTCATTAAGCTGATAAAAAAATGTATATTTCCTGGAAAGGTTCGCAATTTGCTCATCCAGTGTACTTAATAGGTGTTCAACCAGTGATTAAAACCTTTTTAAAAGCATTTTTAAACGTTGCAGGGTATAATAAAAAGGAAGAATCTTTGTGGAAAGGCGGCCATTATGCGGCGCGTAATGAAATAAATGCCGGAACACGCCAGTGCGGTGACGACAAGAACATCAAGGACATTCCGCAATGGCAATCCCAGTGCTATTAATAATGCAATTTCAATATACATGCACCACCAACCCCTCCCCCTGCCGCAAAACCAATTAACGATTTAAATACTTTAATGAGTCGGGTAAAGCTGGCAACTTACCTCCAACATATTGCGACGATTTGTATCGCACAAATTGCGGCAGCCAATCTCTGTGGACATGTACCAACCACTGAATGTGGTGGCCGTAAACTGTATGCCACCCACATCGAATAGCATGCTAGATACGGCGGGCAATGCATACCACCGTAAAGCCAGTTCCGTAAACCATTCAAACCTGCACGAGACACAGAGAGAGAGAGAGAGAGAGAGAGAGAGAGAGAGAGAGTTATAAGTTGAAATATTTGTTTGCTATGCTGAGGCGAGTCCGTTAAGTACACTTGAATATAACTGCTTTGTTTGCATGACTATTTATACACACTCCCACACACACACACACACACACACACACACACTCACTTGGGATGAGTCAGCGGCACTTCTAGTATCAGTTCCGGCGGGTAATCAAAGTAGTCCGGATCGTGACCATTGGCAGACACCACCAGCGGCAAAATGTCCCATTCGGTGCCCTTGCCCTTCCAGCCGAGTTTAGTGCAAACCTAGAAGAAACAACAATGAACAAAAATAAAGAAAAGAAATAATATCAGCACGAGAGAGACAGAGAGAGAAAAACAAAGAGAGAGAGAGAGAGAGGGAGCAACATAAAAGCGACATGTGTGCAAATATATGGCTCACTTTCGAGCTGGTTTTTGTATGCAAATACATCAGTATTCAGCATATTGTATCCTGGCAACATATGTTTCAGTTTGTGTCTTTATTGACAGCATTGTTGTTTGCTCGTTTTGCGTGTATTATTTTTTTTTTTTTTGCTTTCCGCATTTAAAATGCGATTTATTACATGAAGTTTACACAACTTTTGTCCTGCCAAAGTACACAAATGTTCCGGTAATTTGTTGTGTTATTGTGAATTGAGGGATTTTGCAATTGGTTGGTTTACTAACAGATTCAAATACAAACATATATTCATCGGAGGGATTGATGCAATATATAAATTGATAGGTAGATTAAAAGCAATAAATAAACATCAGTTCTCCCATTATGTTAGGAACTGCTCAAATTGCTGCAATTTCTGTGGGATTCAAAGCAGTTTTTTGGCTTTGAAGAAGTGGTTCAATGCCAGATTAGTTTTACGCCATTTTATTCACAATTCTTTGCTATTAATATTACAGGTGTTTGTAATGATAAGTAGATGCTTCACTTTAAGTCTGACTTGAAAGTGGAAAGTAATCTGTGGCAAACAAATGTAGGCCACACAAAAATAAGATAACACAAATAATTATGTCTGGTTACTATTTCAATTACAGGGTTGCAACTGCAATATTAAATTAAAATTAAAATTAAAATGTAATTACCTCTGTAAACTCCACATTCATGGGATCACCAATAATCTTGGCATCGGCTTGCTTATAGCCAGCATAGGAAATAAGCTGATTGTTCCATATGCGATAATCGTGGCGAGCATCTGTGCGCTGTGGAAATATTGTAATGGCTGATCTGAAAGCATGCAAAATAAATCCATTAATATGTATTTGAACCAAAGAAAACGAAGGGCAAAGTTTTAAGCAAAACAATATAGATCCGACTACAAGCCAAACTATTTGTGTGTTCAATTTCGAACGGACTTTAAAGTTTGCAAAGCTTAAGCAACTTTGGTAGCATAAGCGGCTTCTAATGTTAACATAGTCAAAACTGCAATTGATAGTCAGTTTAAGCTGTCAATTTTACTAATATTTGCCACACAAATTTGCAGCTCAACTCATTGCCAATTAGCAATGACCAAAATATTTGGCAGCCATTTTGGGCAAACTTTCGCCCGGTGGCTGAAACATTAATAGTAGGTTTAAAGGAATTGCGTGTCAATGAAATTTGAAATTAGTAATTTTCAAAATTTTCCAATTGGCATTGGCATATGCATGCTTAAAAGCATGGAAAATAATGTGCGGCTTTAAATATGATATCACAAAGATATTTTCACTAATTAGTGTTTCCTAGCAATTTATAATTTATTGAGAACTTCATAAATGCATACTATTGCTGACTATGGTTTATTTAAAATATATATATGTAAATATATAAAACGAGTTCACATGTTTTGGCAATTAAATTGCGTCAATTGCTAATATATATTTGCAACTTAGTTTTGCAGAGCCTGAATTCGTTAACAATTACAATTTGCTGTGTTTATTGTTTTAATTAACTGATATTAGTAGTCATTAGCCAACCATTATATACTTGGCAAACAGTTTATAACAGATTTATTCGCATTTAATTACTCGAAAAAACAATTTGAAAGAGAAAAACACTATATTATTTTTAACTGTATTTTTGGTTTTAGACTTTTGTGTGAATATTTTGTTTTTGTTTTTATAAGTTTAATGTTGTAATTTGATATTTATTTGGTATTCATTTCAATACAATTTTGTATTTTAAAACTTACCTAAGATTTCCTTTATTGGTTGCATATTTTATGTGATTGCAAATTGCCTCAAACATGCCACTTGTTGTGGTCACATAACGACAATCAAACACCTAGAAATATAGTTGAAAACAATTTTAAAATAGTTCTGTAACTTTGCCTGAATATCTAACAAATTAAAGCTAACACTTAGAGTTTAGGCCAAGTCTAAGCAAAGCGCTTAAATTTTCGATTCTCAGCAAGACTAACTACAATCAAAGCTGCAACTGCAATTTTGCAACATCCAATTCAAAAGCTAATATTAACTAAAATATTCATAGAGCTCATAGACACAGCCAACAACCGAAATAACGAAAAATAACACAAGTTAAAGCTGAGTATACATGACTGTAAGATGCCCTATATTGAAGAAGCTATATATAGCTATATACATATGTATGTTATGGTTATATAACCTTTTGGCAATATCTAAAAGCTAAAACAATGTTTTCTTCACCCGTCCTTTTTTTGGGAGTTTGATTTTAAGATTAATTTCGGGTCAGAATCGTATTTCCAACTTTACATGTAGTTTTGTTCTAGATCTATCAATCTATATCTATACCAGTACCTACATCTATATCTACATCTGTATCAACATCTATATTTATATCTACATCTGTATCAACATTTATATCAGTTCCTAAGTCTATTATTGGCACATATAATCCGCTTTTGCCTTGTTCATCCCCAAGTCGATGTCATCTCTCACTTCATTCCCGTCTCCCCCATATTAAATGTGCAGGGTATTGAAAACAGCAGAAACTGTTGCAAAAGAACAGTCATAACAGTAGCACTACATGAATTTTAAGTTGCAGCGGCACTGGAAAAACTGTAAATTAAATCAGCTGAGTTAAGTTATGTCCTGTTTTGTGCTGTTCTCTTCTGTGTTTGCGTGCAGCCCATGGGGCGTATGATAGATGTGTTATAATACACTTTGTTTCGATTGTTGTTTTGCTGTTTTTGTTCGTTTCGCATTTGGTACAGGGTCTCTACCCTTTTTCAATGGTTTCGCTTCAGAGCACTTTCGAGATATTCCAGATATTTCGCCAGTTCAGTTCAACTGTTCTATTTACAATTGTTTCGGCAAATTTTCACACCTGCTGCTGCTGTTTCTATTTGTGGTTTTCCAATGATAGGTGCGAGTGCCAACACTTGACCCTTTGGAATTTCTGTGTTGTCCACTCAAATCTCTGAACCGCAATTTGTTTTTTTTTATATCTACCCCTTCCTTTATTTCATTTCCATTTGATTTTCTGCTGTGTTGGGTTTTTGTTATTTGTAATTAAGTTAGAACCCTTTTTCAAGTGGTCACCCATAACCCTTTCACTGGATCATGTTGCTTGCATTTAATTTAGAGCAAAGTTTTGTTTTTCAAGTGTTATGGGATAACTTTTTTGAAAAGTCATGGCGTAAAATGAAATTATCATAGTACACAACACCAAAAATTATGCTTATGCAACAGCATTTTTTAAAGGCAAACGGCAAACTATGCTTTGAACTTTACACATATTTTCACAAATCGAAATGGTTTTTGGTAGTGAATGATAAGGATAAATGAATTTGGATTCAACTAATAAAATTAACTCAATATTGCATTTAGCTATAGATTCTGGAAGGCAACAAATATCTATCTAAAATCCAAAATTTAAGAAATGTTGAGTATACAGCTGTATTTTAGTATACCTGGCAACCATTACAGGAATAAATAAATTTTGATTAAACTCACAAAATTGATTATACACATCAAAGCAGAAAAAGACGATCGAAAATCCAAAATTTAATTCAATTTTATGTATTTAGCTTTCGATTGCTAAAAAAAGTATAAGTAGGTTTGCAGAGCATATTTCCACAGAGTCAAACTATTTTATTTTTGTCGACATATGTAAGCAAAGCGCAGCGCGTCTTTGTTCATTAAATATGCATAAATACACGAGTGTACAATAAGTAAATATTTAACGCTAAGTGAATTTCTTAAGGTGACTTCAGAGACAACGAATTGAGAATTCTTGTGTGCCTTAAGGCACACACACAAACACACACACACACACAGACACAGACAAAGACACACACATGCCACCCATTGAGGCGCGAAGCCAAAACTGCTTACACATTTCTAGGCGCTCTGTGTGACTTTTCAATGTCAACTACTGATCATTATAATATCCAAGTATATGTATATTCACTTACACATATAAATCTAGGTGTGTTTGAATAAATCTCTGGGGAGCAGACACTGAAATTTTTGTAAATTAAAATTTACGAGGATTTGCAATGCAAATGTGCACATGGCATGCCTTTGTCTCTCTCTCTCTCTCTATATACATATATATATATATCTTTCTCTCTCTCTCTCTCTCTCTCTCTCTCTCTCTCTCTCTATCTCTCTATCGCTCTCTTCCTGCATCTCTCCCTCTATATATATGTTTATATTTTTCTGTTTGTGTGGCGTCCTACTTGCTGCCGTTTTTTATCGCCTTTGGCTGTGCGTTTTGTATTTGTCATTTTGTTGAAACACGCATAAATCTTGAATAATGTTGCCCAGACAGACAGACAAGCATATCCATATATATCTGTGTGCTTTATATGCATATAACTACTGGGAAGTCCTCCCACCACCTCCCTCTTCTCGAGCTGCCTGTGTGATTTGTGCGCCAGCTAATTTGCTCGACTATTTTGCGTATCTTTCAAAATTCTTCTAAATTACACAAATTTGCCTAATGTTTCTTGATGAATTGTCGAGTTGGCGTTTGCAAAATATCGCAAGTCACTGGCGTATGCAAGACGCAAGTTAATATGTGGCCCAAATAAGGCTGACAAGGGTCGCTAGTTGAATGAATATGAAATTTTGAATGTAACTTGAAAATATATTTTACAACAATTTAAAGCAGCTTTCTTTTTAAAATCGAATGTCTAGAAGTAGGACTACCAACTTGAATGTTTATAAGACAAGCAATATATACGTTGGACAGCTATAGTCGGAAGAACAGACTTAAAGTACTCAACGGTCTATTGACAAGACACCAGAAGGGCTAAGAGATCATCAAGCTAAATAATTTATAATTATTAGAGGAATCTACTGATTTTATGATAGCGATCCTAATCCCTAAATAATAACAATATCTTAAATGTCTGTCATTAGTATTCGTATTGAATATTTTAACTTATATTCATTTCTAAAATGTAATTTTAATGATGCTGTTTTTTTCTCTAAGTCTCCCAATAGTGACACAAAATTGGGCAGCTTCCAAATATTGTACAGATTTTACCTAATATTTTATACATATCATACGCAATAATTAATATATTATCATATCATATCATATCGTACGCTCTAAATAAAGGTACAAAATCGTTGTTTGCCATTCATAAATCAAATGTGAAGCTCACCTGCAGCTTGGACCATTGGATGCGACCAATGCAGCGAGAAGAATTTCGCCAAGCTAATTTGGCGCCATAAATTAGCTCCGTTTCAGTTAGCTGATAATGTCCCGTTGTCTCTATGCTCTGTCGCACCTGTTTCCAGCGTGTATCGTGGGCAGCAGACGAGGAGCTGCGAGTGAAAAAAGTTTGCCAAATTTGAGTTGCATATTTCATTTGGCATTTAGCAGTGCCCAGTGTGTGTGTGCGAGTGTGTGTGTGTGTGTGAGGATTACCGTTTTATTGAAGTGAAGTACTGATCCAGAAAATCCTTGGCGTGCTCCAGCACCAAATCCGATTTGCGCGCCTCAGCCGGAACATTTCCAATGGCCATGATGCTGCTCGTACAGGTAGCCTTCGAGCAGGATAATATCTGGAATGATGGAGCCAGTCACAAAATCATAAATAAATAAGTCATTCATTTGTCACAAATACGACATACTGTGGGCTTGGGGATTTGTCTTAGCGTTGTGGCAACTTAATTAAAAAAAAAAAAACAAACATAAATAAAAATAAAAAAATTTAATTGCTTATCAGGGTAATTAAATTTTTGATTGCTCATTTCGTGCGCCCTAATTGCAGCAACAAATTAAGATGAATGACAGAGCTGGCAGTGCGATAATAAAAAACACACCCACAACTTGTTGCAATGAAAATGAAATTAAACAGCAACGGCACGAGGAATCATGGACGAGGACGAAGAAGTCACAACTTCTCGCCTTGAGCTGTATCTCCAAAAGTCCTCAACAAGTTAGCTGCTTGCTTCCTGCTTTTGCCACGTTTAAAAAGCATTTCACTGTCAATTGCGAAATTTACTTGTTACTTTGCTTTACTCTCACAATTTTCTTCATTTGCTTTTTTTTCGATTTATTATGAAACATGTTGCTGTAAATATACCATGTAAGCAGCGCTGACGGGTTGAATAAAATCATTGATGGCACAGAGTTTAAAGAGCTTGTTATAAACAAATTAAATTCACGACTAGATCTATGTGGGATTTCATATAGAACAGAAACGGACCAATTATCCGGATAGTGTTGAGTTGCAAGTAATCGAGTTAATGTGCAATTAATCGATATTTCTAAAGATATCGATATATACGAAGAGCATCAAAAGCCACTCTTCAGAAGACAGACAGATCAATGTAAATCTTTAAGCCATTCATTGTAATGATTAAATGAACTATATAATAATATCTACATCATATTTAAAGTAAAACTCTTAAATTGACAACCTTTTTTTCCAAGTCTATCCTATCAAACCCAACCATGATACTTTTCTATTGCTTTTTTAAACTCAACATCAGATTGTGGACTTAACTCTTACACGGTGCCACCAAGTTGAGTACTGTCGAGCAGAATTATGCTGCTGATGAAACACTCAATTTATCTGATTCCCCGCCTCAGCCCAGCGCTTCCAACTGTGAATGCTGTGTGCCTGCTGGGTGTTTTTCTTTCCCTTGTCTTACGGTCTGTTTTTCCACGACGTTTTAATTTACTCAACGCCAACGCAAGCGCCTTCAAACGCCAAGCAAACCTGGCAAATCTACCCGCGGTCATAATTAGTTTGTTTTTACAGGCAGTTGAGCTTCTGAATTGGCTGGCGAAAACTGAATTGGCCCCCTTTAAAAGCGCTCAAGTTGTTTTACCTGCTTGCTGCTGTTGTTGTTTTTATAATGACTTTGAGACTGCGACAAATGCATCGTACATACGCAATGTAACCTCTTCAGTTAACTTTTTTGTTTGCGTTTTATGCAAATGAGTTGAAAATAAAAGTATTTTACAACTGCTGCTGGTTTTCCCATTACGACTTTTAATTATGAACGATGTTGCTCCTTCAGAGTGTTAAATTCTTCGGAGAAGTTAAATAATCGTCAACGATAGTCACTTTATTATATTTTTTAACTCATTTTTTAATTTTGGCAGCCGATACCCTTATATTTAAGGTGTATTTTCTCTTTAGCTATAATCGCCTTATTTACTATTAAGGTTTAGTCAGAAATACTTTTCGTGTGAAGTTTCTAAAGATGGCAATTGTGCTTACATAGAATGACAAGGGTTGCGTTGACATATTTAATATCGACGAACCGAAAAGTTAGGATTTTCATATTCAAAATATATTAAGGTAAATGTCCAGTTGTAACTTATGTAATAAGTATTCTAACCCTAGACCCAACAAATCGCCAAAATTGACAAGATGGGCACGACAGCTTAGCAGAGTTGAAGAAAACTTCAATTTGGATGCTCCCAAAATCGTATGTTTTTTGCTGTCTCCAGGTGACCTATTAAAATGCGTCCAATTTAGCAATAGAAATTCTAAGAATGGTAAATCAATTTAATATTCATAAAGAAATGTTCGCTGGACTGGTAAATTTATCTGAAATTATATTTGCAGGCTGCCACATTTTGATAAGTTAATCAATTTTGGGAAAAATAAATTAATAAAAAGAACTTGGAGTCATCTAGATAATTGGATTAGGTGTGCCAATTAAAATGTAATAATCCAATAGATATTGGAATGATTAGTACCCAAATAATAGAAATATGTCGAGAGTCATAAAACAATTTCTTTTTTCACCGACTCCATATGTATTCTTGATCATCAACCGTCATTATGTATATCGAATCCAACTCTATTGCATGTGTAAAAGAAGTCGGTCGAAAGAGCTTTGAATACCACTTTCCACACTCGAATGGAAGCAAAAAGGGCAGCTTTAATTCATCGCACATTTATTTATTGGATGCCAATAAATACTACAGAATAAAGAATTTCTTGGCATATATTGCATCACCAGATGTAGCCACTCAGATGTGCCTTTACAAATGAATTGGATGGATGGCTTCAGGGGCTTAGTTTCAAGTATTTAATCAGCTTTTGCTTCTTTCAATTACTTTTCAGCTTTTAATAGTGATGTGGTAAGGGAATAAAACCACTTTAACAAAGTGTGCTGAAACACACAAGTTGTAACTGAGACCAAGGCAATAAATAAGTTCTTTCTCTATTTCCGGTTGATTTTTCTGTAGCATTTTCAAATATTTTATTTTCTGTACGCTTCCTCTTAATTTGTCAAAGTTTTTGGCACAGTCTAAAGTTAATGCAACCACGCGGTAAACTCTGGTTGTCAATTTATGAGCCCCTCAAGCGGTCATAGCCACTATAAACTTCAAGTCCAACCACACTCACATGGTGAAAAAAAGAAGAAAAATGTTCCACACGGCACTGGCATAAACTTTGCCAATTTGCAGAAGACAAATTTATGCACAATGTAAACAGAAACAGTAAACAGCAGATTTAACCTACACTTTTCCACACACACATTCGTGAGATACATTACGCAATTTATTTGCAACAACTTGAAAATTGTGGTTGTGGTAAGTAAGACTGCCGCTGCATGCCACGCCCAACCCACACAAATAGCACTGCACATTCGCACACCTCATTACGGTCCACCAGACTGTTTGCCGAGTACAAAAATTAACTTTTGCTTCTTCAAAAAGGGGAAAAATCCCATAAGCCAACCGGAGAAAACAGCTAAAAACTGTGGCCAGGCAGCGATCCAATGCCGGAGATTTGTAGACAGCCAAATGAATTTGCCTGCCAGCGTCAAATGCAAATAATTACGTGACTGCTGTTGCTGCTGCGGCTGCTGCATGCCACGCCCATCAACTGGTGAGCCCTTTTTCCCCAGCAGCAAGGAAAGTTCTTCAAAATTGTTTTATGTAAATACAAACACAAAGCAGGAACAACACGAGGCGACGGCCGCAAGTGAAACTTGCCACTGCGCTCGGAAACGGAAATTGTTGCAGCTGCAACGCGTCAAATAAATACATATACAAGCGCACCCAGCCACACACACACACACACACACACATATCAAAGTGCTTAAAGTTTGGCGTGTGAGTTTTGGTTTGCCTCGACACCACTTGCCAGCAAGGTGGGGCAGCAAATGGGGGCCAAGCGGATGGGAAGCATGAGCGGTGTGATCCTCTGGCGTGCGCCAAATTTGCACCTTTTTATTAGTTTACCTTTTTATTTATTTATGTTTATTTTTGTTTATTTGTTGTTGTTAAATTTATGCACCCCTTAACAGGAAAACTGTTAAGGTGCAGCCAGCTGCTGTTGAACTTCAGACGGATTTCCCAGTAGTCTATCGATAAACATTACAAATATCCTCGATTTGTCCGTGAAATCACTTACTTCAGAAAAGTATTCTTATTCGAAATATGCATTTTCGGACAAATTATTAAACTGCCTTAAAACAAACTCAACCAGTTGAAATAAGCCAACATTTATTTACATTCGCGAAATGAGCTTCATAAAACGATTTATTTTTCATAGAGAGAACTTGTCCTTTAAGAGCTATAATATCAATTATTCACAAAGAAATAACATCATATAAGTAATACTATATTATTACACAAATATTCTTCAGAATTCATTTTATAATTGAAGTTGCCATAAAAGCGAACAACACTTGCACAGAAATACCAATTTGTAGTTGTTGACTTCTATGAACTTATATACCCCAAACAGCAGCAACTTGCTTGCATCTGAGTATGCTTAAAAGAATTGCAATTCAAAGTGCCACAAAAATGGAATTCAACTGATATTAAATTCAACTTATGGCAAATATCAAATATTCTGCACACAATTGGCTGAAAAATAATGGCATTATAAAGCCACATTCCATGAAAGTTTTCATGGCAAGCGAATAAAAAGAAATCAGAGGAAAGCTCGAGCAGCAGATACCCTGTACTAAGCTAGGTTTCATTTTATGGGCTCATTAAAATCAAAATAATTATTAATTTAAATGGTTAATCCAACTGCTAGAATGTATTATTCAGAGCTCCTCACTGACATGCAATAAAATGTATTTTTAGTGGGTATTTTTACAACTACTTAACGCGGTTTTTAATGGATACAACTGAGAGCCTGGCTTAAGAGCGAAAGCATCGCACATAAACATAAAACTTATGAAATCCATAGTTTAAGGCTATGAATATTTACGTGCCACATTGCGTGGCATTTAAATATCACCTTGTTAAGACATTTAAGCCATGAATTCCGAGCGGAGGACATTAAGTTAAATTCCGCATCCATAAAAGGAGCCCATATTATAATTAGCAGGTGGGTGAAATTAGCATATCAAGTGGCAAGTTGAGTGCTTCCATAGGAAGGTAACTAAAGTCGAGGGCGCCACTTAAACAAAATGGCGCCAAACGCAAATATTTTGCATTACATTAGTTGATGCGCTTTGCACGTTAAAATGCACTGAGCGCTGCTGCAAAACTAAAAACGACAGCAAAGGCAATGAAATTTGATTGCAAAAAAAAGATTCGTAGCACCATTTCCGGCTCCGGTTGTTGCTGCCTCGACGCTGACTTAATTAGCCAGGCTAGCAGCAGCATGGGGGCAGCTCCAGCTAATTGAGGTTAGTTGGTAACTTTAAGGCCAACACGTCGACGTCTTTTCCGCTTATGCAACGCCACTTGGCTGAACTGCTCTAAGCGGCCTAATGAGTTTCAAATCGCAGTTGCAGTTGCAGTTGCAGTCATAGTTGCTGAAACAGTTTTGGGGCACATTGCCCTGCCAAATCACGTGCACTAATTAAATTATGCAATAAGCACATAATGATTTTATTTTTTCCTTTTTACTTGGAGTTCTTTGTTGTCCGATAACGTTGCCAAAATGCAACAGCTTTTTAAATACAATACCCCTCCTAGCTAGCTATATATTTGAGAATATAAATGTGATTTACTTATTTATCATATGCGTTATTATATTTAATTTTATTTCATATAAAGATTCTAACCCAAAAAACCACTTGGTTTTTCAAAAGTCATAAGTCAACAGATTTTGAAGAGCAATATCCTTTTGGCCATTAGAACTAGAACTTAAATATGTTTTCTATAAAACATTTAGATTATATTGTTATTTCCCGGCTCAGTTTCTTTCTTGAGTCGAATGGACAGCAAAGGTTTAAATTGTCAAAGAGATATTTAATAATGGCAGAATATTCAGCACTAATACAAAATCTACTGCATTTATTTTATTATTCAAATTGTGCGATTCCCACAACAATAATTTAATTTCCAAGTATTAAACAAATCCCTTTCGCTTTGTCTTAGACTGCTGCCAAAGTTTGAGACATCAGTTTTATGTTGCACACAAGTAAAAACGTTGCGTCCAACCAAAGACCACAACACAAATTACAAGCAAAAACAAAGAATACCAACAATGAACGACAGTTTCAACAAAATTTTGTACGCACGAACACTTTCTACAGCAGCCAGCATCCGCCCACATTCACTAACCAACAAAACACACACGGCTGGATATAATTTAAGAGTACACACACACACGCACATACACACACACACACACACACAACACAACACACACACACACACACACATATGTTAAAAGAATTTTTCAGCTACTTCATTACGCTGAGCACACTTGACGCAAAGTAAAGTCGACCAATGCGAGGTCCTTTTAAGCCGGAAACAGGCACGCACTCGAACAACTTTTACATAAGAGAGGCAGCAATAAACATTAAAGCATAATAACAGCAACAACAACCACAACACACTCACACACACACACACAAACAATTACATGGTCAACTAGCAGGCAGCATGAGTATTAAGGGACTCCTCCAAGTATGCCGTGGATTTTTTCGTTCACGTTGCTCATTTTAGCCAAAACACAACTTTTTTAACGCACTCAATAAAAAGAGCGCGCATTGTGCAAATTGTTTTACTGCCTGTTTTATTGCACATTCATGTTCATGGAAATGGCTAAGTCATAGTCGCAATGATCCCATTGCCCAAAGAGCAAATGGATGATAAAAAACAAACTCACATCTCGTCCCTTGCTGTGCAACGTGTCGTACACTTCCGGTCTGCCCTCAATGTTCTTGAGACGCATTGGCTTGCGCATCAGCAAGCTGCGACCCTCGTCGTCCAGGTGCATGAAACTGCAATGGAACATCGATTTAAGATTAGAACAACTTGTTAATATTAATCAGCAGTCAAGCACTTGAGAAAGATTCGTGTAACAAAATCGGATTAGCTGTGTTCTTGGAAGCTACTTTCAATTTTAAATTAATTTAATGCAATTAAAGTTGAAACACTGAAAATATTTGATTTTTATTTTATTTAGAAAAATAGTCTTACTATTTTAAAATTAAAAATATTCTTCTTAAGAAACTGAAACAAGATAACAGATCAACATATAATTTAATTTTTCTAAATATTTAAAGCATCGTTTGCAATATGTGGCAATGGCAAGAATAACCAATTCTGATCATAAAACAAAAAGTATAAACTGGAGTTATAAGCCATGATAACTTATTTAAATTGTATAAAATTTATGAATTTAGTTCCTCCAAATAAAATATTGAGTTAAGTTTCGCTTTTGTTGTCTGCATTATTGCGTTGCGGTATTTGATATATGATATTTGCTTATAAGTTTTACCTGCCGGCACGCGAACGATAATCCTGTGACATTTTTCTTGGCTGTTGGTTTTTGGGTGTGGGCGAAAGTTCGCGTGAACTTTTGCTGGATGCGGTGCCACTGCCGGAGGCGCCTGCCGTATTGACACAAACACCGCCACCACCACCACTGCCACTTCCACTCCCATTAATCCCATCGTCCAACTCCACAACGATGCTGGTGTTGGTGCCACGACGTTCGCCCCTTGCCGCTTGCGGCGATGTTGTGGTAACATTGGTGCGCTTGTGGTGCTTCAGCGGCGTGCCGCCGCCACCAACGCCACCACCACTTGCTGTGGCCGCAACTGCTGCACCTCTGCTGTGGTCCACTTCACCGCCACCATCAAGATTTGTGCTGGAGAGCCCAGTGCCGTTTAGTATTGGCGTTGGTGTTGGCGCTGCTGTTGACTGAGTTTTGGCTTTGAATTTATTTTGTTCGGTGCTCGTTGCTTTCACTGTAGGCAGCGGCGATTGTTGTGGTTGCTGTTGCTGCTGCTGCTGCTGGTGCGCATTTGGAGTACGTTTGATGGTCACAAAGCGCAGATTCTCAAATATCGATGTGAAGTGCTGAGACATGATGTTTGCCCTGCGCTATTCCTGTCAAAGACTTTTTCACGTTTTTCTTTTTTTGTGGCTCTCTTTTTGATGGCTTGCCTCGTTTATTTAAAATGCAGCCAGCACAGGTGAACTTGAAAACCTCTCCAGCTGCTGGCCAAGCTTTGATTAGATTTTCTTCAACAGAAGAATACAGAAAAACTTTAGCTTTTTTGGCTTTCTGGCAGCTTGCCGCAACCGGGTTTCAGTTGTTGCTTGACTTGCTGCAAATAGAAAACTTTAAATTAACAATAAATACTTAGATACATAAGTACTGAGTTAAACGAAAATCCAGTTTTATAATCAATGAAGAGATGCAATCAGAAAATAAAACGAAAAAAAAAAACAAATTTAATGAAATTAAGAAACTTGACTTTGCCCCAAACTTTTATTAGAGATATATTTCTTATTTTTTGCTGAGCTCATTTAATCATTTAAATATGGAAATTATAGCACATAAAGTTTTCAATGGTTTTCTACTTCAGCATCTTCATCAATCAATTTCAATTCTCATTTCATACGAGTTTAAGCCCCTCTAAAATGCGTTCAATTGTGAGTAACTTCTATGACTTTATTGCGAGAGCTTGCCGCGGATCTCAATCCATTTAACCTGATAGTTGTATCTCGTTTAAGTCCTGGCTGTGCAGTAGCAGTGTGCTTGGCTCATTAACTTTCAAATCAAGCAACCTACATTTACTTTTCCAGCACAACAATCCGCAACTATAACTCAGGACTCGGTGCACATCGTTTGCCATCTGCCGTTTGCCATTGGAGACTTGCTGGCTGCCAACTTTGAGAGTTTCCTTTGCCTTTGGGCTAGATAAGTGTTGGATGTTGAATGTTGGATGTTGGCTCCACCGGCACTTCGTAGCAATTAAAAGTATATTTATGGCAATTTCCCGGCTGCTGAACAGCTCAAGCCACAAACTAAATTTTCACCTCACTTTTCTTCTATTACTAGCGTCTTAATTATTTGCGGGTGCACATAACTTGTTTAATCAAATGTGACTGCGACTGAGACTCTTTGCAAATTCAATTTAATACACCTTTAAATTGTTCGAAAATGGATTCATTAGAACAATGCTTGTAACGCCTCGCCTCTTTCACGGGCAACAGCTGGGTAGCCCTTTTACTTTCCCTAAGCTACATTTGAAAGTCCTAAAAGTTAACCTTAGCATTAACATCACATTTGAGCACTTTTCACGCCCACTTGACACCAGCTGTTGAACTTTGTGAGACAAGCACAAAATATTCCTCGAAAGCCTTTCATTTTGTTAACTCAGTCGCGCCTAGATCCGTTCCCTGGCCGCATCTGTTGTCTCAAATACATCATCAACAGTTGGCCAGGTGCGGTCTGGGTGAGAGGCCACATAAATGTATTTGATTTGAAGGTCGACAAAAGCATTAATATTATATTAATTCATTCATTTATATGCCTCGAAGTAATCATGTTACAAAATGCCCACTCTTTAAATAGTTGTGAAGTTGATGATTGTGTTTAAATATGTACACAAGATAAATAAGAAAAGAACCTTCAATCATAATACCAGTTATCTTTTGATACATATGTCATCTAGAATACGCCTTAAAAATTTTCAAATAATAATTGTTTTTTTTTAATTTGTTTCAATAAAACATCGAAATTAAATCTTTCTTTAGCAGAATTAAAACAAAAATCATTTGCTGTTTTTCTGACATTTCAACAGCTTTCAATTAAAACATTTCAGTTTCTCAAAAGCTTATCATGAGTATTAAAATAAAATTTAACTATTTCCAACTATGGGAAGTTTAGCTTAAATTCATTCGAACTTGTATAATGAGTTTTATAATAAACTCCCGATGATCTCCTAATTGAAGCACATGTATTAAGGCCAACAATTTATTTTTATTACTACTTAAGTTGTTCAATATTTCAATACAACTTTTAATTTCAAATTTTATGTGAAATAGTTTGTGATAATGATTCCGTGGAACACAACAAACACATAACACACAACACACACTCACCATTAGCACAAGCTAACTGCAGAGCTGCTGATTGTGTTTTTGGGTGTACAGGACATAAAACACATCACATTAATTCACACACACGCACACATTAAAACACACACACAGAATATGATGGAGCTGCATATTGTTGACCGCTGGCAAAATCGGATGACTGAATCGCCATCCATTGACCAATTTAATATTGGCCTTTGATTTGAAGCTGGCACTGTCATATTTATACGTGTGTTTTGTTTTGTTCTGTTTTGTTTTGTTTGTTGTTTTTTTTTTTTTGGTTTTTATGACTGGTTGTGAGTCCGTAAAACATTTTCATGCTGGCACTCAACCAAGTGAGGTGGGCGTGGGTGCGTAGTCGAGTTCTCAGGTTCAATGGGCACTCGACTCACATTTAAATTCAAATCACAAACACAAATATACGCTTTGATTTGCTAACAAAACACACATCACTAAATAACCTACTTGAACGCATTTGTTATTGTTGGCCTCTGGAATTGGCTAAGCAAACGAAAATAATGAACCACATTTTGGTTGATTTTGGTTAATTTGTTTTTGTTAGACAACACGCATGTTGATCAAGCTAATCAATCAATCAATCAATTAATTGCCCACTTTGATATACTCGTCTGTTAGTCTATTTTTATTGCGGATTGCCAGCATTTGTTGCTATTTTCTTAGCTGTTGGTCATCTTGGCACTTAGCCAAAGTTATTGCATATCGTCCCAGGCGATCAGATGGCAAAAAGACTATGTGTGTTCTCTATGAACACTTTATAATATTATATATAAGTTATATAGTTATATATTTATCTGGCTAGCTTATCTTTTACCTCTCATATTCGAAATTATTTGCTTTTCCAATTGCTTAACAAGTAAGCTTTCTATAAATAACCAGTTACGCCTAAAACATGTCTTTCAAGCCACTTAACACAACTGCAATGACAGATTTTCGCAATCCTCGTTTCAAATCCAATCAATTGCTTTAAAATAAACTTGAATACAATCAAAGCTGATGGGAAACAAAGGAAACAAAAATGTTGCAAAGCCCGAATGCTTTTCGTTTTATCTCAAATGACAACGCAAAAGCGACAAAATGAAATGGTAAAAGAATCAACAAACTACAAGAAATCGCAGCAATGGAAATCGTCGAACAATTGAAAGACAAAAGGGAAATTGTAACAGTAGCTGACAAAAAAAAAAATAAAAGAAAAAAAAACCACATTCACACCCACAATGTATAAATAAGAGTGCAAATCTGTTAAGAAAACCCATTTAAATGTTTGGGCCAGAGCCAAGTTAAATAAAAAACCGAAGAAAAAAGTGTAGCATATTTTTTCGGGTAGGTTGCAAGTAATAAAAATGTTGAAGACTTAAACATGCACAAATTTGTAATGCTCAACTGCCGTAAGCCGTATAACCCTGTTCTAGTTCATTTCCTCTTGTGCAAATACACAAATTGTAAAAGCAGATGCCAAGTAAGAAAAATTTGCACATACGAAGTGAAGTGCGGTAGGCGTTAGAAAAGAAATAATAAAATCGTGAGGCGCTATAATGGGTTGAACGTTGCGGACCAAAATATATATGCAAGGAAGCTGGCCAACCTGCCAGCTCCTGTTGCTGGTCCTTCCTTACGCACCAAGGTAAGCAAGGATGGCCGACTAACTGACTGACTAACTCAGGAATCCACTGTGCAACTGGCAGCTAAAGGATTAACATATAAAAGGATGGCGCTCAAAAGGATCATCCTTTGAAGGCATGCCCTTTTTATTTATTATTCACTTACGCTGCAAGTGCGCATAAGAAAAAAAAAATACAAAAAATATGTTATAATAAATATTCGCACTTTGTTTGGCTACACATATGTAAAATCCGCATGAATTCTTGGAAGATGTCAGTAGCAGCTGCGCCTCTTTTGCTTGCCCTCGTCAATATTTATATATTGTTATTTGAAATTGATATGTTAAAGCCGACTCAAAACATTCATTATACCCTTCGCAGATAATGGGTGTATGGGGCTTGTTCAAGGAAGCTTAGTCACATAGACGGGTTTAGGAATAAATTGCAAGGCAAAGCATATAAAATTATGTAAAATGAAAGCCTTCAATTTACTTGTACGAAATGACTTTTAAAATATGGATATGAGTGTTATGGCTGAAAATGTATTTGAACTGTGTATGACTTATTAATTTAACTTAACTATCCCAATGAGCATGTTATAAAATAATAAAACAAAATACTAAAGTTCTTAAAGTGATCAAATGCAGTAGGAGGCCGGTGAAATGTTTAAGAGTTAACAACGCAGATATTGAAAGGATTCCTGAATGATTCCCATTCTGTCACTTGTCAATATCCTGACAATGTTTATTCACAAAATACATTGCGTAGTTGATTTTCTTCAACACATCCTCTCACATATGTTCTGGTATCTGGCAAAAAAGCCGAACAATTCAGTTTATTTAACTTACTTCGTTAGCAAAGTAAATGCGACTTGTCTATTTAAATACAACTGCAAATGTGAACCGACTTCTTTGTGACCTTGTGAAATTTTAATTAATTGAAGAAGATTGTTTTGTGTCACATTTAACGCAAGAGCCTTTAAAAAAAATAGCTGAAAGTATGTTGCATTCACAAGAACTGCCGCTGCAAAACTATTTTTCATTTTAATTTCAATATACAAATGGTAGTCAAGCAATTTACATTTAAGTATTAGCAACTCGAATGATAATAATGAAAAACATGAAATTGACAAAAAGAGGCACATATTTGAAACACACATCGTCCGACACGTCCTGACAGTCTTAATGGAAGCAACTTGCAGCAAAAATGTGAAAGAAATCTGAGGCAGCTAGTGTTCTAGAAGTGGCACAAACTTCGGTGACTTGTCTCAAAAATATAATGTACGCTAATTGTTTTTAAATTTATTCAATGGGTCGGAGGAAAGTCGAGGTATAAACAGTTCGCGACTCGCTCAAACTTAATTATTGTTTTAATGAATGTCTGAAATCTTTACTAAATGTTTTTGCCGAAACAAATTTGCAATTTTCAAAAGGCCAATTGCGGCAACATCTAAGTGCTTGTCCTCTCTTAGCTGCTCGACAATATTATAAATGATTTATATCAATTTTAATTAATGACTTCTTTAGAGGTGAGTGAAGGCGTAAATATTTTTCATGATTTGATTTAATTGTCGCAGCTCTTTTGGTAAGCCCAATTTGCTGTCTGACCAATTTCATTTAATTTTGTGATTTATTTAATTGGATACGACAACATTAATCAATTGCCTTGAGGGGATTTTGTGCACAGTTTGAGTGATTATTATGTCTCAACAATTAGGCAATATTTTGCAATTATAATTAAGAGTTGTCCAGCTTGTGGTCCATTTACAGCAGCTTCCATTTATGCACTAGTTAATTACTCAGTTTACTTATTAATCTCTTTCAGCTTAAGCGCTTGCCTAGCAAAGAAACGCTAAACTTAGTAGCATAATTTTCTAAGCAATTTTAAATTTCATATTTCGTATTCTACAAAGTTCCAATAGGTCTAATTTAATTTTTAATCTAACAAAAATCACCCAATAATTATTTTCTCATTAACTCAAATTTTTTGCTTTACCTATAAAGGTTTAAACTATTCAGCTCAAATAAACTTAAAAATAATTGAATTGAAAAATATTAGAGGATTGCATAAAAGATATTACATTTTTTTACTTACTTTTGGCGTATTACAGTTATATGATGAAATGGCTTTAACTTAAAATATGTTAGTGTAACTTTTCTTTTAAATGTAACTAAACAATAAAATAACTTTACTTCACCACAAGATATAATTAGCTTGTATTTACAGTTCCAACTGTTTTTTCGTAATAATTCTTATTAAATTTAATAGTTTTAAATTTTAGTTTGATTTTCTATTTGTGTGCACTGCACTAACAAAGTTAAATTTTAATCTAATATCTTTTGATTATCATGTTGGTCCATAATTAGTTAAGAGTTTTGTTCCAAGATTTTCAGCTCGATCCTACGAACTCAAGCGCCGCGCGTTAACTGAAGCTAAGGCAGCAACGCAGCATCCTTAAATAGTAGTCACTCCCCCAGGACAGCCGCACGGTGGCCGTTGTCGTGGTCTTCAAAGTCAACAACCAGCCAGCATCCGTTCACCATTGGTGTAAAGCTTCGCTACAGCCTGCACGCACACACGAACTGGGAAAATCAACAATGGTTCTGCGACTTGGCTAAAGCTTCGCACTGGAAGGTTTGTTTTGACGGCAACAGGTGCGTATTTGTTGTTGCCACACTGTTGAGCTCATGCAACAAGTGGCGCTGTACCTTTAAGAAATCCGCAGCATTAATAGACAACACAATTTTATTTTGATATATTGTAAAAGCGCGCTTTTTATTTCACTTTTTGAGTGGCACGAACGCAATTTCTTGTAATTCTTGCAGCTGAAAAACGCGTTGAAATTCTCAATTGATTTCAATTTGTTTTTGGTTTTTTCAACATTCAAAATTAAAAGAACAACAATTAACCTTAAGCTTAAGTAAACAACAAAAAAGTTGTGCTTAAAATTAGCCTAACCTAAATGGATAAATATACCCTACATGCCCTTGCTAAGCAAATTATTGAATATACCTGACTATAATAGCTTGTTTAATTATTTTATTGAATAAACTTGTTATTCAATTCTGGAATCTCATTTTACATACTTAAAAAGACATTTTTTTTTATTGGTGTATTACTTTTTCTTGCGACAGATTAAAATTGGAAGTGCTTACAAGTCCGAAACAGTGATGGCTGCAATGTTAACGTGAAGACTGTCTATGCTGCACACTCCGCCGGATGATTTTTCTTGTTGTTGCTGGTTGTTGTCGTTGTAGTTGTTGAAAGTTGTGCATGCCTTGAGACGCTGTTCCCCACGTGCTGGTTGCAAGATTATTGTTGCTGGGAGTAGCTTGTTGATGATGTTGGTTGGTGATGGTGTTGTTGATGTTTATATACAGGTATATAATAGAGAGACAAGACATTAGTATTAACCTTTTTTCAATAATTTAAACAAATAACAAACTTTAAAGCTAATGCTTAAGATTATTAAAAAAAAAATTAGATGATAAAAGCGGAAACAAGCCCAAACAAATTTTGCCAACGATAATTTGTTGAGGCTCCCGCGTTTTGTTGGCGGTGTTAATTTGTTGTTAATATTGTTGTTAATTGATTAATGTGTATCATACAGTATAGTTGAATTATTTGGGTATACATTCATTATGGTTTCAAGTTCAGTTTAGTTTAGTTCACATATAGTTCACATTTGTTGCACCTTGCACTTTTTATATTGCTCATTATTGCACTCAACTCAGGGGTTGATTAGTTTGAAGGATTTCTGGTTTGTGTTTTTTTTTTAGTTGATTTATGAGAAGTTTACTTTCTGCTAAAAACCTGAAAAGATGTTGGCCCAACGACGTAGTTCGAAACGAATCCACACGGCGCAGAGTAAATAAGAGTTTGTCCCAAGAATCTCAATTCCGCCTTGATGTTCCTTAACTTCAGAATAGCTTTTTTCTTCAATAATAAGTTACAGGAAACTAAAGCACAGGCTACATCTAGAGTCATAGCTATCATGACGTTCCACATTGCCCGCTGCTTTCTAAATGAATTCATCATTTAATTCTGAAATTCAAGAGTAGATTGCAATGTTGCTCTAGTTGATCTTCTGCCAATCCCAGAAACCATGTTGCCGAGTCCTTGATGACTTTGAGCATTTCCAGCGCCGATATTTTTGCCTGCAACCAAGTCGCCTCGATGCGTTCGTTGATCTTTTCCAGATCCCAGGAACCATGCGTGATGACATTAAGCATATCCAGCGCCGTTAGTTTTGCCTGCACCTAAATCGCTGTAAAACTGACGCGGTGCTCCATGTGCAGATCCATAGATGATAATCCCTATGAAGTATTTCGATGGAGACCGAGAACGTAGAATTGTGATGAATTAATTGTTCAAGTGCAGATGAAACTTAAATTGCAACCTCCATGCGAATGTAAGCCGACGACGACTTCTTTTCGGTGCTTGATTTTTTTTTGTTTTGCAGTGATGTTTGAACAGTTTAGGGTTGAATTAGGGGCAGAACCGAACTGAGATACATTTGTGAATGGGCTGGGCCGAATATATATATTACAATTGTCCAATTAGCAAGAGTTAATCAATAATACAAATAGATTGTATTGTATAAATTCATCGCAAGGGCACGCGCACTTAAATATATATGTACAACAGGGCGGAAAGGGAAGCCAAAAAGAAAATAGAGATAGAGAGAGAGAGAGGGAGAGAGAGAGAGAGAGAGAGAAAGAGGTGGACAGATGAGGTAGCCGCAACAATTCCGCACAAGGCACGTCCGGCTCTCTGTTGAGCTGAACAATTTTTAAAACGGAAATCGAATTTGACGGACATTTGGGTTCTGTAATATCTTTTTTGTGGCACAGCTCGCTTGCTCGCCGGCTTGAGCCACTAAGCTCCACCACAAATGGTTGCACAGTTTGTTTAAAACAGCCAACATTTTACACAGCGGCTAAGCGACTTCAAATGGCAATGGCTGCTGCATTTTTGCAATCGATTTGTGCCCCTTCTGCGGCATATGGTAAACTAAAGGTGTCTAGCCACTCTTTGCACTTCTCAGTGCTATCAAATGCCAAAACATTTGACACATAGTCGATGCTAATGTTGGGGCGATAACTGCAAAAAATACAATAGATACAATTAATACAAAATTAATTAATCAATTCGTAATTACGCACGATTTAATGATTACGCGCAGGGCCGCCTTGCGCTCGCGCTCCAGGAACCATTCAATCATATGGCCCGACATGAGCGGCGCCTTCTTATACAGATCAAACAGCTTGCAATAGTTGCCCAGCGACCAGGCCGAACGGAATTGTAAGGCATGCGCTATGACAGGATTCTCGCGCTGATCAGTTGTTATCGCACGCAGCACAGTTGTTATGTCTACCAAATGGACTATAATTTAGTAAATTGATTAAATTATTAATTGTAAGCGATCTTACCCAAGGTATTTTTGGTGAATATGTAGTAAATAATGCGATAAGCTGTAAACTCAAGCGAATTGCTGCTGTTTCCCAATTCCAGGTAGAGCATCTTCAGCTGTGTCTGGCACTGATTGAACTCTTCGTGATCGCCCTTCTCCATGGCGATGCGTGCGTGCGTCTCATATACCTCAACGGTGAACTTATCGCGTATACCTTGGACCTGCGAAACGAATAGACGCCAACAAAGAATGTAAATGCAAAACTGCATTATGTATATTTATAAAATATTAGAAGTGCCTGAGGAACTTACAGTCAGATCCTGACGTATGGACTTCAACTGATCACACGCATAATGATAATCGTGATTGGTGCGCCACTTGCCCTTCACATTGGCCAGAGAATGGGTGAGCACCTCAACAGGTCGCACCTCGCATGCTGATGGCGCTTTCGTCAGGCGCAAGAATGACTTTTCTAAATCCCTACATGTGCCTACAATATGCAAATCGAGTAAATCTATGCCCGCAGCACCCGCACCCGTATCATCCTCGTAAAACATCATGCCAGACGTTGAGCGGTAAGCAGCCGCCGCAGCTGCCTGCAATCTCTTCTTGTGCTTGGCCGTGGTGAGACCAAACGGTGAGCTTGCAATGGCGACGACAGATTTCTTTGCCGAGCCACTGCTCGACTGTGAGAAACGTGCCGCACGCTGTTGCAAGCGCGCTGTGTCATCATCAACGGCACCGCCCACCGACGACGAATGTGTGGCATAAAAGTGTGGCGTCTTCTTTTTGTTGTTACCACCACCACCACCTCCACTTCCACCTGCTCCGGCAGCGGCAGCTGCGGCCGCGGCAGCGCGCTTATTTCTCTTCATCAGCATTTTCTGTTGTTTCTTGGACATATTCGCATGGATGGGTATAAAATCGATGCCGAATGAATCATTCGAGCCCGTCTTGCGCAACACCTTTCGGGCTGGTGGACTAGCACTGCTGCTGCGCGATCGCGATCGTGATCGCGAAGGGGAACGGGACCGGGAACGAGAACGTGTCGAACGGGAACAAGAATACCGTTTCCTGTTATTGTATTTCGATGCTGTGGACGTGGACGACGATGTGGGCGAACTGTGAAACGCATGAAATCAATACAAATTAAATTAGCTATATAGATGACAAATACTCTAACATACTAAATATAAAATTGCAAATAAAATAATAATAGCACCACTCTCACAAGAAATGTTGTCAAAGGTGTCTTTTAAATTTGTAACTTTAAACTGATGAATATGTTTTACAGGAGTGGAACAAGACTCTTAAACAAAAAGTGAGAAAGAAAAAAACCATAATTCACATTCTTCACCGTTTTCAACTTATTTAAATTGAATTAAAATTACAATTCTTGAAATAGGAAATATGCGAAAAAAATAATAGCACTATATTAAATAATAAACTATATTAAAAAGAATTCCTGGGGAATACTAAACAATCAATTTAAAATCAACATTTGAAAAAAACATTGCAGAGTGCATGGTTTTCATAAGAAAATATGATGTGGTGCTATTCATTTTATTTCGGGAATTATTTATTTATATCTAAGAAACTTACCGTGAACGACTCCTGGAGTAGCGTGAAGATTGCTGCTGATGTTGCTGCTGTTGATGTCCACCATAGCCGTTGGCAAACTTATTAAAGGCGTTAACCTTCTGTTTAATTTGGTTGACATTCGGCTGCTTCTGATTTGACTTTTGTGGTGATTGCTGTCGATGCTGCAGTTGCTGCTCATGATGTTGTTGTTGTTGCTGCTGCTGTTTTTTATTAAAGTAATTACTGCGCTGTGGCTGCGGAGGCGTCACATTGCTCAGCACCACATCGATGGCATCGCGTTCGCTGTGTACCGTCGGCATGGGCTCATTGTCCCAGTCGCGTGTCCAAAGCTCATTGCGATTAGCGGCGGCAATAATCTTGCCCTTCAGACAGATATCAATCTGATCTTTGTCCAAGTCCGTGGTGCACTTCGAGTAGCAACGTGCCACATACTGATTCAATGAATCGGGCCACGAATCATTCGAAGCCATTTGGAAGCAGCTATTTGGTCGCTGTTTAAAGGCTGATACTGATGCTGATCCTGATGCAGGACTTGCTGCTGCTGCCGCTGCAGCCACTGCTGGTGATTGTGGCGTCTCCTTTGGCAGTGACTCGAGCACAACTGCTGGAGGAGCTGCTGCTAGGGGTGGTGGTGCAATAATTGCCGCTAAAGCTGTTGTGGGTAAAGGGGGCGGTGGTTTGCTCAAATCCGGTGTGGGTGGCACTGCAGGGGGCACCACACCAAATGGATTTAAGGCCAAGCCCGCAAAGCCAACAGGCGCCTGCATTTGTTGATGTTGTTGTTGTTGCTGCTTGTTCATGTTATTGTTGTTACTGTTGTTGTTGTGGTTAATATTATTATTGTTGTTTTTGTTATTGCGCTTGCGCTTCTTTTTGTTGTTGTTACTGTTCATATTATTATAAAGATGAAGATGCTGCATTGGTTGATTTTGCTGCTGCTGCTGTTGCTGTTGTTGTTGCTGTTGCTGCTGCTGTTGTTGTTGATGCTGCAACGGATTCGGTGCATTTGCCAAACGTTTCTGATTTAAATTTAAATTGAAGCGTATGCCACCAAAGTTTTTGTTCTGCTGTTGCTGCTGCTGCATTTGCAGCTGGTGTTGATGATGATGCTGCTGTTGACTTTTATTACCTGGCTGCCCAGGTGTTGGCGGCGGTGGTGGTGGCGGTGCCGTAGGTAGCGGCGGTGCTGCCAGCGCATTGCTAAAACCAGGCGGCAAATTCGACGAACTGATCGTCGATGTTACCTGCTGTTGTTGCTGTTTCTGCTGCTGTTGTTGTTGCTGCTGTTGCTGATATCGCATGTAGTATTGATAATATTGTTGATATTGCTGCTGGTAAGCGGCTGCATTGCCGCCATGATGTTGCCACCAGGCGTAATTGCTCCATTGTTGCTGCACATTGGCAGCGTTAGCCGCTGCTGTTGGTTGTTGTTGTTGTTGCTGCTGCTGCTGCATCTCTTGCAACTGTGGTATTAATGAGGGCGGCGCACTCATCGCATCCGACATACTAATACCGACCGTTTTGCTTTGTTTTTTTTTTTTGTATATGTGCGCACCTTTTTGACGCTTGTGGAACTTACCTTTACATTTAAAATGCGTGCTTGCCGCACCTTTTTGAGTTACAAAAATAAAAAAGAGAGGTGAGCAAAGAAGAAGACCGTGAAAATGCCATATATGGTACAAAGTGTGCGTGAGTGTATATGGGTATGTGTGTGCGTGTGTGTATGTTGTGTGCTTATACGCCATTTTGCTTTTTTTGCTTACCCAAGAATCTATCCGTGGCCTAATTAATTGCTATTTCACAGTAGTCGTATGAAACGGTTTATTGGTTATTTGAAAACACTTGCATTCGTTAACACGCGCACAATGGTATGCTGGATAACACAGAATGAATTAACGTTCATTTGCTTTTGAGCAATGCAGATAATAAATGAGATTTTCACGTCTACACAATCTGTGCTCAAAATTTTCTTTAGTCACACAACAACGATTTGATCTGACTGTCGATATCACAGCTGCAAAGTTGAAATTAAGAGCAATCGAATAAACATCGCATGGCGCATATAATCGAAAAGAAACATTGTTGTGTTATCGATAAAGTCGCAACATACTTCAAGTATCGAGTACTAAATGATATGGAATGAGTAGCATCGAGCAAACAAGAAGACATTCGAAAAAACGCGCAAATAACTGTGATGTTCCATATTGAAAATCGCAAAAAGTTGATTCATTTTGGAAAACGTTGCACCAAAGTTAATTGAGAATAACTACAAAATGTCGCAATTTCGCACCAAGCACGCAACGCGAACACATTTGCCACATCTAATGAGCAATGTACCCGATGAACATCAGGAGCCAATAAAAAAAATGTGCCTCAAGATGATGTCCCATGATGCCTACGGCAAACCGTAAGTTCATTATTGAAAAACTGTTTTTTGTTGCTGTATTAATTGTGATTGCTAACTGTGCAGCTATCAGTGGACTTCACGTGATTTCGAAATGGGCGCACCACTGGGTCGAGGCAAATTTGGTCGAGTGTATCTGGCGCGGGAGCGTCACTCCCACTTCATAGTGGCCATGAAGGTGATGTTCAAGGAGGAGGTGCGCAAAGGCAACGTGCAGCGTCAAGTGCTGCGCGAAATTGAGATACAGTCGCGCCTGAAGCATCCCAACATATTGCGCCTGTTGACTTGGTTCCATGACGACTCGCGCATCTATTTGGCCCTGGAAATCGCATCAGAAGGCGAACTGTTCAAGCATCTGCGTAATGCGCCCAATCATCGCTTCGATGAACCTCGCGCTGCCAAGTACACCTATCAGGTGGCCAACGCGCTCAATTATTGCCATCTCAATAATGTCATACATCGTGATTTGAAGCCAGAAAATATTCTGCTTACAAGCACCGATGATTTGAAGCTAGCCGATTTTGGCTGGTCCGCGCATACGCCAAATAATAAGCGGAAAACTTTGTGCGGCACCTTGGATTATCTGCCGCCCGAAATGGTCGATGGACACTCCTACGATGATAGCGTTGATCAATGGTGTCTGGGCATATTGTGCTATGAGTTCGTCGTGGGGAATCCACCGTTTGAGTCGAGCAACTCGGAGATAACCTATGAGAAAATCAGACGCTTAGATGTACACTATCCATCGTACTTGTCGGCGGGCGCCAAAGGAATCATTGCAGGCGTAAGTTGAACTAGTCAATAGAAAATCTCGATATACTCGTATACCTAAAAAAAAAAAGCAGTTGTAATAACCCATTTTATATCTATATATATTGACATATAGTTGTTGCGTCGCCAGAGTCAGGGCCGTGTTAGCTTAGTGGATGTGATGACGAATCAGTGGATTAAGGACGGCATGGCCAAGCGTGCTGCCCAACTGCAGCAACATTTCAACAATGGCGGCAAGGAAAATCTAGCCAGAAACTGATGGCATATCAATATCATTGCGTTTGTAAAATAAAGAAAAACAAAACAAATCAAAAACAACATTCATTCACATTTTTTCCAATTTAGCAAGTAAAACTCCAAGAAATACCCATTTTGTGATTGCCCTCAATGGGAGCGCTAATGTCGCAGCCTAAGTGATACATAATCCTAATGTTGTCACTGAGGTCGTGCAGAAAGACGGCACCCAAAAAGCCGTCGTTGCTCAGCTTGGCCTTGATCAGAGCTGTATCAATCTTGCACTGAGCACCAATCGCAATGTGTTGCGGTTCATCCTTGTACAGATCCCCCTTGAGTGCAACAGCCCATCGATCGCCAAGTCGCTGGAAAACGGAGCCGCGCAGATGCTTGAAATTCTCGCTACATGTGGCACACAATAAGCAAAGATACTAAACGGAAATCGAAGACTTACAGCTTAAGGCTCAATTCGGTGCGAGCGTTGTTAAAGCCCACGGCAATTGCATGCTGGTCAAATCCTTGCCTCTTCCGGTCGTAGACCATACGATAGCCCAGCAAGTAATTCTCAGCCGGCTGCACGACTACATAGCCCTTTAGATGTGCCACATTCAAAAGCGGTATTATCAAATCAAATTTGATTGGTGACTGCTCGTAACCGGTATGCAAATCCAGCATAACTCCCGAACTGAAAAAAAAGATGCCAAAGATTAAAATCTTATGTATAAAACGAAACGATAAATATGATCCCTTTACCTGCCATGTGCGGCATATGCCGCCCTCAAAGTGGCATTCAGTCTTTCATCGCCGGCTTCAGTGCTTATGCCAAGTGTACCCAAGATGCCCTCCGTTTGCCAAACCTGCGTCATATTCAGCATACCGATTTTCTCGCGGATGCCCACACCACCGGATATCGCTTTAGAATCGGGCCTAGCCGTGCCATAGTTGTAAAGGGTACACACGTCGCTCGCTTTACTGGTGCAATCGATATGCCAAGCTCCAATATTATAGCCAATGGTGAAACACGCCTTAGCCAATCCACCGATGTGGAAAAATGTTGGCATTCGCCCAGTGAATGGATCCGGTCTTATTATCTCTTCTTCAATATCGGATCCATTCTGAGCATTGGCATCTTGAGAGTTTGCAGGCGCCGCATCGCGGGCAGTATCCTTTGCACGATCTTCATCGCCATGTGCTTCAGTTTTCCTACTCTTAAATATTGTCCTACGAAATACAGACATTGCATCAAATTTTTAAACAGTCTTTTTCCAATAAACCAAAATTTAAAAATTGGACATTTTGCCAAATTGTATTTCATCTAAAAATTGGTTTGACAACTTTTTCAATGCTTGCTTAAAGGCAAAACTGATCGATCGTTCTGTTAAAAGATACAATATATCTTTTGTAACTCATTAAAAAAAATACAAAAAATATAATCAAAAAAGACGCAAGTGGAGAACTCCAATGAAAATGCTTTATTTTGGTTCTAAATTTCAGTGTATATTTCTAACAATTGCAAAATGGAGAAAGTAATTTGGTGGCGATAACTGGAACAACTGTTATTAATATTATTATTTTTTGGTTAACACTGCAGGGATATGCCAACGCCAAACTTATGATTTCCGTCCGCGATTTTCTGGCCATCGAGCACGGCTGAGACGGACAGGGTGACACCTTCGCGCAGCTTCTGTTCGTAGCCGAGACCCAGTTCGATCTTATTGTTGATCTTGGCACGGATCAGGGCATCACCCTCCAAATGATAGATCATGCCCAAGCCCACATTCAAACCGTCTCCTTGCGGCTGCTCCTCGACTTCAACGCCCTCTTGGGGTGCTGGGCCAGTAATGGATCCTATCTCAAAGGCGCCGTCAACTTGATCGTTAAACTTATGGAACAGCGATAGTAGAAAGCTCTCGGCATTCACTCTAGTCGGGAGAGTAGTTGGAGGAGCAACAAAAAAACCCTTTTGCAATAAGCACTTACAGTTCAGCGTGCACCACTGTCGCCTCATGAATCCAGCCCAGCGCAACTTTCCATACAGCTGCACCGCCATTAATATCATAATCACAGGCAGCACCGCCCAGAAATTCCTTGTGGCCCACCACCAACGACAGGCCCAGCATAGGATTTGACTCAATACTTATTTTGCCCGTTATGTTAAAATTATCCTGAGCATAGCGGGCCATAAACCCACCGCTCTTGTCGCTATATATTTATATATATATGCATATATTAGCCCAAGATCTGGCAGGGAATTTATTGTACAACTCACCCGCTTGATGGCTGAAAGCGACCCTCCAAGGCGAGCAGCAGTCCCTCGGCTAGCTTGTCCTTGTGTGCGATCTCGCCGTAGAGCAGATTATCGGTGTTCCAGCGTTCGGTGAGCGTGATGCCATAATCCTGCATACTATATTTGCTCTGCAAGGAGCCCATCACTTTGCTGGCATCTTGACTGGCGAAACCGGTTGTGTAGAACTCGAGGCCAGAGGTCGTCATGGTCTTGCAGTCAAGCTGCCACAAGCCCGGATGATAGTTCCGTCTAAATAAATCGCGGGCCAGTTTGCCCAAATCCGTATAAATTGGAGGCGGTGCCATCTTTGGCCAATCAAACAATTTGTACACTTCGTGCGGATAATAAAATTTCAGAATTTTCCGAACAGTCGTTGTGTATCACCAGAATTTTTTTGTGTTCTTATTTTTTTTAGAAATTTGTTAATATTGTAAATGAGCAATGTTCTCCAAGCTCCTTGTTGAAAAATAAATTTTAATTTGATATATGAAATGTGTGCTATGCTGGCATTATTTCAACTACTTTTCAAAATATTGAATCGAAAAACGCAATGAAAGCTTGCTCATTTGTTTTTCAGCTGCTATTCAAAATGATATGAAATATTTAAGTATCCTCTGCATATTGCTTGAAAATCCAAATTTCTCACGGATTTAATATATTTATTTAAATGCTGACTGCAACCTTTTCCTTATTTACTTACTTCAATTCCGTGTAAAAAGAGCTTGCTCAAAAACTTTTTGTTTTTTTTATGTTTTAATAGGTAAATTATGTATTTCACGGATTGCCAACAATAAATATGTTTTTTAGCTAAGTACTAAACAGGACTACGTCCAACAACCCGATGATTCCGGGTTTTGCTACGTTGGCAAATGCTTTGCTAAACATGAAGATTCTTGTTGTGTTGTTTTATTTTTTTTAAATTTATCTTGTGTTTTATTGTTGTTACACTTTGAATTTATTATTTATTTTGTTGTTGTTGCTGGTGTTTTGTTGTTGTTGTTGCTGTTGTTGTAGTACTGTATTTGCTGGCAGCGCATTCAGCTTGAAATCATGAACTAACTTAGGCTTCCAATTCGAGGCCAACGCCAACCTTGTGGCTGCCACCATTAAAGTTCTTGCCATCGACAAGTGTGGATAGCGTCAAGGTGATGCCATCGCGCAGCCTGTGCTGATAGCCCAAGCCCACCTGGCTGGCATTGTTCACCTTGGCACGGACGCTGGCATCATCGTCCAATTGATATTTGGCGCCAATGGCGAACTTGGTGTTGCTGGTGCCGCTGGCCCACGACAGCTGAACGCCCACATCCAGTTTGTCCGATGTCCGTTGGAAGATCGAGCCGCTGAACTCCTGGCCATCATTGCTACAAGCCCAAATAAAGATAAATATATGGATAGAGTTTGTAATAATGTGTATTACTTACACGGCTGTGTGCAGGACAAAGTCCTTGGCGGAGTAGCCGAGGGCAAAGTTGTTGGTGGTCAACTTGGACTGTTTTGTATCGAATGCGGTCTGATAGCCGGCCAACCAGCCCTGGTAGCCAAGCACAGCAGACGCATTGATCAATGGACCCTTCAGATCAATATTGATGTCCGAATCGGCCTTGACATTCTCATGTCCGTAGGCAACCTTGAATTTGCCACTCTTATTGCCAGACTGGGGGGCAAAGTTGCCCTCCAGCGACAGCTTAAGGCCCTCGAGCAGTTGATCCTGTACAGCGACCTCGGTGTACAGTGTATTGTCTGTGTTCCATTTCTCCGTCAAAGTGAGGCCATAATCCTTGACCTTATACTTGGTCTCCAAGGAGCCAAAGACCTTGCCGGACTCCTGATTCGAATGGCCAGCTGTGTTAAATTCAATGCCTGACGATGTCTTGGTCTTCAGGTCAAGCTTCCACAGGCCAAAGTTGTAGCCTTTGCTGAAGATATCGCGAGCCTGTTTGCCCAAATCGCTATACGATGGAGGTGCCATCTGTTAATAAAATAAAAAATGATAAATATAAATTAAGCATGTTGCGCACACATATTTATCGTTAAACAATTTCATTTAAACAGTCGGCAATTGCGTGAAACTAGCGATTAGATTAACAACTCTTTATCTAATCTGACAAAAATTTCACCAATGCAATTATTCATATAGTCATTAAAACGCTTAAAATTGACCTGATTAACAAATTCAAAGTTGTTATCGAAAACACAATTGGAAATTTGCTGTGGTTAAAAATAAACACTGAAAGTGAAGGAACTTTACGATACTTTGGCTAAATGTCAATTTCCTCGGTAAACTTAATGCGGAAAAATAGTGAAAATCGCTTTCAAGGCCCAAACAAAAGTGCATCCAACTGCCAAGTGTGCCCAAATCTGGCAAAGAAACTACACATCTATTTACTCGCTGTATGCATGTGTGTGAATGGCGGGTCAACGCACGTTTGCTGCGATGAGAGTGAGGAAAATATATTGAGAGAGCGTGAATTAGTGATGAGAACGCGTTTTAGCTGCAAATAATCGTGCAATTGATGACGCACCGTGTGCCAGTCGTTTGAAAGTTGCTAGATATTTCAATCCCCATATATATGTATGGCATATATATATCGTACCTCTCTGCGCCTTAGTTTTTCTCTCAATATATTATAAGACCAATACTTTTGGCTATAATCAGCCATTGTTATATATGTAATTCACACAAATACGTATTTATGAAACTGAAATTGAGTTTAATAGCACTTGGCCTACTGTGCAGCATATCTCTGTTTCTGTTTACTTTTTGTTGGTGGCGATCCGTTAATTTCTGCCAGCAACACGACGTTCATTGACCAGTCGACGCAAATACACAATACATACATATGTATACGTTGTGTTTGAACCGATAACTTGGACATTACATTGCTGTTTTAGTTTTTAACGTCACATTCCTTTTGTGTGCACAGTCGTGGCGTTTATAACGATACAAGTGGCTGCTAAATATGAGAGCAGACAGAGAATAGCGAACAACTATTATACTAGGCTAGATTGGACAGCGGCCAAACGTCAGCAAACTGCCAAACAACAAAAGAAATTAGACGAAAAGAAGAACAAGTTTTGCAAACAAATATGAAAAAACTGAGCACGGCATAAATATGCGCTGTGATGTAATAGGCCTAAATCAGCATGGACAAATTGTGTGATTAAACAGGTAATCGCATTTAAAAATTGCTCAAAATTGCAGCTTGACCTTGATAATATGCCCAACTCCAAATTAATACATAAGCAGTAAGTTTGTGTTTAAATTGCACAGGTGAGCTTCAGCTGCAAATAGTGGGCGTGAGTCGTTACGCAACAATATCCAGCAACATGAAATGCACATAACAAAAAAAGGCAAAAGGTGTCACAATTAAGCAACTTATCGATTTTTCGTGACGTGAGCCTCCGCCACCCCTAGCTTAAATTGACATTAAATCTTGTTTTTATTCTAGTTACTCATCACATGACCAGATTTGATGTTTAACAAGCTAAATTTGATAAGCCAAATGGAATTCATGTGATACAGAATAGCAACGATAGGTGACGATTTGATCACAACAAAATTTTTTTAGTGCAGAGCAGGCGACATGTTACGTAACAGGAAAGTGGACTGTTGCCGGCGGCGGCAGCTGCAAAATTGTGCGAAACAAAATTGTGGAACTCGTTTGTTGCTTGCTGTTTTTTTTTTTTTTTGCCGGCTGGTTTTATTAATATTGATTTTGGTCACACATAATTCTTATCAATTAGTTTATATTTAAAATAGCATAAGCACGATGTGCAAACCCTTTTGCACTTATGTGTGTATAAGATATATATATATATATATATATATATGTGTGTAGGTGTCTGTGTGTATGAGCGCTTCGTGTCTACTTGCAAATTTTTCTTTTGGAGGTTATGAAATCACTAGTGACAAGAAATCAGTTTCACTTCGTATTTTCATGCACAATCTATGCGTATTCTACCGATATACACTTTGCTAATGTCTTGCGTAAGTTGTACTTACTTTAAGAAGAACGTTTATTTAGGCTGCTTGAGCAATGTGCAACGCAGGAACAAGACGACAACGACGACCGCACAACGTACACCACAAAATTGATTTGGAACTCAAAATGTCAGTGTGGCCAGCTCAACGGATCGCAAAAATACGTTTTGCTTACAGCTGAAATATACTATAATAAAACGAGAAAATGGGCAGTGGTCACCTTCATTTCAGCACTTCTCTTTGGAAAATATTGTCATTTTTGAAAATTAAATAAAAATTGTTGCTTAACTTATTTATGGCATTAACATACCATGCGCAGTATACAAATATATGTAGAAAGCATTGATTCGAATTGTAAAATAGTTTTGGCGCCAAACTGTATTTGAATACAAATTCACCAAACGTTCAATCAAATGATTTATTAATTGTAGACTTTTTAATTCAATAAAATTAGTAAAATTACAAAACAAAAATCGTCTGTACACACTCATTTATGTGTAAACAAATTTAAAGTCCTATAGAGCAGGTGCTACTCCCCATCAACTAATGCTTATCAATTAGTTTATATTTAAAATAGCATAAGCACGATGTGCAAACCCTTTGCACTTATGTGAGTACGTACGTATGTATAAGATATATATATATATATAATTGTGTGTGTGTGTATGCATGTGTGTGTGTGTATGTTTGTGTGTGTGTGTGTGTGTGTGTATGTTTGTGTGTGTGTGTGTGTGTGCGTGCATGTGTGTGTATGTATATGTGTGTGTGTGTGTGTGTGTGTGTGTGTGTGTGTATGTGTGTGTGTGTGTATGTGCGTGTGTATGTGACGGCTTCGTGTCTACTTGCAAATTTTTCTTTTGAAGGTTATGAAATCACCAGTAACAAGAAATCAGTTTCACTTCGTATTTCATGCACAATTTATACATACTCTCCCGATATACAATTTGCTTATGTCTTGCGTAAATTTTACTTACTTTAAGAAGAAAGCTTATTTAGATTTTTTGAGCAATGTGCAACGCAGGAACAAGACGACGACGACCGCACAACACACACCGCAAAATTGATTTGGAGCTCAAAATGTCAGTGTGACCAGCTCAACGGATCGCAATAATACGTTTTGCTTACAGCTGAAATATAATAAAACGAGAAAATGGGCAGTGGTCACCTTAACTTAAGCATTTATATTTGGAAAATATTGTCATTTTTGAAAATAATTAAATAAAGTTTGTTGCTTAAGACAAGCAATGTGTTGTTCATTTAACTTATTTATGGAATTAGCATACCATGCGCAGTATACAAATATATGTAGAAAGCATTGATTCGAATTGTAAAATAGTTTTGGCGCCAAACTGTATTTGAATACAAATTCACCAACCGTTCACTTAAATGCTTTATTAATTGTAGACTTTTTAATTCAATTAAAGTAGTAAAATTACAGAGATAATCGTATGTACACCCTCATTTATGTGTAAACAAATTTAAAGTCCTATAGAGCAGGTGCTACTCCCCATCAAGCAGAATAAAACTTTGTTGTACTTTCATCTATTTTTAGAACTAAAAAAAAAAACAAATATATGTGAGTTGCCGTTCTCTGAAACCGAATTGCATTCAATAAAAATCTCGCATTTGGGAGCTGCAGCAGCGGCGCCATCATGTTGTTGAAGGCTCGTCTGGAGCACGACACAGTCTACGGCCGTTGCCTGGCCACATCGGAGGCAGTGGAGCGTGGCGAACTTGTCGTCGAGGAGTTGCCCTTCGCCTATGGCCCCAAGCGTGAAAGTGGCATTGTTTGCCTCGGCTGCTATCGCTATTTGCAGTTTGGCGAGGATGGTGACTCGCTGGATCGCTGCGAGCTGTGCGACTGGCCGCTCTGTGGAAATTGTGCGGATGATGCCAGCAGTGATCATCGGGGCGAGTGTCAGGTTTTCGGAACGGCACGTGTCACATTTGCCGGCAATGTTGGCGAGGATGGCGTCTGTCCCCAATTGGATTGCATAACACCATTGAGGTTAGTTTGTGGATGACCAAGGGGCGGGAGGCCACCGAGAGCTGCCGTCGCTCAAAAACCACAACAACAAAATAACCAAAAAAAATGTAAATTCAAAAATCAAAAAAATTGTTGTCAGTTAGCCAACAATTTAGGTAGGCTGTGCCAAGAATTATGCGCCCGCTGCAGAGGATGATGTTGATTATGAGCTGTGAGAAGCGGCGTCGGCGTCTTTAGTCAGTTCGGCGTCATGCGAGGAACGCCAGCAGTGCAAGTAAATCGCACGGCAGTCGAATGGAGTCGTGTCTATGGCCGCTATCTGGTGGCCAGCGGATCAGCGACTCAGGGCGAACTGCTCGTCGAGGAGCTGCCGGTGGCGATTGGGCCCAAGTGCAATGGACCCGTTGTCTGTCTCGTCTGCTATCGGCCAGATGTGCCGGAGCGTTGCATCCACTGTGGCTGGCCCTTGTGCAGCGCCTGCAATGAGACTGAGGCAAATCTCCACGCGCAGCTCGAGTGTCCACTGCTGCTGGCGTCCCGTGCCCGTTTCTATGAGATGCCCACGGGCAGCCGCTACTGGCCCCAGCTGGACAGCATCATGCCGTTGAGGTGCTCTGACTCAGAATCAAAAATAGAAATAATTTTGCCAGATTTTTGATATACAAACCAATGGATTTGAGCACATTTTAAAATACATATTTAATTAAATTTAAATTTAAATTTCATTTAAATTTGAATCACTTTATTCATTATACATTTGTGAATATAATTTCGTTAAATAGTTTACCAATAATCGTACAATTAACTTAAAATTAAATTTGTATTTAATCAAAGTCATTTAAATGTGATACAGATTTGAATGGCGATGATTAAAAAGACATTCAAATTTTAATTAATTGTACGACAACTGATCATCTCTGATTAAATACACAAATTGATTACATTTGAGTGACGCTGATTAATTATAAATTTTATTTAATATGTACTTTAAAATTAACTTTACGATAAGTCAATCGATAAACTCTTTACCAGAATTACATTCAAATATTTATAATGAATAGAAAAATGAACATCATTTATGTATTTCAAGAACAGAGTATCACATTTAAATGACGCTAATTAAACATAAATTTATCACATTTAAATAACGCTGATTAAGTAGAAAATTAATTTAATTTAATTGCACGATGATTGATAAACTATTTAACGAAATTATAGAAAAAAATTAACATAATTTATATATATCTAATACAACTTGGTCTCTCTGCTTTCTGCGTTATAGAGTGCTGCTGGCAAAGGAGGCGCAACCGGAACGTTGGCTCAACGAGGTGGCGCCCATGGAGCATCACGAGGAGGCACGTCGCGAGAATGCCGAAATTTGGCATGCGGATCGTGTGAATATAGCACAATATTTACGCGGTCCATGCAAACTGGCCGAGCGCTTCAGCGAGGAGCTCATCATGCAAGTGGTCGGCGTGCTGGAGGTGAACGCCTTCGAGGCACGCACCACCAATGGTTATCCGCTCCGCTGTCTGTATCCCTACACGGGCATTCTGGCCCACAACTGTGTGCCGAACACGGCGCGAAGCATTCATCCCAGCGAGGGCTACAAGTGAGCGACATTGAAATATCTGTTAAGGAAACTTATTATTTGATTATTTGCATTTAGAGTCCGCTTGCGTGCCATGGTTGATCTCGAGGCGGGTCAGCAATTGCAGCACAGCTACACATACACCTTGGACGGCACCGTTCAGCGGCAAGCGCATCTGCAACAGGGCAAATACTTTCGGTGCAGCTGCAAACGCTGCCTGGATGCCAGCGAGCTGCAAACCCATTTCTCCAGCTTGAAATGTGGACAGTGCACAGAGGGTTGGCTGCTGCCCAAACAGCCCACAGGTATTCAAATATGAATTCAAATCTGTTGAGTAACCAATATTTAGTTGGCCTTCTGCAGGAGCTTAAAAATAGCTACTCACAGAATTAATCGCATTTCTCTGCTAAGATTTGTTTCACAACTCGGAATTCGTTTTTAAAAATTGGGCTTTATGCCAATTATAAAAGTGGAATCCGAATTTTTTGAGGACACCTATTTCTGGACATTCAAATGGGTGTGAAGACAATAATTTGGAGCCAAGCACTATGCATGACTGCTTTTTTAGTTCATTTATTATTACTCAGTAACGTTTCTTTTAGCATTGTTACCAAGTAAATTTGTCTGATTTCCATCATTCCAGAGACTGCTGTGTCATTTGATTTCCTAATGAACCAATGCGAAGATTTCCCCATTTTAAAATTTGACTATTCATTTTGCACTTACTACAATAATACCAGACAATAATCAGTTGAGGAAAGACTTTTTTGAATGTTAATTGGTAATTTTTTCCTTGATCTCAGAGCTTATATATATATTCTATCTGCTATCCTTGGCCCTGTAGCGACGTCCTTGGCCCATTTAATACGGTTCGATTTATGATAATGAATATATTCAAAACTTACCTCTTGAAAACAAAATCAACTGAGAAATTAAGGCTTTCTTCAATTTATGCAACTATTTCACTTTTAACAAAATTGTGGGCCAAACCAATTGACTTAAGCCCAACACTTCTGAGTATTAAGAAACAATATCGCCTTAAGAAATGCACAAGTTGTGTCCAGGTGTGTCAATCCAATCCAAATAAAAGCTATAATTTAGTGCAGTTAGAGTAGAGTATCAGCTAGTCGGCGCACTCACTATGCTCACCTTGCATTTTGCAGCCTTGGAGAGCAGCTGGCAGTGCAGTGCCTGTGACAACACAACCAGCAGCCAGGATGTGCGTGAGATTGTGGAGACCCTGCAGGCCGAGGTGAATGGGGTGCAGGCGCTGGAGATGGGTGCCAAGCGGCTGGAGGAATCGGAGCGTTTGCTGCGCAAATACAAATCGCTGTTGCATCCATCGCATTACATTGTCACCGGATTGCGGCAGCTGCTCATCGAGATGTATGGGCGGGTGCAGGGCTATGAGATGGTGCAGCTCTCGGATCAGTTGCTAGAACGCAAGTCATCGCTGTGCCGCAAAGTGTTGCGGGTGCTGAACGTATTTGAGCCCGGACTGAGTCGGTCGCGTGCCATGAATCTGTATGAGCTGCATGTGCCGCTGGTGCTGCTGGCCAAGAATGGCTTCATTGCCGGCACACTGAGTGGCGGCGAGTTGCGTGCTCGGCTGGTGGATGCCATCGATTTGCTCAAGGAGTGTGTGGACATATTGCAGCACGAGGATCACGGCTCGCAGGAGGGCATCCTGTGTGGTGTGGCCAAACAGGCGCTACAACAGCTCACGCTAAGCGTTGAGGGCCTTGGCAGCGAACTGGACTAAGTGGAAAATCAATAAATTTGAACTTTTTGTGAAAAAACAAGGCATATGTTTATCATTCAATTTATTGAAATCTATGCACATCTATATATACATATATCTATAGTTGAAGATTCGCATATGTATTGGTTTTTGCTGGCTTCGGGAGACCATCGAGAGATAGAAATTGAGAGTTTGTTGCCTGTTCAATAGAAACAATTTGCTTAATTCTCAATTGGAATTGTGTGTTTTACATATTAAGGCGTTCCTTGGATGAGTTTCGATCATCCTGCAATGATAACTGCAATTTTTCGTCACAATAGGAATAATTGAAGACAATTGGAATTCAAATTTCTTGACATTCACTGTTCTGTACAATATATATCAAAATTATATTATATTTAAAAATTGTCTATATTCAAATGATAGAAATCGATTGAATTAATTTCAAAACTAAGCAAAGAATTTTCATAAATGACAATTACAAAATGTTGAAGTTTATTTTCTTCATTGTTTACATTTGATATAACTTTCTTAAAAGTTGTCTGTTGCATTGTGATATAAAATATAAAGCATTGGTATAAAAAAAATTATAAATCTTTAAATAATCTATTTGCATGAACTAATTTATTATGATACATTTAAGGACCTATGCAGCAAAATATTGTAAATTCGTTTTGCAGCAGCCTAGTTTTATTTTTATATAACATTTGATTGCAGATAGGAAACAAAATTGCACGTTTCATTCCAGCATAAATCGAATTACTATTCAATAATGTAATAAGCAATAAAATTACAATAGTTAAAACAATATTTTGCTTTGTTCACAATCAAACTAAATAGGTCTTATAAATAATATGAGCTATTACCGCATACACTATTGCCTGGCATTTAATGTTTATGTTTTTTTTTTTTTTTTTTTTGGTATATGAATTATTTTTGCTCTTAAATGCTTGAATGATTTTTGTTTTTTTTCTTTTGTTTTTCTTTACACACACATATATATATATATATATATATATATATATATATTGTATATAGCTGAAGATCTGGTTCTACGTATGTAGATGAAATTACAGTTTCTTTTAAAAAATATCGAGTTTCTGTTGAGTATGTGTCGTGTCTTGCCTGGTGCACTAATTAATGATTAATGAATGTGTTAATTAAAACCTTGGAATCTTTGTATATAATACACACAACAAAGCGACAAGGGTGGGCGTTTCACAGAGTTATAAAACATAAACAAAAAAAGGACCTCACATGTCTACAATACAGAATACAAACATAATACATACAAATCAAAAATGTTGATTATCACACGCCTTTCCTAAACATCATGGCTGAGCAGCGGCGTATCGTGATACCGTGAGCCGTGATTTAGAGTCGCGCACGGCAACAGCCAGAGACCGGGATGACCGCGTCCAAATACGTCTGCAAGCAGTTGATATTTACGTCGATTGGGGCGATAGGCGCCCTTCTGCTGTATCGCCTCAACGGCCGTCTCATCGTACAATATGGCATGCAGCTGATCCACCATTATCGCCGTGACAAACAATCCAAAGAGCGCCGATTCCAGCAGCAAGATTACCGAGTGAATCCTAAGCATAGACAAGACACCATTAATACATACACTCATTACTTAAATTAGTAGTAAATTAATAACAGTTAAAGTACAAATTGTGACTCACATTCGTAGCTGCGAGTCGATAACATTTTGACTGCACTCCGTGCAGGGCCAAACCCAAGAGCCTAGTATCAGTGCGACGGAATAGAGTGAAAGTATGCCGACATAGACGAGAAATTGTAGAAAATACTTTTGATTGCGTTCGCCGACACAGTTATTAATCCACGGACAATGATGATCCATGCGTCGGATGCAACGTTTGCAAATCCGACAATGATGGGCACGTGGCGGCCTGTATGTCTCGCAACGGGTGCATACCGTCCACTCGCTGCCATGGCCATTGCCAGGAGGATTGTGTTTGGTGCCATTGTTCGTGGTATGCAGATCGGAGAAGTCCAAACGATTGGCAGGCAGCGGCACAACGCCCGGATCGGAGAAGACCGCCTTCAGATGCGACATGCCCAGCAAGAAGACGACCGTATTGAAGAGCACAACATGAAACGGCGCCCAAATACTGCAAAACAAAAACCAAAGCATATAAATATAGTATACATGTAGACCAAATAGTGTGTAACTCACCTGAGTGGCATTGTTGTGAGTATTATCCAGCGCGTGACAACATAATCCGCATAGACAACTGCGCCATAGGTGACAATGAGGCAGGCAATGCCACAGGGATCCCGTATGAATACCATATTTAAAAATATTGGCTTTCTATTTCCACAGTGTGAGTGTATGTGTGTTTGACTCTGTGCGGCTCTTAATTGAATTACAAATCGAAGGTGTCTCTGAACCTTTTGCCCCTTTCCATTTAGCGAGCCGAGTAAATACTATCGTTGCTACACTGCAGCTCCTCTCCGGCTGCTGGCAGCAACTCGCAACACAGCGCACTTCTTAATTTCCGCAAGTGTTTTTGGACTTTCTCTATGTATTAAATATTATTTAGTATTTCATTTTTACGCGTTTTGAAGGATTCATTCATTTATTTGTTGCTATTTTTCGATTACAAATTTTTCACCCCAATATATTTAGGGGGCACACACGACACAATCGGTTAACAGACTGAAATTAATCGTTATCATACAACTGAATTTGTCATACTTTTTATTATAGACACAAATATAATATTGAAAATAATAAAAAAAAAACATTGTTATTATTGTAATTATGTCATAAAATATATCTAGTATTTATTGGATTAAAACCTATAGATCTACAAATTTTTATTGCTAAATATTTAAGGTCAGTACGCAAAAAAAAATCAAAATCCACACTGTTGCCAAACTGTTGAAATGTGTGGATCGTATAAAGAGCTTTTCGGATTTTCCTTGCTTTCACCGATAGCTTTTAATAATTGTATAATTTAACTTTCGGTATGGAATAGCAAATTTTGAATACATTAGTTTTGCCTGGAGCATTAAACACACTTTATATCCACATTTGATTATGTTCCCACTGCTTTGCTTCTATGGTAAAAAAAAATTAAATTCGCGCCCAGCATTTTCAATGCATTGGCAACATTACACGTTGCACAAATTCAAATGACAACTCTAAAAAAATGGCGCCGCAGCCCATTTTCTTATTGAGTTAAAGCAAAAAGTGATTTTTGTAAGCCGTTAAAATAGAATAAACTAAATTAAAAATTATTAATAAACAATATATTACAATAATAAAAGCAATAAGTTTAAACTGCTCAGACTTAAGCAAAGTTAGCGGGAAACCAAGGAATGAAAGCTTCAAGAATATCTAATAAGAATATTGCTCTTTGCAGTTGGACAACAACAAAGGCTGTATTTGATTTTCAAAATGCCGCCAATTAAACGCAAATTTCGCGCTTTTCCCGCAGCAGGCAGCCAAATTGGCATTGATGGAATTTTACCGCCGCCGGGCAAAGGTTTGAGCAGTCGGCTGTCGGCGCAAGTAGGCAACAACATTGAAGGCAACAAGGAAAATATTCAAATCCGCAGCAAATCCAAAATACCTAAATTACCCATACCAAAAGATAAAATCAAGCGCACAGCGCTGGGTAATTTAACCAACAAGGCAAAGCTGCATCCAAACGATGAGGAACAGCAGACGCAGAAGCAGACGCAACTGCCCAAGAAGGCGACGAAGGAGCAGCGAAACGCGCTCCTCGATGCTGAGAATCTGATCGTGTTCTTTTCCAACAAACCCATGCCGATGCCATATGCTATTGCCGGATTAAAGTGGAGCCTTGTGGACCCAGCTGTGGATATGGAGGATTTTGGATGCCGAACCTTTAACGATTGGTTCCAGGTATCATTTAGCGCCGGGGATATGTTCAACTATCTGAGACAGACTGAGCCAATGCAATTAGTCCATGATTATATGCCACAGCAAATCCATTTGACAAGAATGATGAGATCTGGTCTCATTAACTGGATGATCCTGGTGCAGTTGAAGCTGCAACTGAAGCCGGAGACACCTTATCTGGCCGTTAGACTCGTTGATCTCTATTTGTCCCAGAAGCTGATCGGAAAGGAGAAATTTCAGCTGCTTGTTTTTGCTGCTTTTCTGATTGCATGGAAATATCAAAATTATCAGTTGAATTTGATTCAGGAATTTGTAAAGATTGGAGCTGGTTGGCACAATCAGGATGAGCTCATCCAAATGGAGTTGGGCATATTGTGCATCATCAGAAATGGCCTTGGGATGCCGCTATCTTACACATATTTGCAGCTGTGTGCGGGGATTGTCCAGGAGACCACATTAATCCTGGCCCAATATATATTGGAGTTGTCGCTGACGGATTACGAAATGATTGGATGCAGTGGCTCACAGCTGGCATCGGCTGCTCTCTTTATGGCCTTGCGCATGCATGGAGGCAATACCAATCTTAATCAGTTGACCTGGACAAGAACATTCGCTGACCACACGGGTTATAAGTTGGCAGACTTTGCCGGGATTGTCCCATTGCTAAATGCGGTACTCCATAAGAAATCGCAGTCCAAAATGATGGCGACTCACATGAAGTTCTCGGCAATGAACTGCTATGATGTGACCAAGGTGCCGCTGCTCAGCAATCAGGAGATGTTCCTGCACAATCTCGATCTGAACGACATCAAATTAAATAAATTGAGCAAGACGCCGCTCCTGGACGCTGATGAGACCGTTGGCAAGCGGAACGTTTTCACCCCGGAAGCATCCGCTACGTGGCAACCAGTGCAGCTGCCCATGATCAAGATGCCTCCATCAGCAGCAACTGCCCTTAAACCGATGCGCCTCATCTTCAATGATTCTAACAGCACTCAGAACAGCTCCAGCTGCAATTCAATGTGTCTGCAATTTGATTTCAGCATACCGCCTTCCTATAGTTTCCTGAGCCAGTGTGCCAGCTGTGCCCAGGTCAAGATGTCCACATTGAACATGGCCCGATATATTCTGGAGTTGTCGCTGGTGGATTGTGCCACGATTGAATGCAGTGACTCACAACTGGCGTCGGCAGCTCTCTTTATGGCGCTGCGCATGCATGGAGGCATTGCTAATCTTACTAAGCAGACCTGGACCACAACATTGACCAATCATACGGGTCATCAGCTGGCAGAGTTTGCAGAGATTGTCCCGGTGTTAAATGCAACACTTCATGGGGAATCCAGTGCCAAAACCATGGCGACACGCATGAAGTTCTCGCAAAAGATCTTCTATGAGGTGGCCAAGGTGCCGTTGCTCAGCAATCAGGAGATTTTCCCCTACAATCTCGATCTAAATAATAGTATTTTATAACAGATCAAATTTCCATTAAAATTCTTTGTTTCCAGTCCCATTTGTAATCTTTTATGCAGCAAAGCTGATTCTCATTGTTTCCTTATTTATGCAACAGAGCTGACAATCAAAATTAAGACAATTAATAAATTTTACACACATACTTTCACCATCGTTTTTTTTTTTAAGAATTCGTGAAACTATTTTGTTTTTACTGTCCGTGCGTTCAAACTATTTTTCGAGCTGCGTACTGGGCTCAAGACGTACTATAAGTGGGCTGCATGACAAACTGGCATGAACGACAATCGATAGCGGATTTCAGCTGAACACGACACATCGATGGCTGCCACACATCGATATCTTCATTAGTCATTTTTTTACACAAAAGCAAGAGGAAAACGGTACAAGTGAGATTATTCAGCAAATTCGTTGCAATATTTCGACTTAATTAATGCAAATTACAAAACTTTTAATGTACGTAATAAACCAACAGCAGTAACCTGGCAGCTGCCCAATTAGGAGAACAACAAATATAAAAATATAGTGTGTACGTTGTTATTGTGACGCATGAAAATCGATTGCGTAGCAGAGACAAAAACACCAAATACAAAAAAGTGCAAGTGCAACAAATAAATACAGAGTAAATTAACGAAAACGACGACGTAATTCAATAAGAATTACAACAATTACAGCACACATAATTAATAGGCAGCTGAGTGAGCGTCTGTTCAAAGAAATGGGCATATTTGGGCAATCGTCGCCCTTCGACGCCGATGTGGGTAAGTCGCCTCCCCTCACCCCACCTCCCGCCCACCCTTCTCATAACAACACTGTCTGCTTGTAAATGGTTTCAACTGCTGTTATTGTCTTTTACTAATCTTTTGGCTGTTGTGCAAACTGACAACCACCATCCCCCTTCTGAAAACACAAACAAAGAAAATAACTGAAAACAAAATCGAGTCACATGCGTCGCTTTGTCGGGATGCTGCTGCTGCTGCTGCTTCGTCTGTTCATTGAACTGTTCTCTACCTCTCTCTCTCTCTCTCTCTCATCGAAGGTGCGCTTGCAGTCGCTGACCTTGAAGTCGGCGCCACAACCTCCACGTATTCTAACCCCCCAGCAGCAACGCTTGCTTTTTATTATCCTTTCTCTTAGTAGTTTAATACTGTGATTGCTCGATGATGATGAACTCCAAAATTTTGAATTGTCTACAAACTAAAACTTACTTATTCTATGCAATATTTTTATGCTTTGAGATATATGCTCACTGATAATATGTTTAAAACAATTTCACATAATTCTGTTTAAATTGCAACCGAAAGGAAACAAAATTGTAATCTAAAATTAATCTAGTTAACATTACAAAAAATTCATATTACAAATTTTCGCAGTCCAAATAGGCAACGATTACATTCCTGTAATTGCTGCTTTGCTTTTTTATTTGTCATATATTGATACTGCTTTGATTATTTTTGCATTTACTTATCATATTTGCTAGGCTCGCACTGTGAGTCAGACTGCTGCTGAATAATGACTGATAAGCAGAACAACATTGTCTTTCTTAAATAATAATTTATAAGAAAGCAAATCCACAGGCACAGAGAGAGAGAGCGAGAGAGAGAGAGAGAGAGAGCGAGAGAGAGCGAGAGAGAGAGAGAGCGAGAGAGAGAGAGCGAGAGAGAGAGAGAGAGCAAGAGAGAGAGAGAGCGAGACAGAGAGAGAGAGCGATAGAGAGAGCGAGAGAGAGAGAGAAAGAGAGAGCGAGAGAGAGAGAGAGAGAGCGAGAGAGAGCGGGAGAAAGAGAGAGCGAGAGAGAGAGAGAGAGCGAGAGAGAGAAAGAGAGAGCGAGAGAGAGAAAGAGAGAGCGAGAGAGAGAGCGAGAGAGAGCGAGAGAGAGAGAGAGCGAGAGAGAGAGAGAGAGTTTGTTTGTAGTTAAATTGTCAAATGGTGAAATCGGCTCCGCTCCGCTGATGAATTAATTTAATTTGTATTTATTATTCGTGAGTTATTTATTTTCTCGTGAGTTTATTCATTATTTTCATTTAAATACAACCAGAAATCTTATAAATATATATTATTATTTTTGTAATGGAAATGAAATATTAAATTTCAAATTTTTTTCAATTTGCAGAAAAGGCCACCAGCGAGACAAATACGAATGACAATTGGTCGTTCATCCTCGATGTGTGCGACAAGGTGACAACCAATCCGCGCCTGGCCAAAGACTGCTTGAAGGCAGTGATGCGACGCATGGGCCATGCTGATCCCCATGTCGTTATGCAGGCCATCACATTGCTGGATGCATGCGCCAACAACTGTGGCAAGCCGTTCCATCTCGAGGTCGCATCGCGTGACTTTGAAACCGAGTTTCGGCGACTGCTCAGCAAAGCGCAGCCAAAAGTCTCATTGGTAAATCCACAACCCTTCCCCTCATTACGATTCCCTGTTTCATATTGGATATTTGCAGAAAATGCGTCAAGTGCTGAAGAACTGGGCCGAGAGTGATTTCAAGAATGATCCGGAACTGAATCTGATACCATCGCTGTATGCCAAATTGCGCAGTGAGGGTTACGAATTTAGCAATCTGAACGATAAGAGCAACAGCAAGTCAGCGGCAGCCAAAGCGGCGGCTGCCACATTGGCCAAGGATCCGAATGTGGTCAGCAGCCAGCAAGAGGAGGATGACATAGCCAAGGCCATTGAGCTGTCACTGAAGGAGAACAAGGGTAGTCCCAAGCAACAGCATCAAAGTGCTGGCGCTGCAGCAACTGCTGCTGCTGCAACAACAGCAACAACAACAACAACCAGCGGTGCCTATCCCTCGCTATATCCCTCATTTGGCGGCAGCTCCTCCTCGGTCACGCCGAACAATGGCAATGGCATTGGCAGCAGCAGTGCCACCGCCGCCTCTGCCGCTTCATCAGCTCGCACTGTTCGTGCTTTGTACGATTTCGAGGCGGCCGAGGAAAATGAGTTGACATTTTTTGCTGGCGAGATAATCCATGTGGTGGATGATAGCGATGCCAATTGGTGGAAGGGCTACAATGATCGCGGCGAGGGACTGTTTCCCTCCAATTTCGTCACTGCCGATTTGTCTGTGGATCCCGAACGCTTGGACATCAATCAGCAGCAGAAAGCCAATGCTCAGAAGCAGGCAGCCGCCGAGGAGGAAGAGGCGTCGGCGGCGGAGGCGCTGCTGCAACAAAAGACTGAGGCGGCTGCCGCCGCACAGCAGCCCGTCGAAATTGATGAAGCCAAAATCGATCGTTTGCTGCATCTGTTGCACGAGGCCAATCCCGAGGATCCGTCGCAGGATAGCGATGAGATGTTGCGTCTCGAACAGCAGGTCCACCAAATGGGCCCACTCATCGATGCGGAACTGGAGCGTGTAGATCGCAAGCATGCCCAGCTGACACAGCTCTCCAGTGATCTGGTCGATGCCATCAATCTGTATCACACCCTAATGCGTGATGATCGTGCAGCAGCCGCACAATTTGCTGGCGCTAGTTTTATGCCAGGCGGCTTTCCTGGCGCAGCGTTGTACGGTGCCCCCGGGTATCCCAGTGCTGCTGTTGGCGGCGGTTTTCCTACCGGCCAAAGCTATCCAGGCATGCACTCGTCGCTGCCGTATGCACCACAGCAGGCGAACAATGCGGCACCGCCGACAACTGCATCCGCTGTCCAAGGCTATCCCGGACAAGTTCCCATGCCATACCAAAATGGACATGCTCCACAGCTGAACTGTAATTACAGATAGAGTTAACAGGGTATGCCCTTGTAGAGTATATAAGAAGTGCGGATTTTTTGTGGTTTTAGCTAAAAAGAATCTGTTTCCGCTTTGGTTGCCACAATAATAATACACTCTGCAAAGGCATACAATATAATATTTTATTTAAATGATTTCTTTTTAATACAATTTCGTATAAATTTGTAGCGCTGCCGCCTCATCTGACCCAATCGCCGGCTGCGTCTGTGCAGCCACCACATCCCAGCCATCCTCAGCCCATTTATAATGCCCAGCCCACACCAGTCACTACTCAACAGCAGCAGCAGCAGCCAACCACAAATTATCATATGCCACTGCCTACGGATCAGCAGCAACAGCAAATGCCGCCATCGACGCTTCCACAGCAATTTGCTGCCGCACCACCAGGAGCACCACAAATCCAACAGCAGCCGCCGCCTCATGCATACATGTCGCCACAGCATCAGCAGCAACAGCAGCAACATCCACAGCAGCAGGCCTATTTGCCACCAGGCGCAACAGTCCAAGCGCCACAGCAATTCTATGCGCCCAATGGAGCTCCACCGGTTACACAGGGCTATATGGCGCCGCAGCAACCACAGCAACAACAGCAGCAGCCGCCACAACAGCAACAGCAGCCACTTAATCACAATGATCATTTTAGTCAGCTACATCAGCAAATGGCGGCCATGTCGATGGCGCACCTTGGTGCCATGCCACCAGGTGGAGCAGTTGGGCCAGCACCGGTGCCAGCATATCATATGCAAAACGATGCCGTCAAGAATAACATTCCTATCTATCAGCAGCAGCGGTAAAACCGTCAGCCAGCAATCGATTTCTTCACATGGCTCGCATCAATTTGCCAACAAGTCTTTGTTTCTTATTCAACTGTTCCAAAAAATATTTAAACATCATTTTGCATCTATTGTTTGAACTTGAATTTGAGTCTTATAATTAAGGCATCCGAATTTCTCTATTAATTGCCAAATTATCTACTAAAATGGAAATGTCTTTTGGGTTTTTCTTTTTATTTACCAAATCTCGGTTTATTATTTCCAAGAAAATGTCGGTTAACTGTTTGCAGGAGCGCCAAAAAATAAGTTTTTAAATGAAGTGAAGGAAAAAGAAAATGTTTGTTTTAATGCAATCTATAACATATATCATATAAATATTCAATAATATGTATAACTCTATATTGAACGATGAGCAAGAGGAACACAGAACAGAATTCACTATCACTATTATGTATTATGTTTATTCTATTACTATTATAATTATACGATAACAAAAAAAAAAGAAATAGCAACTTTATGCAAAACATTAAATATTGATCAGCTCCAAATGCTGATTAATTATTAATACAATACTTTTATGAACAAGTTTTTCATGCCGTTGTCTTTTCATATAGCGTTAAGAGAACACATTTGGAGCGTCATCTGGCGAAATAAATCAAGATTTAACTTTCGCATATAAGTCAATGGAATGCACGGCAAATTCTATCGTATTGTTTATGGCTACAGCAAGTCGTTTATAAAAACTGTTCTGACTATCTGCTAATTAACAAACTTTATAGTTTTCGGATAGCTACAGAAATCGACTAAAAAGAAATTTGTACCATTATCGAAAAATCTTGATGAGCTGTGCTAGTAACCTGACTGTATTCCTAAGAAAGAAAAACATTTAAGAAAGCTTAAGCTGACATATATGAATTCATTTTAAACGCTATTCTCTTGCTGTTATTTGCTACTATTAGCAAAGTGCAATTTGTTCTTCAACCGTCCGTTACAATTTTTACACCTGCAACAAGAAGCAAAGCGATGTATTTTTATCGAACTATCGAACGATATTTTTCATACGCATTACATCGCACCGTGATATTCACGGTGTTATTGTTGTGAACGACGTAACCTTGTAAATTCGATTACTCTTGCGGCGCCTGCGTAGTCAGCTGTTCGGACTGTAAACAACAATAATTGGCAAATTGGATGCTTTTGCGTCGAATAAATAATTGGGCTAATTGGACACGAGGAAGATCAACACGTAACCATGTGCTCGCTGCACATTGAGGAGGAGACACATTTAGCCGTTATGGGCAGCCGCAACTTGACGCGAACGCCCAGCCCAATGCCGATGCAGAGGCCACCAGATGGAGAACTGACATTGTTCGACATTAGCTGGGCCGATGTCCTGATCCCGAATATGTCCGTTTACCTATCGCTCAAGGATCTTTTCAGTTTGCGCAGTTGTTCGCGCACCGCGTTGCGCTTTGTGGAATCAGCGCTGGAGAAGCGCACCGAGCTCCATTTGTCCGGCAATAATACGGATAACATTCAGTTGGGATTTAAAGTGCTGGCGCGCTGCTGTCGCCGCCTGGAACAGCTGCATTTGGCCAGCTGCAAATGGCTAACGGATGAGCTGCTGCTGCCGCTGCTGCAGAACAACAAGCAGCGACTCAGCGCCGTCAATCTCAACGAGTGCGTCAACATAACCGCCCTTTCCCTGCAGCCCATCATTGTGCAGTGCAAGGAGCTGCGAGTCCTTAAACTATCCAAATGCCAGTGGCTGACAACGGGCGCCGTGGATGCCCTCACTCTGCATCAGAATAAACTGATTGAATTTGACATATCGTATTGTGGCGCGATCGGCGAACGTTGCCTCATCATCTTCTTTCGCAAGCTGAACAAATTGACCGTTCTATCGCTGGCTAATACGCCCAGTGTTACGGATCAGGTGCTCATACAGATTGGCAACTATTGTCGCGAACTGGAACACATCAATCTGATTGGCTGTGCAGCCATCTCCGACTACGGTGTTCAGTAAGTACATCTTTTACATCCACGCGCTCGTCAAATTAGAGCTAGCAGCAATTGGCAACAGTTTTCAAAATACTTTCGAGGAGGTAATCTAATTTGGGAGCGTATTTGTGCATAGCGTGTGTGTGTCTTCTGTGTGGCTCCTCAATGACGGCACACTGCATCTGCGTCTGCATCTTTTGTTGTTTTTTTTTTTTAGCGGTCTTGGGGAGCGGTGCATGCGCTTGCAATCGCTGCTCATTCAACGCTGCCATCGGATCACGGAGCGCTCGCTGGCGCCACTGCGTCAGCGGGTGAAGATTGATCGGCCACGTCCGCGGCAGGATGTGCACAATGCGCACAACTTGAACGATTTCTTTCCCAGTGATTTTCTTGTTTACTAGTCGCATCCACAATTCTCTCTCTCTCTGCTCTCTCTTTCTTTTCTCTTGTCTTCTTTCCCCTTCTCTGCTGCTTTCGAGTGCAGCGCGCTGACCAACTGCTGTCCACAATTGCAATCGCTGATGGTGCAACGTTGTCCTCTGGTCACTGAACGAGTCCTGGCGCCACTGCGCGGACGTCTGCACATCGATCGACCGAGCATGGGCTACAATATGCCTGCCATGCATCATCGCCTGTATCTTCAGGTGTGAAAGCCACACACAACACAATCACTAAATAAACCAAAACAAACATTACGATTGAAGCTATGCTCAACTCTGTCTCGGAATTATGGATGCGATCAATTTAGCTTAATAATATTGTTCTTAGCTTAAGCTATAACTTTGTTAACATTCATTTAGGCTATGCAAAAATACAATATAGTAACTAACATACTCTGGCTAAAAGAACGAAGCTTGTTCATTGAACTTAATCAATCATAAGTCTAACTTTGTATACGAGTATATTTTATGTAGATATATTCTTGGCAACACACTTATCCGTCCATATCAGACACATAAAGAGTCTCTACACATTTTAAATAAAATTTCACATTTTAATATGTTTTTTAAATTTCTTTATATTTTTTTACAAAGTAAGCTCTTTTTTTTATCCGATTATCAAGCCAACATTTATATTTAAAAAAAGGATGTCTCTATTATTTTTTAATTGCAGCAGTGTTATTTGTTAAAAGATATATAAACTAATTGTCGCACTTCAAAGTGCTCAATACTTGACAGCTTATATTATTATTTTACTTTTTATTTCTTTCTATATATAAATTTAATGCCACCCAGCTCCTAGTTCTGCACAAGTTAAAATTCAACGCATATTCAACAATAATTTCCAGCTTTTTTTTTTACTTAAATACGTTTAAGAAAATATCTAAAAAAAAATGCTATTAATAAGCGTATAAAATTGAAATTATAAGCGTATAAAATTCAAATTGTGTGCATTAACATTTCCAACATCATTGTGCTGATATCAGAGGCGAGGAACTCGAGGTAGATTTCGTTGTAGCGTCTCCAGCTAGCCTCAACTGCTTAAGGTCATCGGTGCCACGCCAATGTTCATGGAGTTGATTGAGGTTCGCATAGGCGGCCATGGAGATATTCAGGCTGGGCATAACATCGTTCAAGCCCGGCTCACCAATGAACGCCAGTCCACAGAGGCCCAGGTACGTGTGGAATGGATCTGGCGTGGATCTTGGCCATTTGGCAAAGCCACCAGTCAGTCCATCCTGTGTGCTCAGTATAAATTCACGATTCTTTGCATAGTCGGTTAGCTTGAAGCCGTTCAAAATACGCAATGCGGCGCCAATCCAAAACGAGTAACACGTATCCACGGGCTTATTGGGCCTGCCCTGAAACCCATCCATTTGACGAAAGACAAGCCAACGCTTAATGCGCTCCACTGTCGTCGCATCCAGCCGATGCAGCTGACCGCTCAACTCCAATGCGGCAAGGGCACAAAACGTGGTGCCACCGTGTGATTCACCCTCCAGCTCCTGACTGAAACCGTAATCATAGCGCAGGCTGCTCATTATAAACTGAAACATGGTCTCCTTGTTGACGCTGCCCCAACAGTCGAGCATGTAGCAAATTGTGGCAGCACAATACACAAAACGCATATCATTCTCACTGCCATCGATGCAGGCACTGAAGCTGCCATCCGCATGCTGCACAGCGGCCACACCATCAACAACAGTCTGACGATCCAGTCGGGACAGATCGTCGCCCAGCGTCACTAGCACTGCGATGCTCGTGTATGTCATGGCCAAATGGCCCCATTGATATTTCCGCATGCATTCCAGCACCTCAACGTCCTCGGTTTGGGGTAACATGGCTCGGCAACCCTGTAAACAATAACCCATAATTAATTGCTATTGATAAATGAGTACAGTAAAAGTGCTAATGCATGTCTTAAAAAGGCATGTCTGATAAGCGCTTGATGTGATAAAAAATACAAATGCGATAAGGGCATCTTTGGAATATGCTGCTGTTGTTATTATGCATGAGAATAGTTGCTCAGAGTATCTATAAGAACGATTCCGGTTTTATTTACTCATTCCGAATGCAAATCAAAACAAATACGTAGCAAATGTGTTAATTAACCAATACTTCACACAATTAATTTAAATCATAAATAATCCAATTTACTGCTCAAAAATTCATCCTATTTTTCTGCTTTTACGGAAAATTTAGTCGTAATCAATAGAAAATGTTGTATTTTAAGAATTTCATTCTTCGTCAAGCTAATGTTTTATAAGCTTTCAATAGGTTGATCAAAGTTTACAGAATATTAACGCTAAACAATAAAATAAGATATAATTTAATTGTCTACAACACTTATTCAATCTTTGAAAAATATATTATTTGCAACGAAATAATTGCTTCCTTCTTTTACGCTATTAAAAGTTAAATTTATTCGATATTTACAGAAGAAAAATATTCAATATAAATTGATATTCTTTATTTGTTTCTCTTATTGGGAATAACACTTTTTGTAGTGTAATTTTTATATATTCTATTCAAATTATAGGGGCAGTAATTCATGGAATTAAACTTGATTAAACCAACACCAACTGGCTTTAATTGTTGACGTTAACGTTATTTAAATGTGTGTAATTTATAACAATAACATTGGCGAATTGTGGAAGCCGAGAGCGAGCGACTGCCGCAGTGGCTGCTGCTGCGCCCCACGTAGAAAGATAAGGCTTATTTGCCATTGCCTTGGTTGGTTTGAGGTTGTTTAACTATCATATCTGACTAGCTGGCTGGCTGACTGACTGACTGACTGACAGAGAAGTATTTATGCTCACCATAAAACCGGCTTGTTGCTTTTCATTGTCGCGTGGGATGACAAGGCCGCCGTATGTCCAATCGATGATGTCCTTGCGCAACTGTGGCGTTATTAAATGCAGAGAGTTGAGTACATCCAAGCCGCAGACGGCAAAAAACACTATTGTGCTCCTGTGTAGTTAAAATGCTTTTACTTATTAGTTATGAAGGAATAAAGTATCGAAGGATATAATCCTCACCTGGTGTTGTCGTGCGAGGACATCCGGGCCGGCAACAAGTGCAGAAAGCGCACCAAGTGCTTGGCATGCTTCGAGAGCAGCATGGGCTCTGGCTCGGAGGGATCCGTCATATCTACAATGTGATAGGACATGATTCTAATTTATTTTTAATTCTTCACTTCGTCTTTTGTTTATCTTTATATGTGTGTGATTTGTGTGTGTGTGTCTCTTATGACTAAGCGCCGTGGAAATTTGCATTCAGAGCTGAGATCGCTGCCACAGTGCGCTGCTTAATGGCCGGGAACTGGGCACGCGTGTGCATTTAAATAGCCAAGCATACATTACCTTGTTGTTATATTATAAGCCGGTTTTTTGCATCGCTCTCATGTAAAATATAAAAGAAAAAACGCAACAGTAATGCTTGCTTACGTATTTTACACTTCCATATATCGATAGCAACGATAGTTAATTATTGTAACACATCGCAACCATCTCTAATGTCGCCTATGCCCTGTGAATGTCAAAATCCAAAACAGATGTTTTCAACCGCATTGCATAGTTATTTTTTTTTGTAAATTTGTAAATAAATTGCACTTAAAAAAAAAAAAATAATTCAAAATGCGCATAACACAATATTTAACTAGTAAACTGAAGAACTTTTCAAATCTGCCCAAAGAGTACATCGAGCGCAGCAAGAAGCAGGTAATGGGATTTTGTGTTTTCAACTCATCAACGTTTTTAGAGCTCACGTAACAGCTGGAGAACCCTTATGGCTTGGGAGTTTAAATTATTTAATGCATTTCAATAATGTGTGAAATCTATTCAGGTCTATTGGAAAACACCACGCGAAATAAATTATTTACCACGCACCGTTGAGCGCAAGCGATTTCGCTATACCACAAATCGTTCATGGACAGGTCAATTTCGGCAACAGAATATGCCGGGTACAATGCGAAAAAAGGTGTTTGTGGAACCAGTTGGTAAGCCGGTTAATGTTTTATATATATTGAAAGAAAAACTTAAATATATACAAATTGCTTTCGCAGAGGACTGGAGCTTCTTCCGTGGCGATCGCATTGAGGTGCTCGTTGGCAAGGACAAGGGCAAGCAGGGCTTAATCACTCAGGTGATACCTGAACGCAATTGGGTTATTGTCGAGGGCATCAATTGGCATTATCGGCGTGTGGGCGCCGATAAAAAGTTTCCCGGCATAACCATTAAATCGGAGGCGCCACTGCATGTCACCAAAGACATACGCCTGGTGGATCCATCCGATCTGCAGGGCACCGAATTCGAGTGGCGCTTCACGGAGGAGGGCGATAAGGTGCGCGTCTCGTTGCGTTCCGGTCGCATTATACCCATACCGGAGACAAATAATCAAACACACGATTACAAAACGCCTAATGCGTACATTGAGCGCGAAAAGGATACACCAGCTGCCGTCGTCAGCGAGATCACTTTCCAGCCAAAGTTGTCCACGTTCGAAATGGACATCATGGAGGAAATGGGCATTAAGGAGGAGCGCACACCGGCCAAGAGCTATTGGTATTAGACATAATTCTATTGCTTGTTTATTAAAAAATACAAACATAAAAAGTGTAATTCGATTTACTAGCAAATTTTTACTTTCAAATATTGGCTACAATTTGTCACAACTAGCAACAATTTTTAATACAATTTACTTCGGTAAATGTTTAAAGCTAAGAAAAAATTAATTACTTGGCTGCAACAAAAATGTGTTCATTTGCGTGCCGCACCAAAAACCTCCTCGCGATGATCTCGCAGTGTTCTGGCCAATCCCCGCACGGTTTCCTCCGCCTTGTCAAAGTCCGAGCGCAGCGTTTTATGAAAGGTGTCATGGTGCCAGGTGCACGTCTTGGAAATATTCGCCTCATAGCTGCTAAAAACCCGACTCGTGTGCTCATAACTATTAAAGTTCACGTAATTGCATTATTGGTGAATCTAAAAATAGGTCGGGCTATTTACCGTGCTGCATTTGCAATGTCCGTTATTAGGTAGGTGTTACAGTGATTGACCGCCAGCACCTGGCGATGGCTCATGTACTTCAGTTCCACATGGGGCAGCGACAATTGCGCTGCCTCCAGCGACGTCAGCGATGCATGCAACAAACTGCGACAATCCAGCGCCGATTGTAATTTCTGTTTCGGATCGCTGCGCAGGAAAATTATTCGATTTGAAATTGTATGAAATGGCAAAGATGACAATAAACTTTTGCAAAAACTTCAACTAAATCTCATCGATCTTCAAGCAATAAAATTTGAAATATGAATTGAAATTTTTAATTGTATTTTCCTTCATTTTGTAGTGTGTATGACACACTTTTATAGATATACTCGTATGTCACTCACATAAGCCTGCCCAGCTGCTGCCACTGTTTCAATGCCTGCGTTGCCGAGTTGGCTGCGGCGCGTAGTAGAAGACCGCAGATGCGCCACTGTTCCAGAGCGCTGCCCAATTTGTCTCGTGTATCGCGTGCCACCTCCAGCTGGGCATCAATGTTCTCCTCGAGCCTGGTCAGATAGGTGCCGCCGCTGATGAAGGCAATAATGCCATCCTGTTTCACATAGAGCTCGTTTAGCTCCGCATAACTTTCGGTCAGTGTTTTGAGGCGTTGCTTGCTATGCTCCCGGAGTTCACCATAATAACGTATGCTGAGCAGGTAGAGAGCCGATTCGCTTAAATTGGCAAAGAAGTCCTCGTGCGTGGAAGCCTTTTGTGGATCCCCAATCACGGCCAGGTTATGCGCCAGCTTAAGGTGGTTTCGTGTAATTAGGACAAATCGAGGCCACACAACAATTAACATACAATGGCTATTATAGTACAGTGGCCACTCGATAACTAGCATTTCTAGATATCACTCATTCTATGGCCATATATTTTCCAACTCAACTTCAACTCGATTAATACGGTATTTAAATTTAAATCAAATTCATGTCAAAATTCTGTTCCACAATAATCATAAATAATAATAATAAATAATAAATAACAAATAATAAACAAGAAATAATGAATAATAACTAATAATAAATAACAATTTGGTAATTTGATTGAAAAAGTCTCCATAGCGAGTGACCACTGTAGCATCGCATTCAGTAGCATTGAGCATGTGGCAAGGCATTAATTGTTCGGCACTCACCTGGGCCAGGTCCTTCGTGGGCGTGTTTGCGACAATTTCGTTGCCACCGCGCTCCGCGCCTAATGTCAGCGGGTAGCTAGTTAATTGATGTGCCACCCGCTCAACCCGCACCTCGCTTGCGTTCGGTGTCGCCTCCGTTCTTGATGTAGTTGTGGTTGGGCGCACCGGGTGCTCCATGCCCTCCAAGCCGAGCATCGCATCACGCTTGGCACGCAGATGCCCAATCCATGCCTCGGCGGTGGCCAGTCGCGGACCCGGACAACTTGCCTCCAATTTGCTGATCTGTTCGTCTAGGCGCACATATTGCTGCACAATCGTCTGGATCGGCAAAGGAATGGATCAGTTCAGCTTAGTTTCGATGAAAGGCGATTTATTGATTTGGATAATTACCGTTACGCGACCATCAGCATTTTGTTGCATCGGACGCATCGGTGTATTTGGCAAGTGGTCGCTAACACTTGACGGTCGCTCCATCGATGAACCACAGCCCATCATTCAACAGTGGAATGATGACATTTTCCTCAGACCTCGCAATTGCATATATGTATATACTCGATACCGTATCCGAGTGCCCACTCAAATATCCACGTCCGCAGCGCTCGCCTGCCACATGCCGAATGGCCCTGTCCAGGGAGAAACAAGAAATGGAAACATTTTCGCGCTACTTGTGCAAGCGCAATCCAATCCATGCCTAACCAACCCACCCGACAGCCACTCATATATTATTTTGACCATCCGCACTGAACCATTAATGTTTATTAGTGGGTTGCAGCGGGCGCACAGCGAACGAATTTCCGAGTTTGAGGAACCGAGGGAGGCACGAGTTGATCCACTTTTGTTTGTGTGTGTCAACAACTAGTGTCCATTGAAGAGGTGCAAGCGGGGCATATTAAAGTTGGATTCCATTCGGTACATGAAGTTGAAGTTTTGAGTTTTATACGCGCATAAAAATCTATCAAAATAGATATTAATTATTAATTAAAGTAGCTCTAATAATTTATAGACTAGCTTTAGTTGCAAGAAGAGCACACACAGATCAGCTTTTAGATACTAAATTTCAAATTGAAAGGAAGAACTCTTTTCTTTCGACTTCATATTTGCAGAGTATCTGCTAGTTGGCTACTCCAAAGTGTACTCTGCATGGTTATTTGTTGACTTGCATGTCTGTTCGCTGTGTTGCTTTTGTCAATTGGCGCACATATTCAGCGGCTTACATAGCAAACCCAACAAACAAACAAATAATAAAGAACAACAAAACAATAATAACAAATTCTGGCAGCTGCTTAAGGCTGACACCAATATTTTGTATGGCTTAGTCCTTTTACTGGTTAATAGATGGGCTGTAACCTAATCCGTCAACAGGATAACCATCTAGATTTTGATAAATTAACAGATAATTATATAGTGTTGCATATAGTGCTGTATTCGTGCACAGACTTACCAGATATATAAATAAATATAAATAATTGCGTGCTGGTTTTTGAAAGAACGATCTTATTTTGATTTTAAATTTATTGAATGGACAATTTAATGTACAACAATTTGCGTGGTCCCTTTTCAGCTCCTTGTAGATTATTTGAATTAATGATTAGGGAGAAGTGCATTATAATAAGTGCAAGGATAGCACGCAATATTAAATTTGATATTTTTCCACAAGTGCGTCGCCGATTTCATGTTTGCTTTTGCAAATATATCAAACGTCAGCGCTAAATGGGAAATTTATTCCTTTTATTTGTAGCTTTTGGATGAGTCTCATTAAAATTTCCTGTGGTTGGCATATAATTGCTTGATTGACTGGCCACGAGACCTTGGACAATTCTCTGGAGGCGCCACATGTGCCTGTGTTCGATTTGTGGGTAATATGGTGCAGTGGAGTCATCATATCGTTCTTTTACTTAGATGGGAATATATATAGTATAGATGAGGATAGACCACGAATAGTTTTCCCACACTTTAAGCAATAATCGGGTAGATCAAAATTTGCTCAAACATTTACCACAAGTTTTCCCAACACTCAACTCTAAATAGACAAAAGAAAAGTTTTCAACTTTTGTTTTATGCCAGTTGTATTTGAATAGTTATATGTATGTTTATTTAAATATAATTCAAAGGCGATTTGTCGACTGTTTTCTTTTTTTTTTGCTTAGTTTGTTTAGTCTTCAAGTGCAACGGACTGAGAATGAACAACAGATACATCATATACATATATGCATATATAATACACAATTGCAAAAGTACAAAATTTCATAACTGGGTAAATATACAAAATGATACGCTTAAATAAATAATAATAAAACCAACAAAAATCACGTCAAATGGAAGTGGAGAAGAATAAAAACAAATTGGATTGCCATTGCAGGATTTTGTAAATCGAGCAGCCAAAGAAAAACTATGGAATTAAATACCGCGCTCAATAGAGCCAGATGTGCTCGAGGATGCCATTGTCCAGTTGTGCCGCTGGCAGAGCTTTCAGCGTGCGCAACGTTTCCATGTAAAAGGTCAGCTCGGAGGTGACCACGCCATGCTGGGGCCCACCATTATTGTAGATATTGAGCTTGAGCAGCTGTTCCCGCAGCTTATCCTTGAAGTTGCTATGCACCACCCCATAGATCTCATGGATTTGCGTCTCGGGCAGCACACCAGCGATCGCCTCGTGCAGCTTGACCAAATGCCGCGAAATGTGCCGGAATGTTTGCGATGGTATCGGCGGACGGGCATCCCATGCCTCCAACTGGGCCACAATGCGCTCCGAGACGATGCCGTGAATTTTGTGCTCAATCTCCTTGATGTGGCCCTGATAGTCCCGTTCGATGGCCTCATACCCGCTCATGCTCTCGAAATGTGCTCGCAGCCGGGGCAGCAAGTACAGAACCAATTGCAGGGCACGCGACACCAGCGCCAGATTCGTGCTAGTTATCGTCTTCAGGCCGGCGACACGCATCGCCCCAGCGCCAATGATCAGTTGGCAGCTGCGCGAATTGAAGCAGCGCAACAAATCGATCACATTCCGCGCATGATAGCTGGCGAGGAGTGGTAAGCGTTGCGCACTCGCCCCATACTCGTACAGCATTTGGATGAGGAGCAATGCGACGCTGACCAAAGCAAATGGCTGCTTGCCCTCGACAAGCAGTACGGGATTGCCAATGCCATTGCCATTTGCCAGATTGTGACTATCGACGCTGGAGATGGGCTGCTTCTCAAAGTCGCCATCGGCCATGCGTTCGATGATGCGCTGGAATGCATGCGGTATGTCCACTTGCCGCCAACGCTCCTGATCCAACAGCAGGGCCAGCTTCTGTTTGCGTTCGGCATGGAAGCGTTGAGCGTAACGCGACGCTTGCACCTTGAGTGCCAGCTCCAGCGGCACACTGATCGCCCCGCAAATATTCTGTGTGGCAACACTAAAATCGCGTACCAGTTGCGACAGTTGCAACAGTTCCTCCTCGCTGGCGGCGCAACGTTCCAGGCTCTGTGGCGAGACAATGTTCGCACAACGCTCGTGGCAATAGTGACAGACGGCCTGCAGCAGTTGCTGCAACTGGCCACTGAGCTGCTCATGATGTGCAGCACTGAGGAATGCCTCCGAATCGATTAGGTTGACAGCATGCTGTGGACTACTGCCACCGGCTGCTGCATCCGCTGTCTGTTGCATGATCGAGACAACGGCCCGGATGCGCTCGAGGATGCCGTGGAGCGCATGACTGGCACGCTGCAGCATCGTTAGCCATTCGGTGAGGGTCAAGTCGAGCGATTGCTCACCGGCCCCGGTCAAACAGAGCTCCCGATCACCGCGCTCGAGCAGCTCGATGAGCAACTGTTTGATGATCGCTCGGATGGTGGCAATCGCCTCCTGCTGATAGCTCTGCACGAAACTGAAGTTCTGTTTGCGCAACAGACCCATCACAATGGCCACCAGCTTATCCTCCTCGGCACAGACGCTGTCCGTCTCCAGTTCGGCATCGGTGAGGGGTCGATTCAGATCCGTTGCCGCATAGCGTTCAAATTCAGTGGTGAGCATCTTATCGATGAGCTTCTCCATTTCGCCCAGCTGCATGGGCAGATGCTTGAAACAGTGCACGCCCAGCAGCTCCGCAGCGAGTATCTCCTGCGTGGTGCTTATCAAATCCAAGGCCGCCACATAGTCCTGTGTGCCCAGGAGCAATTGCAGCATCGGTTGCGTCTTGTGCACGGTGGCCATCAGTCGCAGTTTGTCCAGCGTCGCATGGCAATGCTGGCGGCGTTGCGCATAGCGCATCACCCGAAAGCTATCGACAACGGCGCTGCAATGCAACTGAGCGAGGGAGGCGCGCAACTGGTGCACTTGCTCTGCGGCTAGCTGCATTTCGGCGAGTATCGCATGCTGTGTGGTCATCGCATGAAAGAATGCCGCCGATTTCTGTGCCACCTGCTGCGCAATGCGCACCTCAACAATGTCCAAATAATGTGAGAGTTGCTCCTGCAGATGTCGCCCCCTCTGCTGAAGTTCCACCGTGCAGCTGGAGCTCTCCGATGATTGCATATAGTTGGGAAAGACTTTGGCAAAGGTCGCCGCATGATGCAGCTGCAGTTGCGATTTCAGAAAGATCTCCGGCACCGGCACGTCAGCCAAATTGTGCTGCTGCTGCTGTGTTGGCGTCGTCGCTGTCAATTGCTGATCCTGCTCCAGTTGCTGCTGCTGCTGCTGGCGTCGCTCATGCCAGCGATAACGTTTCCCAATGCTGCCCAAATACACCGTGAAATCGGCATGCGTTATATCTGGCAGTCGCGAACTCTGCGGGATTTGGCTGCGTTCGACGAATTGTTCGCCCCATTTCTTGGTGAAGAGATTGCTCTGTTTGCCACGCTGCGGATCATTAAGCACCGCAGGCAGGTTCTGTGCCGACGAGTAGACGCCCCATTCTGGCGGTGATTCACGCGTCAGCTGATTCACGTGATATTTGGACACATGCGCATCGTAATCCCGATCCGAGACACCGTCCAGCGGCAATGAGGCGCACACACCATTGAAGCCATAGCGGCACACAAAGGAGCCACCCTCCCGTGTGCAGTGGCGACTCCGCAGGTGACTAAAATTAATGACAAAAATATATATTCAATTAATTAAGACAGCATTTTTTTGTCTCTTTACTCACTTGACAAAGTCGGCGATAGTCTTGAAGTGTTCCCGTGTGCAGTAGTAACACGATTGCCAGCTTAGATTTGTTGCGGATGTGGTTGCGGACGCGGATGTGGCTGCGGATGTGCCATTCGCATTCGCATTCGCATTCGAATTCGTGTACGATGGAAGCGATTGCTTGCGTTCCAGCTTCGCATCGTAGTCCGTTGTTTGTGTTAAATTGTGCTGCGCTGTGGCCATAACCACATTTTTTTCTATCTTATATTTTATTTATTGTTTTTATTTGTCTTTAGCCAAATTTTGTCGCCGCAAACGTTGACGTGTTATGTCAATATTCGTTTTTTTTCGTCTAGCTTCTTCTCGTTTTTGGCTGTTTTGTTTACATTTTAACGTGTTGTCCGCTTGTTTTAATCATATTTAGCAGCGACTATAATCCATGCACGTATTTTTATTTGTTGATTTTTGCCGTAATTTAGCGAATGTAAATGGAACAATATTATGATGACGTCTGCCAGTGTTGTGCAATGGTAGTTTGCATACGGTGGCGTGGCACGTTCAGACTGCCGTCTGCACGATGCGGCTTTGTAGTATTGCAAATTATTAATTTCTTTAAAACATTTTCAATATATTAGCACTAAGCATTAAATTAGTAGTTATTTTACAAATGCAATGGCAAACCTAACATTTAAGTTCTTGTTTTATTTTTTACATTGATGGCAGCTTTGAAAGATATTGTCACAATTTATACGAAATTGCTTATTTCATACATTAAAATAAAGAAATTAGCATACTTGTTAATTGTGTTTTAATATATTATATCTATATCATCTTTGATATATATTGATATGAATTATACAACTTATATATCACCACCTCAATTAAGGTCAACCTTATCAAACAATTTGAATTAATTGTCAAACTGTTAAATATACAAACGTGCACTGCACAACGATAGTATCGTAACGTGCTGAGCATGCCAAATAAATAGCAACGTTTAACAACACTGCAAGCGACACTGACAAAAAGAATCAAAACATCAGCGGCACAATTCAACAAACAAAATTATTGTGCGCGCAATTTCGAATTGGGCCATGACCACAGCTGAAACGTGATAAACAAAACGCAGCGGAAATTAAACAATGCGTTCGTGGCGCAATCGTTGGCTATTGACAGCGCTGGTGTCGATTATCTGGCTGTGCACCATCGCCGTGCTGTATTTGTATTTAACGCACCGGGAATCGCCAAAGATTCGGAATGCGGTGCATGAGTTGCTCTGGTGGACGGATGATCTTCACGGGAATTACGATGAGATGCGCCACTGTGGCTTCGACACTTGCCGCGTCACCAACAATCACAAACGTCTGCACGAAGCGCGCGTTCGTAGCAAGAAATTTGGCTTGCAACTTCAATATTTTAAGCATTTTTCCTTTCGCTTTACAGGGAATTCTTTTCTATGGCTCCAATATGAAGGTGGAGGAGTTTCCAATGCCACGCAGTGGTCGACACTTGTGGGGTCTGCTGCACGAAGAGTCGCCGCGCAATGTGCCGTTTGTGCCGCACACTGAATTTCTGCGCCACTTCAATTATACGTCCACATTTAGTCGCTACAGCGACTTGCCACTGACCACCCAATATCTGCCGCATGCCAGCGATTTGACGCAACTCGACTATCAGTCGACGTTCCTCAACAAGCAGCGTCATCAGTTCAATGAGCAGCTCGCATCGGTTATCTTCCTGCAGACCGATTGCAACACAATGTCCGGCCGTGAAGATTATGTGCGCGAACTGATGAAACACATCCAAGTCGACTCCTATGGCAGCTGTCTGCACAATCGCGACCTGCCAGAGAAGTGAGTGAGCTATATGTAGAGCATACGAGGTGCGTTCAAAAAGTATCGCGAATTTTGGATTTTCGCGGGTTACGTATAATCGAATTTCGATTTTTTTTTAGCGTTATGTTGGTACTCATGTCTCTCACTTATGCCGAGAAGCTCGGCCATTTTGAATGTTCACTTAATTGTTGACAGCTGCTTTGCTTGCACGTGTTTTGGATCGTCTTCGATTTTTACCTATTCAAAATAATGGATCAAAGAACCTGTATCAAATTTTGTGTGAAAAACGAAATTAAGTGCGCGGATGCATTCCGAATGTTGACTGTGGCATACGGAGAAGCTACCTGAGAGAAGCTAAGTGAGAGACATGAGTACCAACATAACGCTACAAAAAAATCGAAATTCGATTATACGTAACCCGCGAAAATTCAAAATTCGCGATACTTTTTGAACACACCTCGTACATGTCTATAATCCGACTGGTTTTTCCATTTTCAGGTTGCAAAATGATTATCTCAACAATCTGTATTCGGATGCATTGCTGCGTTTCCTTTCACCCTACAAATTTATGATTGCCATTGAGAACGGCGTTTGTGAGGATTACATTACCGAAAAGTTCTGGCGTCCTCTGATGGCGGGCATTATACCCATCTATTTTGGTTCGCCCAGCATACGCGTATGTCAAATTAATAGCTGGCGTATTAATTCATTATTAATCTAGTTTTTTGATCGATTAGAATTGGCAGCCGCAAAATCAATCTGTCATTTACATTGATGAGTTTCCCAGTGCGTCCGCTTTGGCCGCACATCTGCAACAGGTGGGCGGGAATGAGAGTGCCTACAACGCCTACCTGGGCCACAAGTACAATCGTCGCCAGCCCATTCAGAATCCGTTGCTGGTTAACCACTTACTGATGCGTGGCTATCAAATAAGACGCAATGGCGAGGAGAGTGATGAGGAGTCACTATTCAATAAATTTGAGTGCTTGATGTGCCGTCGCGCCGCTTGGACGGATCAGCGGCGACCGGCCAACAAGCGCCACTATAACTGCCCACTGCCACCGGTGTATGCACCGCTCGAGCAGCAGAAGGAGCCCAAATATGCGGCGGACTGGCGTTCAATGATGGGCGTGGGTCGGTGTCAGGCCCAGCTACTGGATACATTCTGGCGAGCGAATATCCCTTATACCAAAGCAGATTTCGATGCCCGCCTAAGCGAGATGGTCGAACAGGACAAGTGCAATTAACTTTACAATTTATAACATTTTTGAGCAATATTTAGTATTATATTATGCAGTAATAAGTCATTTTAGATGATTCATCCCTGTTATTTTAGCAACGAGGAACCGCCTCCGTGATACATTCCACTTTTTACATTCTTATATAAATATTTACGACAGACATAAGATTAAGCTCCTGTTGATTTTTACAATTGATGTTATGAAATAACTTTTAGAAAACCAAATATTTTAAATACCTGCTGTGCATTACTTTAACCTGCAGGCAAAACCAAAGCGTTTGAAGAAACAGTTACATTAGGAACACTATTACATAATAAACTTGTATTGTTCTAAGAAATCTCAAAATTTGGCTGTTGATAAGTAAAAATGTGAACCACTAAATGCCTTCAAGGAAGCAGTAAATAAATTATGTACAAAATTTATTAATACATTTTTTTTTATTTTATTTAATTTTGACTAAAAACAGTTAAAGTAAGAAATCAAATGATATAAAACTAAAAAGAATAATTAAATTAAAATTGAAAATATTAAAATGACATAAAATGAAACTAAGATTAGGCCAAATTAGATAAAAAATTGTCGAGTCGAAAAAGGAATAGAAAATTTAGCATTTAAAATTCAGAACCGGAATGGGAACCTAAATTAATTTTTAGTACAATCCCAATTTCATTAAGTACACAGATCTGCATATTTAGTTCCGTTCGTCTGTTTTTAGTTTTAATATTTCAATTTCTTAGGATTTTAATCATGAACTTGCTTGAGGCAATTATTCTTCTTTTTATCTATAGAAACAAATGCAAAGTAGAATTGTATTTAAGAGCGACTCGTAGCTGGTAGCATTTATTGGTTATCTTTCGAGTGAGCTTCACATTTGCCACTGCATCTGGAGATTAACTTCTTTCAGCTGCCCCATATCGATGATCCACATGCTGCCGTTCTTCATCATTTCGATGGCTTTCATGATTTGGTTGGCCGCCTCCTCGGGCTTCTGACGCTTGGCGCTCTCAATGGCCTCGACCAGGTGCATGGAGTGCTCCCAGGTGACATTGTCGCGAAGGTTCATCATCATCTCAGTGTTGGTTAGACCGGGGCACATGGCCATGAACATGACGCCGGTCTTCTCATAGATATGCTTGTCAGCCATCGAGCGTGTGAAGCCGATGACGCCATGCTTGGCTGCTGCATAGACAGCAAAAGCTGGCGCCGGCTCCAGTCCATAGACGGAAGACATGTTCACCACCAAGCCACCATGGCCCATTTGGGTTTTGTCCATGTAGACCATCGCCTTCATAGTCATGTGCATCATGCTAGTCTGCGTGTGAAATATGTGTAAAAATGAGCAACGAATTAAATATGGAATTACTGTTTTGTTTAGCTTACCAAATTGATGGCAATCGTTGTGTCCACATCCTTGTCGAGTAGCACATCCTCACAGTTGATCAGCACATCGATGTTGCCCATCAGCTGGCCCATCTTCTGCATGGCCTGCTCAATGGAGGACTTGTCCATCAGGTTGACTTGCATGAAGACCAGTTTAACGCCGGCATTTTCCGCCTGCAGCTTCTGCATCATCTCCACATTCTCCATGCGGTGCATAATGCCAATCATTTTCATCTTCTGACGCTGCATCAGCTGGTGCATCAATTGGAATCCAATGCCGCTAAATCCACCCGCAAACACAATATTCTTGCCCGTCCAATCGTACATTTTTGCTGCTTATTGGCCACTGATTGGGGCTGCACAAGAATCCAGTGGCTTTTATTCATGTTGCACACAGTTGCATTCGCTGATAATTCCGATTGGAGTCATAGGTCAGGGGTCATATTGTTGATTGACGACAAACACACATCTGGATTAGACTCGGACCAGATGCAAGGTGTCTTCAGATAAGACTGCTCGCCAGATCACTGCCACCGGTCTTATTCCTTATCACAATTTATAATTGAACTTGGCTTCAAGTCTTGTACAGTGGAAATGCCAAAATTTACATATGTGTCTTAGATAATGTAATAAATTCAAATATTGCATCACATAATATATCTTGGACTAGTAGATGCATCTTTATTGTCAGTGTGTAGTTTTATCTAATATCCAAATGGTAAAAATCAGAACTAATTTTAACATTTATTTTCTGATACCGAAGTTGGTGTCCAAAAGTGTATGAATTGCTTTGTTGGGAATTCGATTAATATCGATAAATGCAAGTTGATAGACATATCTTAGATATATCTTAAAATTTTAAAGGTAGAATCAATAGACTTGAAAGGTATCGTCTACAAATATTGAGCTAAATTTACCAAACTTTGATGTTAGATTACTGTTAACCAATTCCCAAGATAACCCAATAAACACAAAATAATTAAACAGAAATTTGTTAGATAATAATTAAATAATTGTATAATTTATGTACAAGCGTTGAACATTTTGTTGTGTGCTTAAAATCTACTGAAATGTTTTAGACAATCACAGATGTTTATGTTATAATGAAACTAGCCAAATTTTGAGCCACGGAAAATTATAAAATCAAATTAAGCAATTGTTGAGTATTGCTGATTATACAAATACTGGCGAAATTAAAATATATATATATATATATATATAAGAAATATATATAAGATATTCAGTAATTTTGCAAGAAGTTTTTAATGCGAAGCAAACATATACTTTTAATGCATTTTATAATATTTCTATTACAATACTTGAAACATCAAATTTATTCCGCTTTCTTGGCAGATATTTTTTTTTTTTTTAAAGCAATTAAATTATTAAATGTGTTAATGAAATATGTTTAAATTGCGCTTGAAACATAAAGTTAACCTGAAAGGGAACCTATGCCAAAATTCCGATTGGAAGTGACTTAAAACTGAACTAGTGTCATGATCGCGTTAGGTTTAAGGCCAATGCGCTCAGCGCAGGCAAATCGAATGGAGCAAACCTAGAAGAAGGCAAACGAGTGGCAAGCCCGCTGCACGGATTCGGGTTGATGTGTCTTTTGTGGGCGGTGGCAGGGCTGTCGATGTACTGGCAGGGTTGTTGACGGTCATCGTTGTCTCCTCATCCGTTCGCGAATCGGGCACATAGTCACCGCAGGTGGGAAAGTTACGTGGCACCGGTACCATCTCATCATCGTCACCCACTTTGACCACCAGGGCCATTCCGATTTCGGCGTGGAATTCGATATGACAGTGGAAGAGCCAGTAGCCAGGATTGTAGGCTTCGAAGCGGATGATCGTGTAGCCACCGTCGGGCACGGTGACGGTGTCCTTTACAGGAGGATTGATGAAATTGCGCTTGAGCAGCTTAAACTGATCCAGTTGCTTAATCTGCAAAGCGGAATTTTGAAAATGCTTATCAGAGATTTGTTATAAAGAAATTATTGAAATATTTGCATGAAGACCTTTATATATTTGTTAAGATCTCTTAATTATATTCGATATATAGAAGTTGGCATCTGTCAATAATTCAGCTAGTGGAAACAAAATCTTAATTATTTGCCAGATAATTTAAATAATCATAGTAACTACGCATTCTCAAAAGCCACATAAACTTTGTCAAAATGTTATAAATTATAACATAAGTATTGCCAGATATACACTCAGAAAAAAATAGCCAGGAAATTTAGCAAATCAGCCTAAAAGGAATATCACTTCAAAAACTAGAAAAGTTCCGGGTTTCTATTATTTTCTAAGTAAACGGAATACAATCTTAAAATTAGACAGGTTTTTTTAACTTTTAGAAATGTCTGTGATTAGGAAATAACTGTCTAAAAAGGAGAAATGAAAACTGAAAAAATCTTACAAAAATGCTTTTTAAACTTTGAGTTTTACAAATATGCTTTTTGACTATTAAGGCGACAAAAGTAATTTTTAAGTGTAAGCCGGCTTCCATTAAGAAGTCTCATATCTAAAAATGAACGCAACAGATTTAAACCTTTCGATTAAATACGTTATTAAAGTTGATGAACTTTTGCTAGCTATCTTAACCAAAAATATTTATTATGAGTGGGTTAAGAAATTCTATAAAATTCTGGACAATATAGTAATATATTTATGGATTAGCTGTATGCTTTCAAGGGTATTTAGCATTCCGAACTACGCTTACCATTTCAATGGTGACATTCTCGCCCAGGCGCTCGAGTCCGATGACGCGGAACGCATTGCCGTGCAGATGGAATGGATGATTGGCATAGAAGGTGAATCCCTCGTCGACAATGATTAGCTCGACGACGGCATTGCGGGGCACCTGGAGCACATGATGGCACTTGCAGAACTCCTGGCGACAGTCGATGCCCTGCTGGGCGAGCGTCGTCTCATTGCAGAATAGTTCATCGGTGATCTGATGGCGTTGGGGCAGCAGCGCCAGCGAGGGGAACTTGAGGGAAATGTGATTCAGTTGGGGCGTGTAGAGGATGTTCTCTTTGGTGATGTTCGTGTCCATGCCATAGTAATCGCCGTGATGGAATTCGGGATTGTCCTTGCGATAGAAGTCGTAGTACACAAAGAACTTGTAGTCTGCCTCGGGCTGCAGCGTGTCATCATCAATACCAGAGACCTTATCGTATATGGGCAGTGCCCGCATCTCTGCCACGGTTTTCGAATCCGCATAGCCAGGACCACGATTCATAGCGTTCAGCTCAATTCCCTCAGCTTTGTGGGCGTAACCCAGTTCAGCAGTGGGTTCGAGATCGGGTGCACCCTCGTAGCGCAATATGGCCACCTGGAAGGCGGATGTGAATCTCTCGCTGCAGTCCATGAGGCCCTTGAGCCGCAGCCAGTAGTTGTTCACCTCCTGGTTGGCATTCAGCACAAAATCGAAACGTTCCCCCGAATACGTTACAATGGAGCCCACCTGCATCTCCTCAATATCATAGCCATCCGAGTTGATGGCGGTCAGTGTATGATTGTCCACAGACACCACAATCGGGCAGTTCAGATACTCGGCGTTGATGATGCGAAACCGATATCGGAATCCCCTCCGCACATGGTACACTTGGTGCGGTATCAGCTCTAGCGGTATCTCATCCACATTGCCTCGACGCTGACGCGAATGGACCACAACTGAATCAGGCAAAGATCCGCTGCTGTTTCTCAGCAGCCCAGTCGATCCCTGTCGCTCTTCAGGTGCCAACAATTTGATTAGATTCGGTGGCGTTGTTGTGGTTTTGGCAGCTGTTTTGAATGGTTGGACTGAGAATAGGTAGACAATATTAATGATCAGATTTGCTCTGAAAAAAGTCGTCCTGAAATTTGGTTTATTATTAAGAAATTATACTTATAAACCGAAAGATTTATTATCTTTCTAAAAACTAAACTTGTTCTTTTCTTAATTCCAGAGTCAAGTTTTTTAGAATGTACCAGAAAAGGTTTCTAGTTTTAGTTGTTTTTAAAATAGGTTTTCTGTTATTTATATTGTTATTAAAAAATAGTATATAAAAATTCACATATAAAAAAAGTAAAATGATATTTTTTGACTTCTTTCTGAATTTAAGAAAGTATTTTTTCTAAAAATAACGATTTGTATATATTCACTTTAGATATTTCTATTATTGAGAAATATATTTCCGAATAATACAACAAATCCTTTCTAATTTTAAGAGATTTTGACTCATTTTTATACTTGGAATTGTTAGGATTTTTATTATTTTTAAATACAACCATTTTTTCTTTGTGCTTAGCTCGATTTTCAAAGGTGATTCTTTTCATTTTAAAGTGTTCTTTTTGGCGTTTATAAGGCAATTTCAACTATTTATTGAAAAACTCACCTTGAACGTTTGATGAATGCCGAGTCGTAAGACTTGAACTTGTTGGAACGTTTAGGTTGAGAGGCTTTGGTGCTTCTGTTGGTACTGGCTCTGTTTCCATTCGATGCTGTCTCTTCATCTCCGCCCAGATGCGATTGTAGTAGCGACCACGCCCATTGATGAGAATATTGTGCGGCTTATTATCGCCGCGTGAGTGATGATGATAGGCAAAGATGCTGGCGCCCGGCTCGTGGATCCAATCCTGGACAACCAGCACATGCTCGCCAAGATCAAAGTCGTAGAGACCGCCATGCGGTTCCGTGCTCTTTGGCCGGCGTATAATCAATGGGCCAAAGACGCCATCGCCGCGCTGCATGCCGGTGTGCGAGTGCCAGAAATGTGTGCCCGAGTTATCCGCCGGAAAGCTGTAACGAAAGGTGGCATGCGGCGAAATGGGGCACTGTGTTATATGCGGCACACCATCCATGTAGGGTGTCTTCTTCTGGTGGAGGCCATGCCAGTGTATCGTGGTGCTCTCGCCCAACAGATTGTTCTTCACATCGACGATAATCTGATCGCCCTCGCACACCTCAATCGCCGGGCCGGGCATCATGCGATTGACAACGGTAATGCTCCGCTGCAGTCCATCGCCCATGATGCAGTGCGGCCGGGCGCAGTCGGTCAGATTGAGAGGACAGTCAAAGCAGGCTTTCGAGAAGGTCTGATACCATTCGACCACAAATCGATAGTGACATGTCATCGGCTCGGCACCCGTTTGGCAGCTGCGCACGCAGGGATGCTGCCGGTACCAGTCTGCTGTCCAGATGTCCTGCGTCATCTCAGCATCGTCAATCTCTTCGATTCGCGCTGTTGCCAGCGGACGACAGACAAAGCAACAGCTATTCCGATAAATACGTTCCGCCGGACAGCTGGGATCGATTGGCGGGCAGCTGCGCTTATAGCTATTGACGACAATCTCGCCATCAGCGTCACGGCGAACGCATTCGAGGAGCGTGCAGTCGGCATCATTGTGCCAGGACTCGCCCACTGCATACAGCGTATTGTTGTGCTGGCAATGCGTCCTCACGCACTCCCCGCAACAGCTGCTGGGGGTTTTCCGCAGCTCGGTGCCCTGCAAGAGATGAGATGTCGTCAAAACTAAATTGTGTGCAATTTTTTATTTTAATAGCTACACTTAATATTCCAGATATTCTTAAACATAATCATAATTCCAACGATCATTTAACAAAAAAAAAAGATAAATTCCAATTAATATAAATTATTTAAGTTTTCCATTTTTTATTTCAACAAAATGATGCATTTTTTCTATTATTTAATGTCAATTTTTAATTTAAGCAGTCACTTTGAATGTTTCCCAATTTAATGTTTAATTTTTTACATTTAATTCATTTAGGTTTACATTTATTTTGAAACCTTCTTTTTTACAAAGCAAATAAATAAACAATTATTGGTATACTAAACATTATTTATACCAAATTGAATCATTTCTACATTTGATCTGATTGTGTTTATTTTTGGGGTTTCGCCTAATCCATGCAACAAATGTGGCACCAATATTTGTTATTTAAGTTCGCCCAGAAATTTAAAATTTCTCCCTCTCTCCATTTCTAGCTAGAGCAATAAATGTATGTTGGAAGATTCATTGAATAGTTGTACCAACCACATCGCAGTAGAACTCGTTGCAATCAATCTGTGTGGCGACTATGTGCGCCTTTGGCTCGCTTCCCACGCCGGCGGCACACGAGTAAACCACGCAATTGTCCTGTGCATCAAACCAAACGGAGCCCTGCTCCTTCTGGATGGTCTTGTTGCGCTCAAGGTACTCACAGTATGTGCTGCCTGCAATTGAAGGGAATGCATGAGAACTTGTTAAATGCCAGAGTTTCATATACTCTTGCAATGGGTATTTACAAAACTTAACCGCTTTGAACGAACCAATTTACCAACCCATTTACGATTGTTGTAATTAATTAATGCAAATAAAGGTATCTAAATTGCGTTATCGTCGAATAAATTGCCTACGGCAATATGAGAAAATATAGTATATCAATACTTAGCATATTCAATTAAATCGCATCATAAAGCAACATTTGAATAAACACTATAATCTTGGAATTTGTGACGGACATATATCTATAGTAATTGCAACAAATGTTGCATTAATTCAACATTTTTCAAACGACAGTTGTATCAAATAAATGTGTTTGTAAATGTAAATCATGAAAACAATTTTTTTTGTTTTAATATTTTATGAAAATTGATGTTAAGCAAAGCTTAAAAAAAGTTACATTTTTAATTTTTAAATGAATGCTTCAATGAAAATATTCACAAGGGTATCCAGACTACGTTCAACTCAGTTTATCCACTTAGTTCAATATAATAATTGTAATTAATAGGAGCTCAGCTAAGTTTACTCAGCCAACCGAGAAGCTTGTAATACACGAGTTTTTATACCCCTTACAAATTAAAATAAATATTTAGGTTGCCGAAAAAAAAAATAAACAAATAATAAACTGCTAAAAATATGGACATATTCGTGATCAACATCAAGTTTCTCAGATATTAGAAGAGCTAGGGACTTCAAATGAAGTGGTTCACAAACTTATGTATTTTTTTTATTAGTCAAATTTATTTAAATATACTATCATAAGTATCTTTACTATACTTTGTCTTCTTCAGCTTCAGAAGAAATTGATTTCTGCTGCAATATTGCTTTCTGCAAAAACTTAACTATAGAATATATTCCAGTCGCAATCTTTTTTTTTACTTATCGTGTATTGTTTATTTGAGAAACAGATGTTAAAAATGTTTACTTTCTGTGTGCACAACAAGAAAAAGGGAAACAACAAAGCCAGACAACAATGTACTTTCGTTGTTTGCGTTTGTTGTCTGAGTTGGCGAAATGCACCGGCATAAATGTACTGGTTTATAACTTGAATTATTTAAACATATACTAGGTATACCTCAGACTCGTACATGAACTTTGTAACGTAGCTGAGATATTACCGATATATACATACGTTAACAAATGAACGTTAATAATTGGTAGCTGAGGTGCTTGAACCGAGTCACAAATTCTGAAAAATTAAGTACAAATTTATTGACACGTTGAGTAGCTTTCATTGTGACATACACAATAATATAATAAATAATATACAATGAACATATGTCCGATATAAATGTCAGGATTATTGAGTTTATTCAAATGCTGCTTTATGCTCCGATTTAATTGAATATGCCAGTTAAGTATTCTTCATATTGTCGTAGGTTATTTATTCGACCATAACGCAATTTAGATACCATTATTTACATCAATTAATTACAACAATATTTTGACCTTCGTTGGGGTAAATATGGTAAATTGGTTCGTTCAAAGGTGCCGAAAATTGTCAACTGCTAAGTTTTGTAAATAATTAAGTGGGGAAGTATTTTTGCGCACAACCTTAACAAAAATGCCGCAGCTGAACCAATAAAAGCATTGCTATAAAAACCTGCCTAGTTAATCCAAGTAATGTTATCATAATTATTTCGAAGCAATATTTTGAGTTAATTCTAAAAGAAGTAATGAAAGCTTAGCTCTGAACCACAGCTATTCGATAATCTGTTTCTATTTGCCTTTGTTTTTATTGGTAAAACTTGGCTTAAAGTGTATTTGATAGTTAACATTCTGGCGCTGTTTCGAGTGCTTAGAAAAGTAATCTGCTGATTGGAAAATTTATTTCGCAAGCCTGAAACCTTCTAAATTATTTGTTCATTAAAGTCTGTATAGGTTTATGACCGCACATGATTTCTGGATTTAACGATTCCAAATAATGGCAATGCAACAATGATAAGCACTTACCAGCTGGAAATAATCAGATTCTTTAGTTTAAACTTTTTTTATGGTATTGTAAAGATTGTCAAATTGAATGGCATTATAAATGCCGAAGTGAAAAATCAGAAAATACTCGTATATATTAGAAGTAGACCAAGATAAGGTCGAGCAGTCCATTCAAAGTTTTTGGTAGTGGGATTCATTTTAGAATGAAATAAATGACTGCAAAACAATATGTTCAAAATGTGATTAACTCACCTGTGTGCCTAACTTTTTTCTTATTATTAAATAATAATGCTAAATTATGTTTATAAACTATGCTTGTAAACCTTATATTAGGATGCCAAATTTGTCGTAAGTTTTGGCCTTAGAAAATTCGGTTGCAGCTATAAGCGATTTTTGGTTATTTCTTTTCTAACTTTCACTTAAATAGATTTTATATTATTAAAAAAATCTTTAACATACGGCTATCAATTACATAACAAAGTGAATAAAAAAAGAAACACATTTTATTGATTTTTTTATCAGAAGAGGTTTGGCATAAGTATAAGGAAAGCACAGTCATATGTACATATATAAAATATATAAACATAACTGTGTCGTTTATAGCAACTATTCCGAAGTCCGATAGCCTATTGGCCCAATGGTCGTAAGCGTCATTCTTATTGACAGCTAATTTTAACACATTCATTGGCTCGTTATGGCCATTACTATGATTGAAGTTTTCGCACTTATTATTCGATATATAAGCAATGTAAGTAATTACGTAAATTCGCATGCCACCGCCAAGTTGGAGCCAAACATTATTTGCATTACACATTTGCAATTAACATTTATGCTAACTCAGATAATATTGGCCAAGGTTAGCAGCAATAAACGGCAATAGCTACTTGATATTTTCACACGCGCAACTATTGTGGATAAGTTTGTGGCTTCAAATTAACATTATAATTTACCATTTCTCGTTTGCAGTTCACTGTTGACTAGCAGAATTCTGCTGTTATTATTTTAATTTACAGCTGTTAGTTTAATAGTGCTTATTGTCACTTAGTGAACTCACCTGTAGATTCATCATTTACGTTTCTTAAGCAGTCGCTCACACGAAATGTTAATAGCACAACTCCGTAAGTTAACAGCAGCTTCGCTGTTGTTCCACAGCCTTTGTTCCTCCGCATTTTATTGCATTTATGTTGTGTCTCTGTTGATTTTGCTATTGTTCTCATGTTGTCATAATTATGATGGATGCTTGTTTTGCTTGATTGGGCTTTTTGATGGAATCTTTTGAGTTTATGCTTCCGCAAACTCAGACCTTCAGCAGTTCTTGTTTATTGCTAATCGTATATATTCAATGGCTGTAAGTTAGACAACAATTTTGCCAATTAGTATTGGTGGAATGAAGAGCGTATGTAATTATAGTCGACATAGCACATTTATAGTAATTATGTAATTAACTGACTTCATACAAACATACATTTGTATGCGTATTATTACTGTCGAAACCCAAAGCTACATAAAAAACTGTTGGTTTTTTAGTTTGTAAAACAGTACTTAAAATAACGATTATAATAATCATCGAAAAAAAAATTAGAACTCTTTTTTTTTATTGCTTTATCGCTAAAATGTTCGATTAAAATATCTGCAGGCCTTTTAAATTTAAATCCCATTTGTGATGATAAGAAAAGATAAATAAATATAATATTTTTAATTGAGTGAAAGAAATACGATAATAAATGGAAAAATAAATAGTGTATTTTTTGTTTTGTACTTCTCTGTCTCTTTAAATATCTATCAATATCTAAGTTCTCTCCCTTTAATCTGCGCATAAAATAATGCCAGAAACTACTTTGACGCGATAGTGGCGATTCGAGACTTTTGGCCAAATATTTAGTATGGGCAGAGGGACGGCAATAGCCACAGGGTAACAGACATAGATTGTATTTTTATTTAAGTATGATTTACGGCTGGCAGTTAATGCGTGTATGGCCCATATGCCCAGTTGGGTCAAAACAGTAAAGATACTACTAGGCAATTGCGAGGCTCTATCAGCACATGGCCAGCAAGCCAAGTTGGCCTACACACAATGCACGCACAAATTTAATTAATTAGCACTCTGTTCTTCAAAAAAAAACATACACAAACAACAGACACACACACACGTAAATACACACATATAAACACAACAGATTCCAACAGTCACGTCTGTCAATGGGCGTTTATAACGGAGACGGAGACGAACTCGCTGCTGTAAAAGGCAACTGGTGGTGGACCAAAGATTGCTCACCCACAGATGCCCAATTTTCTTTACACACACACACACACACTCACACACACACACAGAGCATATCAAGAGAGCTGCGCATAAATTATGAAAGCAAAGCAAACAACAAAAATGAAAGAAATACTTAAGAAAGAAAATGCGGGTTGGAAAAACAGCTAGTAAATATAAAAATTGGATTAAGAATTTTTTGTGCGCTTCCTTCTTGGTCCACTGGCACATATTTAGTTGCCAACACTTGAAGCGCACCCTAAAGATTTATGTTCTAGCCCGGCTCAGAAGCTAACACAATTGTGTTAATTAGAAATTAGGTGGCACTTTATTAAAAGCCCCAAATAAGTGCATATATAAACATGCTTAGAACAAAATTTACGAATATTTAATGGCTTGTAGTTTTTTCAAAAACAGAACTTAAACGCAAATTTGCTTAACCATGCTCATAAAAAAAGTATAGTTAAATATATATAATATTAACGTAAACAAAACAAAACTCTAGTGGAGGGTAGCTGACTAGACGATATCCTGTAAGCAGCCAAGCATTCATGCAAAACAGAAATCGTAAAATTTGAATGAATAATTAAAATTTATATAATTTATAGATGTGATCAATATGCGATGATCATTAAATATTTTTATCATTAAAGATGTAAATATACTTGAGACGACGTTGAGTATCTATTAATGTTAAGAAGAAAAAAACAATGAATACGTTATAATTATCTCTGAGTTTAGTTGATTGAATTTAAAGACCACCACACGTAATTAAAGGTAATCAACTATACATTCAACATTCTACACCAATTTGTACATTGATTATGGCGGTATTTACAACTAATTTCCCATAAGGTTTTCTACAAATCGAACTCGATCTTATTTAAGGAAATTGAGAGATAAATTCATTAAATTGCATCGACATTATATATACCCTGTATCAGCTTCATGCAACTAGAAATAAGAAGGAAAAGAATCAAATCAGTAATTGATTGGTAGTATTCATGATGCCTTTTCACCTATGCCTGACACTTCTACTTCGAAGGGTAGGGTATCAGAAGTCTATATATATCTGCAATCATTTGTGTGAACTGCTTGTGATTTTTCTATTGAGCCATGACTAAACTTTCAATCAAGCGTCTGTCTGCAATTGTTTAGTGAATTGACAGGCAATCATTTGATTAGCATGACTACAAAAAAAATTCCCGCGAAAGTTACCACAAAAGTCACGTTGGCTACTTGCTACCCATTGTTTAAGGCTCAAAGTTCTGGGCAAAAATCACACAACTTTATTTAGCCGATATGAATAATATGGGTATTACCTGCAAAATTACATTTTGGAATTAGCACGTTGATGTTCTAGGTATTTTAATCCAATAACATCATATTTGGATTAGGTTTTGGTTGACTGCTCATGCGAATTCCCTTCCCAATAATGATTGCTAACAACTAATGCGGATCTACTAAATTTATTATAATGATTGCACTTGCTGACAGACAGATCATATGCAAATCGACTGCTTGAATAGACTAGCTGATGAATCATATGAGATCATCCGTCCTCAACTCTTTAAGAACATGAGACTTCATATTATCATATTCCGATCTGCGTATAATTTAATGCAGTGCAAATTTGCTTTGACATTGTCATTAGCCTTTTGTTGTATAATATATATATATATATATATATATATATATATACACATATTTGTGCATACTTCAGCTGAATATAGCATAGCTTAAAAAACCTGCAATACTTAAAATTTATTTTAGTTATTTATATACTCATAATGTCACGTTCATGTGTATATAATTTATTTTTATTTTTTTTGTTTACAAACTCAAGTTGACTAATTACAGTTTTTAAGATCAAAATACTTAATTATACAGCTCTAATTCTATGAAAATATTACTATTTTCTTGGTTACGTACTTTCTTTATATTATTTTTTTATGGCAGTAGCTTATGCAAATTTCGGTTTTTAGAGCTATTTACTTCACTTTACTTCCGGCAAGTCCGACAATAAGTCGGATGGACTTGCATAACAAAATTTTGTGAGCATCGTTAAGTTGTTATGTGGCTCATTGTGTTGAGTGCAAGTTTAATTTTGATTTATTGGTGATTTATTTTTTTTTTATATCTATTTTTGTATCGTTCATTTGTACAAGACGGCATTTCAATTATTCAGATGCGACAGTTGGCCGCATTTATTATTGGCCAGCGAGTTGTGTTGCGCTAGGTAGAGAAACAAAAACGGTACGCATGGAGTGGAAGTTTTTAAGCTGCTTAACGATGTGAAGAAAAAAACGTCGCATTTATTTGTATATATATACATAAATATATATATATATATGTATCTGCGCATGCAAGTGAGTATATGAGTTGGCAAAGTTTGCTTTTTTAGGAGCTAGCTCGCCAGTGCGGGTCGGGAAACCCCAGCTTACGCATCCTATCTGTTGCATACCCTGTAAATCTCTTTTACTTGCATGCAGATTGATAATGCTCGTCAATAAAGTCTCTTCTCTTTGGGAAAACTTTTTAAATAATTAAATTGTTCGTCAACTTGGCAACTGCTTTCGTGACTGAGGCATTATTCATTTTTTATGTTATTAATTATCAAATCATAATAATGAGTGTCGTAAAAACTTGAAATTAAACTAGTAAGTTTTGCTGTCTAATTTATACTTGTCATAACACAATTGTTTATTAAGCTGCATAAACTAAATATGGGCTTCTAGATATTATATGTAGGGTAACAGGTAGTCGACTAGGCATCAAGCTGCTTTATAAAGTTACTCATTTTAGTTGAGCTTATAAATTAATAAATGATAAATAATAAATAACAAAAGCTCAGCGGGTAAATTCTTGGGAATTCCGCGTTCATCGTTGTCCAATTAAATGCTGTGTCATTTAGGTTGATGCTCTGGAAAACAAAATTTTTCGAATCCGGTTGTGGCCACACATTCGTATAATCAAAACCAATCTATAGCTGCGATCAACGGAAATTCAAGAGCAACACAACCACTAAATAATAACTCGAACTTTAACATAATGTTGTTGGGCCTCGACTACTGCTGCCTACTGGCTACTGGCTACTGGCTACTGGTTGCTGGCCACCAATTCACCAATTGAAGCCAAGTTACGTGCCAACCTGCATTCGTCTTATCTGTCACCTATATTACAGGTTTTGGTAGCGTCGGAATTTTTAAGTTTTTTTTTTTTGGAATTTGTATTCATTTTGGAATTGAACTTTGATTTTTCACTGGTTTTGGAAAAATACTTGTTTACACCAGAAGGCGTAATTTTAAAGAATTAAATACTTGAATATTCTCTGATTTGGATGATCAACAAGCCAATAGCTAATTGGAGTTCGCTGAATATCCTTGCAATATCTTGCCGTGCAGCAGAACTTCTACTTTTAGTTGGGCAATAATTTTAATAATTTCAGTATTATCAATCGGTAAATAAAGGCATTTAACATATACCTCCAATTAGAAAGACATCCAACGCTAGAAAATTAATACATTTTGCACTAATAACCTTAATATTAACAGTCGTATTATTTTTATTGACCGAAAATGTAAAATATGCAGAAACATGTTCTATTTACTGTTTACTATTTAGCAATATAAGATTAAAGATTAAACCCATAACTCTTACTTCAAAGCTCTTTAGCTCTCATTATTGAAGAAAACTATTATTTTCTTTATGTGACCAAGCCAAATTATTGTTTTAAACTAATTCCATACCACAAAATTATAAAGTGATGAAATCGCATTGAGAGCATTGAAATTGACTAGCATTAAAATTCTTTGTTCTCAAGTATTTTTTAACTCTTCAACAAAATGAATTGCAAATTTGGAAGAATTATATATGCATATACTATATATATGTTTACTATATATATTATATATTTTAGTAAACATATTATTTGTAAATTTATATGATCTATTTGAATATGCTTCACACGTAATTAGCGTTTCCTTACTTATTCCTTTGAGCGCTTCGACGGCATATGAACATTTTACGAGTCACGGATTAATGTTGTATATTGCACGTCAGAAATTATAGTACAACTTTTACTTATCACTTTAAATAATAATTAGATATCGTTAGATTTTTTTTTAGCCCAGTCGTCGACAAGTTTTATTGTATTCAGATTAGAACTGTGCGAATGGCAAATAAACGGTATTCCACAAGTTGATGTTCGTAAAAAAATAGTGCCTTTTATAAAGTTTGACACGCACTGAGCAACAAGGGACCTATATACCCTATATATATATATATATATATATGCGGGCCAACTTTTGGGTAGCCGTTGTGGATGCGCGCGAACCGCCGTTGAAATCGCAACTAACTCAATTTGAATGCGACAAAGGCGTTTTTGAAGATTCCGAAACTCACGAAAAAACTACAAAAATTGTTTTTAGCCTTTTTTATGGCTATCGTCAAGCGTTCAGACTGCTGCAGTCGCAGCTGACGTCGCTGTCGCTGCTGATAACAGTTCAAGTTACGACGTTCGCTTGTCTCGATCGTGTTGCGTGAGAGCGAGAGAGCGAGAGAGAGAGAGTCTGTTGCTTTTAATTACGTGCACTTGTTTCGCCTCCACGACTGTTGACATTTGACTGCGAGCAATGTTAATGCTTAACAGAGCTCTGTTTATCTTCACTGATTGGCCGCATGTTAAACAGTTTGTGAGAAAACAGCCGCAGATATTTGATTAGAATCGCATATTTTGTCGACAGACCGTGTCTATGACAACTAACGTCTATGAATGTCTGTCAACATTTATTAAAAGTTGTCACATCGCTAATAAAACCCACCTGCAAATCACAATGTATAAGTTTTGCGTACTGTTCTTTTTGATTGGTTTCCCAGTTTTACAGTTCTATGTAAATTGAACCAGGTTATTTACATATATTCATATTTGTATCCTTCATTGGCTTGGTTGATTTATTGTGATCTGATTATTACTAAATTTTCAACTGTTTTGCATTTGTCACAACCTAATTGGATTTTTACATCAATGAGAATGTTTTTTAGTTCACCCCTTGCCCAAATTGGAGCTGTTTGTGTTGAAAACTGATTGAAAATCGAAGTTCTTTTATATGTGAACTACACACTTTTACTAGTTACATGCCAAAAAAAAACATATTCTTTTAATACGTATTGTTGTGCTAAAATTAAAAAAGCTATTTCAATTTGATCAAAAATCATCTACACCAAATCACAATTTATTATTACCTTTAGATAAATATTAATTATTAAATACAAAGCATATCCATATAAGAATTATAGAGTATAACTGTTCATAAATCTTGCATTTATATTATTGTTTATTTCCTGTTTGGCAATGAAATTAAAAATTTAATTGTACGATTTTTGTGCTTTTAATTTGGGATATTTGATCATTAAAAATTCAAAACTTGTTGCATCAATTGCAACAAATCCAGAACACCACAAAATGATTCACAAAGGTGCTTTTAAAAAAATTATTGCTCTTCTACTTGGCATAGTTGCTGATTTCTTAATTTAAGAAAAAAAAGAGAGAACAACAATGTATTTATTTGTTGTTAAAGGTCTGATGAGCTTCGGTTATAATTTAAATTTGACCGTTGGCTAAGCGTCTAATTGATTGTTGCTTAACTCTTTAACTCTTTATATTATATTTCATTTGCTTGTTTCAATTCTTGTCATCATTTGCATTCGCAATTTGACTTTTAAATGCTCAGTGTATCATTCAGCGTTATTCACCACACACGCACACAAATACCAGTACACAGATGCTAAAGCTTTCAAGCGCTCTCTTTCGCTCTCTCTCTCTCACTCTCTCGCTGTATCAGCAACTTTAAGTTGCAGCATCCCGTTAGTCGGCTGGAGTAATGCGGCACAGCGACAAAGACAGCAGCAGCGACCGCGCCAGCGGCAGCAGCAGCAGCAGCAGCAGCAGCAGAGGTAGTTAATGTCATGTCCTTTTCGCAGGCAGCGTTCACAATTCAGTTCGTATTTAGACGTGCGTGCGGCAACAACAACAACGACTCGCCACTTGACACCGGAACGTTCACGCTGGCCACAAACACAAGCAAGCCCACTGGCAACGCTGCGGCCGTCGACGAAGTGGCCAAGAAGTGGCCAAGAAGTGGAAAAGTGCTAATAAGCCAGTGAGTGTGTCTCGGAGTATAACGGGTCGTGGTGTGGTGCGGTGTCATTTTGGCTTGGACGACTGGACGACAGGTTGCCGCGTTGAGTGTCCTGGTGTGTGTCTGTTTGTGTTTCTGTGTCTCTGTGTGTGTGTGTGTGTGTGTGTGTGTGTGTGTACCAAAGTGTAACCAACAAATTATTGGCGTAATACTAAGGAGTGCTGCAAGCATTAAGGATTTCTCATGGACTACTGCCAACCACAAAGTTTGCTTAAAGGATTAAAGCATCTGGCATTGGCCGAGGTGAGCAGTCTATTTATCTATAGATTCTGTTTAGCAAACTTTACAACTTGATTTGGGGTTCGGCTTGGCAAAACTTTAATGCGCCTAACTGGGTTTCCTTCGGTTTTCATGTTTAGTTTATTTTTTGTTGTACATGTTTATTTTTGTGTGGCGCTGCCAAGGGAGCTATAAAATAAAGCAGCCCAACGGTAAGATATCCTCGCCGTATGTCAGCGTCAATTTATATTGGGCGCTTCCCTTCTAACCGGGAGTCAAGAGAAGTAAATTTGAATTGGTACCGACACAGATAACATATGGCTACAAACGACTCGGAATGGCTTTAAGGGATATCAGTAATTCATTTGCACTTCGGGTATGATAAACGAGTTGGATCCCAAAACGTATCGCTCTCTTTATTTTAATATTTACACAAAATCAATTCCGTAAGATCGTAAGCTATTTGAGTTATATATTTATTGGTAGATGCCTAAGAAATATTTGAAAACTATTTACCAACGTTAGTATTTAAATTGATATAAATATGATTCACATTTAAAGATAGAAATTTGTTTAAGTCTTATGGGTAATATATCCCATTTCATAGGTGAGTTTAGTACTTGTACCTGTCTTGTATATGAAATATTTAAAACTGCCATTAATTGATCGATTAATATAATTAAAACTACAATTATTTAAAGTAAAATAAATAATAATAATTAAATACAGTAATTTGTGTGTGTGTGTTTTTTTTTTAGAAATAAAATTAAAGAAGTTTTTCTCAAGCGCTCAAAAGTTAAAAATTGTTTTATTTGTTTTTCTCAACCTAACTTTGAACACTTTTAGGTGAAAGATAATATCATTCAGTTTTCCTACTTTATCTTCATTATTGTTGATGACCCAAAACTCGAAACTTTCTTGAAAAGTGTAGTCAAGCTAGATTTAAGTTTGGCTGCATTGTTCTTTAAAGTTTAGAAAGCGTATTTATGCCTCGCATTTTACTGTTTGCCAAATGTTGTTTTATTAGTTTTCCGTTTGTTAGTAAAAAACAAAGTTTGCTCTTAATGCGCTCAGATATTTTGTGTTGCTTATGTTGCGGGACAAAAAGGTTTAATTTATGGTGCCTCAGATTGGCCGGGGAATTCACCTAAAACACATACATTCCCAAGCACAACCAAATGGGACGCACACACTCGCAAAAAACTTTTTGGTGTTGTCAACTTTTGTCACTTTTTATGTGGCACTAAGACATAAACACAACATAGTCCAAGTGCCAACTGTAAAAGGACTCGCCAGCTAAACAAGTCAGTGGGTTCAGACACGGTCCTTATGCATTTATCAAATTTTTTTATGGTTGACTCGATGTGCGCGATTCGAAAACGGGCCGAAATCCGTTTTGTGCTGCCATCCCGTAATTGAGTTACGGGCCGTATTCCAAGGATGGCGGTAAGCTAAACAGACCCGTAGAAACCTAGAAACTTGTCGACTCCGATGCATCTCTGCAGTCCGCATAGAGTCGAGCAAAGTGACTGATTGAGATGGCGCTCTGACGAATGTAATTAAGGGTTCAACTCTGCTTTCGCTTGGCCATAAAACATGCTTCCAACTTTGGAACCAATGTTGAAAAACACCAGAAATTGAGAAGCACCAACTGCAATTGTGCTCGTTGTAAGGTTTACGACCGACGACGATTTTAAAAGTGTGTGCGTCGTGTGTGTGTCGTGTGTGTGTCCCTAATGGTGTTCACTTGCTGTCGGCAGTGTACTTGAAGTCGAAGAAATTCTTCATAGTCAAAGTGTATTGTGAAATTGCTGCCACTTGCAATGGGTAATCAAATTGCGAATGCAACGAGTCGTATGCGCAATATGCATGTCTAATATGATAATTCCGAAATGGCTGGCAACAATAATACAATTTTATTGTTCATCATTTACGCAGCAATTTTAATAAAGAGATCTGGCAAATTGCTTTCCACCAGACACCATGAAAATATAATTGGACCGGATAGTTCTTGAGTAGATTATTCTTGATGTGTGTCTTGGTGTGGTGAAAGGCCATTTATTTAAACAAAGTATGCTCTTAATGTAAATGAGCATTTCAAATAAAGATAAAAACAAGCGATTTCCTTAGCACTGCTTTTAGTGTACGAGATTCCAACAATAAAAAAAACAATGAAACAATGAAACAATGAAACAACTTTTTGTCTGCAACTAAAAAAAAAACGCAAAGAAACTGTGAAAAGCGTCAGAGTTTTTTTTTGTATTACGATTTGTGTCGATACGATTTAAAATGGTGTACTACGAACGGAATAATTATGTCGTAAAATTGTGTTTCGCATTTTTTCTATACAGAAATATAATCTGTCAAAAAATAAGACACATGACTTTTCTTGCGGTTTGTTTTTTTATAAATTGACATCAAAATGACAGGCAATCAATCTGTTTGCTTTGCGCTCCTTGCCAGTGCTGAAGAAATTTACATAAATCACAGAGCCTATATGCTGGACAAATCATATTTGCGACCAATATTTCAGATTTATAGCGATAAGCGTAGTCATTCCTTAAATTTTGATCATTTCGATTTGTTGTCAAAAGGCATAAACTACAACAAATGAGTGTTTTTATGTTTTATGTGCATTTTAGATCTTTTGTGCCCGTTCAGAGTCTACAGCTGCTTCATCAACCACGAATTGCACGAATTAAAAACAATTTTTTTTGGGGTTGAGGGTCCCAGTTTAAGCAGCGATTTTACATAGCCTTTAGCTAGGTGAATTCTTAGTTTAAAGTCTGAAAAGAGACCAGAGAGTTTAATATGTTTATGGATATTTCTTGCTTAAATCGTGTCTGATTGAACTGCCTAAAATACATTTGCCTAGTTGGATTGTTGCAGATGACAGCGGATCGAAATTCGTCATTTCTCCGACTAAAGATACTGGAAAAGTTTCTGCGAAAATTCTGTTATGTAAAATAGAAAACCTTTGAAATTAATTTAATAAAATTAAAGTTGCCCATGTTAATTAACTTAAACATCCTTGTTCTTACTTCAACTATTCAAAACTCATATATTATTGATTTAATACTTACAAGAATCAACTTTCGATGCGGATCACGAACTGGTTTACCTTCTGCGGGAGAGACGTGCTCCCCTCTGCCTGCTGTATACTTTTGCCCAACTTCAGTATACCCTTTTGGCCATTTTGACGGGTTCGGGGTATAAAGAGACAATTCCCCGCAAATTTGCAGCCAAGTTGAAATTCTGTTTCACATAATTACGAATAATTAATAAAGTTGTTCAAAAAGTTATTTTTGGACGAGCTTTGGCATACTTACGCCAAACATAAAACAAAATATTTAATCAACATTTTTAGCTTACTCGCCAAAAAGGTGAAGCCTTGAAAAATTGCGATGTGAAGATTTCGAGAAAACTCGAGGACTATAATATTTCGACAAAAAAGAAAAGAAAAACCATTAAATAAAAAACGAACAGTTGAACGCCTATGGCAACAAGCTTTGACAGTTGTTGAGTGCAAGCATTCTCCTGGGTGTTGCCAGAGCTACGGATGCGGATGCGGATGCGGGAAGGAACATTCTGTTTTGTTCCGTTCTGTTCCGTTCCGAGCTGAGCTGAGCTGAGCTGAGATGGGCCTCAGCTATAGCTCGAGGCGTATGGCGCTACTCGTTGACAGCAAACTATCTGCTCTCAGGCCGGTGACCTACTGACTTGGGAGTGTAGCCCACTTTCCAGCGCCAGCAGGTAGCGGCTCTGCTTCTGGCCACCTCCTGCTTGCTGTTGGCATTTATCCACCAAACTCCAACCCCATTCCCATCCACATCTCCTTCCACATCCCCATCGTGCATCGTCGTGCGATGCAGTTGTGAGAATTAACTGCAAGAAAAATACTTTGCAAATTTAATTAAGCAAGCTGTGCGCCTGCAGCAGATGCGGCACATGACGTCAACGTCCCACATGCTCACTGGCGGCAACTGATATGTTATCCATATGGGCATGACTTGATTGGTGAATATTATACCCTTCCAAAGGGTATACATATTTTCACAGCCAATGCGTAACTTCTTAGTTTGGAAAGTGAAATTTGTAAATGCTAAAGAAATAGAAGAAAACTTATATGAATTGTAGCGAATTTGTTTCGAATAATATGCGATATATCTTATTATATTCTACTCTTTTATAATATAAATCAGTCATTTATGATATAAACATAAATTGCTTGTTTGAAGTGAACAAATTACTGACAAACAGAAAGTTTTAATCTTACAAAGAATTATTAACATCAATATTAAAATTGTAGTTTGCTTAACATATTCCAATGACACTCATTATAAGTATGTAGTAATATTTGCATAATTGCCTATAAAAACAAATAAACCATAATGATCTTTTTTTATTCACAATCAGCTAATTTATAAATAAAATTATAGGTTAACATAAATTATTAGGCTTTGGCTAATAGCATATAACAATTGCAGTATGAAAATTATTGTTTATATATTTATATTTGAATTTGTATTACGTGATACGGAAGATCTTGGAATAACATTGAATATAGTATATGGTTGAAGGGTATTAGACTGTCGACACAGCTGTTCTTAATGTGCTTAATGTCTGATTTTATGAACATCTTCGAAGCGATGTTGTTTGATTACTATTGCAATGACTCAATTCCTATTGATGGTTATTATCACGACGATAAAATTGACGTAGGCAGGTGTTCGAGCCCTTTTGTCAAAATCTAACTGATACCAAATTAAAACTTATCTCACACATTTTGTTATCGCATAGAGAACAAGACAATTATCGAACTGCAATTTAGGGTAAAAAAAACAGCAAAACAAATATTGAATGCCAGCAAAATAGTTGCCAACTTTAATTTTGGTTCGGATAAGTTTAAGATTTTACTTTTCAACTGTTGACCTGTTCAATAAAAGAAAAAAACTCCCTATTGTCTGGCTTAAATCAAAATGAATCAAAATCATTTATATAAATCCATTGGTAGTTAGGGCAATACGCAGCCTCATCGAATACTTTTACCACATCCATCTATCACATTCACAGAAACTTTGGCTTGAACTGCGAGTGGGCACTAAAACACACAAATATATTGCTATGTGCATGTTTGTTCGTAAGTACTTATATAACTTATTTTAGTGCTTACTTTTCAGCACTTTTTCCTTTGGCTGCAGCATAAATCAGAAATTGCTTTACATCCTGCTACCCTGCCGCTTCCACCTCCACTTCGTGTTAGAAGCGCAGGCAAAATGAAAATATTCTTTTTTTTGTATTTTACGTTTGTCATGGAAAATGTATTCGAAATATGTACATACACATATACATATGTGTGGAAAGCGAACAGAGCAGGAGGACGAGGAGGGGGAGGTGTACATGTACTTGGTATATGGCATTGGCAAGCCGCCTAAGAAACTATTTTCTTTTCATCTGCCTTTGCAAATGGATGCCGTCAAGCACCTATTGCATAAAGTAGTAAAAGACTCAAATGTATGTTTATACTTTATTTAAGACAAATAAACTTGGCAGTTCTAACTCTGAGGCTGGATCTTAAATATACTTCCCAAAGGCTTATTTATGGAAATTGTAGTTGACTTGCTTAAATATACAACTTTCTTAGTGACATATTTATTTTTATATTATTATTTCCTGTTTAGCTTGGAGCACCAGCACAAAACTATTTTATCTTTCCTATTTATCCTTGAAAGTTTGCTCAATATTTGTTGATCACAAATACAGTTGCCGTTTCGACAGGTTTGCTGTGCAAATTGGAAAATATTTAGTTGAATTTTATTTAACACAATCTTCAATCGAAGTGTCTGTTTGCAGTTTGATGCCATGTTCAAAATCGGGACAGTCATTTAGTCAGCTCGCATCGTGGTTTTAATTAAAAGCAAATATGTTTACATTTAAGTTAGTAAAACCACATAAACGCTTCATGGCCATAGGCATTGCAAAGGTTTTATGCTATCAGCCGAAAACCCTCCAGCCGCAAAATGTTTATTTAGTTTTGGGTGTAGCACCAAATATTTACCTGTTTGAAATATTCATTTTCTTTTTTTTTTTGTGGAATTTTGTTTACACTAATTTCATGTGCATTTTATGTTCGAACTTTATGCAAAACGTTTGCATTCCATTTGCAGCCCTAAATTATTTGAATATGGTTTAACTTTGAGTTCTTCTGGGCAAATTATTTTTGACTTATGCTTGTGGATATTCAAAAAATCAATTAATATTTGTATGCATAAGCAAGTTGTAGTCTATAGAATATATACATTGAGTGCCTCGCGCTAGAATAATTACATAATAAATCATAAATAAATACAATCAAAAATTCACAATGAAGCTCCAATATCTGCCAAGTAACAATCAAAAGAAGGCATTTTGCCATATGTACTTAAATATATTAGCATAATAGCATTTGGCAACATCGAATGATTTCTAATGCGCCATCTTCTGTTTTCCGTAATCATTATTCGATTTTTATTTCTCTTTCTTGGTTTCTCATGCATTCTGCTCCAATATCAAAGCGATTATGTTGGATAAATTCAGAAATGAATTATGGATTTTCTGTTATTCGTGAAATGTTTTACTCTGTACAGCCAAAGTATTTAATTTTCTTATTGTCTTTATACTAGCTCTAATAAGTATGCCATGCAAAGACTCGACAAGTTGTGCCAGAAACAAATCGATTCCATTTTCAGTCCCATTAATATTCAAATAAGTCAAAGCAGCACGAGGCTTATTAAAATCAAAACCAAAATCAATTCAACAACTTTTCAGCAGTTTGTTTTAGCCTTGCCTTGCAGCAAATCGACTAGTTGCAGTTGTCTGCTTCATTTACAAACGGATGCATAATCATTGCATTTTTAGCTCTACTTCAATATCGACTAATAGTCGGATTCGCTTTGTTTGTGGGAAAGCTGCTGTTGTTGGACAATGGGGATTTGACCTTGTTCCATGTTGCTTGCAGTAATCTTTTTTGTCGTTTTCGCAGCCATTGATTTTGGCTGTAATTTGGTAGCCAAACAATGCGAGAGACAAACGTATATTTATTTATGGTTTGTCTGATCAGCTGGCAGTGCAATTTCAACTTTCCACTTTCAACTTTCCATTTTTCACATAACATTGTTTCGTTTGATTTTCCTGTTTTTCTTAACTTTGCGTAACGCCAAACTTTTCAGGCAGGCATCTGGCAAGTTCCATTGTTTTGCCAGCTGTTTTACATTATTTGTTGCCAAATAATATATACATATCAGTTACTTAGCCTCGACTGCCAGCATCTAGGATAAACTGAGAATCACTCGAGTTGAATATTCTAGTCGGACTATCTACATTTATATTGCTCTCATGTCTTGTGTAAATTGATGTCATTCATAAAAAATGTGGTTAGAAATTCACTTTTTTTTTAAATTTTATTTCTTAAATGTATCTTAATCTTCAAAAGATTCAATTCTAAGCAGAGAATCATAAAATTCAAAGTAAAGAGATATTTTAAGTAAATTACAAATAATATTAAAAAAGATATTATTGATTTAAAAAAAAAGATGCAACAAATGAAATTAAATCCAAGATATTATATATTGAGGCTATTGCAATGCAAAATGGTTCAGTTATTAATATAAGAATGGTGAAATCCAAAAAAGACCAAGCAACTCAAAAAATATATGTGATTAGAGATTAGTAAAAACAATGTTAAGAATGTAAAGATTTCGTAATAAATACAAACAAATTTATAAAGATTTGGGAAAATGCCATTGTAAATAATGATTTATAGTTTCCCTCAATCCGATATTTATTAAGCTTAATATTTACATGTGATAATACGAACCGTAAATGGAAATCGGTTGAAATCAAAATCCGTCAGTCCTTAAAGTGGCACTTCATGAAAGCATCAATGAGCTGTTGATTGACTGACTGAATGTTGGGCCCGAAAGTGCCAACAGCAGGCGGTGCCTCAATGAGACTAAGACAAAGCGCGAGCTGAAAGCACTCAGGATTCGAGTATCTCTCTCCTGCCACTTTGCCTTTTCGCCCCTCCCCCTCCCCCTCCCACTCGCACTCAGACTTTCTTTATTGCCGCAGCCAATGAATGGAAATTCCCCACACAGCAGAGATTGATGACGCACTTGAAGCGCTGCCAGTTCCAGTTGCATGTTCTCACAATTGCATGTTAGAGTTGAGTACTCGTATTCCTGTATATATAGATATATATATATATATAGTCACGTGGTCTAGTTAGTTAGTATGGCTGGTGAGTGGGTCTGTCGTCGGCGTAGCCAGTTGATTAACCGTTAGCTGAGTGGTCTTCTTGCAGACTTTGTCGCCAGCTCGCCGCTTTTAGCCGGCATTTTGTTATTTTGACAGCGAGCATATGGCGTTTGCCTAACTGGGCTTACATTTTATTACCAGACTGTGCACAAGTGCGGCCAAGTACAAAATTTGCATACCATGCAAAGTGGTCGGAATAAAAAATATCATCGTTAAATGCGCTGCAAGTGGCAGCGACACCCATTCGACTGTTGGCCATAAAAATGTCGTAACGACGTGATATATTCCGAGCTGATTATATTTGTGAGTGCGTTGTAAACTTTTGCCCTCAATACTTTTACTTTTCCTTTTACTTGCTGTAATCTGAAATTCTCCTGCCCGTTTAACATTTCAACCTACATCTTGGGCTGCAGTCGAATGAATCATTATATTTATATGTTATAATTAATGCATTTGCACGATTTGTTTTTAACATAATTTGACAAAAGTAATCAAAAATTAATGGCATGCATATACAATTTGTTTCGCAACTGATGATTTATAATAACCAGTTTTATTTTGCTTTTAAGTGGACAAAATAAAAAAAAAGAAAAAGCAAACAAACTCATCAAGTTCGAAGTTTGATTTTAATTTATGCTTGAAAGCTAAAACTGTCAGGTCTCTCACATAGTGTACATAAATAATCTCTTAAACAACTATTTATTATTTCATATACAGAGTGAAAATAACTTTCTCTTTTTCTTTCAAAGGGTCATTTGTCAGTTTCGCATCTAAGGGCGCGAGATATTTATTTTTACCACAACTTTTCCTCACTTGTGTGACTATCAATCAGCACAATCTTAGCCAGCCAAAGTTTTGCCAATCTCCCAACTTCCACCACAAACGTTGGCGTATGTGAAATAAACAGGGGACTCAAGAATTTCCTTTAAATTTGCCTTAAACAGCATTAACTTGTCCCAGCAGCTGTCATATTTACATAGTTGCGCTGTCTTCCAAGTTATCATGTATTTGATTCTGACAATATGCTATTGTATGTATTAAATTATGGGAATGCCGAAGTCAAATTCACGTGACATTACTTTCTCTACTCTCGGGCTTATTGAATTGTCGACATTCTCAGCTTTTCTCGACTCTTGTCGTTTGAATCGAGAATGGCAAGTCACATAAATGAAATAAGCGAAAAGAAGCCGCAAACCACAAATAGACAAAATTCCAACATATTGAGTCCTCGCCCCATTTTGTGGCACTCTGAACATATGGAGGAATTTAATTATTAATTTGATATATTTAAACTGAAATAATAAATGCAAATCAATTTTATTTGAAAATATAATCCTTTTCCATTTATTTTCATATAACGAATAAGAATTTGATATTTTGGAAGCCCTCCCATCCTGGTTATGAACGAAATTTTGAAGTCAACCACAAATAATTATTCACCTTGAAACAAAAAACCAAAATTTTAAAAATATTTATTTACATAAAGTACATGCATAAACAAATACGACTATGCACGACTGTGGTATACCCTCTACCCAGTCCCATATGGTAAATATAGCCTTCAGTCAAATTTGCAGGTTATTTGTGAATCGGACCTCAACCAATCTAATTAATTCGAATAATTAAGATTTGAAAAAACAATAACATAAAAAATCACAGATTAAAAGGATAATATTTATATATATAGAAAATTTGAAAAAAGGTTATATAAGAGTTTTTTTTGTTAATTTTATTATTATATATATATATTAGCCGAAGTAAAATTTTCATTCAGATCTCAAATAGATATTCGATTCACAAATGAACCTGCATTTGACTGAAGTATCTTTTTTGATCGAAGAGTTTTGATTAGCTCAATTCAATTTTGATTTCATGGCTCGATTTATGTTTGATTTATTCGCATCTTGTCATTTTTACGAACCCGCCAAAGTTGTGCACCATAAAGTTTCGCCAATGACTTATCAGCCAACCCTCGAGTGTAAAAACGATTCGTTTCGGCTGGCAAATGTAATAAAATGCACTAAATTTGCAGCACTCACATTACTTGGGATTATAGCACAATTTCGCTGCGCGCATTACGAAAACCACAACTAACTATTTCATTCCCTTTACAGTTGGAAGCCCAAATGGATATGCAAAGCAACCCAAAACCGGAGCAGGAATTGCTGAAACCATTTTGTGGACTCAGCATTAATTGAAAAGCATTTCGCGGCTTGCTTGTGTTTTGTGCAAGTGTTTAAATAAGTGCATAAAATAGATAAAGCTTTTATAACAAATAATATTAAATAAACATTATTATTTCGATTCGATGAATAAGTATAGTATATTTGTATATTGAAATCGATTTGTGGATTGGCTTAAAATATTGACTGGCTAACTGAAATCAATTTGGGCATGCGGCTGCTGTTACCACAACTGTTGCATGCAACATGGATGGCGAAAATCGGATTATATTAAATGTGGGCGGCATCAGGTTAGTGCAATAACTAATTTTACCACATATTTCCCTATGCTATATCTAATTTGTAACAGTATTTACTATAAGTATGTATTTCATTTATGCAAAAAACAAGAATCTAATCCTTCTACACCTGGGTTTATCTTTTCCTAATGACAGAGTCGATTTTTCAGGAATTTAAAAAATTATATGTTTTAAAATTATATGTTGAAAAATTATATTTTTTTAAATTCTATCATGCTTTTTATATGGGCTTTCACAATTCCAACATATTAGTCGAGGGAGCAAATTATATTTCTGCTTTCTACATTATAAAAATTATTTTTTAAATAATAGATTAATTTCTACTTTTGAGAGTGCTTTTTATTTTGAGAATAAGAGCAATAGAAGCATATAAAAAGCATTCGTCTTTTTATTACTCTAAAATCTAAAAAATGGATAAAGTCAATTAATTATGTAAAAATAATTAATTTAACGAGACAAACATTAATTAAAATCCGAAACACAAAATAAAAAATGAATTATCGAACAAGCTAAGGCTGATATCCTGTCACATTCAGTTATGTTACAGTAAACTGGTTACAATGTACTATTTAAATGGTTTTAATCACTTTAATTCATTTGAATTAAATTATAGTTTGAACATGGCTTGCTACATAATTTGGCCAACCGCTCTGGAAAATTAACTACGAACATTGATTTACATGTTTTGCGCTTTTTATTTATACATTTTTTTTCCAGCTGAAGGGACATTTAATAGCGGTGCAACCCGCACAACTAACCACAAATATAAAAATATATAAAATACAAATGGGAATGCAAATGCAGTAATAAAATTCCCTGTTGGACATAAAATAGATAGATTTTGAAATGAAAAAATAGACGAGAGCGTTGCTGAAAAAATCTGGCGACTGCTAGTGGCAAACAAATTTATTGATTCCATTTATTCTCAACTTAGCGAATGTACATATATATTTAAAAAACTCTTTCCTTATTTTTGATTAGCTTGTTATAAGCGGACAAACTCTCCTCTGATTATTGAAAGGAGCATTTGAATACACCAAGAAGAGCACGCTTTGACTATGCTTCAATAAATTGCTTTCGCTTTTGCCTTGGATGCCTCAATTCATCTCGCACATTTGAAGATATTGACTTGTACATAAAAATCGCGTCACGTTGCGTTCAACTCGGCTTAAGTGGAGCGACTAAGTATTATGTGGGTTTTCGTCGTGGTTCCGGGTGGTATCGTGTGGTGGGGCTAAGTGCTGCAATATGTGTGTGTCACACCACTCGAATGTTTTCTTATGCAATGTGCACTCTCAACTCTACGGCTGCATAATGTGGCCAAAGTAAACGGAACGACTACGTGTCTGGGACCTTGGCTACTACGCAACATCATGGAATATTTTTGCGAGGGCGGAGTGTGACAAGTTGGAGGTGGGGTTTGAAGTTGAGCCACATACTTTTGTAGCATACTTATACGGGTCAAAGCGGCTCGACTCTCTGCCCTGCTGCATGGCATCATGCTGTCACATCCCAGATGTTTTTAGCACAAATACTACACACACTCATACATCTATCTGTATATATAAAAATATATATAAATACCTTTACATATATATATATATAAATATATATATACATGTGTATAGTTCGAAAAGCATCACAGTTACATGGCACATCTAGTTCTTTTGTGTGTATTTCTCGCTACAAGTTGTTTGCTATTTGTTAAAGTTTCGCATTGAATAAAAGTTTTCGATTTAAGCTGAAGCAGAGGCATGTTGGTATTTATGCTCTAAAATAAGCTTATCACGAAATCTGGGTAGATGTGGGTCTTTAGAAGAGTTTAAAAGTTGTCTTCGGTCCCTTGAAAAGTGACAGCTATTTTTGTTAGGCATGTTGAAAAATCCAAGGATTTGTCTTTTAATTAGTCGACTAATTGATGGCCAAAATATTGTGAGCTACACTTTGTAAAGCATTTTACTTTATAGTCAAAAACTGAGTACAATATAAGTATTGTCTTGCAAAATAATTGCTTATGCACTTTAATTGTGCTTAAACAAGTATATTGAAAATTAAACAAATAAAAAATAATAAACACAATTTAATTGTTGTGGTAAATAATTCTCTATTTCGAGTTTATTTGCACTTTGGCTTTGCTCTAAGAAAGGGGAAGAAATATATTCAAAACCTAACAAATAAAAAGAAAGAGGACAGCTTGCTCACCTGAAGATTAAGCAGTGCTTTCATATTGCTTACAGGACATAATCAACGTTATTTTTATTCTTATATTCTGGCAAATGTTCATCATCATACGAAAGAAATTGCACATTTTTGTCATACGAAAACCGTTTTGGTATTTTTTTTCCTGTCATTCGAAATGTAGCTGTCAGTAAGTCTGTGTCTGGATGCGTGATTCTTATCATTATGATTACGTGGTGCTCTCTTTGTCATGAAAAAGCACACTGAATGGTTATATTGTATGTTTGGGGTGGGGTTGGGTGGTTGGGTGGTTGCGGGTGGGTCTGAGGCAGAGACAGGGCGAGGGAAAATGGAATATATGATGGGCGCTCCGTTGCTTCGCTCATCAACGCAGACAATTGCGCTCTGATTGTATCTGTGGTGTAGCTCACACACACACACACACACACACACTGGGGCAATAAACTTTCTGCTGTGGTTGCTTTCAACACATATACATTATACTTAGTGCCGTTGGTTATTGTTGTTGTTTGTGTTGTTCCATTCGTTGTCACCATTCCTATTTCTATTCCTTTTTTTTGGTGCTGGCCTCTGCTGTTGAAGCATCACTTTTCTGTGCTCTGGTCTGCCTTGCCTTGGCTTTGAATCTTTGATATTATGTGCGAATTAAACGAAATGGCTAATGAAAAGTTTAACAGTCAATAAATAAAAGAGGCAGCCCCACGGAAAGCACAAAGTGGGTTCCGGATAGCGGTTTGCTCACAGCTCGATGCATAGTTGTTGAACACAGTCCTAAACTGTTGACTCTGCCACTGCTTAAATTCAATTTTCTATCAACTTGAAGTTCAATTCTAGTTTATTACAATTAAAAATTCAAATTCATTCTTGAATATATATTGAAATATAATTGCATTTCGCATTTAAATCAATTAATTGAAATGATAATTGTTGGCAATACGCGTGTGCTTGTTTGATTCTAGTTTAATTGGAATTTATTTGACAGTGAACAAAACCATTTTTTATTTCAAATTAGTTTCCCGAACACTAATAAATATTATTTTCAATTTCAAATTGTTGTTAGAAGTGATTATAAAATATACAATCTATTTTAGCACAAATAAATAAAAATAATAGACTAATAAAAAATTAGTATTATTGTTGTTGTCCACAATGAAAACAGATCGTTATTTAAATCAATTCCAATTTCTATTTTCCCTTAATACCGAATTCTTAATGGGAACCAACTGTTTACATTGCCAACCAAAAATTACTACACTATAAATTTTCCGTTGAACAAAAACGTTGCCGCAACAAAAAAGAAAATGAGTATGAGAAGAAGAAGAAGAAGACACACGAAATTTGTGGCATTTTAAGCGCTGAAGCAGCCGCTTAGAGCCAAGTGTCAGAAACAATGGCACAATTCAGACTCCAAAAACAATGCCCGAAAGCGGCTACAAAACGACCGCGCCTGACTTTCCCAAGGAGTGGAGCAAGGCACAGGATCTGTGGCTAACAGGAACATTCGCAACGGGCTAACAAAACCGCAGGCAACAAGGGGCACAATTTAAAATCAACAGCTGCGCATTTCATTCTATAAAGCGTAACAATAGAAGGAAGCGTATATACTAAGTGAGAGTAATGGACTTTATTATATCCTGCAACAATGCCAATCTTGCTAACGCATACAAAAACGTTAAGAGCTCTTCACATTTCCATTAATACTCGCTGTATTATGTGACGATTATTGTTAGGAATGGACAACAAGAATCCAATTGAATTGATTAGTATATGTGACAAATTTCAGAGATACCTTAATTTGTAAATAGACATCTGCAAGCACAAGCACAAATACACAGACTTGAAAATGCCTCTTCAATTCATTGTCATAGGCGCAGGGTATATAAAAAATAAGAGACGAGAGGATCTCAAAGTTTAGGCGCGAATATGAGCAATAAATAACTTTGCCGCTTCTTGAATGTTGTTTGTTGTTGTTTGTTTTTTTGTTTTTTTTTGTTTTTTCTTCTGTTTATTTGGTTTTGCGTTACTTTATTCTGGTTTCCTTTTGCCTGCCAAACTGTTTACAGTGGCCCTGCCGTGTTGCTGTCAATGTGCTGCTCATGCTTCATTAAGCTCTTGTTATTTAATATGCTTTCCTCTCGCATTTCCGTTGCGTATTTTCCGGCCTATTGTCACTCTATCAAAAGGTTCCTTAAACTCCATTAGTTGCGCTGGTAAAAAGGAGGAGGGGAGCGCAGCTGAGGTTGAATACATATTTGTGGCTCAAATTGAAACAATTTTGGCAGCAAACCTGAGAAAGGGTTTTACAACAAACAGCGACAGTTGATATAAATGTTGTACAGAAGTTCTTTGGCCCTCAAATATCTTTCATTTTTGATTTTTCGTTCTTAACAATCCTTTTGAGTTTCATTTGATTTGTGAACATCTCAATTTAAAGAGAGAGACTATTAATAATATTAATAGATAAGTTTTATTGAAATATTTGTGCATTTAGTTAATGTTATTTAATTGTATTCACTTAAAATATAATAATTTTTATTTTTTCTAAAAAGTTTAGTTTTAAAAATATATTTATGTAATAAAAGTTCGACAGCTGCCTTTAATATTTTTGTTAACAGACATATTGTTGTTGGTAATGCTTTTATATCTATTTTTTTTTTTTGGCTGATAGCTGAAGGCGCAGCAGTTGTCAGAGCCATGTTTAAACTTATTTTTTTTTTTAACTTTTGGTTGATTTTTGTTATTTTTTTGGCACGCACAATGGCGAATAACAAAGGGTACAAAGCCGCAAAATCATGTTGTAAACCTTGTCAGCTGGCGCACACATACTCGTATATGCTTCCAGCGACCTTACGCAAGAGTTGCCACATTCCCTAGTTCTGTGCCCCTCCCGCCACCCTATTGTTGTGCGTGTGTTATTTTAACAGCAATTTTAATGAAGCGCAAAAACCGTTGATATACAATTTGTAAAGCAAAGTAAAACTCAGCGGTGGCAGCAACAACAACAACAATTACAAAAAAAGAAGAAAAAAAAACGTAAAAAGATATACAAGGAAATGTTCTACTCAGAAGTCGGACTGCTGAATGCTGTTTGGTAAAAGTCTTTTACGACCAAGGAGTGGGTTCGGCTCTTAGCCATGTCCCGCTGCCAAGCAAGCCAAGAAAAATTGCGTACAAACGCTTTTTGCCCGTTGTATTTTAAGCATCTTTTGTTCGCGCATCTTGTGCGAGTTAATTAAAAAGGGTTTTCGAATGCCCCTGCATATAAATTTTAATGTAATTCAATGTGGCAGCGCCCAAAAGCAAGAGTTATGTGCGGCAAAGCACCTTTGTTACCAAAAGTTACACAAAGCTTACAATTGTCGAAATTGTCAGGCTCTGATGATATTCGTGTAATGAGATTTTGTCTGTTGATTTACCTTGTTTTTATGTATTCTAAGTAGTAGTAACGAAAGATTTTTGGTACTCATGTTTTTGGTATATATTTTGCATTTACTTACATTTGTGCAAAAGCTTTTGGGGTTGAATCGACATTTCTTAATTTAATAAATGATGATTTATTTACTTGGTGCTGCATCTTATTCGGACTATAATTTATATGTTTTGTGCTGTCGTAATTTTTTAGATATGAAAAAATAACTTTTACATCTGATAACCAAAAGATTGCTTTGGCATTTTATTAAATTTATTGCTGTCATCTCGATCTTACAATAAAATCACATTTAATATGTATTTACGCAGACAGATTTACAGATAAATAAAAAAGTAATGCTGGCGCTGAAGCGATAGTGTCTGTGACTTTTATTTAAAGACTTAAGACTACTCGAGGAACAATATGCTTTAATGTTGCTTAATTTTGTACTAACGAGCTAAAGAGTTGCAAAGGACACCCTAAAGCAATCTGAATAGCTTTGGGAGATCATGTAATGTGCATGCAACCATATTGTACACTTGCTCGGCAAAATCAAAGAGAATTTCTAAATTAAAAATAAGAGGAAGGAAAAACAGCAGCTGCTAACAGTGCTCTCAGTTCCGTCATCATATTTCATTCCGCTCGTTGTCAGGCTTAATGCCTGTTGGCATCATAATATTTTCATACCCTTTTTGCATAAAGTGCTAGCGAAAGGCATTATTAACCGAACACACTTTAATAATCAGCATTTATTTTTTGCCTTATAATAAAATACATCTTATGAATATGATATTAGACGGTTTACATATAATATACATATTGTATATATTTTATTGAGAGTTGCATAAATTACACAAATCGACATTTTCAACATTTATCGTTTTCGGGCTCGACTCACCTAATTTGGAGGACTTGTTACTCAATAAAAAATATAAATTATTTAAAGCGTTGTCACAAGTTAGCATTCTTACTATAAGTGTTTTGAACATAACATTCACCTCACTGAAGGAAAATTTAGGTAATTCGACGAGTCTTCCGATTGCCGAAGGAATCTTTTCAATGACTTTATTTCAATGTATGACAGTGAAAAGAAAATTAGCCGTTTTATTAGAAGCCTCCTCAACCCTTTAGGAAATAATAATATATACAACGAAATTATAGTGCATCTGTATAAAAAGAAAACAAATACATGAATCGCATTCGCGATGCGGCGTATCTGTTAGTCGAATGCCTCAGCTGAAAAGTGTCGTTGTTCATATTGCCAAGTGTCTAAAATTCAAAAAGATGGTTAATACATACAGCACACCTACGTAGGTCCTGAGTGCTTGCTGATGATGTGATGTTGTTGCTGGCTGTTGCTGGCTGGTGCTGGCTGGTGCTGATGCATGATTGCCTCCTGCTGCATGCCACTGTGTTGCATGTTGTTTGCCTTGTTTGCTTTGTGCTTATGCAAATATTTGCAACAGTTAATAGCCAAGAGCATTGCAATGCCAACTCATCAGAAGGCTGGGCGTCTAGCCTGTCTGTCCTGCGGCATTGCCCCACCCAAAACCAAGCAAACCAACCAAACCACCCACACCACCCAGCCAGCAACGCGTCCTTCACTTTCCCTTTGTTCACATTTCCGCATCCGCATCCGTCAAATGGCGCGTGCATTTGCGACATGTGTGATCATCTACAAAGGATGAAAAACAACACCAAACAGCAGCGAACAGGAAAACAACTCGCAGAACGCATCGCTGCATTTTGCGTTTACATATCCCCGTGGCATCTAAATTCGTTAGCATCGTGTCCCCGTCGTCTAGTCTGGTTGCACATACTTAGTGCCACTGTCGGTGGCACCGTTCATCCGTGTATGCCCCCAGCAGAAAGTGTATTTGAGTTTTTCTATGTACTATGTAAGACATCTCGAAACTTATACGAAGCAATAACGAATAATATAAAAAATTTTATAAAATATATATAAATAATAAATAACTATGTATGTTAACTAATTCCGCCCATATCCGATACAAAGCTACTACCAAGTTATAGGCATTTTTTCAAATATATCTTTAAGTGTTGGGGGAATTTTTTAAAAAATGGAATTATGCCTTTCTTTGGCTACAGGTCAAGTGTTTCTTATGAAAAGAAAAGTATATTTAAACTATTTTACAACTTAGTTTCCACATTGAGTATTGCATACTTAAAGTACAAACTTTGTAAATATCCGGTCAAGAACAAATTCCTATTTCAGTAGAGAAAATGATGGTTTTTCAAAGAAGATTCTCGTAGTTCCGATCTAAGAGGTTTCTTGTAATTTTATATGCAGAAATTTAGTTAGAAATTCGAGCTAATTTCTCATCAGTTGCAGTAAATTAATCTGATCAAAATGTTTCAAATATTTTACTCTCTACTTCATCACAGCATTTTAAATGCCATGTTCTATCAACCCAAGTGCTTATCTTGGGTTGACACCCAGCTGCAAAACGTCAAAATGCTTAAGCGTCCAGCAAAACATAAAAATTATATAAATAAATAAATTGCATGAATTTTCAAGTAAATAAAGCAGTGACAATTATAAAGAATTTTACCCCCATTTCTACCATTTCTGTGTATACAGGCTTTAGTAGCACTTTGGAGTCTAATTGTGACTTGAACTTGAACAAAGGATTTTGTTTGCTGCACAAAACGACGGCATTTAAAATGCCGGAATCATAGCATACTTAGCCGTAACCTCCCATAGTGCAGTCGTCTACGTCTAGTCCACGTTTTGAAACTGAAATAAATAGTTGGTTCATTTAAAATGTATTTATTAAATGGCTTTTAAATTAGGTTGCCATTTAAAGCTTGCCGCATAATTTAGGGATTTATGTGGAATATTTAATGTTGGTCTTTTTCCAGCTGCGTTTACCCATTTTCCAAGCTCGACCCAATTTATGGGGCGCCCATTGATCAGAATTAGGTTATCTGGTCACAAAATGGCGCATTAAGTCTAAATGTGTTAAGAGTGTTTAACTGTGGTCATAAGCTGTTGACAGCTGTTATTGGGAGGAACGTAGGAGGGGCTGATGGGTCGCATAAGCTGGCACACACAGCTGGTGCATTGATAGGCACTTTAAATATGTGTGAATATTGGGTTAAGAGTGTTGCAAACACACTCGCGAAGTGCATGTGTGTGTGAGTGTTTAATCCGGCGTGAATGTGCAGTTGAAGCACACTTTTTGGGTCGACCAAATCCCGCAAGACCATTGAAAATAAAATCCAACCAATTTCTTTGTTTTTTAATGATTTTTAATTAGCATGGTAAATAAAGGTAATGAACGAATTGCTGAACAGATTTTAAAACGATATTTTATTTAAAGACTATTTAATTTGGTTCCATTTACAAATAAAAATAATCATATTTATTCTTTTTAATAAACCATGTTAAAATTTTCTTGCTCATCGATTTTCTTTCAACTGAGCTGTGATTGAAACTAAAATTTAAAAAATACATATACCACTTGGAAAATTCCGTTTTTTCTTTAGAATGAATTATGAATGTATATTTTTCAGCAAAGGGAAAAACTTCAGAAACGAATGATGAAACGATGATGCGACTTAAGATGTCAGAGATGATGACGCTGGATAAGGAAGAATGTCTTGATCTGCATTACTTACACAGCTAATCCCCGTGGGTGGTTTCCGTTGGGACCGTCTAAGCCTTTGCTAAGACAAGAGCATTTGGGCCATGTTATCGCAGTGTGCGCTTTGTGTTTGCTATCTTCTTTGCGCTTCCCTTGAGCTTATCTGCGCAGCGCATTTCTGGCCATTTCTGCCAGCTAATGATGATCAAAGTCAGGATGTTTGCCCCTCTTGCGATTCAACACCTCCACGCCTCTCCACGACTCCTCCCTCGCGGCTAGGCAGGTGGCTAATGGCAGTTGTTCGTGCCATTCCCAGTGTTTTTGTGCAGTGTACCTCATTTTCTCATCTAGACCTTTTGGCAGAGCCATAACAATGTAATCGAGTGTATACAATGCGATAAACTCGAATTGCTTGGCACTAAATGCCACTGCGAAGCAAAGAAGCGAGCAAAAAAAAAGAAAGAAATGTGCTGACAAATTGGCCAACTTTGCTCTTTTTTACGCTCTGCTAGTCCTTTGCTGTGCTGTCCTTGCAGCCCCCGCTCTCCGCTCTCCACCCTCCACCCTCCCCCTCCCTTTATCGTGTAATGATGTGCCAAACTCTAAGTTATAGTTGCGGTCCATAGGCATCATAATTGTAATTGGCCCTACATGTTGTTGGCTACCATAAAACCAGGCGCAGAGCCATGAACATTGACTATGCACGATTTTTGATGCCTTTCATGCGGTGGGTGGTTGGTAAGGGTATATTAAACTGGTAATTTTATTAATGCATATAACAGCATCCAAATAAATAAATGATGGCCACAAGTTGTTGTTTATATTCTAATATTAATTCTTTAGAACTTATTGTAAGCTTTGATAAAAGTTTTCAGTTTTCTGAATTTGGGTTTTTCTGAAATAGTGTTCGATTATAATAATGATCCAAAATTGTCAGCAGTTCTTTAAAAGTTAAGATAATGTTAAAGTAAATAGATTTGTTATCGAAGCATAAATTTCAGGTTTCTTTGGTTGGAAAACATATGTTTTACTTTGCTCAAAACCTAGCCAAATTTTATAGATATGAAATAATATCAGACTTGTTGGCATTTTTGTTTATCTTCCACAAAACTTAGCATACCTTTAGGAGATAAGATATGAAATTATATCAGTGTTTGATACTTTCCAATCGAAATTGAATGTTATAAGTATACTCCAAGTAGTATTATTTTCAAGTGCCTGAAGTTCTCTAAAAAAACTTAGATGTCGTGTTTTTCCTTCTCGAGTTCTTTCGACTTGAGCACTCTGAATATCTGCAATAGATATTATTCTCAGCATTTAGCTGAAACTTGTTATTTGAGAATAGATTAATACGATTATAATTAGAATATCCGAAGTATATATAATCCTGAGCATTTGGGTCAAATAATTTTTTATTTTGGAATAGATTAGGAAGGCTATAATTTCGTTGATTCTAACAAAAATTAAAAGGTAATTTTTGGCCATCATCACTGGCCAATTCTCGCTGTGCGTTGCCCTCTCTGTGCGTCCAGCGCGCCTTTGACACATTTAGTGCGCATTAGACGCTGTTTTTCGAAAAATGATTTTCAATTATGCTTTGTGCTGCGAGTCCCTTTTGGCCGGGGACGACAATCCATAACGCTCCGCCGTACCTGTGTACACGATTCATTGCGCACGGCTGCACTTTTGGCAGTTCCCCAGGCACCCTTCCTGCACCAGCCAATCCCCCCATTGCCATGGCCATGTCCTTTAGCGTGTGCCATTTGGCATCATTTACAATTTTTGTAGTTTTCATTGTTGTAAAGTTTTTAGCTTTTGCTTTATAGTGTTTCATATTTGAATATGCATGAAATTGGAATTGTGAAAATCAATCAATTTCGTATACGCCATGTGCGCCACCGGGGTAGGTGGCTCGTCTGGTTGTGGTAGGGACAGCATAAAAACAGTATTAAAACCACCGAAGTGGAAAAAATGGCAGTTGTAATGTTGCAATTGGCAAGCAGATATCCTACACATAGGCATTGAGTGCACTAAATCTATAATATGTTTATTTATTGTCTGAAATTTATTCACTTAAAAGATGATAAGCTTAAGGATTACTAAGTAGCAATATAGCTAGACTAATACGCTCTGATTGCTACATACATAAATATTCTAGGTATTCTAAACAGGGTATTCAAATTGCATTAGGTGTATACATAATACGTATTCAAATGTTGAACCTTTTTCACACAACAATAAACAATAAAGTCAAGCGCTGCTCAAGTCGCTTTCCCACTCATTAATTTTGCTTTAACGCAAATATTACATTGAAATCCCCTCAAAATGCTGGCTGCCTTTCCTGAAGCACCTCGAAGTTATCTTATTTTATAAATAAATCAAACAACCCGAAAGCACTTTAGCATTACGAATAAATTGTGTTCAGGGCAAACAAAATACAATTTACTGCCGTAAATATAAAAATGGCAAGAACGACAAGTTTTATACAAATTGCAAACAAATGCTGAACAACAATAACAATAACAACAACAACAACTGCAACTGCAACAAGAGACGACTAAAATAAGCTGCAACTTTGCAGTGACCGCAAAACACTTGACACGCTCAGCTGCTGTCCAATATAAATGCAACAACGGTAGATGAAAGGCTGCTCGAGCTACAAATCCTCCTCCCCAACCTCAACCTCAACCTCAACCTCAACCTCCTCCTCCTCATCCTCATCCTCATCCTCTTTTTGTTGCTGTTGAGTCAGCTTATGTGTGTGTGTGTGTGTGAGTCTGCATGTTGATCCGGTGTGTTGTTGTTTGCTTAAAACAACTGAATAAAAAAATGCATCCAAGAAGAAAATTACAATAAATAATATTGGCAAAGAAAAACCCTTAATACCCTCTCTATATAACATTGATCTCAGTGGGTATGCTGCTTTCCTATAAACTTATGTTATAATCAGAGCGGAAATGTCTAATATGTCTATTAGATATTAATATTTCATATTTTTTAAATGGAACTTTTTCAATTCAATGAATTCAAATTGAATAAACTTTATAGCCAAACATAATATTTATTTCATTTTAATAACATTATTTCCGTATTTTATTTAGGTAAATATGCAACCACAATTAAAGCAGCTGCCAATTAACTTTCGAGTTTCGAGAACATTTTACGTAAAGCTGTTTTATAAAAAAGAATTAAATATGCATAGAGAATATGCAAAATAAGCATGCAATCCGCATTTCATGTAAATTTTCGAATCACAAATAATAATTCGATTGAAAATTGCCATCAAGAGAAATAAAAAAACTAAATAAATTTGGTTGTTATTTAGAAATGAATTACTTTTTAATTTTATGAAACTCTTTGATAAAACAGGAAGAAAATTAAGAATGAATCCAAATCGAATAATAAATTGATTTTGCACTCTTGGAATACAATTCATATTTATTTTTTGGAAAAGGCATAAAATAGTTTGTTTCGGATATATACATATATTTCAGATTGATTTTTTTATTACTTAATATAAATCAAATGGAAAATACACGGCAATTCCACTGACGAATGATGCTGGCCAGAAATGAAGCTCCAATTTATCATGACGCCTGCACAAATAGAAGCAACTTTGACTGCAGGACAATGGAACTAGTTTTCGGATTAGGAGTTCTTCTGCGGCACCTTGACAATAACGCTCTTGACCTCCGTGTAGTTGGAGAGTGCGTATTCGCCATTCTCGCGTCCATGGCCGGACATCTTGTAGCCGCCGAACGGAGCCTGAGCAGCGAGGGCATTGTAGGTGTTGACCCAAACGGTGCCGGCACGCAGGCCACCCACAATATAGTTGGCTTTGTCCAGATCCTTGGTGAAAACAGCGGCGGCCAGGCCGTAATCTGAGTTGTTGGCACGTTCGATCACCTCGTCGAGTTGCTTGAAGCGTATCAACTGCTGCACGGGTCCAAAGATCTCCTCGCGTGCAATTGTCATGTTGTCCTGAACATTGGCAAAGACCGTCGGCTGAACGAAATAGCCGGACAGACCATCTGGTCGACAGCCGCCGGCAACTAGTTTGGCACCTTGTTGCTTACCCGTCTCAATGAGACCCAAAATCTTCTCCATTTGCTCCTGATTCACCTGGGGTCCCTGTTCGGTGTTTAGATCGAAGGGATTGCCGATGGTGCGTTTCTTGGCACGCTCCGCACTCCGCTCCACAAACTCATCGTAGATCTTGTCCTCGACAAAGGTACGCGAGCCGGCACAACAACACTGGCCCATGTTAAAGAAGAGTCCAAAGTGCGCCGTTTCGACGGCATAATCCAGATCCGAATCGGATAATATAATGTTGGGCGATTTGCCGCCCAGCTCGAGAGTTACACGCTTCAGATTCGTATTGCCCGAGGCCAGCTGAATCAGTTTGCCAACATCTGTGGAGCCCGTGAAGGCCACCTTATCGACATCCGTGTGATTGGCCAGAGCGGCGCCAGCATCTCCAAAACCGGGTACGACATTGACAACACCCTCGGGGAAGCCAGCTTCCTTGACCAGTTGTGCTATATATAAAGCCGTCAAGCTGGTCTGCTCGGCGGGCTTGAGGACAATTGTATTGCCAGTGGCCAAAGCTGGGCCCAGTTTCCAGGCCATCATTAAAATTGGGAAATTCCAGGGTATTATCTGGCCACACACGCCCACCGGCTCGTGGCGTGTGTACGTAAAGAAGTCACCATCCATAGGAATAGTTTTGCCGTGATTCTTGTCCGCCCAGCCGGCAAAGTATCGCAGATTTTTAATGGCTATCGGCAAATCCACACTATAGGACATGGTATACGGCTTGCCATTATCCAGAGTCTCCAAGCTCTACAGAGAAAAGGAGAGAAGATTGTTCATTCAAATATGTATATTCGTTTGGTTCATTAGAGTAGCATGTATTTACCGACAAGTAAACCTGATCACGCTCCATAAGATCGGCGAGCCGATAGATTAGGCGACCACGGTCCGAAGCATCCATGCGGCGCCAAGGGGAGCCCAATCTTTGTGGCAAATGGATACCAAGATTAATAATTTAAAACTATGATTGCTTATCTATCTACTCACTTGAAGGCCTGACGTGCCGCATTGACGGCAATATCAATGTCCTCCTTGCCGGCGGCTTGGATCTCGGCAATTGTCTGCTCAGTGGTTGGATTGATGGTTGTAAAGGTTTTGCCCGACTTGCTCTTGTGCCACTCATTGTTAATGAACAGCTAAAAAATAAACAAATCAAGTTATTTATTTATTTAAAAGAAAAATATTTGATATTAATTAATTACAAATAAATTTAGCATATGTTAAATGGATTGGGAAAAATCCGAAATTATCAATTTCCTGCTTTTAAATGTATTTTATATAAATTTTAAAGAATATATTATCTAGCAACTCTAAATTTGATTATCTTAAGTGTACTGTTCCTGTAACACTCCGTTTTAGCAACAACTCAATAACTCCCAATTAGTTCTGAGTTCAAAAAGACTAATTAGTTGACTTTAAAGCAGCAACTTTAAGTATTTGGCAAATATAGTATTGTTTTTCATTTTAATTTTCTAGCAGATATAATCCAAAAAAATCCAATATTATTATACAATTTGTGTAGACTAAACCAACCAAAAAAATCTATGGTGAAAAAATATAATAATTTTAGTCTTAAGTAGATTTAATAAAACAGAATTACAGCAACTAAATTTAAATATTCTACAATAAAAGAAAACGTAAACAAATATGTTTTAAAGGGAAAAAATGTTTGTTTTAGATATATTTATTTTAAAACTAAAATTTTGAATTAACTAACATAATGAGCTGAACCATATCTTTTTATATAAACTCTTGCTAACATTAGTCCAACTGTACACATTTCATTAAATTTATTGATCTAAAAATGCCTTCACATAACAATAAATTATTATGTATACCTGGAACCCATATGTAAAATATAAGCTCTATTTGAGGTGTTCGGTATAAAACAGCTTGGAGCGCAATTTAATAATCAGTTGCATTTGATAAGCCATTTGATAAGCACTCTTTGTGTTGTTGTTACCCATCGGATGTTTTCATTCATCAGGTTGTTTGTTTGTTTTTATATAATTAGTGCTAAAATTAAAATTATGTGCAAGCTTTCGACAAGCTCTAAATTTATTTCTAATCAAATCTCGGAATGACTGGCGAACATCGAAACTGTTGAGAAAACTTTCCGCCTGACAAAATAACACCTAGCATTTCGAGCCTCAGACAAAATAGACATTTAAATATGAAAAAATATAATGAGGTGTATACATTATAATATTTACAGTTTAGTAGTAGCAGGTGCATACAAATATTTGTGTACACATTTAATCAGTAAATATTAAATCACACAATAGACTTGGTCTATTATTGATATACAAGTTCGTAGGCCACAACACTTCATAAATAAAGTACATAAAAGCTTAACCACAGTTCATATTCGAGGCACATGCAAATTCACTGCATTCATTAAGTTAATCTTTGTATATTATATGTAGTATACAAATATTTATTCAGATTAATTTAGCAATTGTATTGCTATTTGCTTAACAAAGAGATAACAAAATCAGATTCCGGGTACATACAAATTAACTGCATTCCAAGGTTGATAAAGGTAATCTTTGTATGTTATATATATATTAGTACTTAATATTTAGCAATTTTTAGCAATTGTACTGCAAATTTCTCTACAATAAGATAACAAATTGCGCAAAATGCATTGGAATTGAAAAGAGAAAATACAATTTGTATGCACAACGTAAGCTCTTTGAATGTTGAACCATTTTCGACAGTGTATACAAAAACATAGACTTTTTATTAAGAGAGCCTGGCGCAGTTCTAGTTAAGAGCGTCGGTTCCGTCAGCAAATGACAAAAAAAATGTAGTAAATGTGGTGTAGTCGAGTGAGGTCGACTACGATATACCCTGAAATCAGCTGTTAACTAGATTCTAGATATATTGCCAGATTTCCCTTTAAGAATTTGGAAGTCTTCTTATGTCAGCACAGGCACAGTTAAGAAAGAAAAAACCAGGGCAGCTGAAATCACCGCGGCGATAACCATCGTCATCATGCATAATCATATTATGTAATAATTAGAAGATTGTAGCTTTTATTGCTATCGGAAATCGAAATATATCGATGTTTGAGAAACGCAGGCAGTTATCGATAAATCAAAGCATATTTTATCTGCGCGTGGTATACTAGAACCTATATTCCAATATTTTTAAGTCTATATGCATATCAACTCGGATGATGATCCTGATCAATAATACATATACTTTATGGATATGCTCCCTTCTGCCTTACACATTTGCACAAAAACAATATACCCTTTTACCTATTTTCAATGAGTTCCGGGTATAAAAAGAGTAAGAACAACAAAAACAGCCGGCAGTAAATACGCAATTTTTCTTGCGCTCTCCTCTAAACACTATTCGTTTGATGAGCATTCAGCTCACATTCAACGCCGGGTTATTTTCCTCTTTTGGCATATTTGCTCGTGGGTGTGTGTGTTTGTTTGTGTGCATATGTTTGCATGTTTAACTAGAAGCTAGTTTGAAATATGCTAATGCCTAACTTAATTGCAATTCAGCTCAATTGGATGTGAGTGGCTTGAAGAGGAAGAGTAAATACATAAGTATTGCAGCATTTGTCTTTGCAAAAAAGCAGCTGCGATCTTCGTCAAGGTCAAACAAAAGTAAATCAATGTTGATAGCAATAAGTCAATACCGGTGAACTATATGTATGTGTGTATGTATGTATGAGTGAGCAACATATGTTTAGCTGTGTGTATATATATGAACGTATGTATGTAAATATGTATGTGTGTATTTACTTACGCCTGTGTAGAGCACTTCTGGACTTGTTTGTGGTTGTGGCAGCGCCGCCGACGAATATGCTGCAGCAGCTGCAATATTCTTACATTCTGCACGCAACAATTTGCTGGCTCTTAAGACACGCAGCATGCTGTATTATTAGCCGTTATTTATTATAATAGAAAACCACAAAGAAAAAGTGGCAAGCGACGATTAAGTAACAGAACAACGCGTGCAATTTGCTCAGCAGCTGGAAAGCAACTGAGAGCGAAAAAATAATACTCAACGGTGCCAAGCGCCCCAATGCACGTTTTTTTTTAATAGAAAGAGAGCACGTCACTCACTCATGCAGCATACGGCGACTCTCCAACGTCTTATCACACAACACACACAAGTAAAATATATAGGTGCAAAAACATATATATGTAGGTGTATGTGTTCGTGAGAGCGCGAGCAAAGCAACAAAAAAAAAGCTGCTGATCAAAAGTCACTCGAAAATGTTGAGCAACTTTGTGTTCTCTCTCTCTCTTTCTGCGAATATTTGTAATGTCATTTGTGTTGTATGTGTTATGTGTGTGAATAAAGTTATTTTTTCTTTTGCGATTACCAGCAACGATACCGGTTTCCAACAATTTGTCAACTGGAATAATACAGCTGTTTGCATATTGCAAAATTGGAAAAAAGGAGACTGGAGATGCCAAAGTGTAAGGCGAGTGCGAAACATATGAGTGAAATTGATTGTCGCAGACGGCCAGTGGAAATGAGTTCTTTACCGATTGCGCTGGGAAGGAGAAATTGAATGCAAAATGAATGCTTTAAGTGGCAAAGTTTTAATGGCAAAAAATATGTGGGGAAAAAAGAATTCAATTAGCATTTATTAAAATAAGTTAATGTCTACTCATTAAGTGCTTTAATTTTGTCATAGAATGTGAGATATATTGACTTCTTTTGACAATTGGACGGAAAATTAGTTATTTAAAAAAAGTTGTTTTAATGTACACTTTTAAAAAATTAACTTAAGCCAATGTAACTTTTTGTTTTATTATTATTTAAACAATTATTTGCAGCCGCCGTTTACAGATTCGATTCTGTGGGTTTTTTTGTCCTTCATAATCAGCATTGTAATAATAATAAGAAGAATAAGAATAATAATAATAATCATAAAACTTACTCCCTCATTGAATAAAATAAACATTTTGCATAACACGCAAAACTTATTTTGGCGGCGGCAATAATCAAATGGCTTCAATAATTTTATTTTTTGCTTTTTATTTGCTGTTGTTATTTTTCTTGTTGCATAAAATATTTAATTTATCCGATGCAAACAGTTGACATAAAGAAAATGGCAAAAGGACGTAGGATGTTAACGGGCATTAAGTTTAACGCACACCAGAATGGCCCGGAAACAAGATCGCGTCAGATGGATATAAATGGGAAATCACATTTAAAATAAATTGTCCCAAATTATATTAATTGAATTCAATTACATATTGTGTGCACAAGTTGGAAATTCAATTTCGAGTTTTCGCTGATGGGGCCACATTGTCGGCATAAGTTATCAAAGTGCAGATTTAAAAGGTGGCAACAATTCGTAAATAAAAACAGCATTGCTGGCTGAAGTTTTAAAACTGTAGATTTAAAAGGCAACAACCACGAGTACAGTGAAAAAAAGAACGGCAACCTAAAAAGGTATGAGTAGAAATAACGCCAAAAATCTTAAACAATTAATCGATTTAAATATAATCCTTTGATTCTAGGATAAATAAAATAAATTTGAGCTTATTAGATCCTAACTTTCTCGCTTCTAAGAACACTGTAAAAGGTAGCAAATATATTTTATCGGGAAAGTGATTACTCTAGACGTGTACTCGGAAAATAAGAAATCTTTCTGAAATGTTGAAAATTCGTATTATTCAGATAATAAATTTCTAATATGAATTCCTTTGTAGATGTTTCATTTAGATTTAGATAAACGTTTGCTTCCTAACTTCTTATCTTAACTTATCTTTTTAGAAAATAAGTGTTTGCATTTCTACTTCTGAAAAATATATTTTTTAATACAAACTGTTACTCGAATATATAAAAATAATCTTACTTCAAAACCGGGAACCCTTCTAGTTTTCAGTGCGATTTTCATTTCGGAGTGATTATTTATGGAGACATATAATGCAATCCAAAATCGGCGACTTCTTCGATTTTTGATAAAGTAATATTGAGGACTAGTGTATCTTAGAGTCTAGTGTCTCAACTGAAGCTCTGTTCCTAGAATAGATTTTGGTTAAGGCGAAAACGCAGTCAGCAACATCATCATCCTATCGTATCTGCGGTCTGTGGGAACATATTTATTTGTATTAAAAAGGAGCTAAGACCCGAAAATTCGATAACGACCAAATATGACCTTAATTACAAGTTTATATAGCTATTTGATACTGGGTTATTTTCGGGCTGGTTATTTAAGTAAGCCCAATGCGAACGTTACGCAAAATTTACTTTGTATATTTGGGGCAACTGAAAGAAAGGGAGACACATACATGAATGCATACACACGCGATTGTATGTGTGTGTGTGTGCACTGCAGGATTCAAGGATGTGTTATATAAATAGATGGAAAATGTTATGTGGACTACAGAAGGGCATGACTAGGAAATATCCTGTACTCAGACCTAACACATACCAGAAATTCGACCAGGTAAAAAGATAATTGTGTTGGAATATAAACTTATCCAATTTACATCCTTTTATGTGAAAGTATATATAAATATTGATCTACCAAGTATATCAAATTTTCAGTTGGAGATTGAACAGAATATAAGAATTTTGAATATGAATTTCTCACCTCATTACGATCCCATCATACCATTTGTTGCCCAATTTTATAGGGTATAGAGCGTAAAAAGCAAACATCTATGATGGCAAAAAAAAGGTCAGCAGAAAAGTCGAAATGTATTCAAATGGCTTATGGCTGGATTTAGTTACACTTGGCTCCTCGTCCTTGAGCGTGCCCCCACCCCACATGCGTGCCCCCACCGCCAATGGCTTTTTATCACTCACTTTCAGGATGAACCCACAAACCGAACCATGTTAGGTATAATTTTTTGTGGCTCGATTTAATGGTTAAGGCGAAGGGTCAAGTAAAAACATGCACACACACACACACACACTCATGCACCACACATTGGAAAGAGTTATGGCAACGGTAATTTGTAAAGTTATTATGGCTTAAATGTCAGTGTCGAATGGGGCAACAGGGCGTATGCTTATGCGTAGTGCAGCTGATTTATATGCAAATCCACTTCAATTTATTGCCTTTCTTCTTGCCACTCGTTGCAGATACGAAACCTATAAGGCGACTCTCAAGAAAATACCTGCAACGCGTCTCTCACGCCTCACCGAAGCGCTGGCCAATTATGATCCGGTGCTCAACGAGTATTTCTTTGATCGGCATCCGGGAGTCTTTACCCAAATACTCAATTACTACAGGTGAGGCAAGCAAATGATTACCATTATTTATTGTGTTATAATTGAGAAATAATTAGCCTAATCTTTTACATTGAAACTAATAGCCAGTGCTTAAGTGGCGATCTCCTTTACTTGGCCTTCATGCCCTTTCCAACGCGAAGGGTATTATAATTTATTAACAGAATATGCATCAGTTTGCAGCAAACTTAAAAAAAAGAAAAGAAAGTAAATAGATAATTACAATTATTTCTTATGTAAAACAAAAATAAGTAAAAGAGTTTTAATGTTATATAAATTTTTGTTGATTTTATTACTTAAAGCTTACACCAGTTTGGCTTAAACCAATCGCCAATATTCATTGCAATATTATTGTTTTTACTTTATTTTAACGAAAAATTATTTATTTTTTGTGAAGCCACAACTACAGAAACATCACTTTATATTGATATTATTATTTGATATTTTATCGGACATTATTTAAAGAAATGATAATTGCTTCTGGTCAGCTTGAGCTACTTTTGAAACAATTCATTCGCTATCGGGTGATTAATCTAGTCCCTGTTACCTTGAGCCAAAAACAAACAAGCTTTTATTTTAATTATGTGCTCGTCGTCATAAATCTAAGTTTTTTTTTTTGGCTCTAAAGTTTCAGCGAAATTTTAGTACAAAGTCAGAGCGCTCATTAGCTGGCAAAGATAAATGGAAAGTTAGCGGGCTTATCGCCCGATGAGTTAAGTTACTTAAGATTAATGACAGGTTGCCGCAACCCGCTTCCTCGTTGCACAACCTGCTACAAGTGTAAACAAAGCTGCTGAAAGTATCTCATTATTATCCGTGTGATTCTCAATAAATATAGTGATTACTTTTCGTATTGTGTGATGTAAACACCTTTTCAAACAACAAAATTAATTAGATGATTGAAAATTTCTAAAGTTTTGTAGTTTTTAGCAGACTAAGTGAAATTAATATTTAATTTGGGCAGCCATTTTTTTAATGCTTAGCTTTTAGTTTTCCCTAAATATCAATGGATCATTGTGACACTTGACACAAAATTATAATGCAACATCTTTTGTTTGATTTATTAAAATATGTAACAATGCTGCAACCAAAAAATAAAAATGTATTTTAAAAATTATTATTCAACAAATTTATCCGTACAAGCTTAATATTATTTGTAGAATTGACATATATTTTTATTTAATTTAGTTATTTGATGTGGATTAAAATGAGACCGAAATTTATTGGACGTTAGAAGAGTAAAACGTTATCAAGAGAGACGGAAAGCGACAACGTATATTTTGTTATACTATTTCATCGGATCTTTATCATACATTTTTTAATCTGAAATAAACGTCTATTGTAAAAGTTTTGGAACTAATACAAAAATATTTCTTTTCATTGCTTACATTTTTTCGACACCACAAAATAAAGCCGAAGAAGATTAATTTGCTGTCAGTGCGATGCTTTTCTGTAGGGTCATCGATTAATGAAAAAACGTCAGAATCATTATATATATATTTAGATCTAAGAGGTCTGCTGGCTATTGATTATTGCAGTGGCCCCCTTTTTAGCCGTTGGCCTTGGCAGACTGTTTTTCCAAGTGAATTAACTGACACTCGGCGCACAGATATCAAAGAAGCTGCCACAAAGCGTTGCATTTCCATGCCAAAGCAAGGGCTGCAAGGCTTCCATACATTGAACATGCATATATAAGTATATATATAAGTATACAGCTTTATGGGGATGTATGTGCACCGCGGATGAGCAATCGAATTACGTAGACGTCAGAAGCTTTTTGCAATTTTTAAAGTAATTTGCGAATTTATGCTTTCTTTTTACGTAGATTTCATAAGTCGAGGTCACCAGCCAAATTGAGCTCCTTAATTGAATTTATGGTTTAAACTAAAGACAGTCCAGATGTCTAGCTTAGATACAAAAATAAAATACTGTGCTTAACCTTTTTTATGTTAAAGGTTCATAAAATCGTTAAGGAGCTGATACTAATCAGGAATAGGTATTGCCTTAGGTTGGGTTAGGTTATATCGGCTGTCAGCCCATCGGGCCATATTTGGCCCGTTGTGATACCGAGTGGGATCAAGGGATTTTCTCCTGCAGTCGTGCCTCCAAAGTATTCAACAAGTCAAACATTTGCCCAGCCAGATGCGTTCGCTATCTTGGCCGGTCTCATATGTCGGCGCTCCGATAAACCAGTTATGGAGTAGTTTCCCCGGCTTGCCAGCCGTTTCCTGGAGAGTGCTGGGCAGCGGCAGAAGAAGTGTTCCGGAGATTCCACCTCTTCCTCCTCTTTGCAGCTTCTGCAAAAGTCATTGTATGGCACCTGGAGTCTGTTGGCATGAATGCCGACCAGCCAGTGCCTATTATCTATTAAGACTTAATCTATTATGACTTAAAGCGGAATTGTCTAAATAATTTGTTCATATATCTATTTATTATATATGAGTTTATATACACCTGATAGATGCTGCTTTCAACTTAATTAAAAAACTGCATTGCTGTCGGACAGATCAAAATGCTTTTAGTGGGCGAAGGAGCGGATGAAAAGTGGGCGTGGCTGACGTGATGCGCATAATAAAAGCCACAATTCACATGTCCACCCGCATTCATAATGGCCTTGAGCATCCACTTCTGGGCTGATGCCGATGCGGGGATTTTAGCTTGGTTTTTATATGTTTTTTGTTTTTCTTTTGTTGGGGGTATTCACAATTTAGCACTCACCATTCGGCGCACGAAATGATTTGGAGGTGGAAAAAAGCAGCACAACAAAAGGCTGCCAAAGAAGAGTTGCATAAAATATGCACAAAAAAAAGCAGGAATCTGCCAGAATGCACATGTGTCGGACACGTGCCGCACATGGCCGTCATAAAGGACAGTCGAAACAAGTAAAACAAGGGGCAAGAAATGCGATTACTTTTATTGCGAATAGTCGCTGCATGGCTGTCCCCGCAGCTGATATGATATTACAATTTGGACAGCACTGCGGACAAGTCCCTGTCCTTGGCAAGCCAATTCCCCCACCCCGTGCCACAATCGCCCATTCACCTCACGCATCTGCAGCACTTAGCACACAAAAAAATAGCAATGGGTTTTTTCTACTTTCTTTTTTGCACCTGTATTAAGGTCACAATGAAACAAAAGGCTATTTTTTTGGCAAGTCAATGGAGCCGGAACTATGCATTTGGTCAACATGCAATTGCACATTTGGTAAGCCACAGTGAACTAGTTGCTGCTCTTCACAGCGACCATGAATAAGATGCGCTACTTTCGCGATTGCAGTCATAAAATAACTTGGGTATTTAATTGTCAACACTGCAATTTTAACAATATTATAATGTGTACTGTAAATTGGAAAATACAATATGTATTTGATTGTGAACCTGTGAATTGGTCACAATTGAAATAAAATAATAAATAAAAATATGCGTTACATTTTGATGAAAAATGTTGTAATTTGTTTACAATGGAAATACAACGTTTATTTACATTTTAAAGACAAATCAATAATTTTATTCCCTCAATAATAATCATAGCTAATATTCTTGGAATAAATTGTATTCTTTGCAGAACTGGCAAGCTGCATTATCCGACAGACGTCTGTGGGCCTCTCTTTGAGGAGGAACTGGAGTTCTGGGGACTCGACTCGAACCAGGTAGAACCATGCTGCTGGTCAACTTATAGCATACATCGCGATACGCAAGTGAGTAACAGAATTGGCATCGAGTGAAGACAGATTAGAATGCAAAACTAAACAAATTGCTTTCCATTTAATTGCAGAACACCTTAGCCATATTAGATAAACTAGATATTGAAAATGAGAAACCCACGGAGGAGCAAATAGCGCGTCTGTTTGGCTTCGAGGAGGCATTAAGCAACGGCGAGCTTAACTGCTGGCAACGATTAAAGCCCAAAATTTGGGCCATGTTCGATGAGCCGTCGAGTTCAACGGGCGCCAAGGTAAAATTCATGACCCAAATAATTACAATATAAATTACGAAAATAAATGACTGCATTTATTTAGTAGCAAATAAACCAAATAAAATATATACATATATTAGTCTGAAGAGAATGAAGTGAGAAATTAAGTAAATATATAGTTAAGAAGATTTCAGTAAATAATGTTATCAATATCAATATATTTTTCTATCCAAATGTTAAATTATACTTTGTTTAGCTTTAGGTGTTTATTGGAACAATCTATAAATTAGAATTGGAAAAATATATAAAGATAAAGTGCAAACAACTCTAAGAATAACATGATTATAATAAACTAAATTATAATTAGTGAGCGAGTAACTTAGTTTGATTAATTATTTTGTATATATAAGAAGAGCAGGATTTGCAAAAAACTTAATTAAAGTTCGCGAGAACTTTGAGTATATTTAGATACCTTGACACACATTTGATATCGATTTAAATAGTTTTGCATTGTTTTTGTGTACGCAGTTTGTTGCTGGCATGTCGGTATTCTTTATATTTGTTTCTGTGATATCATTCTGCCTGAAAACCCATCCCGGTTTTCGCGTGGATCTGCCCACCAGCTACGGCGCAGGCTCGCCACTGCCTGGCCACAATCTGCTCGCGCCGCCTTCATCTCAGCACCCGGCGCAGCAGACGCAACAGCATCAGTACCACCAGCACAGCATAACGCCACCAAGCGGCAGCATTGGACCCACTTTTCGTGTCACAAACTACACCAGCTACAGCAGCGGCAACTTGAGTGCCGCTCAGGCCACGCCCATTGCCACAATGAAGGGCCAACAGCATCAGCGCCAGCGACTGAAACGCGAACAAAACGCGAGCAGCCTCAACGAGTTCCTGGAAAAGAAGATACTGGGCCACAGTGGACTCAGGCAGCACGGCTGGATCGAGACCTATGGCCAGCCGCACAAGGCCTTCTTCTACGTGGAGCTCGTCTGCAATGTTTGGTTTTTCATCGAAGTCCTTATCCGACTAATTGTGAGTAGTTTTTCGCTTAACCAATCTATTCAGCATACAAAATTACATTAAAAATTTACAATTTTAAATCTTTTACTCAATCGAATGCGTTCAGAGTTTCAAATGACTTTAATATGGGGCAGCCAATAAGATTTATTATCCTGAGTCGTAACATTTCTTACATTCACATTCCTAACCAGGGACACTTTTGACAAATTTATGGCTATGGAAATTTATGACTCCAGTTAAATCCCTTTTTGGGGTGTAATTTTAACATGCATTTCGAGCTGAAATAGCGCTTCCAACTTTGTATGGAATTATAGCTAAATCAGCTAATTGGTTTATATCTATGTGCCTCTCTGATGTAAATAGCAAAACAGAAAATTCATATGCAAGACAGGCTGAGCAGGGTTGCCATTCTATGCAAACAACCCAGTAAATAAGAAACAGATTAAAATTAAAAATTATATTGTTTCCATTTGCTTTTACTTTGAATAAATTATGTTCATTAAATTTGAATTGAATATTAAGTTTTCTTGAAGGAAATCAGCTGTTTGTATTGATGTTGCCATACTTTGTTATAATATCGATAAGAAATTTGATAAATCATAGCAAAAATTACTAAATACTAGTCGCCGATTATTGAAGGTACGAAAAAAGTGTTAGAAATGTTGAAAGTCTAATCAGAACTTCAAAAATACGGTTTATGTTTACGTTAAATTCTAATTCAATTTTAAACTTTTATGTCACCGAACTATTTAAATAAATAAAATTAAATGCAGTGTTTGTATATTATATTAAAATCACAAAATAAATTTCGCTTGCCAGGTTTCACCAAATCTGTGGCAGTTCATCAAGTCGCCCGTAAACATAATTGACTTTACGGCCACGCTGAGCTTCTACACGGATGTGATGCAACGGATGGGCGAGTATACGGGTTTGTTGGAGGCCTTCTCCATTGTGCGCATTATGCGGCTCTTTAAGCTGACGCGTCACTCGCCAGGACTACGCATCCTAATACACACGTTTAAGGCATCGGCCAAGGAATTGACTCTGCTCGTGTTCTTCCTCGTGCTCGGCATCGTCTTCTTTGCCAGCCTGGCCTACTATGCCGAAAAGTTGCAGGTAAGTTCCTGAGCTGAACCAATCTTTAACAATTTAAATATATCTCGTTTAGTGACTGTCTCTAAAAAGCTTAAAAAGTAATTTATTTAATGCAAAAGGGGAACTGATTTTTTATTGTAATATTTCCTTTGTTATTTAAACTTACTGCTTTTCATTGCAAGTCACTCTCAGCTTTAGCCCTTCAGGGCTTCCTCAGGTCCTTGGTGTATTGTATTGTTTTTGTTTTAATGGAACACAATGTACCAAATTACTTACTACGTAATTCATTTTGAAAATGTGCTTTGCGTTTTGCGTTGCTAGAGAAAAGGAGTATTTTATGTATATATATTTTTAGCATTTGTCTGCTATTTTTGGAATACTGCCGTCTGTTTAAATTTGCATTTGACTGTTTGTCTTAAAATGAAATTGAAATATACCGAAATGCCTTAAAAATAGAATATGAGTGAGAATTAATTCATGTAATTAATATTATTTAAGTTATGAAAGAATTAAATTATCAAATGACTTTAATGCAGTTGTTAATTTAATTAAAATATAATGAAAACGTTATATAAGTTAATCTAAAGTTAACACTTCTTCCCTAAGAACTTTCTGTAATTTTTCTGTAATTTTGTTCTCAGTATATCTACAAATATTTTTTACTTCAAGTGCAAGAGTATTTAATTTTCGACTCCGTATTATATACCATATTTCATACTTTCTAATTCATCATTCGCAATTTTGCTTCGCAGGACAATCCAGATAACCAATTCAAGAGCATACCATTGGGATTATGGTGGGCAATTGTGACCATGACCACAGTGGGCTATGGCGATGTGGCTCCCAAGACCTATCCGGGCATGTTTGTGGGCGCACTGTGCGCCCTCGCTGGTGTCCTGACCATCGCACTCCCCGTACCTGTTATCGTTAGTAATTTCTCCATGTTTTACTCGCACACACAGGTGAGTACTTAAAAGCCCAAACCACTTTAGAGACAACATTAGCAAAAAATCTCAAAGATACTTAAGTCTAACGAAAACCTATTGGCAATTAATTTATTAAATGTGCTTTAGATTCCTGAATCGATTTGAAGTAATTGTAGCAAATTTGTTATGCGACATATAAAATTATGATTATTTCGGTTGACTAACTAAAGCAGCATCAATCGATTCATGTAAATTGTATCTATAAAATTTCTTAATTGTCCTTTTACTTATTATATACATTAAAAATTAAAGTAAAAAACATATTTGATGAGGCAATTGCGAATAGAATATTTACTAATTGATGGTTTGATAGCTATTAATGAAAAACATTGATACTTAATTTAAAAACGGACGTTCGAGAGAACTGGCATTTTAATATATTGATTTAATTAAAATTTAAATTTATACATTGATTGGTTTACACAATAAATACATTTTATTTCAATTTAATGTTACATTCATTTTATTTTTTTAATTTTAGTTTTTTGATTTGTATTCCTCATTTAATTCGTTTGCTCTGATGGAATTCAGTATGTTTATTTTATTATTTATAATATTGATTGATTATCTTGATTAAATATAAAACGGAGTTCAAGTCTAGAGCAATGAATTTAAATTGCAATTTATTTGTTTCAATCAATTTAGAGAATACGCTTTTTAATGTAGTGTTTTAAGATTTTTTGCAAATTATTAAAGGAAATGCCATATGATTAATAAATCATATAACTTAAGTATATAAACTAAAATATATAAAATTAAATATTAGATTTTTATTATATCCTATATTTTATTTTTCTCATTTATTAATTTTTAATTTAATTGTTCACAATTTTTTGTATATATAATTTTTAACATAAATTTTAAATTTAACTTTAAATTTGTGTTTTTTAAACAGAAAAAATTGAGTTTCTTTAATCTACAGTAAATAAACTAATAATTAGGCAAATAAATGAAGAAATAAATATGTTTAGTATGAAAGTAAGCTGTAACTTAATTATAAATGGAGGCTATTTGGTTCTAGGCACGCTCCAAGTTGCCCAAAAAACGGCGTCGCGTTTTGCCCGTGGAGCAGCCACGTCGGAAACGGGAGCCGCCGGCGCCGCATCGCAATCGGACGAACGCCATTAAACAGACGACGCCCACAGTGCCGGGCGTTGTTGGCGGCCACGCCCACACGACTGTGCAGGCGCCCACGCCCATGTTTAAGGATACCTTTGGCAGCGCTAAAATTGGTAAGTAAAGCGCTCTCTCTCTCTCTCTGTCTCGCCCTCTCTCTGTCTCGCTTCTGTCTCGATTTCTTGCTCTGCTCTTATGTGTACGTATATCTCAGCCACACATTGTGCCAATTGCAGTAGTTGTTGTGCTAAAAGTTGATTTTTTTTCGTTGTTGCCTTTTGTGTGTGCAGCTGTTTAAGAGCAGGCAGCAAGTAAAATAGCCAACATCCAAAACAGGCAACACTCTCAGCAGTCCACTACAGCCAACAGATACACGCAGACAACAGACAACAGACAAACAGAACAGCAACAATACAACAACATCGACCACACTCACTTTCACATCCAGCCGCATAACTGCCACATATGCAGGCCACACACCCACACTCCCACTTACATTTACCAACACTTGGGCTGCATGTGGACCTCTCCGGAGGCGAGACTAATTTCATTCAATTTATTGTTTAATTACTTTATTATTTATGCACTCTCCAAAGCCCCGCTCAGCATTGGTTCCCTGCGGGTATCTTGCGCTAAATATGGAAATCTGCAGCTGTTGTTTATTCAAAAGATTCATTTAAGATCCGCAGTACATTTATAGTGGGAACAGCCGTTTAGTTATTACGTCTTAGTGTTTAAGACTGGCTTTAATTCAATTTTATTATTTGCATATTCGACTTACATTTTTTGGTTTAGTTATTAAATAAAGCAGTCAACATAGAAATTGTCATTTTCAGGTCCATTTAACCATTTTTGATTTTTATTTTCCGTTTGTGATTTCAACAAAATTGTGTTTGGCAAAATATCAAATAAATATTAATATTTATGTAAAATATTTTCTCATTTGGCAAATTAGTATATGAAGTTGCCATAGATGATGCATACATATGATAGTAATTCTCCGATAAATGTGCTATGGAAAAATGTTGAGGGCACTCATGTTTCACAAGTGATTTATTCCAAATTTGGTTTCTGTGAGTAAATACAAGTGCTGGCTTAGATTTACTTTTACTGAGCCTTCAGAAGATGCGTCTGGCATAAAAATGAGAGCAATTCCAATTTTATCATTTTCAGGGAACTATAAAAATCAGTTTCTCTTTTATTTATTATTTCTTGCAATCACCTAAAGCCGTTTTCTGATAATTTGAGTGGGCAAAGGCATTTTAAGGGACATTTAATTGTTGAATTTAGTTTATCTCTGGTCTTGCTTTTTTTAAACTTATATTTCTAATTTTGTATGTATATTTTGATTATTTCTTTTATAAATTACATATAAATATACAATACAATTATTTTGATATCGCCGCTTTGAATTTGAAGCACGCACAATACAATAAATACTGAGAAGATCATCACTCGTTAAGCACACACACACACTGCCACACACACACTGCCACACACACACTGCCACACACACAGAGACTGCCTACACTATGAGTGTATGTATGTGTGCACATATTTGTGTGTATTGAACATGTATTTCCTCGGAATCTTTTGATGTTGTTTTTTCTGTGTTTTGTTTGTTGTGTAACTCAAATTCAACCCACTCCAACCCAACCCACACTATCACAGTTTGCGTGAGTGTGTATTTAACTGAAGCTCGTAACTCGTAACTTGCAATTTGTAACTCGCAACTTGTAACTGTAACAAATGTATGTATGTATGTGTGTGTGTCAGGCAATGTGAACGGCGTGAATGTCATTGGCCTGCATCTGCACAGGGCGCCGTCAACGACCTGCGCGGCCAACTGCCACACCCACACTCCATTTAGTAGCACCACATACATGGCCCACAGTCACGGCCAAGCTCCGAGTCATGGCCACTGTGACGACACAACGACGACGATGACGACGCTGACGATGACGATGACGATGCCGACGACGATGACGACGACGACGATGCTGCCGTCGCCGCTGCTGCTATCGGCCGCTGGTGCTGGGCCCTCGTACATCAGTTGTAAGTGCTTGTCTTGTGCCCCTTGTCTTGTCCAGAGTTTCTTCCATTTTCTGCTTCTCGCACATCCACCGCTCTCTCTTTCTCCCTCTCTACACACACACACACACACACACTCACACACAATCCGCATGCATCCTTGCACCGGGAATGAAAATGTTTGATATAATTTCCAAAGACATTCGAATTTCATTTTAATGGCTTGGTAAAAACTTTTATGTGTTTCACCTCCCCCCCACAATTAGTTGTCCAAGGAGTCATGCTTATAGGTGGGAAGCGGGGATGGTGAGAGGGGGGAGCTTGTTAAAATTTATCGCATGCTATAAATTTGAGTGCTATAATTTTGTCACTTGGGCCACTGCGAGTCAATAAAAAGGAAGAAAACTTTTTACGTTTCGTTAGCATTTGAAAGCATTGCCCTTATTTCTTGCACATATCCTTCTCAAAGTACCCGTTTGCCCAGTTTTGCATTTAATTTTAATTACAATTTTATTATGATAGCAAAAATGCCTTTTTTATGCCATATTTCAAATGGCCATTTTCGTTCTGCTACACACACACAGAGCAAAAGACTTGGTAGCATAGAAAAGTTTATTTACCGTCAAACAAATTGAAAAACTTTTTCCATTTGCTCGTCCAGCAAAGCTGTGGAAAAATTGCCCAAACTAAAAGAGCAAAATTTGTACGTTGACCCAATGTCAAAACATTTAAGCTGCTCAAAATGGCTCAATGTGCATTTTAATTAAAAGACTTAAGAACTGCAACGTACTTCAAGTGAAAAATGTTGCCCAAGTTCTCCTTAGTTCAACACGCTGAAGGCATTTCACCCTTAGACTGACCAGGACGAACTTCTCACGGGGTTAATCAAATCTGACATGAACTGTGTCCACCGTTGGAATATTCCAGTAGTCGCTTAAAATAAAATTCATTTCAAGCTCGAATAACTGATAAGATTTAATCAGCATTAAGCTCATTAAAGGCATATCATGTTAATATTCAGCAAATAATATTTAAACGAAAAATAAATTTATAATTTATACTTATATATTTATTTTTTAAATTAGCTGCCGTATATTGATACCCGAGAGCTATATTGATAAATATCACGCTCCGCCAATTGAGTGATTCAAACAGGCGACGCGAAATTTCAAATTAATTAAGACTATTATTAATATTGCTGATGAGCTTTTAAAGTGCTCATTGTGAATTGTTCGGAACGCTCTTTCGACTAAAATAATACACCCCCAACATCTTTGTGCGACAAGATAAAATGCTAAAAACATTTGAAAATAATACTAAGAAGAACAGAAGGGGAATTTATAGAGTTGGAAACTGAAATAAATATGCGATTATGCAGCAATTTAAACATTTATAGGCAAATGCAATTGGCTACTGCGAGCCAAGAACTCGAAGAATGCCAAACAGATACAAAAGCCAGGCAGGAAGCATTTCTAAAATATTTATTATATACCCTCAACCCGTTCGAAATGGGTCTGAGGAGTATATTGAAACTGCGCAAAGCAAATGGAATCATCTCCGACCCCATAGATATATATTCATAATCAAGATAAACAGCCGCGTCGAATAAGACATGAACAAGTTGACCTGAGAGACTGTAAATTGAATATATAAATTGACGTATATCATCCGCAGATCGAGTTTATTTCATTATATCGATTATTCTTCTCGTTCTCGATACAAATCGGTTTCTGCTATTTAGAGAAACAAAATTTATAAAAACATAACTCTTAACTGAAGTATGATTTGTATTCAATTCAGTATTAAATGTAGTTTAATCTGTTCATCAAAAGTTGGTTAATTGAAATTAACCCAAATTATTTTTGACTACGTTTAAAATTCTATTCGATACACTAATCATTTTATCTGCAATGTTTTGTGTAGTTAATCAAGAAACCCTAAAACTGCGTCGCAAAAATTAGTTGTTAAACCTCAAATGATTGGCAAATTCCGTAACATGAAAAACATTTTAGCTTCTGAACTGAAACATAATTGAAATTTAATTGTTTCTACAACTTCGAACATTTCCTTTTCCCCATCGCACTTCCTTTTAGTTGTAAAACTGTGTTACATTCTGTCGGAGGCTGTGTGAAAAATAGATTTCTGGGTGACCGGAAATGCCGTAGTACGTGCTGCAGTCAGCCACGCATAGTTGGCTCAACTTCTAAGCTCACTTCTTTCACGTACACTTAGTTGGGGTGGAAGGACCTCGTTTTGCAGGCGGCGACTGCGACTTCAAAGAGCATTAAAATAGCAAGTAAATCATTAGCAGGCATAGTCTGCTGGTGGCGGGCGTGAAAGTGTGACAAGGTTGCTGCCGACTTCTAGTGGTCATTAAAATGGGCAACGCACCACCAGCCGTGGCGACACCGAGGCGTCGACAATTTACGTGCTGCACAGTGGTACTGGTATATAAATGCATGTGCGTCAGCTCAGCACGACGCATTCAAAATGCAACATTAAAAACACCCGAAGGCATTTTGCGGAAGCCCAACATTTACCCTCTATTTATTTTGGGGCGTGTTGAGCGCGTTTTGCCTTGCAGCTATAGCACTAATGAATTTGTATACCCTTACTGAGGCCATTTGGAAAACAACAGGCAATTTATAACGCAGTAAGGCAGAGCACAGTATGAAGCGTTGATTGGATTTACACAGAAAATCAGTCCTTCTATTTTAATATATGCCATAATTTATCAAGATTTGTAGCTGCTAAAAAAAATATATGAAATATATATAGGACATTTGGCTGTCGGCATTTTGAATTTAACTTGGCTTTCTTGTTATAAGTACATGTTTTAAATGTTTGCGTTTGCCGGGAAAACTGCAAACTGAAATATTTTCACACTTGAGGGCGAGCTTGCTCTTTTTCAGGACAGCATTTAAATTTATAATGGCTTGCAAGGCGCGAAATGTGAAATTGCAATGAAATATTGTTCTAAGGCAAACTGAAATGGACTCATATTTAAATATTATGCTTTCTTGCAGAACGGCAGCAAATGGTCAAATAGCTGAAAATGATAAGAAAAGTGTATATAAAATTTCTCTTAAATATATTGCATGAATGTAATTGGGCAAGTATATTATGGACTTCAAAATTGCACATAAATTATCATAAATATAATCTCTCTCTATAAATTTGCCTTGTAGTGCTTGCAGTTCGCAAAATTAATACATATTTCTTTCCCTGCCTGCTCATTATTCTTAAGTGTTTGTTATTTGTTAATTGCTGCACGTACTAAAAAGATTCAAGTACAAAAAGTTGGCTTTCGATTGCACACTTATCGAGAAAATTATGCACATTTTCACTTACCCAGTTAAAACTTTAGTCTTTTGATAAAAATTATACAGTGCCCGTATACGAATGAAGATGAAACAAAAACCGATTTCATAACTTTGAAATTATTTTACGAAACTTTTTATCAAAATACTGTACGAAAAAAAAAAAAATATTGAACATAAAAAAGTACAACAAAATTGTTAGAGCGCCTTTTTTTAAGTTTTCGCACGGCCACGAAGGACTTTGTGATTGTTTGCCATTCCTTTCATTCATTTTTTTATTTTATTTTATTTTATTTTTGGTAAACTTTTGCTTTAACTTTGCGCCTGCGTTACATTGTTTACTTTTGGCGTCGCAACTCAAATATTATGCTGGTTGCCTTTTAGCGGACTACTTAAGTGTGCCGGCGGTGCAGAGCCTGCAGCCGAGGGCGGCAACAACTGGACACGAATTCATGCTGCCGCTACAGCCAAAGCTTGTGGCGCCACTGGGTGAGTACATTATTCTGTAGGGCCGCACAACTTTTTGATAGATAATTGCATTAGCCGAGGGGAGTAACTGACTGACTGACGGCATAGTTGAACCCACTCTCAGCCGCATACATATAAGCACCCCGGGGCACCTTGGGAGCAGCTACATCTGAGCGCCATTGTGAAAATGGAATTCGAAAGCGACGAACAAAGGCGCGTTCTCAAAATGCAGCAACAACGGCATTGTGGCGGCTGTCTCCGGGGATGTTCAATCCGTGCGTCCTGTGCAACATTTTCCACTGATAACGCTAGGGCCAATATTAACACACTGTGCTGAGCACACAGTTGCCTGCACATTGTCCTGAACGATAACCCAAATGCGTTGACATGCGCTTTGACTTCCGCTTCCGCTGGCTCGAATATTTTAAATGTCCTCGCCTCGAACTAGAACGAGAACCAACAGCTGCATACCCTTGCGGCTATCTACAAATGTTTTCCAAAAACAAAACAAATAAACCAGTGGTCGATTTGTGAACAAAGATATACTCGTATTTTATAGTAAATTGATGTATCTATTCTTTTGAATTGCTAAGAATTTAATAAGATTCATAATTCTTGTCGAACCAAACTCAAAGTAAGAACTATTCAAGAACCCAACTTTTCAACTTTTTTAAAATAGTTCTGATCACAGCTATACACTGATACTTATATACCGTTTCCATCAGGCCAACAGGTGTCATGGGCCTGTAGTGTACGGTTTCCCGGATGGAAATTCTGTAGAGCCTAGGCTGGTGGGAAAAGTTTCTGTCAGTTATCCATGAGAATGGGTCGCAAATGTTCTGATAATGTTAAAAATGTGATTATTTTTTTAATTGAACTTATATTAATAATGTGGAACAAAAAACCAATAATTTTCAGGTTCGGTTTCCAATTCTGCAGAGAAAGAAAGCCAGAGCCTTTAATTGAATTTCGCAGAGTGTATTTTCTGTCTGCCTTAGAGGTAGAATGTGTTGCCAGTTTCATTAGCGATGTAGGTCAATAATATATATATAATGTACATCTCCTTCTGTTTTATGAAAATAACTGCTAGGAAAGCAATGCCTGCAAATTGAGAACGCAGTTTTCGCTTATTTTAAAATAATTTGCAGAACGCAAGGATCAACATCCGTTGCAGCTGACTGCCCACAACTTGGCCTCCGACACGCATCAGCTGTATGCTGGCCACGCCCACGGCACAAAGACAGGCACCGTGCTGAGTGTGCCGCCCACCATCAGCATGACGCACACCCAAATGCCGCCGGGCATGGCCAGCATGGGTCAGCGCACTCCCAATCTGAGCTACCGCGCAATGCATGCGCCCATCCAGCAGCCGATACCACAACAGTTTCAGCACCAGCATCAGCATCTGACCTCGTCCAGATCGAGCGGTGTGGAGTCGTGTAATATTAAAATTTCAGTCGCCGGCTCAGCTGGCGCCTGTTCGGAGGAGCTAATGGCGCCCAAGGTGACGCTGCTCGACGATCTGAGCGATGAGGTGAATTCCTCAACGGATGACTGCGGCGACTGCTGCTTGGTGGATGATAGCGATACGTACGAGGCCAGCAACAACAATGGCTCCTGCACGAACCAGGAAATGGAGCAGGAAAGCGCCACTGCCGAGGAAAGCGGCGACAGTTTGGGTGGCATTTACATAGGACCCACCCATTGATTTTCGGCCATTAAATGGGAATTTCCATGCTAGGTACGTAAACATATATGCATGTGTATTTGTGTATATGTTTATGTACGTAAATGTGCATTTGTATATTTATGTATGTGTATGTGTATGTGTATGTGTTTGGCCATGCCTAGTTGGGGCTAAAAATAAACAAAGCCCAAACATGACTCGACTCTTGCCAATACCCTGCTAAGGAGAGTGCAAACAAAATCGTCCATCAGTTCAGAGTCGAATTTGTTATGACTTTAGAGATACTATATAGACACTATAGAGATACCTTTTACACATATAGGAAAAACCATGGAGATACTTCTATAGTATTTGACTATACTCAAAATGATCTCATTTTTATTTATCTCATTTAGTTTCATACTATTATTTCTTACGATTATATTTCTAGACTGTTATCGCTTTTGGTATTTGCTGTATTTAAATACTAATAATATAATTATATATTGAATAAACAATTATAGATAGTAACCCCTCCTTTACAATCACGATCTTTTTTTTAGGATCTACTCGAAAGATACGAGTAAATCAGACGCTTTCATTTGCCTTAATTTATAATCTGCACCAGATTTTTATAAGTTGTTATCACTATCTAATTTAAAATTCTTTTGAATATCCAGCTAATAGGTTACTACTTTATTTACATTATGTATTTGTTTATTTTGCTTAAATTTTAACTCCCTAACCAGTTAAGAATATATAGTCATAATTAGAAGAATGGTGTACAAATGACTGGTTTGGTAATTGTTATGTTATCTTAAAATGCAGTGCAGATATTTAATTTTGCTGCAACTTCTAAAGGGATTATGATAAAAGCTTATGCAATCTATTCGCTTCAGAAATATGTATATAACATTAATTCTATTAAGCTATACTTAATTTTTCGTAAGCAAATCACAGTTTGCTTGTGCAACAATTGCCTGCCTGCTCTTCTTAAAGCATCTCGAGGAAATCAAGTTTAATAAATATTAGTTTTGTGTAACGCCCATGACTAAGACTTGGGCAAGGAGTCGAACATCCGTAACATTTGTGTTGTCCTTATAACTGTCATGTTGACAACTGTCATTGACAGAGATATATGCGTCTGGGCATCCGGCAAGGGACTGGCTATTCTCGTGCTAAGACAACACAAACACACAGCCGGACAGCGCACAAGGCAAACATATCATTCATTTAAACGTGTCCACTTTCTTGTCCGGATCTGCTCAGGCAGCGATAGTTTTCCTCCGTGCTCGGGTTTCGGTCTCTGGTGGCTGTGCTTGACACTCCAAGGTGTTTGTTGTGTGTGTGTAAGCCCTTTGTTGCTGTAAACATGTAACTATAAATTTTAACACTTGAATAAGCTTCACCTATTTTTCATCTTATTTTTCTTCAGTCCGCCTCAGTCCGATTTCTAGTTGCACGCCCACAAAAAGCTCAAATAAAAAGTGTCAATCGGAATGTTTATCTGCCGCATAGATTTCCACCATTTCAATGAACTTGCACAAGTAGCTAGTAAGAATGTTTTATACGAACAGACTGGTCGATTTTCAGCTACCCTGGAAAAATATATCTTTCCATTTGGATAATCTTCAATATTTGTTGTGCTACTGCTGCCAAATATTGTGATTAGCTTTACGATAGTTAGCTAGTTTGGAAATATTTGTACTTTATTTCATATACCCTTTGAGTGGTCTTTGCTTTAGGGTACAAAAACCATGTCGACACAATGGCGACCATAGCTAAAAGTAAATGGCGCCGAATATGATTTTCTTTTACCCCTTAACCCGCTTACTTTTTATTTTTTTACTTTTCTTACTTTGTCACAGATGACGGCATGTCTGCAGACTTACATACGAATACAACTATATATATATATATATATATTATTCTTTTGTTTGTAACTGATAAGTCACAGACTTAACTTTTTAAAATTTTTTCTCAATGTTTTTCTCAAACAAAGAAGATTTGCTTCATGTAAATAGCTGTTTGATTTTATTGGCAGGGTATCAAGAAGAAAGTTATATAGCGCATGTCCATAAAAGAAAAACTTATCTGAGGTTCAAACGTAATTTTTGGTCCAATACTTAATGTTTTTTGATGTGAGCACACTTAATATGAAAACTATATATGAGAAAACAGAAAAACCTAAGAAAGTGTATAGTAGTGCGAAAAAATTATAGAATATTACAAATGAAATTCAAAAGAGGCGTCATAGAAAATATTGTAAGTAGATAAGTTAACAAATGAGTAGAAAGGCTCAAAAGCTCGTTGCAAATGAAGAATTTTATTAATACTAAAAAATAAAAGTAAACAAAAATTAAAAACAATTTTAAAACTTAAGAAATTATATACAAATATAAAATGTAATTGTTTATCTAATTAAAGAGTGGTTTAAACTTAAAAAAAAAACTAATGAAATAAAATAAAAGTTATCAGCTGGTTTAAAGAGCTATTAAAATAAAACAAAAGTTTTCAAGTTAACTTATGAATCAACAGCAGCAGTGATACCTTGCTCTAAATAACCTATTATTTTCCACTAATTTAAAATTGAAAAATTAAAAAATTAAAAAAGGCCCCATTTCACGAGTTACATAAAAAAAACAAAATACCAAGAAAATATACCAGCATGAGAAAGACTCCAATATTTGAAATGTTTCTTACGTTTCGCTCTATATTAATGTGCATTTTAATTAGAATTAAGTACAAGCCAAAATACTTAATTGCGTTATTGCATAGCAACAACAACACAAGAACAATTTAATTTGATTTAATCTTAAAGGACATAATATGCCCGAATTGGCCAAACTAAGACGAATTCTGTAATTTAAATTAATCAAATCAACAGCTTTTCATTGTCATGTAGTTCCATCTAAGCCAGGTGAATACATTTAAAAATTGTCTCTAAGCAAAACTATTCAAATTGAAATTCAATGATAAGAACTCAAAATCTGTATTTCCATAACAAAGCCATCACCGAATTGTAATTAAATAAAATATACATATATAAATATTGTTTACAAATAAAGCGCCAAAATTGGAGCACATTTTTAAATGTTAACAGTAACACAATTTACATTTAAACAAATTAAAAAATATGTGGCGTGTGTGCGACAACCAAAATTTCCAATTTTAAAAATAAATATAAAATTTCTTTGAATATACACAAATTGAAGTGCGACGAAATTTCATCAGTGTGCTACCAAAACACGTACAATCCATACATATGGTAATTTTATTCTGAAGGACTGGGTAATTTAATTTTTTTTTTTCCAGCACACAAAGGCAACATCAACAAAAACAACAAGTGGGTTTTGTTATACTCTATCGAAGGGTATTCTATTTTTGACATGAATTATATTTTTCCATCCATTTTTAAGTAAGTTTACAGAACAAGTTTAAGCTGATGCTTAAGCCGTATTTTGTGCCCAAGTTCAATGTAAATTAAAAGTGTTAACTAAATAGCAGCATACTAATAATTTTTTGCATATGCAATTTGATATATATATATCTGTACAAGGGTATCTTATCTTATGCATACTTTATGCCATAATTTCTTGTTAATTTTAAAAGCAAACACAGCAGCCGCCATTTGGCCATTAGCAACGAATCAGCCAAGGCACGGAATTATAGCCGTATATATATGGCCATTTCGAAAAAAATTTATGGACGCAACAATGCTGCATGATGAGAATAGGGGCAGAAAAAGCGCTGAGGACTGCAAGTGATGGTGTCTAATGTAGACAATTCAACACCAACCAACCCTAACACACACACACACACACACACACACACACACACACACACACACACACACACACACATGCCTAGCTGGAGATGTGTAGTCTAATACGGTATAAACCGTTTGCACATCAAAGCGCAAATCCATTATGCATAAAACCGTCGGCCAGGTAAAAAAAAAGGCTGAAACGGAAAGTGAGAAGCTTATCTATGTGGGCATATGTGCGTGTATCTCCGTGTGTGTGGTGCCCCAAGTGTGCGCTAAAATAAGCGGCAGAGAATCGCCGAGAAAGGCGGCTCAAAAGCGAGCACAAGATTAATGAGCAGCACCTGCTTGCCGACAAATTATATGACATAATTCACTTTGAGCCCCATTCGCATGTGTTTCTCGGGTTGCAAATGAATACGTAATTCTTGGAATCTTTGGGTTACAAAAATATTTCAGTCACACACAATAATAATTCACTGACTTGGAGTTTTCTTCTTACGTTTCTTATGTTTATGTTTATATTTAGATGATATTACCCTTGTATTTAGACTCGACTGTCTATCATTTGTTGGCATAAATTAAAACAGCCCTTTTTCTGATTGGAATATATGTTCTTGCAGCAATCTAAGCATTCTCTAAAAATCCCTGAATGCCAATCAATGGGTTTGCTGTCTGGTATTTCAAAGGAAAAAAGGCTCTAGTTGAGTGGGCATAACAACGATCCGAGTCAAATCAAAGCCTTTGATTTATACTTGACTTAATAAATTCTCACACATCAAGTTTTCTATTTATTTGCCAGCTACGGCCCTTAGCAAATCAAATGCAATGTTTTTTTTTTTTTTTTTTTTTTTTTTTTGCCTAACCCGACTTAGCCGAGTAATCAAAGTTAGCAGATGTGTCCTTTTCGTATGCAATACAATCTGAAAATGCTATTTCTCTTTTGTTTTTTGTTTATTTATTTTGCGATTGTTTAGCCAGTTTTTCCCATACCTTTGCGCTCTAACTAACGATGATTGACGATGATTGAATGTAACTGCCAAAAAAAAGCCACAAAAATAACAGCAACGACAGCTGCAACTGGCTCCAAACTATTTTGGATGTCTGCATTTGAGGTAAACAAGGCAGATTGCCAGAGGCTTAAATAAAAGTTATTCATTTTATTTCGGTAACCTCATTTCAATTCAAATCTATCAAGGAGTTCAACCCGAATGTAATCCTATTTAGAGTTAACTCTGAATACCAAAATGTATTTTGATTATGCTCAGATTTCTACAAGCTTTTAGTTTCTCGTGTCGTGATCAAAAAATGTATAATTTAATTTATACTTTTAAGTTTAACTGATCTACGTAAATTATTGAGTATTAATATTAAAAACAAAAAACGAAAAATAGCACGAAAAAATACAGGAAATTTGCAATAAATACGAGTACTTTACTTACAGATTAAATACTTTAAGGGAAAAGTTTTATAATTTAACTTCAATATGGCAGAGTTCCAATATTACTTGGGTATAGATTTATTATTGTTAGTATTAATAAATAAAATAAATATTTAATATGGAGAGTTTAAAAAAAGAGTCAATTATACCAAAAGTAAGGTAAGTAAAACGATAGGTAGAAAGAAAGAGAGAAACAAAGAGTGATAGCGGAAATGTTTAGTTCAGATTCTTAATAATACCTATTAAATGCTTGCCTTTCTCTCTCGCATGATTTATTTGTGATTATGACTAATCATCATAAGTCATACCATAAATACACCTAAGGGGCTATGATAATTATGATCAACTGATTTCAACAACCAACTTTAACAATCAAATAACAATTATTGGGATGTTTGAATCCATCTATGAATTATTGCAACAGTTAATGACATCAGTCTTATGCTTGCATACCAAATTAGCTCTCATTTGGATTAAGGACCGCATTAATACAAACCCGTTTGACAGTTACTGGCAATACACCCATTCAGAGACACAATTTTGGCAGGCATGCATTGCAACGAGGACCGACAACAAAGCCAAAGAATTTATCTTCTGTTATTTTATTTTTATTTTTTTTGGTGTTCACGCAAACGCAATTTATTGTTACAGATAGCCAAAATGTATAAGACAGATGGCTAGGACGATGTGGAAAGGGGGAATGAAGGAAAGTCAATTTCCGTTGCGTGCTGGCTAAAAAATCTCGTCGAAATGTGAACTCGCAATATAAATTCCAAATGTATAGAACACACAACACACATGGCACACACACGGATATGCGAGGACATGATTTGCTCCGTGGCAGACCCACCAATTCAGTCGCTAGCTTAGTTTCCTTCACTATCACCCTCCTCTTCGTCCCCATCCTCCTCCTCCTCGCCTTCCTCCTCCCCATTCTCGCAGTTTCGCCGGGTGGGAAACATGGCCATGTGGCAGGCCTTTAGGGTGCGACGCCTATCGCAGCTGTTCATGCGCCAAAGGCTGCTCACCATATACCACAATTGTTTCCAGGTGCTCCCAAACTTTTGCTGCGTGGCTTCCATGATGAAACATAATAGGGAACCGCCCACCGAAGTGGTGGCGAGACCTAGCAGCCAGTATCTTAATGGCTCCTTACAGTTGCCCTGGCTGAGGTAGCCGATCAGCTGCTGCGTTACAAAGCAAATAACGCGCTCCAGACCACACCAAATGATCAGCGTTGCGATCTCGGCAAGAAATATGCAGGCCACAAGCTCAACAAATAGCTTCCAGCATTTATTCATGTGGTCGAACCGACGCGGATAGATGTTAAGGTCCCATAGAAAACAGATTGTGGCCAGCAGAAAGCAATAACTTCCAAGTGGTGGTGCTGGCGAGCATGCATCCTCCGGCTGCATAATGAATATGGAGTAACCCTTCAACTGCAGCAAGGCGGCGATGCAAACACACAGCATCTGCATTGCACTTAACAAAATATATACGAATTTGAGAAGTTTTCGCGATTGGTCAAGTATAAATAATAAATATTATAACTGTTTCTTTAATAACTTGTATTCAATTAAGTGTAGTTTGACGTATACAAAATATAAAAGTGATATGAGTTTTACAGCTTGTCTACTTTAGCTTTTGTTTGGATATAACCTGAAATATTCTGGGTATATTTTATTCCAAGTATTTTGCTTCGATATTTATCGGATATCGTTTTCAGGGAAATCAGCCAAATGTGAAGTTCCAAAATGAAATCATATACTGAACATATATAATAAATATATAGTATTTAACGATAATAATCAAATCTGTTCCAATTTTATTTTGATTTTATTGAATTTAAAATTTAATTTAAGAAATACCGCTGACTAAACACATTCTTTGTAAACTGCTTTTAGTAATCATTAATTAAGAAATAAATGAATACAATTCCGTTCATATACTTTATTATTATTATAAGATGGTTTCTACCAGCTCCTTTATATATCAGAAAATTAGAGCAATCCTTAAAATGATTTCACATCTTCTCTTTCGAATGTCCTCAACGAATAGCTTTGCGTCAAAACTTAATGAAGTGATACCAGTGGAGGATGCTCTAGGGTTTCTCAGATTACTAACAAACAAATTAACAATTAATCAATTTTGGATTTCTACCAGTAGAAGTCGATTTGGAAATGCCAGCAATTATCTGCTGGCTCAAACTGCTAACGTAAATTCTGTTCTGGCCAACTGACAGCTGCCGGTCTACGAATCCTAGTTCACACTCTAGGCCACACACACATACAAATAAACACAGAGCCAAACACATTCTCACACACGTATATATAAGCTGAATGTGTAAATGGCATTTGAATAGGGTTCATTGTTGTCGGTGCTTGACATTGGGTTCGGTTCGGTTCCGTTCTGGCCAAGACCTGTCTGTCGGTCTGTCGGTCTGCCTGCCAGGCTGTCTATTTAAAAATTGATTTGTTGTTATTTACATGCCGCATTATTTATCAAAGATCTCGTTTAAAACGTTGTTTCTGCCTACTTTGATAATTGTGTGTCACATCGTGGAAGTCAAATGTTTTTTTAAAGCGAGCTTAGTGGGTGGCTGGTGGTTGATGGCTGCTATCGAGAATTCAATTTGTAAGTGTCAATGACAGTTTAGTCGATGTCACCTACCTTTTTTAAGAGAAATTTATTTTTTTTTGCTTTTCTGCCCATTTTTTATTAGCTTTTTCTCCATTGAACCGAAAATGCCAGTTGATTTGCAAGCAACAAGTTGTCGGCCTTACAACCGAGGGGGGATCGGCAGGAAAGGTAACTCTGCGTGACTTTTGTTATTGGGTGCGACGTGCATCAACGCAGGACACGGGCACACTGGCAATGTTAACGTATTTATTACCATAATTGCTACAGCCAGGGACATGTATAATATGCTCGGTGAAGGAGGCAGATGGGTCTTATTGATATATAGGGATTGTGTGCAATTGAAATCAGTCGCTCAGAAAAATCAATCAAAATTGTGAAATGACATTTGAACCAGTTGGCAGATAAATGACTCTATTCTCTACTCTTCTAAGCATTCTTTTTGTAGTGTTAAAGAGTATAGAAATAATAAATCAATTTTTACAAGACCGAGAATTTAAATCAACTATTTATAAATTTGTTTGTTTATTTATTCATTTATATATTCTATATTTTTATTTTATTTACTCATCTAATTATATATTGTAGCGGGCCACTTGTTATGTAACAGGCTACTCCTGACGTAGTAAAATAACATCGTACATAACATTGTTATCGATATCTATCGACATCAATTGTGTGATGACAATCTTTAAGAAGAAGAAGAGATCAATCGTTGTGGGTAGAGTAAATTGAGCAGATTTGTTTGAGAAAATATATAACCTAGTTTAGACTGCTACAATATTATTTATATATTTTTTCGTATAACTAATTCCGGAGGTTTTCAAAGGTTTTCAATAATAAGCCTAGGCTTACTTTTTTATAGTGTCGATTTTTATTTTAGGAATTAGTTTCGACCACAACAAGAAACAACAAAAAATTAATTTCAACTTAACCACCAAATTTTAAGAAATTTGATTATTTATTTTTAATACTTTGAACAGGAAATCAAGAATTAGAAGGATTCGTTTTGTGTGAATTCCAACAAATAGGACACTAATAAAATTTGTGTAAGACTGACCAAAATATTATCATATATTAAACTACGAATAACAATTTAAGTGTCTGGAGATTAACTGCGGCTTACACGGATATTTAATTTTTAGCGAGCCTGAGGAAAACGTTATTTCCTGTTTTCAGTTGCCTTTTCACCTATAACTAAACAGATAATTAAAACATATTTTTTCTTGCAACACGTAGTGGAAGCCTCAGGAATTATGGATGGTCACGTGCAATATGCCCGTTTTAAAAGCAATTTACTAATATACAAGCTAATGAGAAAATAATGAGTAAAACACCGTTAGCGATTAACTGTGCACAACTTAAAATGACTGCGCTGCCAACATACGTATGTATATGTGTTAGCTGAAATACATACGTAAACATAAATACATACACCAAACCTCAGTAGCATTTATGCTGCGATTGTGTCTGCCACGGCTGGCACTTTAAATTGCATATAAATGTATATATGCTTGTTGGTTGTATGCACGTCTCTATAATTTCACACGTGCAACTTTAATGAACTTTTCACACTCATTACACTCATTGGACACGGGGAAAGCACTGGAATGCGAACACGTCGCATCAACACACACACACACACACACACGCACACAAACAGCTACATATACAGAGCGTCGCTTAACTTCCGGTTTTGGTGAGGTTTTGTAACCGCACGCAATAACCTAACGGAGTGCATTAGTGGCAGCTGATCGACTTGCGGATACTCTTTGCCTTCAAATGACCCAACACTAATTGCACCATTTTTTTTAAAAATATTTATTTAAACTGTTTATGTATACTTACTTTAGGAATACAATTATCGGAAACATTTTATATATTTAAATTATTTATATTGTTTGTTTTTAGTTATGTTAGGAAGCCCGAAATCTAAACATAATTCGGTTCGAAATTTAATGGTTTCGAGTTTAGTGTTCGCCATAGTTATAGTTAATATTGCCGAGCTCCGAAGCAATGAAAGTTGCATAATTTGAACATAAACTTTATATATATTTGTCAGCTCTTTATCTCTTAAGTTTCTTAAGTAATAAATAAGTGATATTTTCGATTATTTATTTACTATTTATTATGTTTTTCAAAATTGCGGAATTTACAATTGGAAGGTGATCACTTCAACTTTTTGCTGGAAAAAAGATGAATTGGTAACATTATGGAAGAGCACTTATTTATAGTTCAAAGAATTTTACGCAAAAATTCATTGATTTTAATTAATTTATGTATTTATATTATTAATAATATAAAGCATAACAAGGAATATATAAAAAACTGCTTAAATTTGTGATAAATGCTAATGAAATTAAATTAAGATTGGTGATTTCAATAAATACTTGAAGTAAACATGTTGTATATATTAAAAACAACTTAACCCTTGCCTGTGTTAAAGTCTATGAGGGATTCGATAGTAGGCATCAGAGCTTCTTTCATCAACCTTCTAGTTACAGGGTATAATTAGATAGAGAAAGAGAAAGAGAGAGATAGACAGACTTGTCGTGACTTGTCAAATCGTGCGCATAAAACTTTTGCCATAGAAAGTTTTACCTCAAAGATTCTTCGCTGCAGGTGCTGCAAGCGCATCAGAGATAGAGGCAGACAGACAGAGACAGACAGGTTGACAGAAGCAGTTGCAACCCAAAGAACAAAAACAGCAACAAAAACAAGAAGACGAAGAAGAAGAAGATGAAAAACAACGCGTAACAACAATGTTGGATGTCATCCACTACAGGGTGTACCATATTGTGTCTCACTCGCATTACTCGTATACGTGATCTGTTGGTCTACTGTTTGGTCCTGTCAAAGGCGCCCATCAGTTCCTGTTAAATTTACCCCTTTTTCAACTGATACGGCTTGTTTTTACTGGTGTCGCGTCGAACTGCCACCCTCGAGACAAATTGATTTCGTGCATTTTTTGTGGAGCGCATACAAATTGCGCACCAACTGGCGGTTGACGTTGACTTTGTCGTCCAAAGTCTAATATGCCCTTATGTAGGGTATCACATTTTGTCTATTCAGCGGGTAACACAAGTGGATATGTCATTGACGATTTTTTGAAATGCATGTTCAGTTGATATAGTGATAAGGGAAATGTTTCACATATTTTTAAAACCCCTTCTTCCGTAATTAATAATTCACATATTCATATATATTATTCAATAATTATTTAATTTTTATATTAATGTTTTTCATTATTAATGGTAATTTAACTATTCATTCTTTTTAATGTAATTTAATTTGTAACTTCAATTTTACCTGTACATTTTTATTTTATAAAAAAAAAACCTTTTTATTAAATGTTGCTCCAAACCAAATGACTTTAAGGAAAGGGGCATTAAATTGTCGTTCATCAGTATGAATTTAGTTCTTTGGGTTTTTGTTCCGCATGCTGTCTCGCAAAAATCACGCTAATTGTAGCATGGCAAATGTGCCGTTGTCGTCAGCATTGCATACATTTGGTCGACGGGCAAGGGGGAGGCAGAGATGCGGCCGGTAGTTGTGGTTCAAGTACTGCCAGGCTCTATGCCAGCTGAATTAACATAAATTTGAATAAGGAATCGGTGGGTGCTGCTAGCTCAGTACTTGGAAAAATGTTAGTAAAATATTTAACCAAAATTGAAATCAATTTCGTGATTTATTTTATTGATAAAAAGCTATATTTCTTTAACCAACTTTGTTTAATATATTATATGTGTATATAAATAAGAGATTAATTGATAATTATTTATTTTTATATTCAGCAATGAATTTTGAATAAATATGAATGAATGAATGAATATTCTATAAAATTGCCATAACTCAATAAAAGTTCGAGCAGTAACTACAAATAAATAAATTATAAAAATATATATTTTTTTTTTTACCAAATGCATAGTATTTTCTTATTTGTGGGCAGGTTTGCGCATATTTTTCGCTGTGTGCTCAAAGTCAAGTCTTGTTTTGAAATGCAAATGCACCTCTCAGCGGTCGATAGTGAACAATAATGCCTGTCATCTCTTTTTGTCAGTTGGTAGGTGCTGCATATTATAATGACAAGCCCCTACATAAACAAAGTCAATGCTTTCAGCTATTAGTGCAACAATACCAAACACTTCGCCATCAGCTCCAACACGAACAAAGCCTTCCCACTCACCTGTCACCCCGCTCTTCTAGCCAAACAAAGATAAAGAGAGGCGGTCAGCCGCAAGCCCCACTATGATGACAATGCCGATGCCGATGATGATGATGATGATAAACCGTAGTCCCAGAGCCATGCATAATTTATGGGCAAGTGCAGCACCGCCACTGGGCTACTGGACGAAAGCTGACGCTGCTGCAGGGGCTGAATGGGTAAATTTACATTTAAACACATTTCCACACTCATGAGCATCGAATTTGTGTGTAGCACTTACAGTAGCCCCGGAGATGGTTCAAAACCAACGTCACCAGGGAAATGCTTCGAAATGCTGAAGGTATGATAGAAACTCATATTTTGGCTAGTAAATGACAAATAATTTGGCTATTTTCCCACACATAAATACTGTAATTATTTGGGCCACCAAAATGCAACTAAATGATATGCATTCAAACCTGAAACTGAGAAGCTGGTTAAGACAAATACATGTAACATGTTCACAGATTAGTTACTCTATTTAATAAGTTCACAAAATATTTCTAAGAAAAATAAAATGAAATAATTTTGGCCTTTGCTTATTGAAACAATATCTCAATAATGCCAATCAAAGTTATTTAAATAAATTAAAGAACTTGCGCTTAGATCTCTGATTTGAAATCACTTTTAGAGTATCTATAAAAATGTTTAAGTAAGCTAATTTGAGTTATTAAAAGAGATAACCATTCAATTACATTTTAATTTTAATTTACTTTGGGCTCTGCTTCTATCTTTTGGCAGGCCTGACATTTCCAGATTGCGTATTCGCCACGTTGAATGCCGCAAAACATTTCAATCAGCTGGCCTTAAACCAATTTTAATAGTTGTCAGCTGCATAGACTTGATAAATGCCAAAGTGCCTGACAGTTCCCAATTCTGAAGGCATCCCCTACCTACGCCTACCCCTCGCCTACAGCAACAACAATAGTATCACTGAAGTTGAGAGTGTTGCTTAGCCTTCAGACTTCAGTTGTTTGTCCCTGAGTTGGCTGTGCCTGACATTCAAACATTTAAAACACGATTTTCGCATTTACCTTTCAATTTGTCTTTATTTCCTCTGCTGTTGTCGCTTGCCTTTACTTTCCACACTTGTTCTTGTTGTTGTTGTCATTATGATGCTTGTGCTTCTCTGACCAGGGCAACACCTTGATGAAAGTATCTCAAAAATTAAATCACAATTTTGGGCTGATTTTTGTCCATAACAATAGAACCCAAATACTAATCAGCATCATTATTCTTTGCCATTAAATGAGTGCAAGATTGAATTTCATATTAAATTTGATCTTTTTACTGGAAATTAATGTTTGCTAATCGCTGTGCGTACATGAAAGTATGTCCTTTATATTCAATCGTGCTTAATACAGTCCAATGTCTAATGGAAAATAAAATATGAAGCCCTGCATTTAGCTTGTGTAAATGTCAAGCTCATAAACCTGGCAATAACCGTGTATTATAAGTATTTAAGTAGCTAAGCTCTGTTGACGCGCTTGTCATTGTTATCAAGTGAATAGGCTGGCTCGTATCCTCAGGCACTGTTGTAAAACAGTTTAATGGCCGGGATAACAAGGTGCATCGTGTTACAGTTATGCACATACATGTATATAATATCCATGTGTGTAGCACAAGCACACACACACCAACACACACATATGTTTGTAGTGGCACACGGCCAGGTGCTTGGCTTGCGGTTGGCAGTGTAAGTTGCACGAAGTTGCTGCTCTGGCCACAGCCAGCTCCCCAGTCTCAGCTGTCGGCTCTAACCCAATTGCTGTCAATTTTAATGATTTTATAGGTTGCACTAAAGCGGCCCTGCAGCCACACTTGATTATTTTTTATGCTCTGTCTCTGTTTCTCTATCCGTAAACGTCGCTGAATCCGTTTTGAACTATGCAATTTTGTCTGTTCTCGTTGTGTCAAATTTGTGTTGATTTTGTTAAATTATTGATGTTAACTGCTGAGGGGAAAGTTTAAATATTTCATTTTTAATAGCAACCCCGTTTAGAGCATTTCAGAGGTGCATACTTAAATATAGTTTTACGCAAGACAAATCAATTACCTAAGTAAAGCGGAGTTAATTAGCTGACATTTAAATTTTTGTCCGGACCTTGTAATATAATACATATTTTATATATTTGTATATTTACACATGTTGTAACGAATATATATCTCAGACTCCGGACTAAACTAGTTTTAATTGCGGGAACACTATGAAATAGTTAATAATATATGTAAATAAATAATAACATTAAAAAATGTTTAGAAATAATAACATTAAACTCTTTAGAGAATTGAAGTTACGAATTAAATTGGATACAATTTAAAGGGAAAAATTAAATTTGAAATGAGAGAAAAATAATAAAAATATAATAAATAATATATTTATTATAAAAAACTAATATACATGTATGAAATTAAATAAATTGTGTTCTATCAAAATTGTTTTTCACGCACGTTGTTACGAGATAATTTTTTTCAGTGCCCCTTAGCTCATTCGCAAGCAAGATGCTCTGGACCATACTGCGCATTCTCACCACAAGACGACGAGAGGGCCAAGTCAGCAATTGTCAGATGAGTTTCATGGGAATCCTGAACTTGAAAGCTCTCCATTGCATATACATATATATTGCTGGGACAGGCAAAACATGTGGAGCATTTGAATGGGAGCCTACATCAACAGTAAAGCGCTTGAAATTCAATTCGGCGGCTTTAAGCAATTTCAAGTTATTAAAAGCAACGCGAAAAGTTTAATTGGAACTGCTACTGTGCACTGTGTTTGGGTCACTAGGGAGCGTAGACAAACACACACACCAAATAGATGTGATATAGAGTATATATAGTGAACAACACTCTTCGCCACCCGCGGAACCACAAATACTCCAGTGCAGCCAGGCTGGCGCTAAATGTGCACAATTGAAGGCAATTGAGCAATTTCGTGTGCTCAGAGCGCCAGCCGGCGCATTAGCATAAATACATTTATTTAATATTTAAATTAGTTTCATAGTATTTCAGCCATGCATTTCTGAATACAGCACCGTCGCCTGCTTTTATTTATCAGCTATTCATCCTGCGGGCCCCACACACTTTCACTGATAATCCCCATTGACGCCTAAGTAATTGTCCATGACGTGAAGCAAATGCAGCCATTGTGACACATCCAAGTGGGTTGGTTAGCTGCTGCCAATTCGATGGACTTAGTGGCAAAGTGGCCGGCGTCTGAATTTATCCTAAGTAAGCTTACTTCGAACTGACAAGTTTGTTTGTGGCTCATTGCTATGCAGGGTATTGTAAATCTACTTGAGGAAGTTGTATAGGAAGCCTTTAAGCTCGTATATTTACTTGAAAATTTAATTTATAAATTACAATTTTATTGGGCCATTTTAAATTATAATTTAATTCAAATTTTGCCATTTTATTTTATTACATATTTTTGATTTCAAGTTATTCAATTTGTAATTTTACTTTTCGGTTTTTAATGTTATTTTTTTAATATTCTTAAATTTGTGGATTTTACGAAATCATTCAACATGTATATGGTCTACATAATATTTATATATACATATATATGGTCCACATAAAATAACAAAATAAATAAATAAAAAATTGTTAAGACCATTTCTTAGTTTTCAAGAATGATGTTTATAGTATGATTACCTGTAGGTTATCAAACCGAAACGATTTTAGGCTCCGATTCCAATTAAAATAAAATAGTACATTTCCGGTAAAGATATTTAATATTTTTTTTGTTTTGTACTTGACTTATAGTTAAATAAAGGGATCGACTATTATGACGTTGTGCTACGATGTTTTGGTTCCGATAAGATCCCTTAAAAATTTTTAACAAATTTCAATTTGTATTCCGATTCTGAATTTCAACCGGCAAAAATGCAATTCCGATTCCAGTTCGAATTTGACATCCTGATATGTAAGTATTTTTTAAACAGGTTTTTCTTATTTTTTTTACTGTAATTATATTCTGCTCTAAAAGATTCAATGTAATGGATTCATATGGTTTTAGTAGGCGTACTTGCCTTTTCGGCCGGATCGCAATCCATTATATATTGATGATTTCAGCTGACTGCTGCTTGCCAACAAATTATTCGCAAGAATTGCAAAAAATGTTGCGCAGAAAATATTACGTATACGCACGAGTGTGCGAGTGCCTGCTGTGCCAGGTGCAAATGCATGAGCAATTTACAGTTGCGACCGACTGGCTGTTTGCCACCTCTGCTGCTATTGACCCTGCCCCAGTTTTGAGGGAGGGAATGTGAAAACTTCGGCGACATCTTCTTTAGTTGTTTTCCTCAGTCTTTTGCTTACGTAAATACCCAAAAGCACTGCGCATATTTCCATATTAAGTATTTTTATTGCTAACGGCGCTTTTTACTTAATGTCAACATACAAGTCACGCCCCTTGCATATATATATATATATATATATATATATATATGTATATTTTTATTTATATGTATATATGTATGTACATTTGCATATATATCCACAAAAAATGCAAAAAATTGAATATTTTTATGTTGTTTTTATGACAATTTTATTCATCGTTGACATTGTTGCTGCTGCTTTTTTTTGTTGCTTTTTTACCGCTCACGATTTTAGCGCTGGAGGGACGGAAGTGCCACCTGCACCATCTGTACTGCCAGTGACTCCTGCGCCACCTGTTATCTATTGATTTTTGTGCCTGTGCATTGCCCGGATACGTGGCAAGAAAGAACAGTGCCTCTGATTAGATACCCTGACGAACAAATGCGACAAAGACATACGACAGCTTGTGTTGAAGTTTAATGACTGGAATCAGGTAAATATATATCATTTATTATATTCTTTGCATTAAACATTTTTTATTATTGTCGCAAATATAACATATAAAAATAAAACCAATTACCTAATAGCAAAATATTTCCAAATTAGCGACTTAAGCATATAAAACCATGGATAATAATTGTTTACTTTGTTAAGCAATAGGAATTGATTAATATATATTTACCAACAAATAAAAGTTTAAAAAATAATAATAAATTAGACATGTTTCAATATTGATCAATGAAGATTAATCTTATGGAGATTAATGATGATTACAAGCCTCATCTATGGAGTTTCTTTAAATTCGGATATGTATTATTTTTTACAGCAGTTTTATATTTATGATATTCCTATATATTAGAATTGCTTAACAAATCACTTGAAAGCTAGTTGCAATACCCTATCCATTATTTCAAATACTAGTTTTTCTTTTTCATATTCGACATATCTATTCATATCTATTCATATATAAATAACAAACATGACTCGGAATTCTTTTATATTGCAAAGTTGACAGTTGAACAAATTTTAGATAGCCGCTTCTGGTGTTATCCATTTTAACACACTTGAAAGGCAACGCAGCACAGTGGCGATTCACCCTTAAAAAAGTATATAAACTAGAAATTATAAATTATACAATTATTAAAAAAAAAATTTTTTGAAAAAAAGCAAAATGTAGATTTAATTAACTACACATCAACGGCGACTTGTAATACTCTCTTCTTTTTTCCCTTTATTTCCCAACCTTACATTCTAATAGAACATATTTTTCTTGATAGCTTGATAAATATTTTGGAATTTTCCCTAATACAAAATCCCGATAACAATAGCCCAAAAATGCTATTTCGTGAATGGCTTATTTAGTTCAGCTGTTATAGACTTTGCTACATATAAATTCAGATGGTCCCACAGTGCACACTGGCGTATGGTGCACAATACAATGCTGCTTGATGGGATTGTCTATGCGGAGGCTTGTGGGGTTAAAGTAGCAGTAGAACAAACAGCAGGGACTGTCAGCCGAGAATGGTTATTGTTATGTTGTTTAGCTTCCACAGGATGCACAGGATGTTCGTGCAGCTGCTTTTGAGTGCCAACCAATTTGGCCTCTGACATTAGGCAAACTGTTGGCTGTTTTGGGCATCCTTAGGTGTTGCTAAGTTTATAATTTGGGATTTGATTTCGCTTTTGCATCGACCTTCGCAGTTTGTTCTATTCCTAATTCAAACCAATTATTGATTTTTATTTGATTTAGCATTTTTTATTCATCGTTTTTTTAGACAGCTTACACTGTGCACTTAAATACTAATTGTCCTTTTTTTAAAATACCACCAGACATTTTTTCCACAGTCAATTCACTGCAGCATAACGAGTTTTTTGTTTCTACATGTGTATGTGTACACTTCTTCACCCTCTCGACAATCTGACGCAAAGGTTTGTTGCACTTGCTTTCCGCCCCTCAGCGTATTACTTTCCACTTTGCATTCAAATACAATTTCAGTTTTTTTTTTGTATATTTTTTTTGTTTCGATGGTTTCTACTGCCAAATTGCTAAATTGATTTAATGACTTAAGTCGCTTACATTTAAATTATTTAATTGCGTAAATGGTTCAATGAGTTCTTAATTGTTTTATTTAGCACTTTAACTTAAAACGATTTTAGTAAAAGAATATCGAAATAATAATTATATTCCATATATTTATTAAATATATTTATTAAATGCTGTATTTCTTGAAGCTAATACATCTTGCCAATAATGTTACCACATCTTTCTCGTGTTGGGCTTCTTTCATATATTTATTTCAGAATAAACTCAATATTTATGTAATTCATAATTTTGTTTGAAACGAATATTCGAAACTGCTAGAAAAGATATCTCCAGGTCGAGTATTCCCACGTAGAGTATTCTGATATGCTTATTGTTGTTGGTCTTTAATTGAATTAAATTATTCAGTATGTTTACACTCGATACCCATTAAAATGATTGAGTAAGATATCATGAAGTTGTGCAAATGTATGTAACATTGAGTACAAAATCATAAATTAAGTATTTTAACCTATAATGTAGATCTACAATCTAAACTTCTCTTTACTTGACTTGTAATAAGAATGCATTTTGGGGGCAGGGCATCTCCTAGTCGAACTTTATGAGAGCACTCCAGCATTTTTACCTTTTTTGCAGATGTTAATCCATTGCCGCTTGAAATATCATGCGAAAGGTAAAATTGGGGAGAGAGGAGAGCTGACGGATTACGGCAACGCCCATTTACAAAGCGGTTGTTAACATTTTAGGCTAACGACTAATTGTAATTGTAATTAGTTTGTGTAGTGATAATCTTTGTTTTTGCACAATTAAATTAAATGCCAAGCAATTAAAGTTAACCAAATGTCGGAAACTGTCAAGCATTGAAAAAAGGTGAAGGTTCAAATGAGCCGTAAAAGGCAGCCGGCTACCAATTCAACTTCAACCCAAATCTCGACCCAAATTTCACACATGTTCGTGAGTGTGAGTGTGTGAGTGTGAGCCATATATGTATGTATAACCCTGAGCAGATAAACAACTGTCATTGTCAGGCAATGATTCGTAGTTGCTACAGTCACCGACAGGGTGCAGGCGATGCTTCAAAGCTGCTTAGCTGTGGCTTCCGATGCAGCACGTGCCCACACATCGATTAATATACTTTAAATTCGAATTTACTTTACCTCATGTACATGAACATGATAGGGAATATACATACCCAAATACAACATTCCAGACGTGTTATATATTCAATTTAGTCATTGAATTTTTGCGTAAAATTCGTAATAATTCTCTTCTAAATTATAGTCTGATTTCAACAAACTTATTTAAGCACTAAGTTGTCAAAATAATACTATATATAGTAAAACCAAATAAATATAAATCAATATTAATAATAATGTATTTAAACTAAATTTTCAATGGTACCGGAATTCCGGAAAATCGTTCTAAAGAATGCTAAATTTATCTCTCTCCACAGGCTTAGAGATTTCACAATCTCTTCTTTATTTTATGTCCCATTCTTTATTTTTGTCTATATTCTGAAGCCCTAAAAATGTAATGATTAAATATTAATTAAATTGGTATTTTTTCCAGGTTTTACCCTATCTCATGCAATAAATGTTGGACAAAAATTGCATTTAAATACCCCCGTTGTTTATTTATTATTATTATTTTTCTAAGATAAAGTTAAAAACCAAATATTATTTTCTTTATTTAATTTTATTTATTTTATACTTTTTGTATTCTTGTAAGTTAACATTAAATAAATAAATAAATTACTATTATTATTTTTTGTTATTTAATAATTTTCATTTATTATTTTATAATTTTAGTTTGGTTTTATTACATATATTAGAGAAAAGTTTAAAAACGGGGATAGGTGTTCTTTGCGCGTTTGTTACTCCTAAATAGTTACAGGGTATTTCTTTATCCCCGCTCGAGTCGAAAATACACTCATTTTTGTTATGATAACGTTTGTGTCATTTTGCGCCAACTGCCAACTGGGAAAGTTATCACAGAGGCGCAGTCAACGCGTTAAAAGTTTTTTGTAGCATACTTTATAGCGGCACAGCCGCATTCAGTCACATACATATACATATATATGTATATAAATGTAATACATTTGCATAGATACATATAGATACGCTTTTACACAATATGACTTTGTTTCGCTTGTGCTGCTGCTGCACAGAGTATCCAGGGTTTCCCCAGCTGGCTGTTCTGTTATGTTCTGTTCTGTTGTCTTAGGTGGCTTGGTTAATTTACATTTTCCTGGTAATTAAAATGTGTTCTTCCACCCGCTTGCTGTTACCCCCCTTTGTTGGGTGGAAAACTCGTTTACATAATTATGTGTGGCAATTTGCGCGTGTGAGTAAAGATTTACACAACACACAGACCAACATTTTGGAGCATAAATTACATTTTTTTGCGACTGGTTACTTCTTAACGCTTTTCTGTTGCTGTCTTTATGTGTTTTGTTCGACTTTATTTGGCAGTAACAAACACTTGTCAGCTAATAAGAATAACTCTATAATTTATGAGTTTGAAATCAAAATGTTGAATTAACGTTTTACTTTCTTGAAATACAAATGAAAACGATGTTTAATTGTGGCATCTTAACATTAATTCACTATTTCTAAATATGGATTTTTTATTTAAGAGAGTGTACTCAACTAGATATTGCAGAAATTTATATAAGCTCTTTTTTAAAAATGCATTGGTTTGAGGTTGTAGCAATGTATTTATATATAAAATAGGACATATTACATATTATTTTTATATATAATATGGCATGCAACATCTGCACAAAAACGTTTGTTGCATGTCCTTTTTTTATTGTCGTTGTGTTTTTGTCGTTGTGTTTTTTTTTTTGCATATTTATTAAGTTTTTGTCAAATTGTTATTGATTTAAATAGGAGAGTGTGCAGGAGCGTGATAGAAAAACGAATAAATTATTGTTGATAGGATTAAAAACGTAATTAATTTGATAATTATGCAGTATTTTTTCTTAATTAACTCGAATCATTTATTTAAATTGAACAACATGCATAAGGTATTTTAAATATAAATGAAATACAAATATTTTGTTAAATAAATCAATTTCGCATTTTAATATTTATTGGGAATAAATAATAAAGCAAGTAGAATTGACATAAGAAATTTGAAGGCAAGGAACTTTATATATATTTTAATTTGACTCGGCTCAATGATGGCATTTGAATATATTTACTCAGATCACTCAATCGCATCCATTTGAAATCACAGATGATGCAGCATGTATCCTACTCGTAAATAAATTGATGCTGGAGACCCGCAATGTGTCAGTCTCCTAAGTCAAAGTATAAAGCAAAAAGGGAGAGATGGTCAGATGGCCTCTAACTTATGCTTAGGGTGTGTAAGCCAGCATAAAGATTTCTGGCCAACCGGAACTGAACTGAGCACGGGATTCGTTTTGTGGGTGGACATTAGATACGCTTAGCAACTACACCGTCCTTCGCAATAACCCAGATTTGGTGCTTGCACGAAAACTTGCAAAACAAATTAATAACAAAAAAAAACAACAACAACAAGGGAGTCGCTAAAGATGCTGGTGGAACGAAAATTGTCAAGTGGCTGAGCTGTCCGCAGGACCAATTAGTACATCCTACCAGAGTTGAGCACGTGACGTGTTTTCCTTCATGACAAGAACTCAACGGACTCGTGTTCAAATTTGTACGTAAAATAAATATATCTTGTTTCTTTATGCCAATGTAAAGCCAAAATAAAAATTTAATACAAAACAAAAATCAAAATAAATTTGTTTGGAAAATGTCATCTATTTTTTTTGGGGGGAGGTAAGTCACACGGCCATCTCTATTGCCAGCGAGTGAACGTTTTCTTTTCATTCGCCTATTATGAAACTGATTTCATTTCATATTTCTTGCTTCGGTAATGCTTTTCGGAATGGGCACATTAAAATGTATCGAAATTTGTTTCAACTCAACGATTTGTTGAGCACTTTGTTCCCGGTCGATTATTGCTATGCGCTCGAGTAGCTTTCACTCGTCGAAAATCATTTCTCGACCAAATCAAAAACTCACCCAAGGAGCTTAGGTCATTTCCAAGTTGAATTCCTTTGTGCGCAATTAGAAAATATATTTGTCGTTTGCTTATTTTGAGTGTCTATTGGCAGGGCAAACGCAATGAAGAGAAATTAATATTGTAAAATAATTAATCACAGCCATTAATATATAAACTGTAATGCTTGGCAAGAATTTAATTTTATTTCAAAGTCGCATTTAATGGTATTGCAATAAATCAAATGTCCCCGACAAAAAATGTGTGACTCAAATTAATAAATCTTAATGCTTTATTTTTAAAATTAATTTAAAATTGTTGAAAACTACAATTAGAATAAAAAAAAAGTCAACATACATTTCAATATTAAAGTATTCTAATAATATAATTCTCAATACAAAAAACGTTGCTGTCAATCAGCCTTCACACAATTGAAATGTGGGAAATAACTCCTTGTTGTCCTCCAATAAAGATTTATTCGCATTGCACACAACAGCAATACAAATTAGAAAGCTAATTAAATTAAGAGTGTCTCTTTTAGACATTGACAAATACTCTGCAGCAACACGAGTATAGCCTACATTTGAAAGCCTCAAAATTAAATTAAAGAAAAGCAGAAATTGTTGCCTTACAGATGAGAAAGAACAATTACTATAACAGAGATATTTTATTATGATCTTTGCGAGAAATTGAACTTAATTATTTTCGAATGTAATTGCTTTTGAATTGCGAAATTTTCTCAGAAAATTAAAATACCCACAGGTATAATAAAGGTGCCTCAAAGTCAAGGACTAAACTCAATTGGACAGCCAATTAAAGTGCGCAGCCAACAAATACTAATACAACCAGGAGAACTGCTTTATTCGGGAATGCACGACTGTCAAATACTCTGGTTTCAGTGTAGTGTGTTTTTACAACATGAGTCTATTTGATTGCGGTTTTACTAAATGTTTTCAACTCCTTAGCGAGTTTAGTTTCTAAGATAATTCCGTCAGTAATATATTCGGACAGAATCAATATACTGTTTTTCCCTCGGGTACAGAGTATAAAAACTGTTATGCTGGTGTGTGAAAACCCTTTTGCTTTATGTTGCTTGCGAGTGCTGAAGCAAATCTTCTGTACAATTTTTTTCTTCCGTTTTTTATTTTAATTTATGTTACTGGCAGAAGCGTAATAAAATATTTTATTGAGTGTATTAAGCAGACGTATTAAAAGCCATCGGGACCGAAACAAGTTGGACGGGCAATGTTGGCGATCAAGGGACCTAAAAGATGTTCTTGTGCAAGTGAAATGTGTGGCGAATATTTTCCACACAACGGAAGCTAATTTCAGATTCAGAGCACAAACAAAAATGGTGAGCCAAACAAAGCTGTCAGGTGTCAGGTATATACAGTCGAGCACACACGCACACACACACACACACACACATAAACCGTCATATACAGACATGAAGAGACGTGTGCAAAAAGGTGTTCCACGAGCGCTCTTTTTAAATTCTTGGAGTTACGGTGAAACATATTAAGGCGAAATACTAGTTGACGACTTTGATGCCAGTCAAAAAGTTGGCCGAAAAGCCTTCAGCAGCAGAGCAAAGAACATGTTCACACATATACACATACAGATGCACATACATAAATACATATTCAGCTAGCGACTTGGCTATTAGAGATGGTAGGCAGCCACGCCCTGCGTCTATAAATAACAGCCGTTATGGGTGCGGCGTAGGCACAACCATTTAAAGTGCCCAATTTACTAACAGGACTCACTCAAACAAACACAAACACTCACGAACACACACACACACACGCACGCACACATATTCACAAACATTGCAGGCACCTACGAGGCGGGCTTTGGAAGCTTTGTTCCCTGGATCGCAATTTGATGTGGTGTTTCATGGGCCAAATTGAAAGTCGGCCCAAGTGGCTGGCACAAACAATGGTCGAAATGAAAGGAATGAAAAATAAATATGAAAACCAATTGAACAAAATTATTATTATTTTTCTATTCTTGGCAAAGAAAAATTGAAAACGATTGTTACTTGCCCTTCGTGCTTATTGGGTATTTACTTTTGGGATCTAATTGATGTTCAGAATACATATAAGCTTATTTAATTTTTAAGCATCACTGTTATATCTATAAAAGGCAGGAAAAGTTATCATTATTCATTTTTCCATTCTAGGCAAATAAATTGAAAATGATTTTAGCTTGGCGGTTGTGCTTTCGATATTTATTTTAAAGATTTAATTGACATTTAGTATATGTGCTTTTTCGACATTCAAGTGATGCCTTTGAAGAGCATGTTAATTTAGTTAATCATAATTAAGTCTATCTCATTTGCTTATAGACTTAATTTGAGTTGATGAATAATGCTCCATAAAATATTTGTTTTTGTAAAATACCATAAAATCGTTGGCACGAAAATTATATATTATTAATTCTATTTTCCCTCTTCATTAAGCCATTTAAATTTTGCAGTTAATTGGTGTATTTGCTTTCTAGCACCTTAAAAGTTTTTATTGAAGTTTATGTGTATTTAAGATAGATATTTGTAAATCACAAGCACGAAAATTATTATTTATTCATTTTCGTTCTTAGAATATTAAGTACGTAGTTAATATACTTTCTCATATATATATATATATATATATATATATAATATATATACAACACAAATGTAATAAATTATTAAGCATACATTTATCCCTACACATGTATAATAATTAGTAGTTTTCTTTTACCGCAAATATTAGCTAAAAGCATTATCAATTTGTTATGAACTTAATGCGCCTTGCAAATGTCAATATATGTGTATGTGTCTGTGTTTAACTATACGGAAGAAACAGACAGCCACACACACACACACACACACACATACACACACACACTCACACACAAAATCCACACGTGTTGTAACTTTTGCAACAAGCGTCAAGTGAAATTTGCCGGCAATGGGAAATCTAATAACAGCAAACATACAAACGCAATAACAGTTAGTTGTTGTCACGTTGTTATTACGTGTGCGTTTCCTTGTGCGAGTGTGTGCCTATGTGTGTGTGTGTGTGTGTGTGTGTGTGTGTGTGCACATGTGTGTGCCAGTGTGTGGAGCAGAGTTTTAATTTGTGTTTGCCACTGCATATTAAATAGACACATCAACGCCCAGGCAGAAGATAGAGACCAACAGAGAGTTGAAGCTGCCCTAAAACCGCGATGGCTGATTGAATTGAGGGGGCGGAACAGGAAGACGTGGCAAGCCCATTTTGTGGGGCAACTGTATTGGTTGGTAACTGAATCGAAAATTGGCTCTCAATTGGCTAAGTGGACAGCTCTCGTTGCGTGTGTGGTATCACTGATTAAGTATACGTCGCCTGGGCTCATAAAAAATACATTAAATGGAAATTAGTTGTTATTGTGGGCCAACGTCGGTTAACCTGTCAAAGCATATTCCCTATTCGTTAGTCGCAAATTGACGTGACATATTTGATTATATTTTTATGGACATCATCTCCCCCTTACGTTCGATAACCTAAACAAGATGATATCATGATTTAACAAGTTTAAATAAGGGCAAAGCGAAAAAATATATGGGAAACATGGAAAAGGCAGGATGAGTTCTCAAAAGGGACAGAAAATAGAATAATTAAATGAGCAAGGTGATGGGGAAATTAAATTCAAAATATAAAAATTAACATAAATCATTTTCAGAATTTGGTATTATAAGCAATATAATTCCCCAATTTTTAATAAAATCTTCTTTCAATGAAGGCGATAATTGAGATTTCTTAAATTCTAGCGAATTTAAACCCACTTCCACAGTGAAGCCAAGAACTTGTTGTGAACTCAATTTGAACTTCAGGTATAAGTTGTATTTTCAACCGACGAAAAAGTTGTTTTGACACCATTGCAATCCAACTATGTAAAAAGTAAATAAAATTAAATTACATAAAAAACCAGTGAAATTTAAACTTCTAAATTCGATTCGATTTTACATATAGAAACAAAAACTTTTGTAGCCGAATAAACTAGAGTTGATATCTAGCTAAGAAATTTATCTTATTTCTACAAGAATATATGCAAAAATACTTTAAGTCTTGTAACTTTCCAAAAATTCTGATTGAATAAATGTAAGTCAAAAATTATGATATTAAGCCTTTAACTTTACACCTTGTTCGATTAATGCAATTGCAAGTTGTACCATTATTACGAAGTTACTATACATTGATAGAATAACAATAAAGCTGCTACTTACATGCACTTACCACAAAATTGGCAATTTTACAACTTGCCTCGCTTTACAACTATTATTGTAATAATTTAAGCTGTAATCACCGGTTTTGAACTATTTTTGCTGGTTGAAGCATTTTCAGCACACAATTTTGGATGAAATTTATTGTAGAGATTGTGATCAATAAAGCAGACATTGCTTTTATTTTATTGAGAGTAGAATTGGTTCAATTTAACAACGAAACTTTTCCTGTGTGGGATTATAAAAATAAATTTTTTAAAAATATTATTTAAATATTTATGTAAAGACTGCTGAGGATAAGCAACGTAGAAATTTTGTTTTTTAATTTAACGTCACAGCAAAATATAATTTATTTAATGAATACAAAAAATTGCATATTTTACAACATGCATGTATTTTATTATTATTATTTATTTAAATAATATTTCAAGTAATTTTACACCAGGTAGTCCAGGTTAAATCTATGTGCTATTGGCGGCACATTTTCTCCTACATTCCTCCTCGTCGTCAAACATATTCCGGGTGCCCTGGCAGCCGCCATAGATAAAAGGCTCACATTGGCGAGTTTCCTTTATGAATCGCCACATAGGAAAGAATGCTTTGCATGGTCCCGTCTCAGATGGCTTATCATCGCATTCCTCTGACGGTTAGAATAGGTGAATATTTGTAATAAAATTAGTGGGATGATTATACTAACTTGAATTGTACGCATTGCTCGTTAGCAACAATACGAAAAGTAAACAAAGCAAAGGCCAAATAAATTTCATCATTGCGACTGAAACTGAAGAATTTCGAATTGTAATCTTTGAATTTGGCAAGGCAACCGACTTGTTTAAATTGCCTACTTTGTGCGTAGACTGTTGAAATCATAACTAGCAAGCTTAGACTTCAAATTTATAGTAATACATGTCTTCTTGCTAATTAAAATATCTACGAAATTTGTTAATATATATACTTAAATTCAAACACTTAAGCGTAGTTTATGTACTTAATTATATAGTCTGGCTATGAAAAATAAAGCACGCAACTAATAAAAGAATTTCGGTTGGTCGTTAGATTGAATCCTCGTACGCTTTTCAATTACCATTTCAGATACCATCAATTACAAGGCTACAATTTTGGGCGTGTCTATTTGTGAGCGTCTGTGGTGCGTATTTTGCCAGTTACAACGACAGCGCAAATCCCCAGAAATTAAACCGCAGACACAAAAAAAAAACACGCACGCACACACATGTGTATATATATATATATACAAACGCGTTCACACGGATTTACAGCATGAAAATGCCAGTTGTTGTGATATTTATCAATTTGCTATTATGCCTCGTCTTGGAAAAGTGTTTTTAATGCTTGCAATCCATTTACCCATATCAATGACACTTTCCGTTACCCGCTGTTTGGTTGCTTTGAAGTTTGCTCTTAACTATTTCATAACATTCCTTTAAGTAATTTCTTTGACGAAATTTCTCTTTTCCATTTACTTAGTGAGCTGACGGCTATAAGATTTTCCTTAGCCTGTTACTTTGAGTAAAGCAAAAATAAAATCTCACGAATTGCAAATTACTTCAACTAAATTAAACAGCACTTTCGACGTGACATCGCTGATTTAAATTTGTGCTGCTATGACATTTTATTTTATCAGAATTCTTAGCTTTTTACTGAATTTGAGATACTTTCGCGAAAGCACAAAAAATGTTTCATCCCCAAAAATAATAAAAATATAAATATATATTATAAAATATGTATTTCAGATAAAAGCTTTTTTGTATCCATTACCAACCAACAGCCCGATAAGCAAACTCCCTCTATTATCCTCATTAATTCTAATCCTAATCCTAATTAATTCCTTTCTGAGCAATTTGAAATAACTTCTAAGAATTAATTATTATAACGCGTAACGGGTTTGCCCTCAAGCGACGAGAACATGTTTCAGGTTATGCGAACCAATTAGCTGATTAAAATTAGTATAGACAAAGAAAGGCATTTCTTTATATATGCGGTTGTTGACTCAACTTCTCATAATTGTAGAGTATTAACACACAATTTAAAATTAAACTAAAATCTTATCCTAAGGCATATACATAAATGATAAAATAGGAAAATTAAATTCATTTAAATAAAAATCTATTTTAATACATCCCATTTTAAGTATAATTTGGGAAAGAATTGAAATAAGTTGTAGCTGTAATTATCAATTAGGGATGACAATATATTAAAAGGAATTTGATTAATTAATTATTTATTAGTGACTGGTGTCTCAAATAATAAGCTCAACATTTTTGCACTTTGAGAGAAACAAAAATCAGTAGTATTTTTACCGGAAACAAAGAATATCGCCTAAATTCTCACATAGCAGAGAAAATGGATAAATATTTTTTTTTTTTTGCTCTTTTAGTAACATCCGTACATATCTATATATGTAAGTCTGATCAGTTAGCAAACCCTAAAGAGCAAACATTATTTATGGAAAAGTTTTCCATTTGTGTACTAAAATATTAACAAGGCTTTTACTCGCATCCACACAGTTTGATAGAGACTGCAAATGTAGCTCAAATACTTTTTGGCAGATTCAGCCGTTAAGCTCGTAAATTCGAGCGCATTGGTTTTCAATTTAAACATGTGTTTGAGGCCAAATAAGTAAGCTTTGTACATAATACAAACACACACATGCATATGCATGGTATCTACGTGTGTGTGTGTGTGTGTCGCCTTTTCCTGTTTATGTTCCGGTTTGCCTATAAGCCATTGATACTTTAATGTATGCACCAGAGTGCGTCTCTGGGTGACGGCTTACATCAGCTCTCTGAAGGATTTGTATATGCAAGCGTGTTCCAGCCATTTATGGGGCTTCAAGTTGGCTTTATGATAGCGCTCACAATACGAGTACATCATGCATACACATTTTTGGGGCTGATGGAAAGCCCCTTTGGTGTCATTGATATGTTGATTCATTTATTATTCAAATTAAGTGATTGTGAATATTATATTGTTGCTGTACATTTCAGCCACATATTTCCAATAACACTGAAATATCCAATGAACTTGACACCTGCCAAAAATCTTTTTTTAATCATATTAGACTTTGCAGGCAGTGAAAGTGGCAGCTCTGAAAATTGACTGAGCAACTTCTCCTGCAAAAGGATTATTTTCTGAATTGCGTTCCTTGATGGTAAGACTCGAAAGTTCTCCAAACATCCCATTGTATAGATCTCTATAAGAAACCATTATCTGCGCAAGACACATGATTGTGAATTATGAAAGGTATTTATTCATGTGCGCATCTGAAATCAACACAAATATTTATAGTATCATCTACGGAATTTTCATAAATAGGGTCAGCAGAAAGCACGGGTAAAAAATATAAATTCGTTAAGTCGATTAGCGATTATATTTTTGCTGAGTTATCCAGCTAAAACTGATAGCTTTTAATAAATCATAATTCGTGCAGAATTAAGTATTTACCTTCTTCTTTTTTTTTTTAGTTATATGCATATTAAATAATATTCACTGATTACATTTCGATAATTCGGTGGATAGTAATTTAAGCCTTGCAAATACCCCTATTTATAGCTTGTAATTTATTTTTGCGTGTACCTCGCCTCTAAATCAAATTACAATGGCAATCTCAGCGTATTGACAATGTAATTAATGGGAACAGGGCACAGCATAAACAATCAATGCCTGCGTAAACAAGAAGTAAGCTCTCAAATGGCAGCAAGTGTGTAGATGGATAAATACGCCACGTCCACAGCACGTACACACATTGTTTATTAGAAACACAAAACCGTAATGCAATGCCAATATTTACCTTTAGACAGTATCTGTTGGCATTATTCGAATACAGCTGGGGTGAAATAAAGATTCGAATTTCGCTTGGTTCATATCAAATATGCTAATGAGCCGAACAATTATTTCTAAACGTTTTGCATATGAATTTCTCACATAACTACGTATGTGCATATATTTGTTTATTGTTTTACTTAACATTTTCTAAAAACAATTCGAAAATGTAGATAAACAAATTATAATTAAAGAAACATTTAAGTGATCCCAAATTGTTAGTGAATAATTCATTTAAAAGTTGAAATACAAATAAAATAAGGGATTTACTTTTTTAAATCATTTATCATTTGAAAAAAAACAAATTTTCGAAATAAATTCAAAATTTAAGTTCAAGTTATTAACTTCATATTTTACAAGAAAAAATTGAGGAAACTAAGAAAAAAGCAATAAGGCCGAGCGTTTATTAAAATAAAATGTTAAAACAGGAGAGATGAATATCCAGATCCTCGAAACGGGATATTTCTTTCATATAACCTATCTATGTAAAGTTACGACGTCTCTTCAGGCATTATTATATTTTAACATGGCTTTATTATCCCACTTTTTATAGTTTACTATCATAAGTTCAACTACATGCCTCGAATTCTTAAAGTGGATTAACAAAGTGCAAAAGGAATAGTTCAACAACAAACAGTAAAGAACAAAAAACCAAACAAAAAAACCAAACTTTACAGACACTCAAAGCCAAATACTTCAAACTTTCTGCCTATTGGCGGTAAAATTTGGTTTCACAAACCAACCAAATCACGACAAGGGTTTTGAAAACCGCACACAACTTTCACACAACTTTTACCGCAGCAGGCGCAACAATATCCAAACAACAAACACAAACATAAACACAAACAACAAGAACAGTGAATTGAAATTGAGGATTATGACAGCAGCAAAAAACGCTCTGGACTTGATGAAGTTATCTGCCAAAAGTCGATAGTTATCAGTATAACACAACGGAAGTCATTTGAAAAGCCTTCAATAGTGCCTGGTTTCCCTTTCACTAATAAAATATATTACATGGCAATATCTAAAGCTAAGTAAATCTATTTATATATCTTTTGAGACCAAAGGCAGCTTGGAAAATATTACTCTCTTGTAGACAAATGACAAAATACCGATATAATCAATCATGTAACCTGGCAAACTGGTATCATGCATATATATCCATGGAATAAAATGACAAGCATCTCTAATCTCCTTTATTCTCAGAGCTAAGTACGTTAAATCATTTAACAGATATGCTGATAAACGTAAATTTCTTAACTTAAATGGCGTATATACATTGTCAAAGTTGTGTTTACCACCTAATTTGCTTGATGGATTCTGTACAAGTTTGAATGCATCATTAATGGGATGCTGACCATTGTCGCAATGGGAGAGCAGCTGAGAGATTGACTAGACGACACAAAGTGAAATGTAATCAATCAGTATTGAGTTTCAGTTTGTTTGTGTGCGACAAAAGCAAAATCAATGGAGCGAAATCTGTTGAACATAACAAGTCCAGCGCGCTGCAGTAGAATACAACTTTTTCTGTAGTACAATGTTGTTGATCTAAGTGACGCAAATACACTCATTTAACTCACATGATTAATGTTGCACAAGCGCAGCGTCTCGTCGTTGTTATAACTAAATTAATAAATTTGGGCAGACGAGCTGGAAATGACATAAACAACGAAAATCAATTATCGTCCAGTGTCTAGACTTTTTTTTAATAATGAAAAATAAACACAAAGTATTTATAAATTTTCAAAATAAATATTTTGATCCTTAAGAGTTCATCTAGTATGTATTTTATGTATATAATTTTATTATAGTAACTCATAAAATTGAACTAAGAAAAAAAAAATTTTACAGAAAATTGTGATTTTTCAATAAAAATGAAAAGCAAAAAAACAGTTGAACTTTCTTATAGATAATATAAATGGGATAAGAAATTCATTTAATTACATACAAACTTTATTTTACAGAAAATGCTACTTCGCTTCGACAATCACTTTGATCACTGAACAAAGACAAAAGCTGAAGAAATAATTAGTGATGGACTTTTCTCAGTTCTGATAATCTAATAAAGTACAGATAAGCAATAGATATGTCACGACGTTCTCCGCTTACACAGTGCTTTTGTTTTGTCCAAAAATAGGAAAGAAAAAAAGAATCTTCAAAGCAGCCAAACTGACAATCAACGTGAGCCAATGAGCCAACGAGCCATGAAGCAAAGCCAAACAAGCAAACCCATTAGCCAGACCAAAGCGAGTTCGAGCTGGAGCTGCTCTTGGCCAAAGATTATGGTCAAGAGTGATGTGTTAGTTGGAATTGTGACCATTCTTTTAGTAGAAAAGTTGAAACACTTCCGTATGTTCGTACATATTTCATTTGAAGATAAGTGGTGCGACGTAACACCCAACTGCTTAACTAGTTGTCCATTTGTTGATAAATTAAATTAAATGTCTCCACAAAAATTCACAAATTTTTTGTCTGCATTTGTGAGCCAAGAAACGAAAGCGTCGTAATTTATTGGGTAATAAGTAGGTCTCCTCAGTTGCGGATAGCCAAGAAAAGCTAAAGGAATTTTATGGCTTCTATTGAAAATTAAAATGCCATTCAACATTTGTATACCCTGTACCTATTAAACTCATAAAAGAGCGCATGGATATTCTAAATTGAGAATATCGAGTATATTAATATTTATTAATTTATTTGATGTCGACTTAGATCAGTTGATCTACTCGTATAAAAACACAACAAAATGTATACATATTTATTTAAAGTGAAGTTAAATATTTATGCGCTGTAAATTTAAAATTAAACGAACATTAACAAAAAGTCAAGCAGACCAAAAACAATTAATGGCTTATGAATTAGTTAAGATGATAAATGCAGGCGAAATTGTTAATGCCGAGACCGGGAGGTTTAAATTTAGATAATTAGTAGTATGATGTATTAATATTATTATTTTTTGCAAATTTCTTAAAGATGTCAAAATCAGTGATCAAGTTTCAGTCTTGACTATTCAGACGTGGGCATACACATTTATTTAGATATGCACAATATTGACCGTGTAAATTATAGGGTATAAAGTGTCGAAATATGACGGCAGCGCACATCTGGCAGCTTGGAGAAAGAGGCTAGGGAGTTATTCTTTGCCAGTTGCTGTCGATATTATATCTCTATTTTTTTATGTCTTTACTCTTATTTATGACAAGCTGCTTATTGTATATTCCTACTGGATTTATTATTATTCAAAGTATATATATATTTTTTCTAAACAGCGCAACTTTTAACTTGTAAATGAGCAATAGAAAGATGAACTTTAATAAAGCAATTTATCAACATATCCTGAGGCAGGAAAAAAACTTTATAATTGTTTGCTTTGCAAGGAAATAAGAGCTGCAAGCCGCTTCACTTGAAGGCCACACACACACTTCAATTCTCTGCGGCATTATCCAGTTATTTGGCAACTAAAATAGACTGCTGTGTTGATTTTACGACATTTTAGAAAATTTATTGCAACACCTTGCCAACAGCAGGAAGAGCCGGAACTCGACGCGTCGTCAACGGCACCAAGCCAAAATGAGTAACAAGATTCAAGTTGGGGAAATTGCCAAAAGTCATTAAGCTTGCGCATCTTTGCAATGGGCAACGAGAATTTCTCACCTCTCTTCCCAGGTGGCCAAACGTGGATTGCTAAAGTTGAATGCAGTTGCCTTGATAAAGATGCTAAAGGGCTTATTCTTATGCAATCCCACTTAATGTGCCCTCACAATATTCAAGTCTTGGTTGGTTTTCTAACTCACAACTGACGTTTACCATAAATATAATTTCAGTTTCATTTCCGCTTTAAGTGAAGAATGACATTTGCCAAGCAATTACTGTCAACACGTGGCGTATGAGTGATGCCACTTCCAGCATTGCTCACCATACTCCAACAAACATTAAATTCAAAGACTAACTGCGTAAAGATGGAACATTCTGATTTCCCATTAAAACGGACCAATTGCTAAAGCTGCATCGTAATTTCCTTGAGTTGAGGGCCTTGTTTATGACGACAGCGATTATACATTTGTTTTATAGTTATTATCTCATTTGTAATTTGGATTGCTCTTTCGTTGCGAAATGACTCAATAAAATACAATAGACGTTTTGACGATATTTGGTTTAAGAAGACAATGGTAAAATCGACTGAATTGAACAGCTGTTAGCTGTCAAAAATAAACGTCAGAGGCGTTCGTTCTTGAGTTATGAGACGCAAATTTCTTAGCTGTGAAAAATGTAGGGATACAGTTTTTATAAAATGTTTATTAATGACAGCAGGGTACAGGAAAAAAATAAAAGTGTTCTTTGTTTTTGTGGTGTTATTTCTGTTATAAAATTGGAATGGTGTCTAATTGGTTGTTAATTTATTGTAGCATCTTGATGCCCACATAGGTGCAGACGACCACCACACAGCAGATGATCGTATAACGCAACTTATCCACATCCAATCTACCCTGAGAATCGCAACATAATCCTTGCACTATGTTCCGCAAGAGCGAAGGACGCTGACGACGAATGGAGGTTAGACTAGAGGAGTCCTTTTTGGTTGTTAGCGCCGCCAGATGGCTGACAGCGCTTGTGAGATCGATGGCCAGCAGTTGTCCCTCATTCAGATACTTGATGGTGGACAACTCTTGCTCCGATGAGAAATCCGCTTCCGATTCCGATTGCATCCAATCCCTTTGACTGAATTCATCCAAAAAGTTGCAGTGTTCGGCTCTCTGCATTTGATTCACCTTGCAGCGTGAGGACGGTTGAATGGTTTCAACAGATGATGCAGATACATAGCTACCGCTACTATTATCCTCACTGCTGAAGCTAAGCGAATGATAATCGGTATCTGGTTCGGCGCTAGTAGTTTTCATCTGTTTTGGCAGCATCATCTTATGCGTCAGTGCAGGTTCAGGCAGAGGCTCATGTTCACTAAATGCATCCTCAACCTCAAACTGCTCCTCCCCCATGCACAGTGCCAGCCCACTCGGCTGTTCCAGTTTATTGTACTCGTCGCCACCAGTATACCGTTGCCTTGCCCGCTCCTCTGCAGCCAGATAGCGCCACTGCGACAGTGGCATGCAGGGCTCATCATCGCCTGAGCTATCATCTGGTTGCCAAGCCATTCGATTGTGCGGATACGGGGCAGCCTCAGATCCGTGCAATAAGTCGCGAGCAATCCACTTGGCGCGTTCCGTTACAATGGCCACATGGAGGCGGCGCTCCAGCTGCCGCCGAGTCATGTTTGCAACCTGATGTGGCGCAATTTTGTAATTGTAGCACAAGATGTACAACTGACTGTTGGTCAGCTGTTGTACCTGGAACATTGTACTGGACATACTGGCTGGCACTGCAAGATTTCCTGGACCGGTTTTTTCTCTGACTATGTTTTTTCTGTTCTTGTTTTTTAACTTTTGCATAAACTGAAAATTTAGAAGTGCCTGTTGCTGTCAGTTTCCAGTTTTTTACGGCAAACAATTTCCATAAATCATTTGGAAAACTTTTTCAGAGCCAAGGGGAATTTTTGTCTGCTCTTGAGAAACATATCATATTAGTGTGATATATATATATATATATATATATATATATATATATCAATAGTATTGTTCAGTGCGAATCAGACGACGAAGTTCACCCAAAAATAATTACATATAAGGATCGTTCAGACATTGCGAACACTACAGAAGCAGAAGTCCTCCGAGACATAATCTAGGACATTAGATAAAAATATGTCGGGTTGGGATTAATAATCATAATAATAATAATAAAATTAATAAATATAAATTAAATATTGTATAAGATTTACTGTTTTTTAATGATGCTAATAAAATTATTTCTAAGATTAGTTCTATTTACAATGAATTAGAGATGATAATTAAATAAAATAATATGAATATTGATGTATTATATAATAAACTGAAGATGAAATTCAATTAATGAAAGAGCCACAATAATTTGATGTTTGTCAAGAATAAAAATGGGATTCCACTTTTAAGTTATTCCGATTTGATGTAATTGTGGAAGTGGTAAATTGTTCAGGACAATGGAAAGTTATAAGTGGTTGTATTTACATATACATATATACAGTTGTTCTTTTGTTGAATGCAAATAATGTGTTGACAAGTTAGTGACATCCTTCAACGGATATCAAAATTTGATATGAAGTGTATCAATTTTATATAAGTACCATGTACAGATTCAAAAAATTTATTTGTAAACATTTAGGCTACACACATCTAGAAACGGCTTATGTATTTAGACATAAGTAATATTTAATTAATTTGCCATGCTTTTATATGCTTTGTCTCGCCTAATGGATGTTAACGAAAATTCCTATTTTTGGCGAATTATTTCGTTGCATTTCTGTTCAAAGGCGATTACTTAATTTAATTAACAACATGTAATAAATAATATTACTACTTATTATTTTTGTTTTATTTTTACGTATAACTTTGTTGACATTTACTTTGAGCTTTCGCAGAGCTTATTATTGTCATTGAATATTCGTTGTTTGATGATTGGAAATTGTTGCTTAATTCGTTTATATAATTTTTAATTATACTTAAACTATTAAGTATTTACAAAGCTCAATTTTGAACCAGAACTTTTAACGGCATTGGAATTGTATGTATTATTACAACTTTTAAATTTTAGCAAACTAATTCAAATTTTTTTCTTGTTTAATTATTTTTTAAATCTAGTTATTTTGAACACAAAACTTGCTAATAACGTTTCGTTATTTTTACAAATTTCTAGTTTGGGCTTTTCTTCCTTTGCTCATTATATTTTGTGAAGCTCGTTACGAGTGCAGTAACAATACCTATTAACTGTTGAAATTGAGTATTTCATAATTATGGAATAATTGCTAGAACGATATCTGTGCGTTTCTTAGGCGTTTGTAACAATGTTTTCTTTGTTTTTAATACTAAGTATGAAAATGTGACATCAATTTGAACTGAATTCAATTTAATTATATTCATAATTATTTACATCATGATGTATGTTAATTAATGTGTTAAATGAAATATTAATATCCAATCTTCTTTTTATCTTTCTTGATTTTTGTCGAATGTCCAATTGAAGACAATCGATTTAATAAATTCTCGTCTCCATTGACAGTTTTCACAACTGTTCCAAATTGCTTGAAATTGAATGTGTCTTGGCTGCTTTCAGCCGCAAACCAAATGATGAGGCCAGCTTTCGATAACGAGAAACCCCAAAATCATTCTCCACTCGATTCTCGTCATTGTGCTCCTGCTCGTCCTCCATCACTCATCGCTTGCGGTTATAGGCGCCAAGCGAAGACTGCCTTCATTCTTTCATTTCATGTCCATTCGGGCCAAGCTCGAGCAGCTCATGGGGCTCGGCGTTTAGCTATATGTACGTTAAAGTAAATATACAAATATTATTTCCATATTTGATTGAGATTTAATTGCAGTTGTGTTTGTTACTTGAGATATAAATTTTCTACTTAAAGCAATTACATTTCTTTAGCCGACAAAATCGAATATTAATAAATTGTAGGATAAAAGCAATTATTTTTGAAGTACGAATTTTGTACTCAGCATGCAATTTATTTAAATTTTACGCAGAAACACAGCCGTAAGTATATAAATACATATACGTATGCGACTACTTACACGATCTACGCTTGCCAAATCGTTCTTGGACAGATGATTAACCAGAATAGTGCCCAGTGCGTCACACATGACGTTGATGGTGGTCCGGAATCGGTCCCTGAAACGATAATGCGAATCTGTAAGCCTCTAGCAACAGGCAACGTATTGAATTATTACTTACAGCAGCCAATCGACAGCGATGATCAGTGAGACATCCTTGGGCTCCAAACCCACTGTGTCCAGTACCATGACCATTGTAACCAGACCCGCCTGCGGTATGCCCGCTGCACCAATTGAAGCCGCCGTCGCCGTTATGCTCACCGCCACAATGGTACCGAACGAGTAGCTCATCTCACGATACTGGGCAATGAAGAGAGCAGCAACGGCCTCATATAGGGCGGTGCCGTCCATGTTGATGGTGGCGCCCACTGGTATGACAAAGCGTGTGACGCGTGGATCGATGCCCATGTTGTCCAGGCATTTGATGGTCAACGGCATCGTGGCCGAACTGGAGCCGGTGCCAAAGGCAGTGGCCAACACCTGGCTCAGCTTGGCTATGAAGCGATATGGCATACGACGAGTGCCCAAAAAGAATATTACCGCAATTGTGCCTGAATTATGTAGAAAAGAAACTCGATCATTTCAGTTACATGATGTTAACGTGGTTGAAGCTTACCAAAGCCGTGAAGGAAGAGACCTATCATGACCGTTATGAAATACCAGCCCAAGGATTGAATTGTTGCGGCTATGGACTCCATCTCAATGATCTTGGCGGCTATCAAAAAGGCAACGCCCAGCGGGGATATCCTGCAATGAATCAACGAAATTCGCTTTAGCTAGTTTCTTATTATATAATATTCGTTTTAGTTTTGCATACTCACCAAATTACCCATGATGTTATGGTCATCATTGCCTCACTGAGTGTTGTAAAGAAGTCCTGCAGCAGCTGGCCCTTCTCCCGCATTCGACCAATTGTTGTGCCCAGTATTACGCTGAACATGACCAGACCCAGCACATTGGAACCCTCTCGCTGCGCCGACTTAAACTCCCAATTCTCCATGGGCTCTGAAATTAAAAAAATATTGTATTCCAATATGCATATTTTGAATTAATTAATTAAAGTTTTAAATTAGTCAAAATAACATAAATATATATCAAAGAATTAATTAAGTCATTCCGCACTCAGCATTTTTATTTACTTACGTGCTGGTGAAATACTGGTGTTTTCAAATATCTCCGTGCGGTGCTGCAAAAATATTATTAACATTGATTAACATTTAATTTTAATCAAATAATGAATAACTTGTAAAATTATAGTAACAGTTTTTGCAAATCAGTTAGCAAATTCATAAATTTATTTCAGTTTTATTGCATCTTTCGAATTGATCTTCGCCTTTATACTAACTATCCACCTTCCACCATCCAATATCTTCCCAATTTATAATTATTATCTATATCTTGCTTATTATTATTTTTAATAAGGATTAAAAACAGTCCACATCTTTTAAGAACCTTTTAAAATTGCTAAATTAAAGTTACAAATTAGATAATATAAGACAAGAAAATTAAAAATTTATATATTTAATAAGGATTATTTATTGTTTTTAGCTCATTACGAAATCATTCGAATTCGTCTTGGACTTGTTTGAAAATTTGTTTTCTCACACAGAACTAAATTACTATATGACTATAGTGAGGCTCTACTCAAAGATTGGATATTGTGGAGCTATATTCAAACATTGTTAAACATTTATTTATTATTATTCAAAGATTCTTGAATGTAGAATTGTAATCAAATGCATCTAAATGAGTAGCAGAATATTTGGAGATCATACATCCTACATGTTTTATATATATCAACAATAACAATTCACAGCGACAATAATCTAATTGTGCACATGAATATTTAGTCTTATTTGTTTGTATAGATAAACACACAGAAATATGCATATAAATACAGGCGAGTTGAACACTTTGCTTCAATTCGCGTTGTCATTATAGTATATACATATATATATATATATATAAAGATCATATACATATAAATATATATATATACATATATATTACTTGGCATATATTGTAGTTGCGATTGCGTCTGTGGTGATAATTGAAAATTCAACGTGTACGTAAATTAGATATGTATTTTTTTTATACATATAGACATGCACATATAGACAGACACATGCAGATATGTCTGGTCCCCCTATCATTTCCATTTTCAATTGAAACGGAAAGAACTTTGCTTTGGAGTAACCTATCATGGCGGTTTTGATTATATGCCGCGTAGTGCCTTAATCAAATTATGTAAACAACAGCACACAATTGAATAATTGGCGCAGTTGCAATCATAAATTAAACGAATGCGTGTTGTGCTATCATCAATTCAGAAAAAAAATAAAAAAAATTGAATACCTGGCCCTGCACAAAGTTTCCATCGAGGCAGATAAGAATGCGATTCTGCATCTCAACCTTTTCGCTTTCTCATCATTGATCTGATTGCAGTTGCTTACTTTTCAAAGAGATTCGATATAATTTTTAGTTTGTGACAAGCAGTCTTTTTATGTTAATCTAGTTTTGCTTTCGTGCACTTCTTGTACGAATGCTATCGCAAAAACGTGTTACAAATTAATTTTATTTTGTTTTTGAAATGGTATTATCTTTCCAATTATATTTCTTCTCAAACTGCTTTTGTCTCTTCTCATACATACCTGAAACATGGTCGACTGTATTATGTTGTCGGTGAACATATTTCTGTTTGCGCAATGAAAGAAAAACAATTTAATATTCTGTCGCTGATCGTGTTATATTACCTACCTCACTAAATCCATTAGAGTATCTGGCGTCAATACTTTTGATGCCTTATCAATGGTCTCCGTGCGAGTTTCCACAATTTTGGCACCTTGGCCGGGCCTTATGGTTGTGACTAAACATATGCCCAAAATAACTGCCGAAATGGTCGTGACAAAGTAGTATGTGATGGCTCTGGAAAAATCGAAAGATGTATTTGAAAATGCCAAGCAACTAAATGAGAGTACTCACCTCGTCGCTATTTTGCTGGACATGCTCAGATCCAGTCCACCAATAGCACTTGTTATGGATGATACCAGCAAGGGCACTATGAGGCACTTGAGCATGCTGTAAGATTGTGTAAGATCCAATTAAATAGAGACGGTTAAAGTCAACAAGACAACTTACCGCAAAAATATCTCGCCCGGAAATGATATATACATTATCTCACGCTTTGTCCACTCGCCGGTGCTGTTCTTGATAATGAAGCCAACGAGACCGCCCGCAAACACACCGATCACGGTGGCCATTGTGAGCACATTCTCCTGCAAAAAGCTTTTGAATTTGTTCGCATCCTGCTTGGGTCGCGTCATCGTGACTCTGTGTGTGTGGATATTACCCTAGGCCCGTACACACGGACGGGTCGCGTTACCAGATATGGGTTTCAGTTAGACTTGGGCCCAACTATGCCAACTAGCAAGTAATTCGACGCTTTGATCGTCTTGCTAAGAATATCACTATGAAATGAAAACGAGATAAAATAATCATTCTTAATATTAATTAAATATATATATTTATATATATATATATATATATATGTATGTGTAAATGTAGATAATATTCACATGACAGACTCAACTTTGTCCAGACAATCTATGATAACAAATCGTTAAGCTTACACGTGAATATAATTAGGTGTTCAGAAGTATTGCATCATGGTGATAGAGCAGATATGAAACTAAACTCTTTGAAGAACTACAACCAAACAATGTGTGTTGTGGTCAATGCTATTTGTCATCAATTAAGATTTTACACATTTTATTTCTCGTGAAATGTGTTAAATGCGTTTTGCGAATGCATCTCAATTAATGTATCTCTGCTGATTGTTGGTTTGTGTGTAATTGAGAAATATATTTGCTATACGCGTGTGAAACAAATAAATTTACATAGCTCGACCACCTAATGAAAAGTAATGACTGCGATCAATGCCAAATAATAGGGATGATTATGAGTAAACTGATCCAAATTGTCGGGAGAGCTCTTAATTGAACAACCAGACCGATGAGCAGATATGCTGCATTTTTGCATTCGAATTGATTAATAAAGAATATTTACACTTGGCATTGTTGTAAAAGTGTTTTTTTTTTTTTATCAACATTTAACAATCAGCACAAAATAAAGCTTGTTAATTATTTTGCGAGCAATATGTGGGAAATTATTGCATCCTCAATTTAGAACAACAGAATTCTCAATTATATGGTATATATAATTTTTTAAAGTTAATATAGATGAATAAATATATTTGATAAAAATAAATATTAAGTTCTTCTTATAATAATATAAATCAAAATACGTTTTGCCAAGTTTTCGAAAACTATATCAAATTTAATAATAACTTTCGATATGAATTTGAATAAATTTCAAATTATATTTTTATGGTCGCTGTTGAAACAAAATTAACTTTCTGGTTTTCCGATAAAAGTCATATAATTAAACTTAAGGTAACTAACTCAAAACTTAATTGTAGTTATATTTGTTGAGCATTAACTTGACTAAAAGCGGTTATTTCAAGTATTTATAGTATGTGACGGCATTTTAATTAATTCATCGATCTCAACAAGACAACAAATGAGACTGACCTCCTACACGTTGTTGGTTGTTATTGGCGTTGTTGATGTCGCTGTTGTTTTTGAAATGCAAATCAATTTGTGTACCCAGACAATTGACAATGAATAACTACTATTTGCATCTAACGCTGCGAATCCAAACTACTGCCGGCTACAAGTTGTTCATATCAAGTGAAATAGCTTTCCAAATAGCATTTGAAAAATGTTACGTAAAGCCGTGTCCAGTAATTTAATTATCATGTACTGTTCTCGATATTTGGATTCACACCTATTTATTTGACTTTTATTAACCTAAACTTCGAATGTGTCTACAAGTTTATTGTCTGTCTATGTTTTTATGTTGTTTTTTGTAGGTTCAAAGTTTTGCCCCAATTAATAAAAACATCCACACCGAGATTCTTAGTCTTTTCTTTTTCTGCAAGTACTCATTCATTCACTCGATCTTTGTCAACGAGCCAGCTGGCATTGAGTCGATAGAATAGAAAAATAAAGCACGAAATACATACTAAATATGTATACGAGTACACTTTCAAAATCATAATGGCAATTGTGATTCATATTTACCTACTGTGGAAATAATTTATTTTTTCAATTATGTGTCTTTATGATTAGATTATGTCAACTTAATTGGTGATTTAATTATAAAGTCTGAGATAGTTCTATGATAGTCTATACCATTTGTATACCCTGTTAACTGTTGAAGTTGTTCGATTTTAATTTTATATATATATATTTATACTAGCTTCTTAAATTATCAATTAGTGCTTTGTTTATTTATGGTTTATAAAAAGCTGTACAGGAAGACCTGGTGTAAATATTCCTTATCTACATTTAACCTCCAGACATACTATATACAATTAGTTATAATATTATACATATATATATATATATTTTTTTTTGGAGAGGTCTACAATTGAGAGGTATTTGACTTTAAAGCACCCTTTTAACTACACATACTATATATAATACCAGAATTCATTATATGATAATAAAACTCGTAAGCAAGAAATAAATCATGTAAGACTTGTATCCAAACAACGTGATTTTTGAGAACATATAAAATCTCTTTGTACTTATCATATAACATAAGACATAAGACACACTAAAAAAACACAATCAGATGGACTAGATCGTTTCGACTATTGACAGATGGAATATATAGATTCCTTAAAGGGTTTCAGATATTTCCTTGTCTTACATGCAGTTTTTTGAACAGATACGAGGTATTATTAAGAGGAATGAAAGCAATGTGAGACTTTTTATTATTTAATTAAATATATTATACAATAATATATTCAAGATTTAGAGTACTAGCTATAAATGTGTTTGTGATTTTGACATTGCTATAATTTAATAAATCTACAAACATGATAAGCCAATTTGTAAAAACATTTAAAGCGCATATCAAGTAAGACACTCTGAATACTATAAACCCATGCAACTATTTTTAAACAAAAGAGAAATCTGCAGCAGAAATAGTATCACCGGCTAAAAATACGAAAAAAAAGAAACAAAAATCAAAGTCAAACAAAAACAAAATACAAAATAGAAAGCAATAAACAAACAAAAACTTTGCGGTGCATGCAAAATGAAGTGCGGCCTACCCTTAAAAAAGGGTAAAGAGCCTTGGAACTACGGCATGGCATTCCCCGTGCCCCGCTGCCCTGTCAACGACCAGACGGGGCGGCAGATGGCCTTATCAGCAGCAGCAATCGAATTTTCTAACGTTCTCTCTTAGCTCAGTAAGCGAAAATCGATGCATTTAACAAAATAATCACAATCACATGATGTGCTGAACTATGGAATAGTTAATACATTTTAGAAATAATTTATTATTCAACAGGGTAGTTGTTTCTATTATGACACTTTTCAGAATGTGAAAAAAATATATCGAATAGTTTCAGGAAAATGTTCCATTGGCTTAGTTATTTCTATTAGTAATTTAATAAACCCTTTTCTGTTTTATAGTCTGCGAAATCGAATTTTCTCATTGAGTCCCGATCAAGAATATGCCTGAATATGCCTTTCTTACTCCTTTAATCCATCTTATTTAACAAAAACTTGTCTATCGCTCTAAATAAAATAAACACAATCACAAAAGTTTTATAATATTTTAATCTGATTTTTGCGACTAGCACGTTAATTTGAAAACTTTCTCAAGGGCGAGGAACCAAAATGAATAAATAATCGAAAGATATGCCTGGGACAACACCTATTTTTATTCTTAAGATTTGTAATACAATTTTTGTATATCCTTTAGGGTAATAATTTGTAATTTTGCCAATAATTTTCAACACTTCAATATATAATATGTGTACAAGGAAACATTTTTACTTACCCAACTTAAATGCATAAAAATTCGAAACAAAAATGAATAGCAGAAAATATGAACGAAATGCATTTATTTATGTAAGAAAATTGTATGTCAAATATTGTTCATTCACTTGTTACACAAAGTGCTGCACATTTTCTCTTTTTTTTTTAATTATTTGTTCATACAGACATGATCTTGATCATTGAATTCCTTATATTTTGGTATTAGATGCCTTAAATATACATTTTTTATTACACTTACAAATTAGTGCATGAAATTAAGTGCAGCCTGACCAAAATTTGCATAAAAATGCATGTGTTGAACCCTTTCGGTTAATCGAATATATATTCAGTTGATTGTGGGCACACGAGACATACATTCATATAGTACATATGCATGTATCTATGTAACTGAGTAGATCGCGAGTCAAGTGTAAGTATCTATTTGTTTGCTGTTGTCGAGCACGCGACGATGGCACGACTGATCGCAGATCGCAGTTCGCAGTTCGTAGATCGTAGAGCACAGAACACTGGGCTCTGAGAGAGAACGAGGAGAACAGAGCAGAACTAAACAGAACACGACTCAACTTGGCTTGCCTGATTATAAAATAGTACTAAAAACTATATCAAAATCAAATACGAAACGTAGCCAACGAGCGCGCAAAATTTTGCGACAGCAACTGCGACCTCGACTGCGCTGCCATCGCGTCGACAGCACAACTCATATCTGTATGTGTGTGTGTGTATGGGTGTGCTTGGGTGTTGGATTACTTTCATTCATCAATTGCGTCGACGTCGAAGTCGCCGTCTCAGTCGATGCGCTGCTTATCAACTGCATGCACTGCACACGTAACTCATACGACGTGTTGTCTCTGCCGCTGCCACTGCTACTGGCGACGCTTCGCAGCATCGTGTAATTAGTTGACTTGTTCTTGTTTAGTTTCGCTTTCTTTTGGCTGGCGAATTCTGAAGGGAATTCATTATTTTTATACGCAATTCTCAAGATTTTCAACGCGCACCTTTCCGTTCGAAAGTAGTTCAGTGTTTTGGTGTCGCCCACTTTTATCGCCAACTTCCTTGCGCACTCTTTTCATTAGATTCCACATTGTATATTGAGGCTCTGATCATCTGGCTATTGTTTACCGACTAAATAGAACGCGGGGAACTCAACTTACAGCTAAATTTGTATACTTCTATATAAGTTATGCTTATAGGTTTTTTTTAATCAAAAGTACACATTACTAATTTGGAATAACTCTTAAGACAAGTATTTAGGTTGAATTCTCAGTCTAATATATAAAGTATCAGTTAATATATTTAATTAAATATATACAATTTTGCAGGATTTGTAGATAACAATGTAAACTATGGAACTCCCATAGAAAGAGCTAAATAGTAAATAATTATTTATTAATCATGTTTAGTAATGAAAATGGGATATTCAGGAAAATTAGGAAATTTGCTCAAAGTTCAATTTACTTAAATGGCTAAATAGTATCTGCTTCAGATTCTGATATATTCTATATTTATACATATATTGAATACTGAATAAAATAAATATTCTCATCCGATCTTAAAGAAAGCTCATAAATATTTTTGCAAACCTTTTATTAATTTCTAAAGTCTCAAGCAGATAATCGAAATACCTAGCTGCAGTGATTTAATTAACTTAGAACTCCATTTTTTAGATAAATTAATTATTATATAATATATAAAATATACTCACACTAAACATCCATTCTTTGCCAACTGTTTCGGTCACATCCACAACGGTCCTTAAAATTATATGCGATATAGAGATAGTCCAGATAATGATTCGATGAATCGATCATCTCATATCTCCAAAACCTTGAAAATGTGAATATAATATGCGCTACCCTGATTATTCATTTTTATATATATCCAACAAGATATGAAATGGTGATCCATGCTGAAAAACACTTCATTTGGAAATTCCTTTGTTGCTTTCTTGTTGACTCATTGTACTGATTTACCGTTCATTTTGTACGCATACCCGATTATTATAATTAATTAAAAACCCAAATTCTGTCGAAAATACTTACATTTTTGAGGCAAACTAAAGCATATTTCACAATTCAGAGTTCGAAATTGTCCGCTGTTTTTACAAAATACTTTTACTTTATTTGTACAATAATAATGGGAACCCAGCCTAATAAAATGATTAAAATCTTTACTTAATTTTAATTTTAATATATGGACTATTTTTATGGTATCCAGCTAAAAAGGGAATTCTTGTTTAACTTGTTTTAATGCTGAGCGAGATTTTTTTTTATAAGAAGCTTTGTTCTGCATAATATATTTGCATTTCTTAACAATACCTATTTTTATCAATCTTAGGATACAAATGCAATCTGCGTAAGGTTAAAGCATTTAGTTAATATCTAAATTATAATAGAATGATCTTTTGCAACTGCAGATTATTAAATTAAATCTGTTTCAAACTTAAGTCTTGGTCATAATCAAATTTCCAGTCACCTTGCCTTAGGCACCTTTAACATTGCAGGGCGCTCGTAAGAAAGTTAAGCTAACTCGTGCTAAGTATAATAACAAAGAACTTGCAATTAGTGGTTTCCGCCTTTGCTCATGATGATACTCTCGTATCGCGTATCGTATAATAAATAGTAATAAAAATCAGCGTCGCACAGCTGCAGTGCCACAGCTGCCTTTGATCTGTTTCAATTCGATTTGCCTTGGGGGCTAGTTCTGCTGCTGGACAACCGTTGGCGACACCAAACAGTCCACGCTGGTGGGAAATACAAAAACAAGAAAGAGTAGCCAGCAGTCGGGACACCGAAGCTAAAATACCCTTGCCTCCAACTGCTCCCAGCTACATTTTTTAATTTGAAAATTTCGTTAAATTACATAAATTAGAAGCTTATGATGATTTCTAATTGTTTGCCAAAGTATGAATTTAAAAAATGTAAAAATGTATTAAAAGCGACCTTTCGGATTGGGTAAATTTGTTCTACAATAAATCAATATTGATTGTTGATATATATATATATGCATAAACGGATGGAGATCTAGTTTTACTGAGCTTCTTGTGCTGATCAAGAAATATATATATATGTGTACATATATACCAACGATTCATAACTTTTTACGAAATAATTGTAGTAAACTGTATTTTGGAATCGACTCCTTTTATATAACAAATTTTTGGGTCTGAGTTTTAATGGATTACGCACTTCATGAGAAAAGCACAATACTCACTGCAAACAGAGCGTAAAATAAAATTACAAAAAAAAAGTGTAACTACAAATAACCGTATCGGGGATTTTTGTCGCTATTTTATAACTGCGTCTAAGTGGCAGGGCCTAACTGCGAATAAATGGCCATTGTTGACAGCGTTTTGTCGTAGTCCCTTCCCTTCCCTTCAGTGGTGAATTCATAACCAGCAGAGCTACCCTTGCATTTGTCCACGGCACAGCTCTTTCTCACACACACACACACACACACACACTGGCACACTCGTACACACACACACACACGGCATGCGAGTGTGTTCGAAAACGTGCCAAAGCATTTTACCGGAACTGTCGATCTTCATTTTTGAAAGCAGTGTATTATTATTGTACAAATATTTATATATATGTATATATGTACATCTTTATCCGTATATATATAGCGACATATGTTTAAGGCCGCTTCGGTATTTATAAGAGTTAATATGACATTATTTTTACTCTAATAAGGATTACTCCTCTAGTAGAGAGTACTTGACTAGATGAAACATATAAGCAAAATATAGAAAGTATCATAAGAACTTACTGCAAAAATATGTTTCAACTTTGTGGAATCAAAGGCAGGTCAAAAAGTAATATATTATGCGACAACACTTATTCCAAATTCGAAATTTCGGAGTACCTGAAATCGACACTTTTATACAAACAAATGAAGGGTCTCACTGACGGCCGACTTTGGCTATATCGACTCGACTTTTCACCGACTTATCATTGAGACTTCGGAAATTTGCACATCTAAAATATATATAAAATAAAAAAAAATACATATTCTTTTGTTGTCTTACCCATCAGAAGTTCAGCTTAAAACCGATTGGATAAAAAGAATAAAGTTTTCCACGATTTTCATCCGATATAATAAAAAGCAATTCACACATCTAAAACGTGCTTTCCCAAAGGAATTACAGAGCTTACATCCTAGTGACTAGATTTAGAAAATACAAAAGTGAGCTCTCAATATGATATGTTATTGAATCCTTCCTGTTTGACAACCTTTGTAAAATTCAGAAGACAACTGCTTTAACAAAAATAATAAAGTAAAAAGAATAAATAGAAATAACCTATCAGTTACAAATTTAGTGGCAATTGTTTATTGTCAGTTCAAAAGTTGAGCATATCAAATTTAGGAATTTCTAAATAGCAAACGGAAATGCTTTTCCGGGTGTTGTATGCCGTACACTGCAATATATGACAATATTTATTAATTTAACAAGTGTATCACTTATTGAACACTATCAATGTTAAAATAATGTAAAGCACTTACCCACACAAAACTGCTGCGAGGTATTTAATTTCATTGCCTTTCCGTATAGTTCGTTTGCATAACAAATCGCCAAAATTAGCAGTAAACATAATTCAAAACTAGTCAGGTAACTTTTCATAATCATCTCAGTTGAATTTGCATCGTATTAGAAATAACAATATGAATAATTCTAAATATAAATATGAAGAGTTAATTCGAAATGCGTTTGTTCTTCTTTAACTGCTAAACTTGGGAAGTGAATTACAATATTAAACATGGCTGCAATTTAATCCTATATACAAACAGTATAATCGAATGTATAAATGTTTTCAGTTACATAGTTTATGTATCTCATATTTAAATATTTGAAATATAGGATTGACAAACGAATAATTGTCAATAACTGAAAGTTCCACTTAACTTCAAGTTGATTTGTAAATAAATTATATACTGATATATATTGAAAACAATATTGAAATTGGGTATTGAATAACTTCAAGCAATCAACGCCAAAAGTTTTCTACAAATATATTTATTATTATTTTTGTTTTCTTTTTTTTTTATATATTTTATTATAAGTTTATATTATGTTTAAACGTATGCATTATGTATTGATTAAAATTTTCAAGATCACAAGTCATATATTTTCTTTAACATTAAAGTGAAAATGTGCTGGCAATTTTCATATCGCGTTTCGAGATGGTAAAGGGCAAATAATACAATTGAAGGCTAGACAAAAAAGAAAAACGGAATGCAAATTTATGGTGGCCAATTTGCTCACAAAGTATGCCAATCTCAACTATACATATACGGCATTAATATATATATATATAAACATATGGCAACGTATTCTAAAATGTGTAATTCATAAAAAGTATTCAAAAACGGATCAATTCGATAACTAAGCAAGCTAAAGCAGTGCATGGGAAAAGTGTAATAAAATGGTGTATTGGTGTGTAGTGTGTGCTGACTGTTTTGGATGGGTTATGTTGTTGTTGAAGCTTTTGCTGTCGTAGTTGTTGCATTAGCTGTTGCTGTTGTAGTTGTAGTTGTTGTTGTTTTAGTTGTTTCTGCTGTAGTAGTTGCATTTGTTGTAGTTGTTGCATTTGTTGTAATTGTTGTAATTGTTGCATTTGTTGGTAATAAGCCGTCGCCGCAACAGTTGTGCAGCTACCACCATTTGCGCAGTCGCAGCAGCAGCAGCAGCAGCTGCTCCGCAAACGTCAGCTGTAACTTAGCGCTGCTTGTGCATGTGTGTGTGTGTTGGTGTGTGTGTATGTGCGTAGTGTGTGTGTAAACGAGAGTGTGTTGTGTGTTTATTGTTCGCCTACTCCTCCGTCTTCGGACGTCGAAATAGCAAAATGTGCGGCTCCGGCTTATGTATCATATAATGGATCCAGCCACGCGATTGCTGTACACCAATTGATCTCCATTCCATTTCTGTCATCAGATGCGTTTTGGGCACCAGCTTGACGAGCTCCTTCGGCAAGACCACATGTCTGCAATGATAGTTTATACATAAATATATACATACACACACATTCATACATACATCGATCATTGCAGAATTAAATGCAAGCTTTTTTCTTGTCTTGCATTTGTACTCACCTGTACTCGAATTGTTCATCGTAGTATTTATCCGAGTAGTAAATGTCTTTGCTCATATTTTACAACTGTGCCAAGGAATTTGTGTGTGGAATTCGGGTTTTCTTCTTTTTTTTGTTTTTTGGTGTCGGCGTCCTTTTTTTGCACGCCTATCTACAATCCTCTTTCTTTTGCTGTTTTCACCGTTATTTTGGACGGTGTGCTCTAATGTTTTGTTATTGTAGTGATATGAAATTGTGTATTTTGGTGCAGCGCAACGCGTTTATTTAATAATTATGCACGTTTTAAGTTATTTTAAAACAGAAAAAAGTGACGCGGTCTGAAGTAATTTGTACTAGTTCGTTCCTGTTCGTCGAATCACTGATATCGACATTCACATGAAATTGTACACTGGTTCGATATTCTGCCGCAGGTATTTTCAAATAGTCATTTATTTTATTCCAATTTTATCCATACATTAGCTTATTGAGCCCTTATAATGACATCTTTAAGTTTAATAAAATATCTCAAGCATTGTATTATAATATATATGTATAAAAGATTTCCCTAATTCGTAGTGAATGGCAAATAAAGTGTACGCGAATAATTTCAACACAAGGCCGGCATCTATGTTGACGTATGTTAAATAAAAAGCTAAGTCAATCAGTTCAAATAAAATGAGTAGTTAATTGTGTATTTATTGAAAATATATATGCTCGCATTGACTTAACAAAGCAAGACATTAATTTGGCGATTTGAACTTAAAATACATCGTAGTAAGTGGTGGCCAAACGATAGGCAGCAACACATTTCTTATCGATATATCGGTACGAAACAGCAGCTATGAAAAAATTTGTAGCAAAAGTGCCGCACTAATTCAACAATTTTATTATGTGCAATATGTCGAAATTTGGGAATAAAAGCTTGTGAAGTTGCACCAATCCAGGGGCATTTACATACAACACAAATATATGTGTAAACCGTCATAGATGAATATAAACGCTAATTTATAAACGGATCGCCTCAAGAGCAAACAAAACATTTTTAATAATTCCCAATAAATTGGGTGTGTACGGTGACTAAAATCACATTTCTATGTGCTACAATGAGAGTATATATTTTATAATAATAATAATAAAGGATGTCAATACATATTAAACGTTGTATTAACAAATAAAAGTAATAAGCTCATTGCATGAAAAAATAATGAGTTTTTTGAATAAGGTGAATACGCTGAGTCACAAGTCATTAATTAGAAGGTTTTGGATTCACATGTAAATAATTCCAATAAGGGAATACTTGTCATTTCTCAAAATCCCAATTTTCTGTAAAATAAAATTAAGAACTAAAAATGGAAATATACGCAATTTCATTTGATGTTGAACAATTTCAGAAATGTTAAATTTTGTGTTTTAGATTTGAGGATTTTGATTTCGCACATCCAAATTAACTAATTTTAGACCACCACTTAAAATGCACCGGCTTTTTTGTTTATTTGGAATTACTTAATTCCATATCAACATAATATTTTTATTGAATTCAGTAAAATTTTTCAAACAGTTTCTCGTTTTTGTTACTCATACATGACTTAATCAATGTTAATGAAGCTTCTGTTGTTGTTTTTGTTGATGTTCAGTTACTTTCTTGTTGTAAGTTCATTTTTTAATATTACATCTTATGTTTTTCTTCTTTTTTTTATTTAATATTTAAACTTTGTCATTGATTTATAGTTAAACTTAAACAATACAAAAGCAGTATTTGTTTTTCATTCATTTTGTTACACATAAATATATATATATTTTTTTTTAATGTTACCATGATTTTTATTTGTTTATGAAGGATTTTTATCTATAATTTTCACTTTAAAGTCTAAATTAAAGCAATTCTGTTAGGTTTTTCTTGTTCGGTTCTTGTTACACTTGAAATAAATGTTGAAATCAGGGCAAATGAACTGTGTTTATTGTTTCGTTTTTAATATTATTATTTGAATCAACTGCCTTTTGGTACAATTATGCATTGCCTTTGTTGTTGTTGTTGTTGTTATTTGTTATTGTAATTGAAAATGTAATCTTGTAAATAGCACTACAATTACAATTCGCCAACTAAAATAGATACATGCTGTGACCTGTCCTGTTCAGGATCAGGCTCAATATTTGACCAACAGCAAGTTTCGGCTTCAATGCTTATGAATTTGTTCGTTACTAATTTGGTTAATTGTTGTAAATTAAAATATGCTTGTAATCGTACTTAATTATTAGTTTACATGCTGCCTTTTATATTTTACCATTTATATAACATATGTGTGTATACATAATTGTATACCGTAATTTTAGATCTCTTAGTTCTATATATATAATAATTGTAAATAATAAATACTTTTGTTGTAATTGCTATAACCAAATGGGTTTGCAAATTATACATATATTTATGTCTAAACCAATTTTTGCCAGCTATATATTCTGTTAGTTTTTCTAAAACATTTTCTTCATTAATTAAATTATTATTATTTTTTCTTTTGCTAATAATGCGCTGCAATTTGCACGTGTTGTGAGAGGTCTTTGAGGTCTCGGGCAAATTGTGATCCAAAAATTGCAAACTTCACACTGAAATCTGTGGAATACTTTACCCACTTGTGGGCGTGGCAGTGGTTTAACATAAAAACTCAGTCGTAACAGCGCAACTGGAGTTGATTTGAATAATTTGTTGTAATTAGATGTTGAGAATATATTTGATTAAACATTTTGAAATAAACAACTGCCACATTTGTAAGCTGAATGATATTCATATTTTATTTCAATCAAAAATGATTACTTAAAAAGCAGCGGCATCAGCTTTAGTGTTGTTAAAGCTGCGAAATATGTTTGAAATTTCTAAATGTTTTCGCTTTACATTTTTTTTTATTTAGCAATATGTGTAGATTGTATGTCTTAAATCATTTCGAGAATTAATTCACATTTATTGTAGTTGCCTTGTGCTGATTACGAAAGTTGTTGTTGTTGTTGTTGTTTACACACAAAAGAGTTTTGTTGTTGTTTGTTTTTTGTCTTTTTGTTTTTGTTTTTTTTTTATACACTTGGTGTTAAAATGGCAGTTTATACATATATATCAATATACGTATACTTGTTAAATATGCTCTATCAAGTGTGTTCTAGTAGTTGCCGCATGCTAATAAGTGCAAAGCATGCCATATTTTTGGATCCAAAACTATTTTACCGAAATGCCATAGGGAATTGAAAGAAAACCAAAAACAAAATTCGAGTGCCAATTTCGTCGTAGTTCATAATTTGAATACACGCGCTAGAGGGTCAAACATTTACTTGGCAGTTTTTATATATATATTATATATTATTTTCTTTTTATTCTCATTAAATATTATATTTTATAGCTTTTGTTACCCTATATAAACTACTAATATTTATCGGCGGTTTTGGGAACACACTTTGCCCAGGTCAAAAATGATATTAAAAAAAGGATAACAATTGTTAATGTGGATTTTTTTGTGCGTTGAATTCGAAATTTTGGCAAAATAAATTTAAATGGCTAAATAGCTAGGCGAGTGGTATTTATTTATTATGTATTACGGCTGCCCGTGACTGCACCAAGTAAAATTTAAGTGAATCTCACAACTCATGTTTGTTTATTGCAAACTGCAGCATTTTGTTCACTACTTAATTAATTGCTTTAGTTCTTATATTCTTTTTCTGTTTTCGTTTTCGTTTTCATTTTTTTTTTTTTTGCTTTTTGTTTTTTTCCTCTTTCTGTATTTCATTTGTTTGATTTATAGGAAAACAAGCACTAGAAAATGTTAAAAAACTATTTAGTAAACAATTTGTTGGTTGCCTGTGGAATTATATTTATTTAAAATTTGTTGCTAAACACATTTTCATAAATTTTATTCAACTGAAGGTTTAAAATTAAATTTATTATTTCCAGGAACCAGAAAATACCTTTTGGGCTATCAAGAAATTTTTAAATGTAAAATTGTATGCAAAATTATGTTGCAAATTGAAAATCTTGAAGAATTATGGAAAATAAGTTGATAGCTGCCAAAATACCTTGGTTTCTGGCAAACTGAGGGCCCAGATTGCCTTTGGAAACTGTGATCGGAATTTTCGTACGCTTTACTTTAGTTTTGAAATTCATTTAATAAAAGTAATTAGTTGTTAATAATATATTTATAATATATATTTAAGTATAACATTTTCCTTTAAACTATTATTTAGCGATTCTGCTGCATGTGTAGCAAAACTGTAACATTTCATGTTTAATTTTTTAATCATTTTTGTTTTTAGTTTTCTTGAATTGTTGTTGCTGCTTCTTACATTTAGACTAGCACTAGTTAAGTGGATGGTAAAAGGGGGTTAGTTATAAAGCTTGGTATGCCATTTAAGAGATTTTAGCTTATATTTTTTATTCGATTTTATATTTTTTGTATTTTTTTTTTTTGGTTTTTGTTTCTTTGAATTTTTTATGGGGTGGGGCTAGGACTGAAGAGAGCGAGAAAATTGTTAAGCTAGTTGAGGCCTATACATGAAGTTGTCCTTAAAGTCAATGCAAGCTAAAATAATAAAATTGCAGAATCACACCATTTGTTTATTTTTCATTTTGAAATTTTGCTCGTCTTAAAATTTGACGAAATATATGCGAAAATGAAATCCCAAACAAAACGCCTTGATTTAAGATTACTCAAAAGTGTGGTTAGGTGTGTGTTTTGGGTCTGTCTGTTATCCTTTAACTATATCTGTTTGAGGGAATTGCAGCTCCTCTTTCCCCCTCCCTCTCTCTCACGCTCTCTCTCTCTAGTTGACTTTCTCTTTCATTGCCTTTTTTGCCATCTTTCTCTGTTTCGGTAGAAGCTGTCGTGGATCGCCCTTGTCTGCTAGGATGGCTGTTGAAAATTGTGATATCGAAAAGGTAGGGTTTTTATTTAGTTAAATTAAGTTCGATTTTATTGTTATTTATCTTTCTTTGGGGATTCTTTGTATACATAATATATTTTTAATTTTATATACTCTTTTTGTTTTTTATTGTAACCAGTTACTCTGTACTTTACTTTCAGCTATATTTATGTGTTTTTGCCTCATTTATTTTATATTTTATTTATGTTTTTTTTTTAATTTTTTTTGTTTTTTTTTTGTATATTTTCTTGTTTTATCTTCATGCAATTTTCACATTAATGATCTTGTTTATTTTTTGTTCCTTGTTTTTTTTTTTTTTGGTTTTCATAATAAGTGAAGAGTATTAATTTTAAATGTGTTGTGGTTTTCTTTTTCTTGCATTTTATACGTTTCTTAGTTTTGTGTCTATCTGTCTTTTGCTTTTGCCTTGCAGTTTACCATCCTATTCACTTTTTAATTTAAAAACTACATTTATGATTTTTTTTTACTTTAGAAATTTGTAGTTAAACACGTTTTTTATGCTTTGCTCTTGCTGTTTATGGATTCATGCGGTCTGTTTAAATTTATAACAAATTTAAACAAATTATATAGGTATGCTTAGTGTGAAAATTGTTTTTATTTATTGTTTATTTTTATTTTATTCTTTTTCTTTTTGGGAGGTGTTTATGTTCACAATGTACGTAATTATGTATGTATGTATACATATGTGTTTATATATGCATTCCAATTGTTCATTTTTATTATTATATATATTTATTTAAATATTATAAATATAAATAATGTTTTTTTTTATGTATTTAACACGTTTCTCATTGAGTTAAGAACAGTTGCTGCATTTTTCATCTGTTTATATTTTGTTCGCTGCGCTGTTTGTCGTTTATATCTTTATTATTAAATTACACCAAAAACAAAGTAGAATTTTTTAACAACAATTTGTTTTGTTTTTTTTTTCTTTTTATAATATCATATTTGCGCTAAATTATGTGGCTTGCCAATTTTAACCATTTGCTATTTTTGCCTAAATTGTTAACTAAATAAAATTCTCCTAACAAATGAAGTGTTTTTTCTTTTGTGTGGGTTGTGTTTTATTTGTGTATTTTTTGTGTGTTTGTGTGTGGGGCGTTTGTTAGCGTTGGGTAGATTTTTTAGCTTTTTAGCGCTAGGTTTAGTCATGTTATGTTATGTTATTTATTTTTTTTATTTTTACTTTTATTCTTGTAGCTCTTTGTTTTAGTTTTTCTTTGGTTGTTGCTGTATTTATTTTGCATTATTATTACTTTAGCTTGTTTTTTGCTTGGTTTTATCTTCTTTTTGCTTGCTGCTACATTTTTGTGTGTGTTTTGTCACTGTTTTTTATTTAGCGTGACTTTTGCTTAACTTTCATCTTAATCTTCAACTTTACTTCTGTATGCCTACTTCGAGCTGTTTCCCTTTCATCTCCAAACGGATCCTGGCTTTCTACTGCTTCTCTCCGCACATCCTGTTTGCTGTTCTTGTAGCTTTTAGAATTTTACTGATGCGATTCCATAGCGTTTCTCTTAGTCGACCATTAACTCAAAGTGGACGGATCCTCTCCTATCCGAGCGATCATGATGGATGTTGTAAGCCCAGGCTTTGCACTCAATGTTGATCAAGACGCCGGCTAGTAATTGATAAGAATGAACAAGAAAGTATTTAGTTACAGAAAGTTGTCAAAAAATACCTATTGAAAACAGCTTGCCGAAATGAAAGGCTCTCAAGTTACACTTTTAAATGTTGAATGAGCTTTTATTCGCCATGGTTTTTAATGCGCTCCGACATGTTGCCAATCCTATTAACCTAGTTTATCTTGTTTAAAACGGTTCGCTAAGCGCATTAATTATTTTGTTATTTACCATAGAAATAGAGCACGTCCTGAATGAATGTTTTTTATTTCTATTCCGTTCTCTGCTCCAACTTCTTTTTTAACCCAAGGAATTATTAAGGGTTATTGTGCTGGAAAATTGGCTTTCTTTTTTTTCATTGTACTTCTTTTTTTGCTATTTGTATATGGTTTTTGTGGCATTACGGTTGCTGCAGCTCTTTTGTCTTCGGGGAAAGGAAAGGGAACTCTTAGGTTAAGCATTTGTTTTGAGTTTTATTCAAATTCTAAACAGTTTTCCCCATTGTATTAACTCTCAGGTGGAAACCACACACCGTTAACTGATTCTAAATATTTTTTGTTGAACTAATGCAAAAACCCCTAACGGGATGATAATACAATAAAATTTCTATGCAATATATCAGAATTTACCTGAATACGAAATGTGCTCCAAACTACAACCCCAAGACCATAAGCCATAAATATAATGATAGTACAATATGTTTCAAATATATTCAGAGCTAAAATGTCTTATCAGAATTTAACTGAATGAGAAAGTTGCTTCAACACATTCTATTTCCGTACCTTTAAGGATTAAAAATCTCAAATGATGCTTGCTTTTTTATTAATTCTTTTTAATTTGTTCTGACATATTTATGTTTGATTAAATAACCTAATGGATACCCAAAATATTAATCAGAATAGTGTAGGTTACTTACTTTCGACGGTGAACTGAACAGCAACGATTGGGGGTATATAGCCTTCAATGTTTTTGAACGGGAAATAGAAATGGGGGAAACCCATGCGTGGATAATAATCACGTGCCTTAATGTTCTCAACATCAGCGGGATTTTCACCCTCGCACGACACCCAAACTACGCCAGTCTATAAAGAACAAACGAGGAAGAGGAAACTTAAGTACATGTTTGTTAAATTAATAATATTGATATTTTTTTGTTGTTTTTTCTTTTGTATAAAACTGACCTCATTTGGTCGCAGGCTCTGCTTCTCCTTGATGTGCTGTTTCAACTCTTCAGGCATATCAACGGGCAAAGTTTTTGAATCGTTGTAAATTTTTGGTTCCCAGTTGTAAATCTAAGGAACCGATTAACCGATTATTATCCCACCTGAATCGTACAAGTGTGCAATTAACATTACCTTATTCAACTTGAGGAATATGCAGGGCCTTGCCTGGTGATAACCAAAGTTTTTCTCAAGAGTGCAGGGATCAAAGCTACTAACTTCAACGCCGCAGACTTTTCCCTCTGGTGGCAGATGCTCAAATGAGCAGTTGACTTGATTATGCTTGGGTAGATCGTCGTAAGCTAAGATAACAAAAGTCTATTAAATATTGATCTATAATGTGCTATTGGGAATTAGTTTAAAAGCGTCTATATTTTATTTAGCATTAGGCACCGGGGATAGTGTGTTTTAAAAAAATTACATTTCTTTCACTTACTGTGATCTTTATTAGTGTTTATTGACAAAAAACAAATGTGTGTGTGTTGTACATAGATACACATATAAAAAAATGTATACAAATTAAAAACTTTAATAACAACTTTCAAAAACTTGCAGTTGTTTCAAAACTGCATAAGACTTAATAAACAAATTTATATGTTGCACATATCAAAATAATAAATATTTCAATGGGTATAATAAATATTTGGTCACGTGGAAAATATATATATATGTATATAGTTTATTTGTACTTACATTTCAGAAATCGTGCAGTTTCATCAACCCAATACTTATAATTATCTTCCTTCGATGATTCGTACCAAACTAAAGTGCTCTCAACATTCGCCTCTGGTGGCATTGGGCGAAAACCAAGACCTGTAACAAAAAAAAAGAAGAAGAAATATATATGATAGTAAAATATAATAAAATAATAGGAAAAGCAAAGTGAGTTTCTTTTGGGTTGGTAAATAATTGTTAAGTAATAATTTTTAGTTGTATTAATAATTGTTATTCCATTTTTAAATATATGTATTACAAATGATAAAATGCTGTTATTTTTATTGGTTTTTTATCAACATATTATCAAATATATTTAAAAAAAATGTTTAAGGTAACTGTATAATAAAACAGAAATCAAATGTTCTGATAGTCAAAGATTTTTAAATAACATGCCAATTAACTCTCTTTCCTGTCCTTTCAAATTTACCTGGATTCGATCCAATCAATCCATTGTCAAGCATCCATTTGGGTTTATCAGCTTCCAATGTTTGATAGAACACCGCAAATATGGCAGCAAAGAATCCGGTTAACGCCGCATAGAAAATAATATAGAAAAGTAAAATTTTTGCTGCAAAAAAAAAGAGAAACAATTTAGTTACATATTTAACGTAGATATTGTAATTGCCTAAGTCAATTAGTAGTTATATTGATTATAAATTAAATGCGCCGCGACGACATTAAATTGATTTTATGTGCACAACAAAGCAGCACAATTTTGTGGCCTTACAGACAATTTGTGTGGCTATTATTATGTTTGTAGCCATTTTGGGTTTAGGCCGCAAATATGTAACAGCTTAGAGGATCGACTTTACAAATCCAAAACTAGTTGTTAATAACTATCACTGTATCACATTATAATTCAACTTATAATTTCTTTCGACGTAGAATGATAATATAGAATTATCTCAGAACCTAATTTCTCTCATATTCATATTTTCGCATTCATTTTTAGAACTATGAATAGTTGAAATACACAATTACAAACTTTAATAATCATATATAATTAATAAATATGATGAACAGATGAGTATGATAGAGAAAGTTGTAGTTTTCTCCAAATATCTAAACATATTTAAAGCTACAATTATAAAACTAAATGTCAAGTGGGACGTCAACTAAAACAATTGGCTAATTGGCATTCTGGGACAAAGGGCAGGGGTGTGGCAAGTAACAGCGACAGCCTTCAGTCTATCACGCCCTCCTTCCCATTTGTGTATCCACTTTCCTGCTCACCGGTTACACAATGCACGACTTTTGGCATTTTCTTGGATCTAGCTACAAGTTGGGCGGAGAGAGTGTGGCGTAGACCAGCCTTGCGGGTGTGTGCAACCAAAGTCTGCACTTTACTCCTATGTTGAACTCTAACCCATCGTCGTAAAGTTTGTCATTTTGACATTTCTGTTTTGCAATTGAGAGTGATAAAAAGGTCGCTGAGTTCAGCCTTTTATTTTTTAACAATTTCTCTATCGCAACTGTATTTCTATTTTAAACAGTTTAAATTGCATACGAATAGCTTGACATTTGTAGCTTTTTTTATATACAGCTTTCGATTTGTGAAATTGCGATTATATAAATTACGCATACGCCAAGTGGCGTAGAACGCAGAACAGACCTTGAATGAAATAATTTATAGAGCGGAAAATATGTTCGAATTGACACAGTCATTGAAGTAAATTAGTAAAGTCATTAATCAACAGCTAGACTCGGAGAATTGTGCCAACCGTGGGAATTTAGCTATAAAACTTGGAATGCAAATATAAACACGAGATGTATGTAAGCTGCTCACATTTTAGATCGGATTATATTCTTAGATTACTTTTTAATCTCTTGACTGACTTGACGTAATCTGAAGAAGTGGCATAATGTTTAACTTAGTCTTAAGTAGGCTGACATAAATAGAATTTAGAAAAGAAAGATATTAAAAATAAATTTGGTGCTTGTACATTGGTATTTAAAGATTGAGAATTTCAAAATAGTTTTGTAAATTCTCTAAAATTAAGAAAAAAAATTTGAAAACAAACACTTTTATTCAATTTTAGACACATGAAACATTCTTTGAAATTCTTTAGAAATACGTGCAACAACAATTGTTCTCACGGTCAATTAGTTGGCCAGTATTACCAATATGGCAAAACGCATGCGCGCTCCCATTTCAGCTACCCAACTAGATATTGGCAATGCACCCACCTCTCTCTCTCTCCACCCCTTTCACACTCTTTCTCTAACGCATTCTCATGGCCATATACATACATAAATATTCGTATATATATTCTGTTCTTTATATAGGGATGTGGTCCTTTACTTAATGGCTTACTTGACAGTGCTAACTGACATCTGTCAAACATAGGGCTAGAATTCGATTTTCTTACGTCACTCTGACTTTTATATACAAAAACCAATGAATAATACATATACTATTAGTTAAGGCAACGAACGATTAATTTAAATCAGAGTGTGGCCTTTAATCATCTGTTTTTCAAGTAATTATTATTTTGTTGGCATCTAACTCAATCATAATTAGTCTTAAGTTTATAATTGGACGCTGTGCCCCTGTTCCCATGCCAATTGAGTTGTGCAAATTAAAGAGAAAGCGGAAAACGTTTTCAACGCCTTACGTAATTTAGTTACGTTACGTTAGCAGTTAAATAAAATGTACGTTTGCATGGCAACACTCGAGCAAACTTCAAGGGTTCTCCGCTTGTGGTCAGAAGGGGGGCTGAAGCAAAATGGAAAGAAACCCCCTTTAGCAGTTCGCTGTGCTTTTTTCTTCTTCTGCATTTTCTTATTGTGATTTCAATGTGTGTGTGTGTGTGTGTGCATGTGTGTGTTTCTGCACTTAACGAGCTGGTTGCTCTGGTTTCAGTGGTCCCAGTGGCTTTGAGTACTGCTGCAACGTTTGGGGCTTTGGCGACAGGGAATTTCTGTAGCTGGGTTAGAGGAGTGTCGGAAAACTTAGGTTCGAGTTGTCTAAGCTGCCGCTGTTGTTGTTGTCATGGAAAATCAGCTGTTGTTTAATGAAAACCAAACTGGATGGAGATGGTACGCAACCAGTCTTCCAACCTTAATTAATCTCTAAAGTGACCGGGTTTTTATTACAAAAAATATATAACATTTGACCTACAGCCAGTAAAAAACATGTTTTAATCCATAAATAATAAATATTTAATAAACTATTGAGAAATAACGTTGTACATTTCTTTCATCATTTAATTTTAATTTAAAATTTAACAAAGAAACGTTTTCTAAATCTTTCCTTCAAATTGTGAACTCTTTTTAATATACATTTAATTAATAATTAAATAAATATTTGTCGGGCTTATACAACATTTGGAAACAAGTGAAGTGCAATAAATAAATCGCATGATAGAAATTTGGAATCTATATATTTGAGATGAAAATTACGCTAGAAGAGTATTTATACTTAGCTGCTAAAATATGATGAGCTTACCGATAATTTTTATGCTTATTTAACCTTTACACAACTTTTTATGTGCATAGGTATATCGAGACTTCATGGAATATATATGTACATTATATCTATCTATCTTTGACTAAGTTTGCCTAAAGCTAGAATAATCTTATAAAATTCGGACATTTCATTTTTGACATTTATTTGGTGAGATTTAATTTTGTTGCCAGGCTCAGCTTTGCTTCTTCTCCTATTTATTTTTTATGTGGGTTCTGCCTTAAAATCCAATTGATTTACGCGAATGGCTCTCACTCTGTGTGTGTGTGTGTGTGTGTGCGTGTGTGTTGCTGGTGAGCACCTGGCTGGTCTCAGTGGAACATCAAGTATACGCAGCATTGTGCGCGCACTCTCTGACTGTAACTTTTCTCTCTATCTTCCTCTCTCTCTCTTTGTCCCTCTTCCTCTTGCGCGGGCTCTTTGCAGGTCTCTCGGCTGAACTTTGCCATTTGCACAGCTGCGGCAAAATTGTAACAAACTCTGCTAGTATGTATCTATGTGTGTGTGCGTGTGTGTGTGTGTGTGAATGCGTTGTGTGCATGTGTGTCGCAGCTGCAGCTTATATACACACACTCACACACTCTCACACACACACTGACAATCACAAGCACACTTGCACAACTGAATTGCGTCTGCTTCTTCCCTCTTTTTTTTAATTTCAGTTTCAATTTTACCTTTCTGTTGCAGCTGTGGGTGCAATCTGGGCTGGGTTTGGATTCACAGCTCGTAACTGCTGTTGCCCATTTTCTCTTGAAATTTGGACAGTTTCCGAGATATGAGAAAAATGCTTGCACAATTATACACACACACACACACCGAGTAGCAGCTTGCACACAAAAGAATGACAAAATGGAGCAGAAAATACAACTGTCAACATCAGAATTCACAGTAGCCCTTGGGGTATTCAGCAGTCATGTACACAAAATGTGCAAGTAGATACTTTGTATATGAGATAGTAGAGAAAAATATGAAGATATACAAATTTTACTAGAGCTTACTTTGAATATACACAGCAAAATGGTAGAGAAAATATAAAGAAATATAAATTTGGCTTAAATTTAATGTGAACTGTAAGTAGACTCAAATCAGGCATGACATAACTATTTTTATACATATAAAAAATATGTATATTCACACAAAAATTAAGTATATACACAAAACAAAGAGCATGACAGCTTTTAATGACAAAATGCAGATGACCTACTATTGTCAAGCCGACCGATTTAATGTACGGCCATATCTGAAATGTGGCATAATTCAATTTTTTTTCCTCTCATTAATACTCAATTATAATTATATCTTGCGCACCAAAATCAGAACACTTCCGTATCTATTATATACCCTATAAAAATAATTTATTTATTTCTTGTGGAGTAAAAACAGTCAATAATTTTTAAAAACGGTTTTGAAAAATACTAAAGTGGAATTAAATTTAAAATTGAGATTAAAGTGACAAATGATAGCAATTTAAAGTGAATAAGAGAATATAATAAATAAATATAATACGTCTTAGGGTATTGTTGTTGTTGTCGTTGTTAAGCATCCTTTATTGGGTTTTTAGGTTATTGACAAATGTATACAACAGGCAGACTTCAGAAGTCAGAACTATATTCCAATAACTTTGCTAGCCTTAGAACAGGCTCTTAACTAGTCGAAAACGTTCATTAATTTCTTTACACTAAAAGTGATAGGTATACATATATTTACGAAAGATTAACTAACAACATCTCAACATCTTGTACTAAAGGGTATTTAAAAGTCGACTATATATTAATAAAAGCAGTTCGAATGGCTTTTTTAATTGTTTCCCAATTAAGCACGCTGAAAGCTGCTCAATTTAAAACTTTTATGGGGTGAAAAGTTTCCCATACATCTTTAGCTCTATCTATAGCTTTGCGGCTGCGATGGAAATGCAAATCTGGAGCTCATTATAATGCGCTTATGCAATCGGCAAACGTGATCCACACGTTAATTGTAGCGACGATTGGATAATTGTTTTCGTCCAGTGCAAAATACTTAGCAGATATTTTAGCTCATGGAAGTCAATGTGTGGCTACTTGGATTTTGGCATATTAATTAGCGTAACGCTCAAGTTGATGGGTATCTGTGAATTGTTGTGTCTCGATAAAAGAAACATTTCAAAACATTTGTGCCCATGTGCCACAAAACGTCTCAAATTGAGTTCATTGATGGTTGAGCTGATTGAGGTCTTAATTGATTTGCAGTCGAACAATTGAAATATTCGTTGTGATTGGCTTTGATTTGTAAAAGACAACAATAAAGATATGTTTTCAATACACTGTTAAATATATAATTGATAGCCAAGGTACTATTTAGAATGGCTATAGGTCTGATATCCTTATTACATAAGTTATCTTCTTGGGCTAACTACCAATAATAATTCTGTAATATTTATTGTACATAATAAGAGACTAATATCTAGGGTATTATTTATATATATTTTTTTAATCTATTTTTAAGAAAACCTCTAAACTCCCAAAAATATAAAAGTAAGAAAATTTTCCAAAATGAAGTTGATTGAGTGAATGAAAAAGATTTAAAAGCAACAGTTTTCCGCCCATTTTTGAGAACATAAGCGAGTCATCTATTTATAATGAAGTTAATAAAACGAAGCTTTATCTTTTAATATTTCAAAAGTAATTGGGTTGCTTACCAACCAGTCTATTTTTTATTTACACAGATCTGCATTTATTACAACCTTTATAAGCTATTCAGTCTATATCTGATTAGCTGCCACTTTGTATTTTTACGTAATCATCAGTTTGAATTTTTATATATATTATATATTTTAATCTGTCAATAACAAAATAGATTAAAAATAATCGATCAATCGTGATTTTTAGAAATAAACTTAATGAATAATAAGTCCTTAACGCCAAAAGTATGGTTATTGTCAAAAGTTCACGGCGACTTTTTGTGAGTGTGGATATTATATAAGAACAGAGATTTTTTTTAAAGATATTCATAGGAACATGTTAGTAATTTTCAGAGAGTACACAACACACACATTTGTAGACATTATCTATCTAGAATCATGTAGATGTGTAGTTATTTGCCTGCCCCTTTTTTGCTTACACTCGCCTGTTGAAAATGTTGCAAAGAATTCACTTTGGAGCCGTGTTAAGTGTTTAACTGAAGAAGCAAGGCAACTTTTAGCCAAGTAGGTTACAGACAAAGCAATCATGCAACAGCAGAAGCAACAGCAACATCAACAACAGTAACAACAGCAACATCCAAAGCAACGCCATTTTTTGCAGCCATTTTGAATTGTTTGGCGTCAACGCCCACGTTTTGGGCGCTAAGCTCGGGGCGGCACTTGTCGTAACGGCACTTTGTTGCCTGCTTCTATGCCAGTGTGTACACTATGTGTGTGTGTATGTGTGTGTGTGTTTTGAGAATGAGGTTAGAATTGATTTTTGTTGAATCAATTTCAGCGCATGATAGTGCAGGTTTTCCATTTCCCACTTGTCACTTAACTGGGTTATAGGCAATTGTGCAAGAACTCTGTTTTATGTTGATTCGAGGTAAGACGAAAAAGCCTGTGGACAGGTGATAAATGAATAGGACTTATGTGATCGACCAACGTACTCTTATTTCTAAATGTAAATTAACTTTTACAACTAAACTGCACTACAAATTCGAAGCCGAGACACTTTTGACATTAAAATTCTCATCAATATTTCAGGAGTGTCAATCACAAATCCATTTCAAATTACCAAACTCACAGAAATGGCTAAAAATAAACCCAACAAACTGCACGTGCCTGAGCTGGGATTGTATGCTAAAGCTGCAGCCAGTGAAAGCCGAGAGAAAGACAAGGATAGCGAGTTAGAGAGATAAAGAAGGGAGAGCCAGAGAACGAGAGAACGAGGTACAAAGCGCGTAATCATATCTATTAATAAATAATCAAGTAACACGTATGACATAAATTGATGGTAACATGATTATATCTTGTCTGCACAGTGTACTCGTCACGTTTTTAAAAGCGCTTATAACTTATAAATAAAGTTCACTTTGAAATTTAGAAAATTGCAATACTTTTGGCGCCAAGGCCAGCTCAGCTTATTTTTCATACATATAGAAACATTTTAGATCATTTATAAACTAAGATAATTTAATTTGATTAGACGCAGTATTTTAATTTAGTTTTAAAGTATTTTTCTAAAAATAATATATTTTTTACTACTTTTTGGAAATTTGTTTTTTAACAATAGGAAGCATTTTAATTTAAATTTATTGCCTATATTTAGGAATCATTAAAAAATAAATTCTTAAGTTTTTCTATTATAATAATGTTATTAACTAATTAATTTCTTTTCCTTTTTAGTTTTAGAAAGTGCAGCGCATAATTCCAAATAGATAAATATTGATTTATGAATCAGTTAGTCGAGCATTTAGATAGTAGCAATTTGTTTGCAATTTTTTAACTGACCTAGGGAAGACGTCAAGCTTTTTATATCGGTAAGAAATTATCTAATTGTTTTTATCTATTAGATAAATAGCCGTAAATACTTATATGAAGAATGCGTGTGCATATAAAATCTTATCTAAGGCCCAAAATCATAATGTGGATACATCATAAATTACAAATTGCTACCGTTTTTTTGTTGTTTTTTTTTGTTTCCATTTTATTTGTTGTCCATTGTCTTTTGCCCGAGTCATAAAAAAATTTACGACAATTTTGCATTTTTGTTTTCATAGCTTTTACACACGAAATCAAATGATTAGTCATATCTGCTGTTGTGTAAGAGTAGTAGTAAATAATGGGCCTAACTCTCCCAGCACTCCCTACTGATGGGCCCACAGAAACATGTTCAACTCCTCCATATTGGGGCTGCAGCTCGTTTGGCCTATACTCATATAATTGTTATGCAATCGCTGCCAACCAAATTGACAATGGGACAGTCTGAATAACTGAGTGACTGACTGACTAACTGACTGACTGACAGAGTGAATGACTGAGTAACTGACTGAGTGAGTAAGCGCATGTGCTCTAGCTAAAATGCGGTCTCTACAATAATATTAGTTTCTATATTTAGTACTGGTAGGCAATTTACTGGCCCCAGCAAGTACGTGACTTTTTATGGTGCACGGCACACAAAATGAGTCCAGTGGATCGATACGCATTAAGAGGGTGAACAGAAAGGTTCAAATTAAAATAATACACCTATGTACTGAAAAAAAAACAAGTTAATTGCTGGGCACGCTTACCAACTTGAATATTTGATTACGAGACAAATTATTATGCCCGTTCCATCCTCTATCTCAAGCCCAAATAGTAAAAAAAACTTGACTTATATAAACAACTAGTTATACCCGCCATTAGGAAACAATTGTTATACAACTCTAGCTAACGATTTTTATACTCGTATTTTAGTTTTACATTATTTACCGTTCAGCCAACATAAAAGCATAGTCATTTTTTGTTGTCCAAAAGATCTCATATAAAAATATTACAAATTATATCCAATTTAAAGTGAGTATTTATTATATTTATTGTTTGGAAAACTATTTCGCATATTTTAAATATGTTAATACCGAAACATATTTAAATTAAAAGCGAATTGTTAAATTTAAATTTAAAACGAAAAAATAAAATAAAGTAATAATCTGGGAGCTGGGGTATTAATGTATAAAGTGGAAACTCGAAAAAGCAGCAATTCTACAAAAAACTGAATCTTTTGGCCAACATTCACTATACAAGTTTCTTTTCATAGCTTACGTGTAATTTTAAAATACATACATATGTTTGAAACGTTTTATAAATATTAAATATTTAGTTATAAAAGGGCATGCCCTTGAATGTCCCTCAAAATAATCATTAACACAACGCTGACACATGCGGCGTATGCGCAATGCATGAAATTTGATTGATTTGGTAAGCGACTTAATTGTAAATAAGTGTGTCAAAGTTAGGACTAAAGTAAAGTAAAGTCCAGCAAAACAATTCAATTTGGTTTTTGTGTACTCACCCCAACTGGAACCGGTACGTCCAAGGCATTGGCTAGTTTCACTGTTCCATAGGAATTTTCTGAAACCCTCCCATTTGCCCATCTTTGGGGGCGGCGAATAGTATTCACCAATCTTCTTGTCGGCCATTTTAGCTTGTTCTTGGCTTTAAGTACGGCTCAATGCGATAACACCGGGTCTAAGGAGGGTGTCTGTCTGTCTAGTATTATGCTAGTGTTAAACTATTTGGTTTTCGTTTTGGTTTTGGTTTTGTTTGTGTCTTAATGTTTAAGTTTTAAACTCTTATCGTTATGAATATTTATAATCGATTTATTATTTTATTTAAATATTTATATTTGGTTTTATTTTATGTTATTTGGATTTTTTTTTTTTTTGTTTTTTGGTGTGTCTTAATCAACTGCGTTGGTACAACATTTTTAAATGGGGGTTTTTTCTGAATGTTCGTAGCAGTATTGTGTTAAGATTTGCGCTAAATTTATTTGGTTACTGAAATTAGAAATAAGGTTATGAGTAAATGAGGTAAGTGTGGCCTGCTCTACCACCTGTTGGGAGGGGTGGTAAACCAAGCTTAAAAGGCACACTCAAGTTCTTAGTTAAATCATTCGATTATTTTATTTCGATATTTGAAAGCAATTTCCATTTGAAGTCCTATATAAAGTCAGGCATTCTTTATATAACCAATCATTAGGTAAACACTTGCAATTTAATATTTTTGATTTACATAATTTTTTTTTTAATATTATAAAAAAGTTAATAGTTTAACAACTGGCTGAAGCCTACTAATAATATGATAAGTTTAGGCCATGCCATTTTGGGCAAGAATCAACTTTGCTGCTTATATAAACATTACAAATTCATTTGGCAAAGACTAAAAAAGTGGACAAAAAAATGGATATCTTATTTGCCTCCTGTGGTTGTTGCCTTCGCGATTTTTTTTTTTTGTTCCTCTTTTGCACACAAGGACACAGACAGAAAAGTCGCCAGAATTGCACTTTCCAGTTGCTTAACAGATTTCCACACTCGCTGATAATTTTGATGAATTTTTGATGAATTTTGCTTAATTTAATGTTGCTAATTTTAGTCAAATCTTTGTCATTTACGTGAAAACAAATTGCAGTCGCCTGCCGATTTTAGCCACACACTCTGCCAACTGTTATGTAATCTCGAGCGAGGAGCGTGGAAAAGCATCCAAAGCTAACCCAAGCCAATCGGCGTATGCGCACTGAGAGAGCAAACAATCAGAGCGAAGGTGTGGAGAGGGACAGCGAGAGATTGAGAAGGAGAGAGAAAGAGAGAATGCCTGGAACATGCGTTGGAAGTTTTTTTGGTGCAGCTTTGGAAACGAACGGTGAAACACTGGTTCTTTTTTTCTTTTTCGGATGGGCTATGGCCATAAAAGTTGACAGCTGGGCGCCAGCTTAATGACAGCTAGAATAGCCCTTGGGAAATGCTCAAGGGGAATGCTGAGCAGACCGCTTTGCTATGCCTTATATGGCAACAACACGAGCATAGCTTGAGCGCTTTGCAACACTGGTCGCGCAATGAAAGCTAAGCTAATTTTCATTATGATATGCGCTTATCATATTATATATTGCACATTCATTTTTTTCTAATCTGTTTCTTCGTTTTTTATTGCTGTAGCTAAAAATACAGCCAACTAACTGGATATGTGCGTTGAGTTTTCACGCATACGCGTTGCTTGACTTACTTTGAATGCTGCCGCCGGCGACGTTGCTGCCACATTGCGCAACGCGCGCTCGTGTCAGTGGCGGCAGAGGTGAGGAGGGGAGGGGTGGAAAGAAACGGCCTCGGTATATAGCCTGTATGCCTCTGATGTGCCCTGTGGCAAATGTCTGTCAGTGGAGTCTCTAACTTGAGCGCTATAGGCGCACAAATGTAGGCAACACTTTTTTCTTCGCTTTTTTTGTATATTTTATGGCAATTGTTCCTGGCGTCTTTTCTGAATTTTCTATAAAAGTTCGTTTTATCTAAGTTTGAACTGCAAGTTTTATATAAGCGCATATTGATTACACAAGTTATGCATATGCACTGAAAATCACATCTAGGCCACTTTTTTCACGCTATTAGAAAACAGCCAAGATTTCGAAAAAGATATATAGATATATAAAGATATATTTTTATATATGCTTTATCGCACAATCAATAGTTTTCTAGGCGTTGTCTGCTCGAAAAGCTTAACTTTAAAATAATTTCTAGCACTTCTGAAATAGAAATTGCTTCAATCTATTCAATTGTTAGATTTTATTATTTATATAATGTTAGGTTATGCGCGTATTTTTGTTTGAAAAATTATTTTTAAATATTAATTGATTCTAGTTTTGTCCTTCTTTGATTTTTATGTATAATTATAATTATTTTTGGGTTTTTTTGTTGTTCAAAATCCAATTTCGGTATGTACATAATTTTTATTTTTTTTTTTTTGCATGGATATCTTTTTTTCTAGTGGAGAAGTCCTCGCTGCGTCGCCTTTGGCGTCGCCGTTGCCGACACTATTCAAAGAGTCACTACAAAAATTGTCTATCATTTTTGTCTATTTTTTATTTTCGTGGTTGAGAATATTTTGCATAATCTTCATGAATTTTTTCGTTTGTGTTTTATTTATTTGTTGTTTCTTATTTGATTATTGAGGTCGGGAGGGTTAGAGATTTTTTTTGTTTGTCACTTTGGCATCATCACCTCGAGAGATATTTTTTTCTTTTGCTTTTTTTATGTAACCAACGTTTTGTGCAAATACATGAAAATTTGTAATATTTTTCGCAGCGGCGCACCAACAACAACACACATACAGATGGATTTTCTTGAACGCTGCTTTTCAGCCTCCTCTTCTTCTACTTCTTCTTCTTCTCTACGCAGACATGCACATATTAACTCTCAAAATATACATGTATACATATATATATGTATATATATATACAAATATATGTATATATCTGTTTATATCTATGTGCCGTTAATCCGCCAGCGAGTGCGAGTAGCAACCGTCCACAGTTAAAACGCCAATGATAGTGGCAGTTGAACGTTAGCTTTGCCAGCGCCGCAACTTTCAGCTGTGAGCAAATCGTTCGGCTCCACTTCGGCTGCGGTCGCGTTTTGTCGTCGTTCGCACTCCAAGACGGCGACTCTATGGCTTGGGGCGTGTCAGGGGGGAGGGGTGGGTGTTCGCCCTATCGAACAAATGCGCATGGAACGACACAGTCAGAGCTTTTTTTCGCAGCTTTTTACTCAGCTGGGCGACGCAGTCGTCGCCACTGGAACGTGTGGGTGGCGCCCATTTCTATGGTGGGGCGCTCGTAAGGCCGGTCGTATGCAGGAGAGCAACAAATACACTTGGGCTCGCTGCAAGCTTTCAAGGTTTCAGGCGTTTCTGCTGCTGCTGCTGCGGCGATTTGCAATTTCGTTCAGTGCGTGAGCTGCATACCAAGCAGTGCTAGCTTCTAGCTTTCAGTCTGCCCTGTCCTTCTCAAACTGTGTGCTTTTGTTGTCAGGTTTGATTTTTGACAGTCATGCGTAATTTGTGAGCATTTTCAAAGAACTTAAGCTGAAACGTAAATTTCTAGTTTTAAATATAAAACTGAAAATACAAATAAAAATTAAATAAAATATCCATATATCTTCACATGCATGTCCATAACAGACAGAGGGAGTGAGAGTAAAAGAGCGAGAGAGAGTGAAAGTTAGATAATGAAAGGGAGTGGAAGATAGTTTCCGGCAGAGAGAGTGAAGCTAAAATAAAATACAGCTTTTTTCATATCTTGAAAGTACTGTTGAATATTCACAATTGTGAAACATAACTGTAAGCCTAAATTGAAATCTTGAAGGTAGAGATGGAGAGAGATAGAGATAGGGAAATAGTAACAAAATAATAGAGATAGCGAAACTGAGAGCGAAAAACAGATTAAGGCAGAGCGTGCGAGAGAGATAGAGAAATGATGAGTTTAGAATTAGAATAGAGTGCTATAAGAAAGAGAGCAGAAAAACAAATCGATCCGTAGCACGGAATTTTTTTAATAAAAAACTAATATTGCTCTTAAGTCTAAATCAATATGAATATTTATGAGGGGAAATTAATAAAAAATAATTAATTTTATTGTTTCAACTTTTGTTCTACAACTTTTTCAAGATCAAATTTGAAGCGTTTTACAAAACAACTAACTGTATTATCCAAAGATATTTTCAAAAATTTTCCTGTTGATTATTCCTAGGGGTTTCTTCAGTTTTAAGCTCACTTAACATAGAATTTAAATCGGCGGCCAGAGACCCATAAGCAGCGGCAAAGAATAATCTACCGTTGGACTTCCAAGGCGAGTACGGCAGCTATTTCCAGTCAATGTGCCGCAAGCTTGCGCAATACACCCAAGAGAGACAGATAGAGAGAGCGAGAGAGAGAGAGAGAGAGGAGCGTGATAGCAAGTAAATGATACCCGCAGAGTTCTGTAATATAATATTTATTGATTACTTGCCACCAAAGAGTTTTACTTCAACTCGCCAAAAACTGAAGGCAAAATATTGACAGATTACGTAAATAAAAAAATAAATACAGAAGCACCCTTAAATCGGACGTCATCAAGTGTGTCATACCCACGGAGTTGATTTTATTCTTTGGGGGGTTGGTCCTTTTTGGGGGCTGTGTGTAAACATTATTCGCTTATTGTTTTTTGCCCACTTTCAATTACGTCATATCTCAGCTGTTCTGAATAAACGGCGCTTGTTATACAATCGACTGCTGTTGAGTCGCTTTCAGCAGCCACTTCTCTTTATCATCTTTCTCTGTCTCTCTTTCTCTCATTTCATCTCATCTGCCAACTTTATAGAGAATCCCCCCACCCCCCTCCCCCATAAGCCAGTCCAGTTTCGTATTTCGCTAGTCCTTTAGTTATTTTGGGTTTTAAATGCTAACCTGCTTCAAATTGCTGACATTTACGCAAGCCTTGTTTACTGTTATGCTGTGTGTGACGCTCTGTGTGTGTGTGTGTTTTTTTTTTGTGTGTATTACGGTTTATTTCGCTCTTAGTTAAGCCCTTGGAATCTTTTAGTTTTGCGTTTATTGCGGTTTATTTAGTTCTTGTGGCATCGTATAACACTCTAACTCCCGCATACACACAGGCATTTACACACACATACACACCCACATATTTTGTCATTACTTGTCTTTTACTCATACACTCCGAAAAAAAATCGACCAACATTCGGAAGTTCGGCATATTTCTGGCGCCAAAGGCAACAACAAGAATTCAGAAGGATTATTCTTAAAACATCAGGTTGTCTTTCTAAAAACTAGCGTTTGCTTTTTCTTCATTCCAGTGTTGATATTTGTAAGATTTTGACGAAAATATATATAAATTTTTTACTTGCTTAAAGATTTCAGATATACTCGTACAAATATTTCAAATTATTTTTTTTACAATTTTATAATTTACAATTTTAAATTGATTTAATATTGTTTTAAAAAAATAACAACTATACAACATACGAAACTTTCCTTTCTGAATTTTTGAAAGTATTTTTTCTAAAAATAAGGTATCCACTTTTTAGACATTTATTTCTTAATAATAGAAACCATTTTTAAAAGTTGTAAGAAATCTTTTCTCGGAAATTTTCATAGTTTTTAGAGCTATTTCCATTATAATGCAATTTTTTGCTGACTGTATCATTCGCCTTAAGTATTTGCCTTCTGCGATTCACCCTTGTGAATAAGAGTTAATGCGGCACTTTTGGGCAGCAGCTTCGATTGCGATTTCTGCCCGTCCAGTTACTATCTTTGAAGTACTGTTGCGATATGCAGTTGCAACAATTATTTATAGTCAAAAGCACTCAGCACTGATTGAAACATATATACAAATATATAAAAATACGAATTTAGACATAATTAGATAAAATACATTAAGATGTTATTATAGCTGTGCATGTGCATTTTAAAGGAATCTTAACTAAAATGTTTCCTTTTATTAGTGTATCTTTTATGGCATATTAGTGAGGCCATTTCGAGTGCAATCGCCAAAACATGTTTTCACGTTATTTGCAAACAAAATTAAAGTTCATTTTTGTTTCTTGTATGTTTTGACTGCCTACAGGGTATCTCTATCTAGACTATAGAATATGTCTCAAAAAGCAATCATTATTAAAAAAAGTAAATTATCATAATAAATGTAAATGTAACGGAAAAGCCTGCAAATTTATATTCAAGAAATGTAATAGGCTTATAATAAATAAGTTAGAATGCTCTAGTATAGAGAGCTCAAGTAGCAGAAACCAGCTGGGCAATAAACATAATAATTCTTTAAAAACATTTTCTAGTTTAATTGCACTCTCAAGCAGAAAACATGTAAAGAAAATTGGTTTAATATGTAAGTAAAATCATTTATATTTCGAGCTCAGGAACAAAATTCAGATGCCAGCTGATTGACTTCGGTATCAAAGTGTATGTAATATTCGGGTTGCCCAAGATTGCCGCTCGTTTCCGTGCTGGATTTATTCTAAGACTGCATTCGTCTTAGTTTTCCCCATTTAAGTCTAAGTCTGTCTAAGGTCAAGCTGCAATTCAACTTCAGCTGATACATGTTAAATAAACAAACCCAGATGCTGCTGCATTAATTTCCGTTTGCTGGGGGAAAACTTACATACAAAAAGATGTCAGAACAAACAGGCAACAATAGAGAGAGAGAGAGAGAGAGAGAGAGAGAGAGATAAGAAGGCTAACAAAGTGTCCAAAGTTGTGTTAGCTTAATGCAAGAATCTCGCAAAAATTGTAGACAAAAATCCAACAATGGGCTTGGAATACATTTAAAATGTATAAATTATGAGCCTATGAAATAACAGACTCATATTCAGAGCCTTCAGCATTTTGACCCACATTGGCTGTCAAAACTTTTGTGCTTTCAAAGTTGACACGACAAGAACAAGAGAGTTAGGCGGGAACGAGTAGGGGGGAAGGGGGAGGGACCGAACAGTGCTGATATTGCTAGAGGAAATTGCTGATGCGGCTGCATATTTTCAGCTGGATTGCGTGCAATTGCACAGTCGTTAGCCTCAGGAGTGGGTGGGAGTGGGTTGATTTCTGCGATTTGCATTAAGCCATTCCTATTGTACTTGCAGAGTGGAAAACTCTGCGGAAAAGTTGTGCCAACTTTTATGATTGTCTGCGAGCGGCGTTCTTTTCAGCCAACGAATAATTTGTGTTGTGCTCTGGGTTGTCAAGGAAATTTCCAGATAGCTCTGTACAAAATGCGCAAAATTCTGGACAATAAAGTTGAGCTGAATATCATTTCACTTAATAAGTATTGCAATTATAATTTTAATCTGTAGACTCACGCCAGAGTTAAGCGCTGGTATCTGAAAATCGACTCTGCCTCTACCATAACTTGGGCACACGCCTAAGCACACAGTATATTTCTTTTCCCAATTCCCGAAAACATTTTCTTTGATTGATAAAAAGATTTTACAAAAACTTTCTAATTTAAACAATATTTTTTTAGTACAGTTTTAAATTATAAAAAAAACAGTGCATTTTTCTAGCAGATTTACGTTTGGTTAGATTTTCAAAATGTCAGGTCTATTTTTTACTAAGTCTACGAATGACTGTAAGATTTACGAAATATTTTAGAATACTTTCAGGTATACATAAATTGTTTAACGGTTTAAAACGGTACTAGGCAATAAATGGAACAGTATGTTTTCAAAATACTGTTGCCAACTAGTGTAAAATTATAATGTAATAGACGTGGCTAAAATTGAAATATACCAGCACATAATTCAAAGATTAAAATATTTATTGACTGCTAGTTAATAATCGTATACTTATTGAGAATATCATATATATGTAGAATTGCATTTTATGAAATGGATTAAGTCTTTTGTTTTCCTTGGATATTGAATATTGAAGTAGGTTCACAAAACTGCGCTCAATATTCAATGGTGACACACTTGGTCTTCATATACTCGTTGAGCGCCTCCTGGCCCAAATCCTTGCCAAAGCCGCTCTGCTTGAAGCCACCAAATGGAGCAGCGACATCGGTTTTGTTGTAGACATTCACAAAAACTGTGCCAGCATCGATGCGATCGGCGAAATTGAGAGCCTTGCTAATGTCCTTGGTGAAGACACCACTGGCGAGTCCATAATCCGTGCGATTGGCACGCAGCATAACGGAATCGACATCGCTGCCATTAAACTTGGATATGATCATGATCGGACCAAAGGATTCCTCCTTGGCGATAAACATATCATCCGCGACATCCGTGAACACTGTTGGCATGAAGAAGTAGCCCTTCATATTGGGCACACGACAGCCGCCGTAGACAAGCTTGGCGCCCTCTGCCACGCCCGTTTCGCAGAACTCGATCAGCTTGTCAAAGTGAACCTTATGATTCTGCGGTCCATGTGCGGTGGATCGATTGAGCGGATCCCCAATCGTCATGGTGCGCAAATCCTTCAGCACGCGACGCACAAACTCATCGTGAATGCGATCTTCGACGAACAAACGTCCAGCGGCTATGCAATTTTCACCCTTGTTGAAAAATACCGACGACATGCCCTAAAAACAACAACACAATTTGTCAGACATTATTAATTATAATTATTATAGGGGGGTTAAATTCCTACATGACAGAATTCTATGACAGAAGCTGACCTAACTGTCCAGTTTCTTGTGTCAATCTCTTATAACCATAAAACATACCTCACCAACTAAATTGGGCAAGAAAGCACTGAAAATTCAATAAATTCAATATTTAATTGAATAGTTTTTAATAGTAGAGCTTTTCTGGCTGCTGGCAAGCAGTTCAACCCACGACTGTTCAAGCTACACAAAGCAGTTTAAGCTACACAAAGCAGTTCGCAACAGTACCAAGCAGTTCAACTCGATTTAGCTGAAGCTGAAAAGCCAAAAATTCACTGGTGCTGAAGTTATTTGATGAGATATTACGTTATTTTATGTAGCAAACAAGAACAAAACAGGCTAATTTAAGAATCTGTTTGAATTCCATATATCATATTTTTGCTCTAGGACAATTGAATAAGTAAAAAGCAAACGAATAGTGACTGCTACTCACATGTTTGACAGCCTTATCCAAATCGCAGTCAGCGAATATAACCAAAGGACTTTTGCCGCCCAGTTCCAGTGAGCATTTCTTGAGATTGGATGCGGCGCAGGACTTCATAATGTGTTGACCAACGGGCGTCGAACCGGTGAAGCCCAGTTTGTTAACTAAACCATGATCGGCAACAGCCTGACCCGCTTCCGATCCCTTGCCGGGCAGCACGTTAATCACACCAGGCGGGAAGCCAGCGAGTACGCTGAGCTCTGCAAATTTGAGCGCTGTCAATGGACAGGTCTGAGCCGGTTTGATCAGGCAGGTATTGCCGGCGGCAATGCAAGCGGCCATCTTCCAGGAGAGCATCATCAGTGGATAGTTCCAGGGCGTGATAAGGCCACAGACACCAATTGGCTCCTTACGCGTAAAGGTCAGCACATTGTTGGGCCGAGCAGGATTCACGGGTATCGTGTTGCCCTGGATCTTATCACACCAACCAGCAAAATAACGCCACGCATCGATGGACATGCCAATGTGGGTCTTCAGAGCCAGCGTGTAAACCGCACCTGAATCCACAGACTCAATGGTCGCCAGCTCCTCCTTGTGCTGCTCCATCAGATCGGCCAGCCGGAGCATGAGTAGACCCCGTTGCCTGGCCGACACCTGCTTCCAGGAGCCGTAGAATGCTTTGTGCGCCGCCTGGACAGCTTTGTCCGCATCTGCCATACTCGCACATGCCACTTTGCAGAGCAGCTGCTCATCTGTGGGATTGATAATGTCCAGGGTGCGCTGTTTTTCGGCATCCAGAAACACACCATTGATGAACAGCTGGGTTGGCACTCGAATCTCACGTTTATTCGCCTTCAACGTGAATCCTTCATAGTTAATCTTGCTGGAGCTGCCGCCGGAGCTGCCGCCGGAGCTGCCCTGTCGCAGCGTACAAATCAATAGGTCAAAGAACTCTCCGAAAACGGGCGCCATGAACACTTGCTCGTTTTCGAGGGGCACATCGAATGCCTCCTTGACCTCCTCAACGAGACGCACCACATCCATGGAACCGGCGCCGGCAGCAAAGAAATCCGTTGATGCTTCAATTGATTGCTTCAATATGGCCTGCCAAATGGCTAACAGATCCGTTCGCTTCACCAACTCGTCCTCGGTGAAGTCCGTAATGGGATGATGTTCGGCCTGTTTGAACCAATCGCAGGCATTGATCATCTTGGAGCCCCGTTTAATGCGACGCACGTTGACAAATTGGCCATCGGTGCCCTCAATCAAGAGTCCATTCTCATGCACCAAGGCGGGCTTCGGCAGACCCTTCAGCTTAATCTCTTGTGCCGCTCGCACCGGCCCCGCTGAGTAGAGATGGGCGCCAAAGAGACGCACCTGCTCCTCACTGCCATCGGCTTGAAGGACCGTCGCTATGGCACCCGGCACTGAATCCATGCCTCTAATAAAATTCCATATACGTTCCGATGACTGTTGTAAATTCAATATCTGGTTCTCTGCCCGAAACATGGCGGGATCATAAGTGGCGCCCACCTCAGTTTGCACGATCTTTGGTGCCGTGCCCTTGGCGACCATGTCAACGGCCAGGACCATTGCCTTGACACCCTCCGGGTATAGGAATCGCTTGTAAATGCTGTCCAAAGTGTCTGTCGGCTCCAAATTTGTCTGGCGCGTCAGCAGCAGTGGTCCGGTGTCCAAACCATCATCTGCCCAAAAGATGCTGATGCCAGCGATCTCATCGCCCTGTAAAATAAAAAAACAGAGCATTAAAAACCATCATAAAATTCAGGCAGTCCAAAACTAAATATAATCTATTTAAATTTAATTTATAAAATCTTAGTTTGTGCAATTTTCAATATTTTTAATATTTTTCCACCTGTGTTTCATCTACATATATCTAATATATTTCGAATATATTACTAATATTGTTCCTGTTTATTTACAATTAATATTAAAAGCAATAATCTTGTGGCCTTACAGAATTTGACGATGCACCTAACTCAAAGTAATTCTAGCATCGCTTACCTTGTGAATTCCCCCAGATTCATTACATTTACATATATATTACGTGCATTCAGTAATATAGTCAAAGGTTATGGGAACCCCTTACTCTTTCCGCTTTTATATACACACAAATAACTGACTTCTAACCGTATACCTTTCATACATTCAAAAAAATAAAAATCTTATTAAAAAATGCCTTAAAAAATTGATGGTATTTCTGATTAGAAATAATTTCTAAATTTGGGAAAAAAATATATTTTTAAATTAGAAATGCTTTAAGAGAAACACACCCATCTTTTACAAATCAATTTTTCGGAATAAACAGATTCTAAGTTTATCTACTAAATATAAATTATTTAGTGCTTTATCTAATCATGATCTCGGTTCACTTACCTCAATGAGTGTCCAGGAAATGGCGCTGGCTCCGCGATGTCTTGGCAATATGGAGGGATGATAACAAATGCTGCCCAGAGCAGCCCCATCAATCACCTCCATGGGTATGAACTGGGAGCAATAGGGCAGCAAATTGAGGGTCGCTCCCACCGATTTGTACTGCTCCAGGACCTCGGGCAGGGCCACGCCTTTGCGTCGCCAGCTGGCAAATTTGAAAACGGGTATATTACGGCTGGCAGCGGTGGTCGCCAAAATATCCTCGCGACTTCCTTTATCGGGTATCGTAAAGACTCCAACGACTTTAACGCTTGAATTCTCCAAGAGCTGTTCCAAAACATCGGCGGCAAAGTTGCTCTGGCCAATAACCGCAATGCGCAGATTGGTCTGCAATATTGTTCAAAAAATAACAGTTGAATTAAAGTTAAAGTATGTTTAAAAATAATTATAACTTTTTTGTTTATTTAATTATAAAAAAAAAATTGTTTTAATAATTAACAATAAGCAACAGATAAAATAGACATAACAAGAAAGCTATTTTCGAAATGCCGAAGACTACAAGCAAATAAGTGCATTTTCAGTTAAAAATTATGATTTTCAATGCATTATATATACTATATATACCCAGTGCAATAGCACTTTAAAAATCATATTAATCTTGCTGATAATGTGATTTGAAACGGCTGACCTAAACAGATTATTGCGCTTGCATTGCTTCAAAATTGTTCAAATTACATGATGAGATGTTATTCATATATATATTTTTTGAATTCCTAATGTATCAAAATACCTCACAACTCTTTTTTACAGACGTTTGGCTATTGCCAAGAGAGACCATTACCATCAGTACTGTGAACGCGAAGCGAATTTACATTATTTAAAACTATTTATTTTCTGCAAGTTCTATCTGGAAAATGCAATATTCTCCTTGAATATGAAGCAATATAATTACTTATGAATTAGTACCAAAAATTAAAACAACTTAACTAAAATAAATAAATGAAAAGTTGAAAAATAATAATTATAATAATAATTATTATTATATGTCATTACTATTTAATTTATAAGCTAACGGCGAGGATATTTTTTCTATTTGTTTGTTAAATAATAATATTAATCAATTAACACATTCCAAAGTAAGTGTAAAAACAATATGAATAATAATAATTAAATTTGTAAGCAAACGGCCGTAATAAATAACTACTCCAGTTTTTAAATAATAATAATTAAATAACATATTTTAAAGTAAGTTACAAAACGAAATTTATAAAAATATTTAATTTGTGAACTAACACCCATAATTAATCACTGCTCTAGTTTTCCTTTTCACACTTTCCAAACTATAATGTCACGACTTGTTGTCTTTGCTAATCTAATCACGTTGGGAGAAGAAATGCTTTTCCACTTGTAATATTCAGATTGATGAGCAAAGCGTATGTATGAGCAACTTCTAATAACTGAGTCTCACACTCCGTGGCGAGTCATATTTATACCTCAATAGAGGCGGCACAGTATCACAGTATCAGGCGATTCTAAAAAAACAAACAGATACGTGCAATAGCTGGCGCTGCTGTTTCGAAACATATACTCGTATTCATACTCAAATGCCTACATATACTTTTACTTTTCCAATAATTGAGGAAAACAACAAAATTGTGGAGCATGACGCTTATCAGTGCAGTAAGCTGAAAGCCTAAAACTGTCGCAGCTGAATGAAATTTTGATAAGCATGGTGATTAGGCATGATCATAGAAATGTGGGCTTGATTTCTGATACATATTGACTTAATAATTGCCAATGGAAAGTTTGCTAACAAACATTATTATTATTATTAGATGTACATATATTTTGCTGTTGCAATTTTATTTCGCGTCTTTCGGATTGTGTTTCATTAGTGATTTGCAGATTTTACTTGGAATGCGAGTGCATTTTGTCATATGAAACTAAATCACAAATATATATTTACAATTGCATGGCTAACTGGCCTGGTCTAGTTATAGGGGAAGTAAACTGAAAATATCAGTGATTGTAATCGCAATGTTATCAAAGGGCAGCTGAAAAAAGCCCAGGAATCAGACACTCAGAAAAAAAGTGGAACTGAATTTTAGAAAATAGTCATACTTTTCGCATTCAAAAAGTAAATTAAAAAAAATCAGAGAACTTCAACAAATATTTGATTCATTTCAATATTTTATTAAATTGTACTTTTTCAATGATTAAACTTAAAAATTAAATAGCTTCAAAAAATATGTTCGCAAATATAAAACTAATACATTAAAAAAACAAATATTTGCTCTTTTTGTTTCTTATTTTGTTTATAAAATTTTTCATTTTTATAAATATATTTTTCTTTCGCAGTTTCAAAATTGCACTACTCTCAAATAGCACAGAGCAAATAATGCCCATCGAATTGTGTGCATCGTGCTAATATACTATATATATACATCTATATCTATATCTAGTGAACTAATTTGTGAGCATTAATTATTAACACCTTTCATACGTATTCCTTTCGCTTTTCCCCTTATGCATTTAGCTAATTATTGAACTTAATTAGCAAGAACGTAATGAAAATTGCATTATCTTTCAGGTTGTCACTGTGGACTTGAGGTTTTCCTTTAAGTATACATTTAACTGGCCATAGCTAAGCATGCTGTGCGGTCTGCAGCGTTACGTAAAATACTTTGGCATATTGGGCTTGGTGCCCTGGTCGGAGAAAGGAGCACAGCAGCAGGTGCAAAAGATCTACACGTCGGCCATTGTACTGCTAAACAACTGCGTGACCTTCTATGTAATTGTTTATGCGCCTCGCGACAAAATACTGGTATCGATGCTGGTGAGCATCATTGTGTTTATCACACAGACTGTGACCATGACAGGCGTGTATATAATATTCTACGCTAGTCATGCAAATAATTAACATTGTATTTGATTTTGCCAAACAGTTATCGAATTGCAAGTAATGTGCCAGTATGAAAGATACTACGAGTTCTGTCTGCACCTGAAGTGCTTGAAACTGCGTTTCCAATGCGAACTGCAGCAGCCAATTGTGGGTTTACCCTGGACCAGATATATCAAGTTCTTTCTGCTGGGCATTTTAAATGTGCTCGCTTTAGTTGTGGGTGTCCTTGTGGTGATATATAATGATTATGTCGGCCACTTTGCGTACTCGATACCCTCCCTTATAATAATTCGTTTCCAGTGCCTGCTCCTGGTCATCTATGCCGAACTCTTAGGCTATCATGTGGAGCTACTGGGTGAGCGTCTCCAGGTTGTCCACAAAAGTCGCCAGCTGGGCACCGATGCATTATGCTCCCTGGAACATCTGCTCAGCTTGAAGCGGGTGTATATGGAACTATATCATTTATTTGTACAATATAATGATTTGTATGGCTGGTCGATTGTGTGCATCTTTGTCGTTATGTTCCTGGACAGCATGATTAACATCTACTGGGCAATGCAAATTCTCAACGAGGTCTATGAATGGCCATTCATCTACCTGACTTGCTCCTCGTTTTTGCCGCTGCTCATCCTACTTTTTACGTTCTGCCGATGTGGCGAATACTGCAAGCGACAGGTGAATGAGCTGGCGAATCATGTAACATTAATCTACACTCAGAAAAAGACTTACTTGAATTTTAGAAAACCATCATATCAACACCTAAACTCTAACACAGCAGATAGCAAATCATTATTATTTTCTGAATTGCAGAAGGAATTGCAACTAAAAATATGGGTTTGCATTTCCCACTTTTCAGAAGTATTTTATTTTATTATTAAGAAATTTTAAATTTAAAATTTTTGTTTTCCTCAATACTTTATATAACATTTTCTAGATATTTACTAAAGAACGACTTTCTAAATTCCGATCGGAATCGTTGCAGCACATTCTGATTGGCGGCCACGTGCGTGGTTTGGCATGTGCCTCCCAGCGCCAGGCTGCATCGCCCCTGCTGGCCTATAATGCAGTCTTAGCTGAATTTTCCATGCAGGTGGAACAGGACGCATTGATCATCAATGCCGAGGGTTTCATGGATATCGATTACAGTTTGCTAATGTCGGTACGTCTCGCCATATTCAAAGTCAGATTTGCTTTCTTTTTTGTTAATATGCATCCATATTTCTGCAGATTTTCACGGCAATGGTTACCTATTTGATCATTCTCACGCAGTTCGGTTCATTGTCTGCCTAGTCAAATAATTATGCAGATAACAAAATCGCAGAACCATTTCATACATTGCTTCTTAAAGCACGAATATTTATACTCATATCAAATGTAATTGCACGCGTTTGGCGCAATTTTAATTGGTGATTTCAGTTCGGACTTGTCAATAATATATTCGCTGCTTTAGATTTTTAAACAGAAAATCGACAAGGGCAGCTCACCATATTATTCAGTAAGTATATTTCTAAAATGCTGGGTTGCCTTTCTAAAAACCAGAGATTTCCTTTTCTAAACTCTATGTTTTCTAAAAAATATGTCTGCTTTCCAGTGATTTTCTCTTATGAAGCACACAAAATTCTTAAGTGTCTTTCGACTTTTTAGAAATTGATATCTTAATTATAGAAAACATTTCTAACAAATATATTTTAGAAAAGCCTTCTAATTTTAATAATTATTTTTTCGTATATTTAGAAAATTTTTCTGCGAACCAGAATATTTTTTAATTTATCGAGGCTATTATAATTTTATTAAATTATTCAAAATGAATTATCAGCATTTTTGAAGGGTTATTAGCGCCGATTATTATTCATATGGATTTCCGATACGATCATCAGAATAATCCACCAATTATTACTCTTTATTGACTGATAAACTAGCATATTGAAAGTTTGTAACTGGTTTCACGTGACCCATATACGAAAAGATTTATTTAACCATCGCACAACTGTTATTGAATAAAGTCTATTATTTGTAGATAAAATAAAGGAATGATCGTCGACATTTTTGGTAACTGGTAAAAACTAGTTTGATACATACGAGTATACATATTTTTATTGTCAAAAAAGTTATTATCTCGACCACAACTGAACTTGGCAAGCTCTTTAAATATTTAAATAAACATATTCCCGAAAATAAATGACCCTCTAGAAGTTCTAGTAAGCTGATAAATATGCAAAAACAGCCCAGAGATTACTGTTGTCAGCTGGCTATATTCGACGCTAAATATATATGTATATATATATATATTTTTTTTTTTATATATACTCGTATATATCCTATGATGTGTTGCGAAACATCAATGTGGCATAGAGTCCAATAAACTGTGCACGCGGTCCCCAGCTGCTCGTACTTGTGTTATTTGGCTTCCTCTGGGAATAGTGCAATAATGTTGCTGATAAGCGATAACCTGATCGAGTGCCCCCAACTAAGCCAAGCAAACAAAGCACAAAACCGGTTTGGGCGATACGCTGAACTGGTTTCAAGTGACTCGAGATGTGCTAATTTTGATAAGCAATCAAAGTAGCAGTAAATACAGTGAGTCCCACTAATCTTTCAGACATAATTTATTTATAAATAACACATTGATCTTATTTTTTTTTTTACTAATTACTATGGAACGTTTGAAGCAGTTTAAACCGGTTCGCGAATTTAATGCCTCATGCTGTTATCAATGGGTTCAAACAGTGGAGAGGTGTATTCCATCAATTAACTTGAATAAAAAACCAAAAAATAATAAAATAATTATTCAAATTATAATTGACAAATTTCAAAGCATATCCATCAATTATTTAAGTTCGTAGGTAACTTGTGCGTCGACGCTGACCTCTTGAACTACCACATCACCATCCTCATTTAGAATCTCCAGATTACACTCGATTTTGTCGGTCTTTAGCTCGGCTGCTTTACTAAAATCGGTGACGGAATTATCCGGCTCCAAAGCTTCGAAGTAATCCAGTCTTAAAGTAGGTTGAGTATCGCCTGCAGCTGATTGAGGTAACTCCTCAGCAGGATTTACGTCTTCTATTGCTAGCTTTGATGCCTCGACATTCCCATTCCCTTGATTAGTTTCGTGTGATTTACTATCACATGGTTTAATCTTATCACCGGAACCATTGTCCAGATCATTTTCATGCATTTTATTTGCCAACTTGTTGTCACACTGGTTAATCTTATCGGCGGAACCATTGCCAGTTGATCCCTGAGATTTATTCAGTTCAATAGTTTGTTTGCTTTTTTGATAAACTTCATTAAGTTTTCTCAGAGTCGCCTCTAATTCGTCGCCATCTTCGCCATTGCTCTTGTTCTCATTGAATTGACTATTTTCCAGCAATTGCATATCATCTGAATTTATGAACTCATTCAGTTGCTCTGATATCTTGGCCCATTGGAGCTTGGCATTACGTTGTAGTTCGCCTATAGCCCCATCATCTGTATCGGAATCCGTACTTTGATCTTTCGCTTCTTGTTTAATTTGCTTTTCTAATATTTTGGTTGTATTAGTATCAGCTTTCACATCTGAGCTTTCTTCGTCCACGTCGGTGACTGTTGCAATTGCTTCCTCATTCAGTTTTTCATCTTCTTGAGCCACACAACTGGATTTGATTTGTTCTTGGGCTGTCCAAGCATCCAAGGGAAGTTTGAGAAACTTTTTGCACAACGTTTGCTCGTTTTCACGTTCGAGTCTTAGGCCATCTTCAAATTGATTGCTAAATAATTCATCGAGCGCACCCTCGGGTAGCAGAGGTGGCTCTACGACGGATATATCTTCGCCCGATTCATATTCAGTGGAGTCATCGGATACAATATCATCATCTATGCTTGTATTACATTTATTTGCAGTTTGTAGAGTTCGGCCTTCAGGTGTCTTCTCGACAGATGTTTCATTATGTTTGTCTTTGGGTTCCTCGATAACTTTTCCATTTTCAGAAGACTTTTGCTCAAATTCCCTTGGTTGATCGCCGATTTCCTCTTTCTGCTCTGTGGTTACTATTTCCTCCTCCATTTCAGGTAGTTCACTCTTCAATTCGTATAACTTACATGAACCCAGCGTCAATTGAGATATACCCAAATCCTTGTCGCAAACTAAATCTTGTGTCTCTTCTTCCTTTTGCTCTCCATCCTCTTCTACCTGCTCAACCACATTTTGGGTTAAGATTGTAGGGTGACCTTCTCGTTCCGTTTCTCCTTTAGGCTCTTGATCTTCTTCAGCTTTCTCCACATTCGCGTTCAGTCGCTGACGTTCGCGTTCATCGTGTAATCTTTTGCGGTCCAACAAACCTTCTAGCATCTCATCCTGTTTGACTAGAGCCAATGGATTTGGCTCAATTATTTCCGGATACTTCGATTTAAACTTGGCTCTCAATTCATCCATGCTGCGCAAACTTTCCTCGGTTATTTCCCCATCACTGTCGAGGACCTTTTGCAGATCCAGTTTCTCTTTGAGCTCCTCATCCAGCGCACTGAAGGTGGCCCTTGCCTCGAGTGAGTAAAATTGATCTATAGATGGCTCGTCCAGGCTGTTGTCTGCCATCAACTCATTTTGATTCAATTGAGCATTGGATGTGACTTTATCTTGGCCAGCCTTAGGCCAGGAATCGCGAGAGTTGCGTCCTTCTTTGTCTAGTCCGGTTGCTTGATCCTCCTCGGCCGTAACATAACCAGCCAATCCATCTGAACTATCACTATCACTTTCACTCTCACTCTCGCTGATATTGAGCAAATCCGGGGGCGGCGGCAGATCCTCCACTAAGCCGGTATCTTTCTTGACAATCACCAGCTTATTATCAATCACTTCCAGCGAGTCCTCGAGGCTCTCACGCTTCGCATAGCAACGGGTTGCAATAGTCGAGGCACGTCTTTTGGACAGCTTCTGCATCTTGGCCAAGTGAGCATCCAGCTCCTCAGCCTTCTCCCATTTCAATTTCGTATTCTTTTCTTTTAGCAGCTCCTTTGCAGCATGCAATTTTTCCGAGCTAGTTGTGGGTTTACTTTGCAGTTTTCTTTGCTCCTTGCGCTCGGCCACCGAGCCGAGAAAGCTGCCAAAGGAATCGAGGCATTCACGTATGGTCTTACCGCCAGCCAGATTAACAAGTTCCGGCGGAACGAGTGGCTCAACATTGGGTGTGGCCGAATAGCTATACTCCTCATCAGATTCAATTAAACCAAAATCAAAGCTTTTGGTATTCTGACTAGTGATGACTTCCTGATACTGCAACTCACCGATGAGCTCATCTAGAATCGATGTACAAACTTCCGTAATGGGTGGCTCTGGCAGTCTGGACAGTTCATCATTATCATCATCATCATCATCATCCATAGTGCTTGTAATATCGTACATTACATCTGTCTCATCCTCCAGCTGCTGGAGCAGATCACGGAGCGCAGCTTCTTCATCGGCCAATTTTTGACTCATTTGCTCACAAATTTCACTCGCCTCTTGGGCATTTATCGGTTGTTCCTGGTACAGGTCTTCATCGACGTGGAGCTGCCGCTGCTTCTGCCTTACAGTTAATTGCCGCATGCATTCCTCTTGATGCCATTTATAGCTGGGCGCATCGCAGCCAGCTCCAAAAACACGACGCGGCACATCATCAGCACAATCGTCAATGAACTTGGCCAAGGCTGCATCAACTGCTTCGGCATCTTTGTCACAAGTGAGGACACTTGTTTTCTCTTCTATCTGTGTTTTGAGTATTTGTTGGTTTTCGTCCATATTTTCTTGAAGTTTCATGTCCTGTTTAATGCGTTCGCGTCGCAAACTAAACTCTTCGCTAATGCGCAAGGATCGCACTACAGTTGTCAACTCTATGCACTTTTTCTTATCCGCTTCTCTCTCCTCATCGGAGCTGGTGCTTTTCATTGTCTCAGTCGGCTCTTCATGCCGCTGATATAACGGTTGCTGGAGCTCCTCTAAATCCTCTGTCAACTGACTGCTCAGCTCTTCAATGTTGCGCTCCACCAATTCATTTGCCTCGACGCATTCTGCTTCGAAATCCAATTGTTCCTTACTTTTGGCTTGACTACATTCAGCTTTCTTCGGGTAGACCGAAGTTTTCTTGCAGTCATTCATCATTTGCTCTATATTCCAATCGCTTATTTCCCCTTCATACATTTTCTCGCTAAATTCGGGTTGCTCCGCAAATATTTCGCTTGCGTAGGATTCATACATTCTATCTATAGATTGCTGCTTTATTTGTTCGGGTGTTGGTTCGCCAGCATTGCCATAAACTAAAGCGCCAAATTCTTCATAAGATTTCGTTAGATCTGCTGCAGTTTTTTCATCCAGTTCCGAGCCACTATCTGGCTCAGATCTGGCTGAAAGATCTGGTAATTGCTCAAGATTCAATTCTGCTTCAGTTGTAAGATCTGGTAACTGTTTTAGCTCCGTTTCTTTGACAACATTCTCAGTGCTATTATTCGAAATTTTTGTGGTCTCTGTCTTCAGTTCTATTTGTTGGACATCTTCTTTTGTCATTGTTAGATTTACTTCCTCTAGAGATGTACCTTCAATATTGTTTTCCTCTTCTGTTTCCTTGACCTCAATCTTAGGTTCCGAATCTGGTGGTTTTCGATCCTTGCCGTCCAGTTTATTTTCATTGTCAAAATCGTTGAGTACTTCTTGATTCTCCTCTACTATCTTTGATTTATCTGCTAGTTTGTCTGTCTCTTTTGCTTCATTGACCTCAATCTTACGATCCAAATCTATATTATCGAATTGAATTTCCTCAATGAGCACACGTTTTCTTATGGGTGGTTTTTGATCCCGGCCGTCGAGTTTCTCTCTATTATCAACATCAGCTAACTGTGCCTGATTGAGTACTTCTTGATTTATCTTTAGTATCTTCAATTTATCTTCAAGCTTGTTTTCCACCTTTGAATTGTCCACTTGTTTATCCATTATATTTACTTCTTTGCGTTCCGAATCTATATCCTCGAATTGAATTTCCTCTATAAGCACACGTTTTCCTTTTCGAGGTTCTCGATCCTTGCCTTCCAGTTTTTCTCTATTATCAACATCGTTGAGTACTTCTAGATTTTCCTTTAGTATCTTTAATTGATATTCAAGCTTGCCAGTTTCTTTTGCTTCATTGACCTCAGTCTTACGATCCAAAACTATATTATCGAATTCAATAAACTCACGTTTTCCTTTTCGTAGCTCTTGATCCTTCCCCACTTGATTATACATTATTTTTGCTTCTTTGCGTTCCGAATCTTTATCATCGAATTGAATTTCCTCAATGAGCACACGTTTTCCTTTTTGTAGCTCTTGATCCTTGCCATCCACTTTCTCTCTATTATCAACATCGTTGAGTACTTCTTGATTTTTCTTTAGTATCTTCAATTTATCTTCAAACTTGTCTTCCACTTTTGAATTGTCCACTTGTTTATCCATTATATTTGCTTCCTTGCATTCCGAATCTCTATCATCGAATTGAATTTCCTCTATAAGCACGCGTTTTCCTTTTGGAGGTTCTCGATCCTTGCTATCCAGCTTCTCCTTATTATCATAATCAGCTAGCTGTGCCCCATTGAGAACTTCTTGATTCTCCTCTAGAATCTTTAATTTATCTTCAAGCTTGTCTTCCTCTTCTGTTCTCTTTAGTTGCTTATCAATTTGATTTAATTCTTCCATCTCAACCTTATGTTTCAAATCTACACCATCGGATTTTATTTCCTCTATAAGCACACGTTTTCCTTTTTGTAGCTGTTGATCGTTGCTCTCCAATTTCTCTTGATTTTCCTCCACTTTCTCATTATTTTCCCCATCGGGAAACTGAGACTCATGCAGTATTTTTGGACGTCCCTCCAAGGGCTTCCTTCCACTCCGCCCTGGTTCAGCCACATCTTCTGGCTGCGAGTTGTCGCTAGTTTCTTCTGGGCCAGAGCTGTCATCATTATTTTCTCCAGATACTTCAGTCCAAATGTTGTCCACGCAACCATATTCTAGATCAGCTTTCACTTGCGTCCTTTCCCCGCGTTTATCTTTTTCGCCTTCCGCTTCGGAATCGGTTGAACTTATCAACGCATCCTGTTCTCCCTCTGGTCGATGACGATTACGCAACTTTATGGTGTCTGAAAGGAGATATTCATTTAGGCAACAAGCTCGTTTATCCTTAAGGAATTAACTCGGTTTTAACTCACTATTAACACCATCGCGCATTTTCTTGCGATCTGCGCGATTCCAGCGCTGGTTTTCTTTACGTTCGCCTTCATAGCCATCTTTTTTCCTAAAATATGACAAAACAAATGTATAAATGTGTATATGAAATGAGTCACAAAGTTGCACTCAAAATTATAGTAGTACTATTCCTCACAATTTCTAATTGTGCTGACAGAAACATGTTGAAATTGCCAAATAATATGAAAATGGTTTCATCAATTACTAAGTAAAGGTAACAATAAAATGTTAAAGGTTAATATTAGTATTTCTTATCAATTCCAATAAGTTTTCATGCAGTATTTTAAATTGGGTGTTATCATTTTTGGGCCATAAGCTACAGCTCCGAGCGAGTTTCTCTCATAAAGAAAAAATAAAAATAAAAAAGAATATAATTGGCAAAGGGCGCAACCAGAAACTTTTAAGATTGCGAATTAAGTTTTTCGCACTTGTTTTTTGGACCTGTAACAAATAACTATAATAGTGTAATAGAACCAAATTTTAAGCAATTTCAACAATTTCTAAGCATTTTTGATCATATTAATAGGTAATGAGAAAGGCACTATTAATATTTTTAAAGCACTATTATTATTTTCTGGCAGACTTTGGTTATTCTAAGTGTAATACTATAAAACTAATAGATAATGTAGAATCATTCTTACCAGGCCTCAGCACAGGCTCGATCGCGTGGAAACACAGGTCGAACATCCAAATAAGTGAGTTCTTTCTATGGAAGATTAAGGACAAAAATATATAAGTACAAATATATATCTATAATTTCATCAGTTTATATACTTACACAGGATAATATCAAGGTCTTGCGATATTGGGGCAATCGTGATACAACCGGATTTCCCTGTAGCGCCAAAACTTTGAGGCACGGCATTTGTTCAAAGATCTTAACAACCAAAATGTCATCGATGCGGTTATTGGACATATCCAACACAGCTAAATTCTTGCAATTAACCAAATCGGCCAGACCTTCGATGTCCTTTAAATAGTTGGATGATATATTAAGGGTATTCAAAAGAGGCAATATATCAGAACCAATGTTCTCAATTTTGCGTATATGATTTGAGCTCAGATTCAATGTGTCCAGATTCGGACAGAAGCTTAAATTATCTATGCGCTTTATAAGATTATTCTGCAGAAACAGGCAGCGAAGTTTGCTCAGTTTTTCAAGACCTTCAATCTCCGTGATAGCATTGCACTCCAGCCACAGGCACTTAAGCTCTGTGTACTCTTCCAAGCACTCAATATATTGATAACCTAATAATAAAATATGTAAATCGATTGATTGAAACGCTGTAAGGAACATATTTACCCTGATAGTGCAAATAGAGAACATCATTTAATCGGGGCGTCTGATATAACTTATCCTTCTTGCATATATCTCGCAATCCTTTCTGTGTCATGCGCTTCAGGCCGCTTATCTCTTTGCGCGATGCCGCATCGCCAACAGGTTCCGACATTATTAATATATATATATATCTATTTTTTTTTAAATGTATTTTTTAAGAATTGCTTAATTTTCAATATGTATTTTATGCTCCACTCGATTTCAAATTTTAACTGCAAGCATTTTAGTTGGCGTTATTGTCGCCGCTTCCTCAGTTTGTTTATTATTGAACAAACAACAAATCTTATTGTCAGGGACAACGAACTACCCCCCTGTATATACGGAGTACATTCATATTGAGAACTTCACAATATTTAAAAATATATATGCACATATATTCGTGGCCAGGACAACTATGGAAAACAATCTTTCAACTCTAATGTCACGTTAATGGAAATGGGAAACTGTCATCAGTGTTTGGGTAAGTTCTAAAATTAAAAACTCATTTGTCATAAGATTTTCTTAGCAAACTGTTGAGTAAAAGAGGAAATGCGAATCGAAAACTGATTAGTTATATCAATATATATAATATATATTATATTAAGAAAACTCGAGACAAAGATGAAATGCTTATCGAAAATTGATAAATTATATATCTTATAATATACATTCACTTATGTAGCTGCTATATAAGCTGATCAGATAATAAGCCAGACCATTTAATTTAGTACAAAATACATACTTATCATAGAAGGACCGAGTTAATTTGGATTGTTTTAAATAGAATTTTAGGTCGTATTAACATTCAAACTATACAAATTATTTGTAAGAAAATATATGTGTCATGGAAATTAATATTCTTAAAATAACAATAAATCAAAATTCAAATAAATAATAAAAAACAAACTATATAAAAGAAGCCTCTCCAGTTAGAATAAAATAATCGTTTCTTATTTTGTTTTCAATTGTTCGTTTATTGATTTTTTATGTTTTTCAGTGCTGCACAATCGGTTAAACTCAGATCTTATATTTAAGATACATACATATTTAAAAACCACATGATTATTAATATATCGTGCTGAGTTTTTGCACTTTAAGACAAATTACTTATAAACTTATTGCATTTTAGTCATCTAACATTGAGTTCATTGAATTGAGATATTTGATGTTTTGTGGTCGTTTTGAAAATCGCGATTTTTTCGAGACAAAATATGCAATATGCATTTCAATTAATTTAAGTTGTTCGATTTCAAACTGTAAATTCGATATTTAAGCAGTTTTATTATTCAGGAGTTGACAAGATATGTAAAATTCTCCCAAGTTTTGTCTTTTTTTTTGTTTTGATACAAGTTACTGTCACATAAATATTCATATACGTATACTTATATATTTGTGTGTTGTTAAAATATTTATGTGTGTGTGTGTGTGTGTGTGGTAAAATGCAGTGCTGTCTTAATATGCCTTGTATAATCAATTACTAGGTAGTATATGGGGTATATCAAAACAATTAGCAAATGGTGGGTTGGTTTTTAGGGAGTTAGCCACACACACATACACTGAGGCACACGCATATACATTTAGAATTCGAATGCCATTAAATTTCTACATATAAAAAGTTATTTCAAGGACACTTTGTAAACCGATGAAATGATGCATGAATTTCGAAACAGTCAGTATATATAGTATATATAGATGATCTACACATATGGGCATGTGTGGCGGTGGAATGCATTTGGCGAATGAGGATGTGGCAATAATTTCAAATACAAATAATATCATTACTTTCACTTAATATAACGAAATATATTTTAAAAATTAGTATTCAAAATTTACAGAGTGCAGGAATATTTAGCTTTTGAGCGGAGTGTATCAAATAATAAGTTTTTTGGGTAATAGAAAACTTTGAGATATGTATATGTATGTATATAGCTTAATCATAGAGCTCAGCGCAACTGAGCCAAGGAAATAACATTAACAAGTAGTAACAAACTAAAAGATTGGTCTTGTGATTGACATATGGATTGGATTGTGTGTGATTATTGAGTGAGTTGGTATGTGTTACTTATATTTATATATTTTTTCTTATCGACGAGACTGCAACGAGGCAGGCATTTCGCATGCATGTGACCAAAACTACTACAAAGCTACGAAATAGGCGTTTGCCATTTTAAAATCGATAGATGGGATCCTCGCTGCGCAGCCTAAACGTGATCGTAGCTGCGGCGAAACGAACGATACAAGCAGCAGGCGAATAGTATAGTAAGCAGCTGCAAGCAAAATCAGAATAGATTAGCAAGTGTTGGATTTAATTATTATAATAGCTGGCCCCCCGCCTACCTGTATGCCCGCAACGGAGAGCACCACACTGGCCAATATCAGAGTCTTGGAGTCGATTATGCCCAACAGTTTATTCAGACAGCCCTGACGTACAGAATGCAATGTGGTGCATTCCTTGGCCTCGCTCAGATTGATCACTTTGCAGCAGGCCGGCGGCAGTGTCTTGTTGGGAAAGATGGCCTCCCAATCGTTGGGTTCATAGGTGCCACAGCAGTCCAGTTCGGTTTGCAACAGAGTCCAGGCATCACGATAATCATCCCGATCCTTATAATGCTTCATGGTCGTATTGAATTGAGTTTCCATCAACTGTTGCAGGCCCGAGTGCTTGATATAGCCCGCAACACCAAGACCAATCTCCAGGAGGAAAATAACCACAGCCAGTATGGCAAAGCTGAGTATCATGCAGCTGTTCTCCTTCAAAGCACCACAGCAGCCCAGGAAACAGATGAAGGCCACAGCGGCACCAACAACCATCAGTATTATGGGTGCGGTCCATATATGATCACTGACAAAATTCGAGTAATGCGCATAGTTCAGCTGCACCATGGCGCCCACCATCAGGATGAGCAGACCAGTCAGCTGTGCGAATCAGGCAAAAAAAAAACGAGTTATAAATGTGCAGACATATTTTTTGGGTCGGTTAAACTTACCGCAAACAGCAAATTGCAAAAAAAGGTTAAGTATTTGACACATGTCAAACCGCCGGATGCCATTTTGGTAACAGACTTTGCTCCACGTATAACGTTCAGATACTGCAACGATATATGGGAAAATATTTAACAAAATGCAAGCAAATATCAGTCTGCACACAATAATCAATAAGTGGTCAAAGGGAAAGTTGTGTCTGCATGCGTGAGTGTGTGTGTGATGGAGCCAACCCCCAAATCCGTGACAGACACGCAACCACAGCGAGCCACAAACGATGTCCAAATGTCTCGTCTCTTTTTGCCACCAACTGCCCACCAACACACACCTGTGTATCTGTATATCTAGCGACGTCTGGCTGCGGATTAACCCCATGGCAAACAACAGCCCCGTGCCACTCTGCCACTGTGGCACAAGAGAGGGGAGAGTATTTAGCAATTTCCACATTGGCTGGCCTAGTTCTGCTGCCATTATTTGTTATTATATTGAATTGTGGGTTGAGTTGCATAGTTTTTTTTTTTTTTTTTTTTTTTGTGGCAAGGACATGGGCTCTTGCTGTGTTCCCGTTTTGAATGCAACTGTCATAAAAATCGATGCAAGTGGTTGCAAATGCAGAACTCGCGCAGACCTCCCAAATGTAGGTCTAATGTGGGAGGTTGTAGGTTGTAGCATTTTTCTTATATGGATTATGGAAAGTGACAGCTGGCAATGGACACAAAATAATATTAATATAATCATAATAATTGACAGGCAAGCAATCATAATTTTAAAAATGCAATCAATACCACAAAGATTGTTTGCAAATTTTCAGAACTAAGCATGGATATATTAAGTATTGTTTAAGATTAAAATTGTTAGCATTTATCTTTTCCTTTCTTTACTCCACAGTTTAATTAATGTATTTATTTATAGATCTTTTTCTTTTGATCTGAAGTGAAAAACTTGAATTTGAAGGACGTAAATTATTTTTGCTAGAAAGAATGAAACAAATTTACACATTATACCATTATTTAAAAAATGTAAATATTACAATACTAATAAAAAACAATTAACCCGAAGTCAGCTTAATAAATATTTCAATTTTAATTACTAAGAACACTTTTGCAAACACATAAAAAAAATTATTAATGGACAAAAATATAGAATTCAAATTAAACTAACAACAAATTTAATAAAACTTAAAATTAATGGTTTATGTTCAAATATCTCTTAACGCTTGCGTAGTAAATTATAAGTCTATACTTAAGGAAGCGTAAGAAAGCAAAAGTAAATTATTAAATAAATAAATCAAACAGAGAGCTAAACAAGCACAAAACAAGATTTGTCATATATTTATTTTATTCCTTTATAATTAAATAAAATCAAATTTAATTATACTTGAATTTGATACACAAAATCTTAATCGTAATAACTACAGAATGTTGCCCGTTGTTGACCTATAGCATTTTTTAAAATTCACCTAGAAAATTATGTGCGAGTTGCGCGGCCATTTGAACTATTCAATTAGAATAGGTCACTGTACCAATTAGCTGACCAACGCAAGACATAATTTCCCAATGGGAAATGAATATAAATGAATACACAAAATATTGAGCAGTTTGTCAGCCCGGTGGCCCCCAACAGAATCGATCGCCCGCCAAATTGTGTCAGCGGTGGGTGGGAAAGTGTTTAATAACTTTGCGTGTAACTATACCTATATCTACGAACGGCTTAATGAAATGAGAGTTCCATAAAAGAACCTGAAGTGAAACGGCTCACCTGTTCACCTATTCACCGGTCGCAACTCACGCCGGTAGAAAAAGGACACTCACATTGCCACTCGGACTGCACAGTGGTGTGTGGGAGTGTTGAGCGTGCGCTCCATAATTATATCATGTCCTTTTTCTTAACTGAGTGTGCCACCCACACTGAGACTTGTAATTAGATTTATTCTTTAAATATAACAACTGATCAAAAATGCATTAAATGAGTTTTAATTACATTTCGAAGGTTAAACTATTGTTCTTTAATTTGGTAGTGATTCTAATCGCTGAACTTTCGTATAAAACAAAATGAAAAAAAAATTTTGAGTTGAGATCTTATTTTGTATTGTTTATATTTATGTATATTATTTGTATTTTTATCCAAAAATTAATCCATTCAACTAATCTCAAGAAGCTGCTCAATAAAAAGCAACAATTTTGATGAAAAAAAATTAGTAAATATATAAAAGTTAACTTTTGATTTATAAGAAATATATAAATAATACCAATAAAAGTATATATAAATGAAAATGTTGATAACGTAAACTATAAATGAATAAAAGTTAGGCAAATTATTGCAATGCAAAATTAAATAAATAAAATAAGCAACAATTTTGATTAACTAAAATATAAATAAATAAAAATTAAGCAATGCACTGACACATTGTAATCTATTTTAAAGCAACAAATAAACAACAACTTTGATTAAGAAGAAAACTAAATTAAATACATCTTGACACACTGTAATATATTTTGCTATGTGTTCATTCTTGTTGCGCTTCGGTTTCTGTTCGCGGGGAGTTTCGATTCAAATGGGTGGCGATTGTTGGGGTCAGTGGGCTGCCAATTTGAGTGTGCGTGTGTGTATGTGTGTGTGTATGTATTTGATGTGTGGAGCTTGCATGTGTGCATGTGCATAACAACAACAATAGGAACAACATGCGTTGCGTGACATTAGCTAATTCCGGAAATTTACCTATAGACATGGCTAACGGGGCATTAACCGAAAGCTCCACTGACCGTTCTGTCTTTGTATGTATGTGTGTATATATGTGTGTGTGTATGTAGGCGTGGGAGTTTCTTCATTGAAATTAAAACGCAATAGACAAAAGTGTTAAGAGCCGCAAATGAGTTCAAATTGGAGCGCGGTGCGACCAAATACCCAAAAATGCAGCGATTCACTCGACGAGGTTAACAAACTGTAACGAACTCAAGCGGCAAATGCAAACACACACACACACACACACACACACATGCATAAAGAGAAAAAGACGTTAGTGTGTGAGCAGCGGAATTTTCAGCAGCATCAAAAAAAATGCAACTATTGCCCGCTTTTTCTGTTTTTTATACCTGCATTTTTAAATCATTCACACATATATACATAACTTGTTTTTCATATACAACCTTCAAGAAAATCTCACTCTTGAGAAGAACAATAAAGAAGAAGGGGAATAGAATAGAAGAGCATCGAACAAAAGAGCAGCTAAGTAGAACGGAAGCAGGCAGTGAACCAGAAAAGAAATAACTGCACTCTCCGCAGCTTCACCTAATTCCTACATATACACACACACAGGTAGATATACACATACACTTAATTATCTAATACACTTTTTTATTCACTTAATAATATTATCTAGATTTTTAATATACTCACTTTGGCTTGCAATTAACAAATCACACCTCTTGCAATATTTGTACCTTGACGGATCGTTTATTTTTCCGCTTCAGCTCACGATGTTTTTGTCGCAAGGCGCAAAAACACAATGCAAACGCAAGCACAAAATCTTGTTTTGGTTATTGTTGTGGAGCGCATTGCGCAGGTCCGTTTCTCGGCTTACATACGATTGGCCCGCAGAGAGAGCCAAAACGAGTATTTTAGCGCGTGACATCACAATCTCGATATACCGTTTGTTTAATATATATACAATGGCAATGTAATTGTCACACAACACAACACCAAAAATATCGTTTTTATAATAAAAAGTATACTTATATGGTAAGAAAAGAAGTAGGAATCATAAGGCCTTTTAGAAGTTTTTTTTTAAAGAAATTCGAGCAGCTATCGATATTTTCGATGATCCATGTATCGCATGCTTGATTTGTCCAACGTACTTGCCTTCTCTTTTCACACATCTGGCAGCTCTACAGCAATTGCGAACAGAGAATTCAAATTCGCCGCCAAATTTAAATTGACGTTTAAGTCACTTGCCGCTTGCCTTAATGCAATTATTATTTTTGTGCAACTTTTATCAAGAAAATGTATATTATTGCAATCAAAAATCTGAAGCCGCCAATATTTAAGAATATATTGCTGATGATGATTACTTCTTCAAAAATCAAGTCAAAAGAAGCACAGAATCACAAATATCATAAAATGTTTAATTCATTTATCATTGATTTAAATTCGCGAATTTCGGTTTTTCGACTTATTTATTCGTATTCGCAAGTTTATTTCCTTTGAACAATTAAAATCCAGTAGTTCAGTAATATATTTCATATGCTTTCTCACTTTATTCAATATTTGTAGGTTCCGTGGATATCTTTAATGCTCTATACAGTTTTGATACATAAATGTTCCAATAATTGCAAATAAATACTACATACATAATTACAAGAATATATGTATACATATAATATGTACATAAGAGTACTTGTTTGTATTTATTTCTTTACTTTTGCTGTTTTTGCTTGTACACACCAAATGCTCATTATTTGTAAACCAGACTTAATTTTATGTACAATGAGACTAGTTGGTATTTAAGTATTTCTTTTACATTTTACATTTTAAACAATATAGAAATATATTTGTATGTAAGTATATACTTTAATAGACGCGAATTGTATTGGAAACATTAGCTTAATAATTCTCTACACAACTAAATTACTCGCCTATATTGCAATTTCAAAAGTTTTACGCAAATCGTAACTGAATTTGACTAGAATAACTCGTCACAAGCCGGATTCAATCCGGATTTCACTTTCCATTTCGCTCCAGCTTGCGAAAACTACTACTAAGAAATAAAAATAAATATCGATTATATTTTTGGCCTTTGATATTTCTACAAAATATTTTTTTATTTATTTTATTTTTTTTTTATTTTCTGAGCAAACTTGAAGGAATATGTCCTAGAACTTGGAAAACTGTCGGGAAAAAACATAATGAATTTTGTTTCTTAGAAATCACTTTCTACATTAAAATGATAAATGTTTGAAAATAAAATTTAAATTATTAATTACAGAAAATTCAATGGACTCTAAGAAATGATTATTTGAAAATCATTAAAATCAAAAAAAAAATCAATCGAAAAAAGTTTGTACGTTAAGAAAAAAACGTATTTCCGCTGAATGACAACTACTTCAAGTTCTCATATTTTATATATTTTAGTTTATATATTTTTTTATAATTTTTGTAGGTTTGTCATTTTTAAGGAACAAATAAAGATACTTTTCTAAGTATACTCAAAAGGGTTAATAATAAAATAACAAATATAATTTTTTGAAAATAATTATTTTCGGAAGAGTAAATGAAATAAAGGATATAATTCTTTAAGCGTTTCTTTTTTAAATATATTTTTTTTTTAATTGGCATTATTAATAATATAATAAATACTATTTTCCAATAGTAATAATAATTTTTAATTTTTTCAAAAAATAAATCAAATTAAAATGGAAAATAAATAAAGACATAAAACTTGCAAAGCTTTTTTTTTAATATTATTTTTAATAATAATACATTTTCATAATAAATATTATGACATTTTTTTGTTTATTTTGCTAACAACTTATTAGCGTTCCGATTCCATTGAAACAGGACATTTTATTTATAAAATAAAAAATTTAAAATAAGTTGAGCTGTTTTTGGCGAAGAATTTAAGACAATGCTCCAGAATCTAGGACATGCTTTGCTGTTGGTATTTTTTTTTTTTTGAGTGTACTAGCACTAGAATTGCAAACCCCCAGTTAACTTTTGCTAAATCTTGACTAATCAAACATAATCAACAAGCTTAAGTTGACACACACACACATACAAACACACACACACACACACACACACGTAGAAAACAGGCACCCTAACTTCTATTTTTCACTTAATTATTGCTCAGACCAACACACATACACACACACAGCCACACGCACAGACACTCACACTCCCGCCACCTGCCGTGCATTGTTATTTTATTACTGTTTACCGTACGAACGTCATCACATTGTTGCCGTGTTGCTGTCCCTTTCTTTCGTGCGAAGGTCAGCATGCACAGCGGAAGTGTGTCAGTTTGAATGCGTTGGCTTTTCAACGGTTTTTGTGTGTTAATTGTTTTGTTGTTGTCCTCTCCCCACCCACCCCACCACCACTCCTGCCTCCTAATGTGGCACCACCATTAAAGCAACACTAAATTTCAAGTGCATTAAAAAGATCATGGGTGGTAAATTAACTAAGCGACGCGTCACTCGCACAATTTTCCCGGGCATCGACATTTTTGCTATCAGCAGCATCTACTTAAGTACCGTTATTTTTGCGTTAATTGATGCTTTGCCTTTGTTGCTATTGCTCTTGCTCCCAATTGAATACACATACATAAATACTACATACATACACACACATACACAGAAGTTGAGTTGAATTTCTTCTTCTTGTTCTTCTTCTTTTTCATCATCGCTTCGTTTCATTCACTCGTTTCAGTTTTAGTCAGCCAATCAACTCTGCTGTTCCATTCAAGCATTTCCATTGAGCTGCTTTTCTCGTGTTTCGTTCGTCCGTTTCTTAATGCTGATTTACATTTGTAATTAATGTGTAATTTGTAAGCTTTCTTAACTATGCATTCATAATTCTGTACATACATACATATAGTAACAGCTTTGAATAATTGCGTTATGTACTTGAAATTTGCACCACAATGCTCGACTTTTGTTTTTAATAATTTACAAAATAATTTTTCTTTTTCAAGTGCTGGCAAAATGAAAACTTAATAAACATCGAATTTTGCGAGCTTTTTCCTAATATTCCTGTTTATCTTCATGTTAGCTGACACTTAAGAATATTGCTTGTTGTTTTCCCATTTCCCAATCCGAATAGCTGCCAAAAAAATAAAGAAAAGCATCTGAAACAATTTAATCTACTTGCTAAATAATTTTTAACTTGCAGATTAGCTGTCGAAAATGAGATAACAATATGAAGTGCTTCTTAATTTTAGCAAGAATCTTTTTCTTTAATAAGTGTTTTATAATTTTTAAAAGGAAATTTGATCTACTTGCCAAAAAAAAAAATTTAACAGGCAGATTACCAAAATGGAGTGGACAATGTTTTAAACTGCTTGTTAAATTTAGCAAGAATAATTTATTTACTTCGTGCCTTATACATTTTTCAGGGCAAAGCACAGTTTATATAAATATAGATTAAAACAAATTTGATCCACTTGCCAAAAAATTGTTAGCTGCAGATTTGCCACATGTATAAAAGTGTTTGCTAACTTTAACAAGAGCAATTTAATTTTTAAATAGTTGTTTCATAATTTTAGCAAGCAAAATAATTATGTAAAATAATATATATTAAAGTTTTTCCTAATTTTCAACAAGAACTGACTTTTTAACGACTTTTCTTATAATTTTAGAGAAGCACAGAGAAATCCGTAGGGAATGCTAAAGTGCTTGCTAACCTTGACAGGAACTTGAGGAAACTGGTCTTGAAATTTGCTAAATTCATTCGACTTTTTCGAAGCTAAGCTGTTTTGATTTGAGTGAATATTTGAATAATTTTTTTTTAGCACATCTTCTAATTTGTTGAAGTTGTATTTTGGTTTTGATTTAGAATAATTTGGCTGCTTGGTTTCTGAAATATTTGTATTTTAAGAATATTTATGCTATAAATTCTATTTTGCGTACTTATTATATCCAATTTACCACAGACTGATCTGAAAAAAGAAATGTTCCGGCTTAGAGAAACTCCCGAAAAGGTTCATCGAAATTATCATTGACATCGGGAAAACCAGCAGCAACATTCACTGTTGAGCCACCATTGAGTATGAGTGTTGGTTGTTGCTGCGGCTGCTGCGGTTGTTGCTGCTGTTGCGACTGTTGCTGCTGCTGCTGCTGTTGTTGTGGCAGCAACATGTTGGCGCCCAAATGAGCATGAGGATGCAACAGTTGCTGCTGCTGTTGCTGCTGTTGCTGTTGCTGCTGTTGATGATGATGATGTGGTAAGTGTTGCTGCTGCGATTGCTGTTGTTGTTGTTGTTGTTGCTGTTGTTGCTGTTGCTCCACTTGTGGCGGATGCGCCAGAATGTGCATCGCCTGCGCCGGCTGCAGGCTCTGCATGGTGGGCGTGGCCGCGCTTAACAAGCTGCCATCGCTGGCGGCGAGCAGTGCACAATCGTAGGCAACACCACCAACGGAGCCACTGGCCAAAGCATCCTCAAAGCACACAAGACCATTTGTGCCGCTGCCAACTGTTGCTCCAGTACCAGCAGTACCTGCACCGCCACCGCCACCGCCACCTGCCCCACCATTTGTTGTTGCACCACCAACCTCACCGGTTAAGCCCGTCAGCAGCACACCACCAACGGCACCACCATTCAGCTCCATGGCAGCCGCCTCCTCGTTCCGCTTGGAGAGTATAATGTGCGTCAGATTGATGATGTAGTTCTTGGCCAGCGTCAGTGTCTCGATCTTGGACAGTCGCCGCTCCATCTCCACATGGGGAATGACCTCGCGCAGCGACTGAAACGCATCATTCAAGCTATGCATCCGCATCCGTTCGCGCTCATTGGACTCCAGCCGACGCAGATTTCGCTCCTTGGCATTGAGGGCACCCTTTCGCCGGCGATTCGCATTGGCGCTGTTCGCCGTTAGACTGGTGCCCGTCGAGCCATTCTGTTGCCTGCCCCGGCTCGAGGTTCGCTGGCCGCCTTGGGCATTGCCATGTTGGTGGCTGGTGTTGTTGGTGCTGCTGCCGCCGCCGTTGCTGCTGCCACCGCCGCCGCTGGTGTCGTCACTCTGCGAACTGGAGTCCGTCATCTCCAGATCGTATGTGTTATTGCTTAGCTGTGTGTGTGTGTGTGTGTGTGTGTGTGTAAAGAGTAGAACTTGTACACTTTCTCTATTAGCTTAAGTGTAATTCTCTTTGTATTTTTACCTGTGAGGTGCGTCGTGTTGCGCGTCGCACTGGCCGCGAACTGCGCTCCGCCGATTCCGGCGAGAGTCCATTGTGGCCATCTGTGTTGTAGTTGTTGTTGTTGTGCTGCAGCTGCTGTTGCAGTTGCATGAAGTCATGGCTGCCCATCAGCTCTGTCAATTGTGTGGCGTCCATGTCGCCAATAGAGTACTGCAAAATCAAAAATTTGCATTCATTTTATTACCATTACAGACTTTTACAGACGTAAATAAATATATAATAATCTGCACAGTAGCCAATACATAATGATTAACATAATTATTAACTTAAAAAATGCTCGCATCTAATATTGAATATTGAACAGATTATAAAACACTTCCCAACTCTCTCACATCTCAGATCCTGCTCCTTCCCCAACACAAATCCAATGCTTCTCCTTTCAGATTATACCAGCTACAACCTTAACCTTAATTTTAGAATTAGTTTGGTATATAAAATATAGAAAAGGTCAAAAATATATATCAGTATGTAAATGAATATAAATATGTCTGCATCATATAGAGTAGATATATCGTTTAGAGTATAATCATTTATTAAACGAAGAGAGAACTCAGAACTGAATATTCGCCAAAACAATCTAATTTGTTCTAGTTAGATTTAATCACCAAAATCATTAAGATTAATTCACGTAAATCAAAAACTTTAGGTAAATTCCTGTTAGGAAAGATATACGATATACGATTCGGATATACGATTTATTTAGTAGAATATGGTTTTATTTTCCTAATGTAGTTTTGCAAAAGTTCTTAAATGGACGACCCCATTAGCAATTATATCACCGTGAAAAATCGAGTCGATTTATGAGCAAGCCAATCGCAGAGAACATCAAAGACTCAACATCAAATTAGAAATTGAAGTTAACTACACGCAAATTAAGTTTATTTAATTTGATTGATAACCTGATGGGCTCTTCTAATATTGCCGATCGATTACCGATTGCAATAAAAGTCACAATTTTATAGATTCAGTTTTTAGATTGCCTTTATCTCTGGGACAACTGCAACACTCGGATTAAGTTTGGATCAGAAGCTGTTAATGAAATCATATTATCATATTTTCTGAACCACTTTCTTTATATATGTAATACATTCACTTCCACTCATATAAAGCTATATAAAAACTCATGGTTAATAAGTTCAGTTAACAGAAATTGTCTTTCAATCCATCTGTGCCACTATTTTAAATTGTAATTCCTTCACCAACAGCAACTTCTTTTTTTAAGTTATGTCAATATTAAACATTAGAAAACTTATCAGTTGCTATGCCTAAGCAGAAAAATAAATAAATTCCTATATACACAGCATGTATTTATCGATAACATGCAAGATTGTTTCATGTATGTGTTTATTTATATATTTTTGTGTTTATTTGTCTGATCGAAGATAAGATACGAATATCTAAACAGTGCTAAGTGATAAATCAACAAAATTAAAAGTAATCGGCTTATTCATATAATACAATATTCGTATATTATAATTTCGTTTATAAATTGCAGTTTTGTATAATTCTATAATAATGTTTATTATTTGTTATTTGAAAATTTTTTTGGTCTGATTGGGTTTATCCAATCCTTACAATAATTCTTCCACCTTTTTACATTTGAATACCAACCAGATTTATAATTTAATTATAATTTAAAATATTATTTTATTTGTTCACAAATTTTAATTTAATTATTCATATTATATTTTATATAATTTAATCAGTAACTTTTATAATTTTAGTTGAAATTTGTATTTTGAAAATCTTTCAAGAAAATTGTGAACAGTTTTCAGTCTACATTAAATAAATAAAATTATTTATAAATACGACGGTTTTTAAAGAAAATCTTTCGTTCAACAACATATTTGTAATTTGAAATTAACACAATAAATGTCCGATTGGAATTATATTTTTGGCACGTTACCAATAGGTATACTAATGAGTAAATCCTAGATTTTAATTTATGGTGACACATTGAATACTATTGCAAATATTATTCCGACTTGTCCTTTTGGGTTTATTGTTCGACTGACAGTAATTGTCCAACTGACAGAACAGCACTTAATATTTGTGATGGATGTCGTTTGTTTCTGTCAGCTTTATCTGTGAACTAAACTTATTAAAATGAGCTGCTCTTTTGCGTCATACTCGAAGTTGCTTATCTAAAATCGATATCAGCTATCAACATCACACGTGACTCCTTTTGCGATTAGTCAGACTTACTATTATCAAAAGCCTTTTATTCGCTAATTGAAGATTAATTAAAATGACGATAAATGCTTGAGGATAAGTTCTGCGAAGTATTAAACCAATATACATCATGTGTATATCCCTAAGTAAGTGCGCCTCTTTAGCGATTGCCAGAAGGGACGAAGGGGGTCAATGGATTGCATTGTACTTGATTTCTAAATATGTCCAGAGAGCAAACGTTTTTTTATTTGTCGCCAACCCCGCCCACCCCGTGCCATGCGATTGAACCGCTGAATGTTGGCGGCGTTGTTATGGTTATGCCCTTTGGCATTGGACCATTTGACCGGAACAGCGTGGAGCATTTAAAGCGTTGACTTGTGGACAAGAACATGGATCTAGTTAGAAATATAGGACTAGGGAATAGGGAAAGGGACAAGGACAGGGACAGGAACAGTTGGAGGAGAGTTGTTCTCAGCGCGTAATACAAAACGCGCACTTTGCGGCGCGTTTCTTTTGTCGCCTGAGAGACTGTGTCGCTATTATTTAACTGCATGTTATTGTGGCAAGCTCCTTGGGCTTCAAACTCTCTTTAATACAAATGCTACAAGAAATTACAACACAGCACAGCACAGCTCATAACACTGCCACAAGCTGTAATGGGTATAAGGTTATAGGGTTACATTCCCAGCGAATGCGACGATGTTGTATAATGCTTTTTCATCATAAAAAAATAAGAAAAATTAACAAGAAATGCCGAATATGCCATACCCTGACAATCATTTTGTATATATTTTTATTTTATTCACACAACTGCATTTATAAGACTTACTAACTTATTCCAATATGTCAGAGTATACTATAGCTCGAGAATGATTTATTATCAAAGAGAATTAAATCGAATAATAATAATTAATATTATAAATATAGCAAATTGAATTCCCTTTGTGTTTTTAATATTAATATTATTATTAGTTAATTGTTCGATTTAATTTTATTAATATGGTTATTAACGAAACACTTATTCAATTTTATCATGTATTTATTTGTTTTAATTTGAATTTGATATGATATGAGATAAAATAAATTAAATTAAAAGTAAAACGTAATATATCAAATTAAATTTTAATAAATCAGAAAAAGCAAAATAATAATAAATAAAATACAATTACTATAAGATTAAAATTAAGCATAAAAAAGCTGTCCATTCAAGCCTTAAATTTACATCTGATTTTCAAAAGCTAATCTTAGATATTTAACTGTTTTTAGGTGCATAACTATCGGGATCGGATATCATATCTCAAATGAATTAATATTGGGCAAAAATTCTATGCACATTTTTTATTATATTTTCATATTTATTATTAAGTGAAATACATTTCTGTAAATATAAAACGAAAATAAGAATATGAAAAGAAAATAAGAATAAACGTTTATTAACACAACTACAAGGAATTTAAGCTCATTTACAAATTTCGTCATAATGTTAAAATACTCTTTGCGGGGATTTTCAGAATTAAGGAAAGCACCAGTAACACGAGTCGTTTTACTTGGAGCTTGGCTTGGTTTTATGGAAACTTGTAAGTACTTTGTTCCATTATCCATTATCCGACAATGAGTGGCCGATTTGTTGGCGCCTGCAACATGTTGCTGTTGCTACTGCTGCTGCTACTGTTGACACTGAAAATGCAGCAGATTTTATGTTTCTTTGTCTGACAAACGTCCTTAAGAAACAGCCGGGCAGCCAGGTAGCCAGGTAGCCAGGCAGCCCGTCAGCACCTGCGCTTGTGTAATATTTATTGTGCTCTCTATTAAATAAGTGAAGCATACTTTTGTGCGAGGGGTTTTTCTTATTTTGTTTAAAGTATAAAAGTTCGATGCTTGCTTACAAAACAATATTCAACTGCATTTGACAAACTCAACACTGGTTGACCTTCTTACCTAACTTAATGCTTAAGATTGAAATGCTTCGAACGAGCAAGTAAAACGAAATTTGTTGAAATCATTTAATTTCTACGAATTACACATTTACTGCTGAAAGCTTCGATTACTCGACATGCAAAAACATAAGCGTAAATATGACAATTGTCCAAAAAAAAAGTTTGTTCCATTTGTGGGCCTAAGAATGTTTGAAACCCTTAAGATACCGAGAATGTATTCTGTTAATTATATAAATTACTCATTCAAACTTGAGACTAGAACTATAAATCTTAAGTTCTTAACTAATAGCGCTAGGATAGGCAAACAAATAAATGCAAAAAAAAAATAATACAAGGGAAGGAAATAAAATAATTTTGTGATATTTCGAGTAGATCAAAAAATCAATCAAATTCATGCCAAATAAATGAATTGAAAAATATATATGGCATTGCTAAGATTTTTAATTGTATGCAATTTTGAAGGTCTTCTATGATTCAATTTAGATGAAGAACATAAATTAACAAATTGTCGAAATTTTTGGCAAACTCAATTTAATTTTTTCCGTTTCTTGTACTTTTTCTTATAAATCAGACTTGCATCCAACTTGATTTGAATATTATTATTTGTTATTAATATACGCCCACAAATCTGTGGATTAAAATTTATATTAAAATTATAAATCCACAAAAGTTTGTAAATTGTTGCAATTGTTGGCAAACTGAACTTAATTTGAATTTTTTCTGTTTTTGGTGTTTTTGCTTATAGATCAAACTTACATTCAACTGGATTTCAATATTGCTGTTGTGTATTTTGGATATTTGTTATTATTAAACGGTCACAAATTTGTAGAGCATTCACTTTTTTCAAATAATTTTAGGAAATATGCGTGTCAAACATTTTCACCATAATTTTTGCCATTTTTATGAGCACATTCCACTTGTCTAACAAGCATTTTAAATATGATTATTTTATTTATTTTTTCTTTGTCAACAAACTGTTGCTTTTGAGTTAATTATTATTTGGTTTTTTTTTTTTTTAGAATTTTTGTTTGATTTGGAAACGTTTTTGAGAATCGAAAAAAGAACTCGGCGACGACCAAATTGCGTTGGATCAGTTAGCAAACTGAGCACCGGAAACGCGTTGACGGCGTTGACTGCCACTTGTGGAATGGCCAAAATTTGGGCAGCGACGACGACACAGCGAACGAGCGCCGAGTCAAAAGGCGAATCACGAGCTGGCCCAGCCCGAGAAGCCAAATTGCCGAACGCGAACTTGTTGCGGCAACCGTGTGTATGTGTGTGCGTGAGTGTGTGTGTGCGAGTGTGCGTGTGTGTGTGGGTAAGGGAGACACCCACACGAGCTGCAACGACTGGCGAATCGAGAGCTTTTAATTTCGCTCAACAGTTGCGAGTGGAATTGTGAGTGAGTTCCTTTTTTTATATTCACAATCGAGTGATGGTAAAATGCGGGCATAGTCGAAAGTGCTGGCATGCAACTAAATTGGGGAGTGAGTTGAATTGTGGGTAGTGTGTGGTATGTGTTGTGCTAGAACACCACCCGTTGTTGCTGTTGTTGCTGCTGCTGCTGCTGCTGCAATCCCCTTATCACGTTACTCATACACATATTACGACCGGCGGGGTGGCTCATGTTTTGGAGCACACCACGTGCTGCCCCAACTCCCCCACAGCGGAGTAAGTTCGTCAAGGGGGGGTGCTGGTGGTGGTTGTGCAAAGTGGGACATTGACGTTCTTGATTAGCATCATTGACGTATCATTGACGAAGGAGCTGCTCATGAGTTAGTTAGTTAGTTAGTTTTCTCTCCATATATCTCTCTGTCTGTTAGCCTGTCTCTGTGTGCCTCTCTGCCGGCCTGCATTCGACATAGTCGCCTTTATTGTGGCCCACTCTCTGAACTGAGTGACTTCCGCACTCTACACTATTATTATGTATTATTATCGTCTGTTTGTCTATGATTTTGTGGTTGTTGTTGTTGTTGTTGCCATTGCTTATCACTGTGCTTATGTCCTTATCAAAAGGGTTTTTATCGCTTGTGTCCGCTCTGATAAACTATTGTCGAGCAGATAATAATAAAATGTTGCCCAGTTTCGGTTAGTTGAATGTTCGCTATTTTTCTTCAGTTTCTTATCCGCCTTATGTATCCAAAATGATGCACACAATGAAGGGTTGCAAATGTGTACAACAACCAGGATTACACTCAGAATAGAATCGATTTCAAATTTAGAGAGTTTTTAAAAGGCAAAATTGCATCATTATATTTTCTTTTATTAAGAAATATATTTCTGAAAAATAGAAAAAGCTTTTCGTACTATACGAAAACTTTATTCGTGTATTTAGAAATTATTTCTAAAACCGGAAAATGTTTCTTGTTTTATGGCCATTTACGATGTGGAACAAAAGTTCACTCCAGTTTTTTGACTAGGCTCTAGCACGTAAGTGTTTTTCGATAAGTTTTCCTGCTCGATCAATATCGATAACTGAATATCATCATTATTCTTAATTTCTGTATTTGTGACAAAAATTACCGAACATATTCAGGCTGTAAACAGGGTATCTGATAGTCGGCGCTGATGACTAAAGTATCCTTTTATATTTTGCTTATTACTTATTGCAGATTTTTCTTTTGTGTGTCAATTTTGCAATTGTTTGACGCTGCTGAAGGACTCATGTTATGGAGTTGCAAGTAGTTTATTGGGATATAACATATTACTACATGACGTATTATAACATTTTTTGTAAACATGCCAAATAAAAAAAAAAAAAGAAGAAAATCATATATTCATGTAAACTTCAACACCATAATAAAATCATGTTAAAATGTTAATCAATTGAATAAATTAAACAAAATATGAGTTTTTGTATAGGTTTTACGTATTACATTTCTATTTTGGCTACTATATAAAGAAGTAAATATTATGAAATTAGGAAAAAGTATTTTAATATAAATTATTATTTCAATTAACAATATTTTAAAATAGTTAACAATGCTTTCACGAGGAACCACCTCTGTAAAGTTATTCCAATATTTATTAATGTGTCTTATTTTGCATATTTATTTTTTTAAATTTAATTTGAACTAAATGCACTCTGTACACGTAAAAAAAAGTATAATTTTAGTTTTTAAATGAACTGAAATAAATTTTAAATATTTTATTTAAAGTTCAAAGAAACTATTAAGTTAAAATTTGAAATGTAAAGATTATAACAAATATCTGTGGGTATTAAAATGTCAACTATATTGCCAGGATACCAAAAACAACCCAAATTAGACGAAAAAATGTAACATACAGAAAATAGAATGTTATGAATAAAGAGAAAGAAATATATGAAGAAAGATGGAGAGAAACACAATATTATAATATATACGAAAATAGCTCAAGAATATAAATATACCAAAGTTAAACACGGTGAGATTTCTCTGATAAATGTTAAAATTTCGAATTTAATTAAGGGAACAAAGAATTCTGTTAATATGTACAAAGTATCCTAAATAGAGTTGAAGATCTGTTCCAAAGCCGTGCATTTACACAACTCATTAAGCACTCGCTGAGTGGGGGGGGGGGGGGGGGGCTTTATTTATAAGTGAACTTCCCCATCAAGTGCATTCTCAACTTGACGTTGCCCTTCTGTTTGGATCTCTCCGTTACCCTGCTCCGCTTGCAGATGCCCCTTCAGCCAAGTGTTACCAAATACAAATTGACAGTTAATATTTTTAAACTAGTGAGTAGCGGGGGGTTGTTGAGGGATGCTGCTGCTGCTGTTGCTGTTGCTGCTGCTGCTGCTGTTGCTGATGCTGCTGCTGTGCCTGCCGATGCTGTCGACAAGGACATTATGTAAATCACACAAATGCGGCAAATGCGTTGGCGTGCCGGCCCCTCCCCACTCTGAGCCCCGTCCCTTGCCCCATCGCCTGTCGTATCTGCGATGTGGAAATAATAAACAGGAAAAAGACGCACTGCAAACGAAGGCCAAGCTGCAGATACTCAGATACTTTGCTTACTATCCAGTCTGCTGTTTGTTTTTGCCCCAGCATTTGTTATTGTGGTTGCATGCAGTTGCTGTTGTTGTCTCGTGGTCGTCATCAACGGGCCCAGCTCTTAACATATTAAACCGATCATTGTACTCGACATCGACAACCGCAGCTCAAACAAAAAGCCAAAAAATAAAAAATAAAAAATGAAAAATGAAAAAATAAAAATAAACAAAACAAATACAATAATAACTATCAACTGGTTTTTTGTTATATTTTCTAGGGCTAGACTTTGTTTGCCCTGGTTTCCCTTGGTACACTTTAAGGCCAATTGATTGCAGGACCTGTGGCAAGTTATGTAAGGAGTAGACAGAGTAGTCAGACAAGAGGAAGCATTTTCTAAAATCGACCATATTTGCGTGTATTGATTTAATTTCTATATTCTATGCACTTAAAGTATTCATTTAAATGGTAGAGTGCAGTTTTAAATGCTGTTGTTGTGAGCAATTATGTTGTGAGCTTAAGTGATAAATCTGTAATATCTGAAAACCATACATTTTGTACTGACTTATCTGATTAATTGTGTGATTATATTGTTTTTTTTTCTAAAAAGGTATTTGTTAAATTGAGAAATGATATAGTAAAAAATGTATTTATGTGCAGGCAAAAAGTAGACAAATTAAAAATTCGTTACTGATCAGAATAGTTAACTTGGCTCATGAATAACCTGGAAACTTAAATGTATTAAACATTTTCTGTTTTCTTAAACTGATAAGGGAAATAAATACAATTATTACATATATTTAGTGTTGGAATTTTTAGCTGGTATAACTTAATATATTTTCCAAATTTTAACACAGTAGCTCTTACATATAATTATATATATATAATTATATATATATATATATATATATATATATATAACTTGATATGGTCGGTAATTTCACTTTCTGTGTGCTATATATATTTGGCATAATTTTATGGTTGCATTTCAAGAACAGATGCGATGCTCTAATCACAATTCAGATCCTTGACTGGCCCAGCATCCTAGTAACCACAAGAAGCTGTCAATCATCTCGGGGATAACAGCGACTGGCTTTAATGCAATCAAGGCGCGTTCCATACCCGAACAGCATATTTAAGCAGCCAGCTTAAAAACGCTTAACACACACAAATTTAATCATGACAGGACTTGGGCAGCGCCCCTCGTCCCTCGTCCTTTGCACTTCGCCTGACGGCATTTGAGTCGCTTAGCTGGGTAAAAATCACACCCGCGGTTATTTAAAATGCTAAAAACAAAGCAAAATATTATATAGCAATAATAGAAAAAAAAGAGGCACTCGACTTACAGCTCATCCCCATGCAACACGCACCACGCCCAGGGGCCATAACCCACGCTATCCTGTCAAATGTCAATAGCAAGCGGTGACTTTTTCGTCGTCAACAGCTGCTCAACATCCTCCTCCCCCATCCCCTACCCCTTCCTCCTACTCCTTATTGTTCTCTCCAACTTCGATCAACACACTTGTTACGCTCCGCCAGACCCACTCTGCGGGCCAGCCAGTTGGCATATTTGTACCCCGAACCATGACAGACTTTTTATTTCTGAACATAATCGCTCGTTGTAATATCGATTTGAGTGCGAATAAATATATTTATAACCAAAACGCATGTCAGTTTTCGGCTTGAGTTGGTATTAGTTAACACATATTTACTGAATTATAAGCGATGTTATACAATATACAAATGGATAAAAATAAATGCTCTCAAATAAATAAAATTAGTTGAAAGTATGCTTCGATTATTACCAGTTGCAGTCATGTTATTAATCTTAAAAATAATACATAATATAAATATAAAATAAGTATAGTCGATTATTACAGCGAAGACCAAAAATGTTTTTATAGTATTTTATCTAATAGATTATATTCGAACAAATGAAAACACATTTCAAATATATTTATAATTTTTACGTATAACCTTTAACTTTTCTATAAAAGTAATTTTAAATTAAATGTGAATAATTAAATTAATATTTAAAATGAAAACGAGTAATAAAAGATATAATAAGTCGCGGGATATTAAAGAATCAATTTATTGCGTGGATTGGGGGAGTCCAGAAGAAAACCAATCAAAGCTTAGACAGTCGGGAAAATTATTTTTCCGATTAAATTCTTAAATGCTTGCACATTTTAAAATTTGGTTATCGGTAATGAAGGCGATCTCTCTATTTTTCTCTATTATGCCTAAGATCCTACAACTAAATTGTTTTTTCGATTATGCTAAAGAAATATATTTATTTACATAATAATTTATATTCTGCAAATAATTCTAGTCGGGAAATTTTGAATATTGAGAAAAATTTTAAATTAGTTGAATTTTAGTAATAATTACTAAAACTTAGTTGGCCTTTTTTCCGTTTGTCTATTTTTGTGTGTAGAAGCCTTTTGCTAACAATTCTGATTGAATTTCAAAGTAAATCGTTATTTTATTCTATATTTATATATTTGAATATAGCAATTCGATTCAAACGAGTGTTAATTTATTGAATACTGAATATGAATTTGGATAAAATACCCGAGGTCGATATGCTGCTTGTGACCAAGAGTGCCCGGCTCCATCGACGTGCGGTTTTGGGTTTTGTGCCACGCATTGGTCTCCCAATTGTGGACTATGCCGATGTGGACAGGATTGATTCATTCTATTTGCAATGCCAGGAATATCGCGACTATTATCGCGACCCCTACGATAGGGTTCACAAGCCATTGAAGTTCACGCAGCACATGGGCAAATGCGGCATTAAGCTGGACACCACTGTGGACGAGTTGAGGCAGCCAATCAATTGGGTGCCCAGGCGCCAACCGTTAATCGCGCCCATCGATTATCAGTCGCATATGAATTTGGGTGTGCCTATGGGGGAAATCTTCAGGGGGAAGTACAGCAAGCAGTCCTGTATCCGTTACAAGCGCTAAGCAAAGGACTTTCATTCCTTCGAACCGGTCACCTTATAGATGGGTTCATACACTGAATTAAAAAATGTGTATACATCTTTAAGCGGTAGATGAACGTCAGCTTTAAGTGTGCAATAATAAAATTATATGTCTTATATATTATTATTTTAATTATTTAACTTACAAATATATTCAAATTCGCTTCCACCATTTGTATAGCAAATATTTATATGTTTAATAGGAGAACAACATTTATAGAAATCTTAAATTGCAAGGCATTTTTATGGAAACATATTTTTTGAATACTCATCTGCTTGAACTCTAACACTAGATATACAATACAACAGTTCACTCCAACTTTTAAGAAAGGGAAAGATAAAATATAAAAATAAAAACTTTATATAAATTAATTGAAATAAAATGAATTAAAAATGCTAGGAATTGAATACTTAATATTACAAACAATTCGTTTTATATTAATTATATTAAATCATAAAGCCAATTGCTATGGTAATTCTTAGATATAAATCTATTTTTTATCTGATTTTAATTTGTATCTTAATTTCTTACATTCTCCTTTGACTAAAACTCAAGTTCTCAGCTTAGATTTTGTAGAGCTCAACTGAAATCAAATTATTAAGCTACAAAATATATATAATTTTGCATACACTTTAAAGCCAAGTTGTGTATATGCGATGTGTATCCTCGTCAGATATTTGCCCAAGGACTTGAAGCATGTCACTTGACACAGCAGAAAAGAGCAGAGAAATAATTATTATGTGTTTACACAGCGAGAACGAGCGAATTTATAGCCCACATTTGACTTAACAAGCCAAATGACAGACGGCGGCAGGCGGCATGGGCGATGCGGTATGTGGCATGAGGCAGCAGAAGAAGAAGCAGCCATAAAAGCCTCAGCGGCTTTTGGGAAGCCTTCATCCCATGGCTATCATCCCCCCATGATACAGTTGCTAATTGGTGTCATTAAAAAGTTGAGAGTTCTTTAAAAATATGCCACGAGCAAATAATGCGCATACGCCACGTTGTACGTCGAGGAGCCGATAGTGGATGGGGATGGGGGTATTGAGGGGTCAAACGGCTCATCGGCTGACTGCTTTACAATGTAAATGTAATCAAAGTTTGCTTTTTTCACACCTTCCGCTTGATTTGTGATTATGAAAATGTTAGTAAAAAAATTCATTGCGGCACACCTTGAAAAGGTCCTCACAAAATTAGCATTTAAATTACGCGACAACCGTCAAAACCATCCCATCGCCATCCCAGCCAACCCAATCTCATTCGCAAGTTTAGTTTTGTGCGCAGCGTTCAATGAAGCATCATTAATTGGAATACTATGGCCAGGACAGAGGCTGCCTTTGATGGTTCGCCTATAATTGTTATTGATGGCACATTATCCGATGCTGATGCTACAAACAGCATAACTTCATCCACCTTCCTCCTCTTCCCGCAGGACCTGCTTCTAACTGAAGGTTTTATGTAAATAAGCAGTAGGTGCTTAGGTCAGCAGCTAACTCGGCCTGCTTATGAAACTTTCTCCTGTATAAGTTCTAATATGGTTGGATGGCCTAATTAAATCTCAATTACATTCATGTTAAATGGGGTAGACATGTATCATATACATCCGTATATCTGTAAAGGAATAGTTTCAGTTTTGACTCACACGAAAACCAACGAAATCTGAGATTTATTTTCACTTAATCAATTAACTTGAATATTCAAAGCATTTGAGCCTTGTAAGGATCTGTATCATAATTTACCACACTTCCTGAGATACAGTTTTGAAAATGTATGTGTTACTGTGCGAATGGTATTCATTCTATATATCTATGACAGTTTTTACCATTTTTGTTTTGTTAATTTAAGGTCTTCTTAAAAATATCCATAGATATATATATATTATATATATAGGATGAGAGTAGCCTTATTCGTATACATACTAGGCACACAAATAGTCTATATTGAGTTCCAAGCCGAAAACATCAAATTCATATTATCCATAAAAATAATAAATATTTCATAACACTGAAAGTCGGACTTGTTCTAATCATGCCAGCACTCGATCATTGATTATATTTTACTATTAACTGTATTTAACAGTTTAACTAAATTAAACTAAATTCACTACATTTTTAACTAAATTTAACAATTGAATAAATATTTGGTATTTAATTGTTTTTAGTCTACTTGTTGTCAACAGAAATCGTTATCAAAACATTTATCTCTCGTGATCAGCATTTGTCTGTCTGCTTATCACCGATTTAATTTTTCTAGGGTATTTACCAGTTGACGTACCGAATGTTGACGTAACTTAAATTACCGACGTTGTAATCACTTATGAAGTTTCTATAAGAAATATTTTATATTTGCTTTATATATTTTTTTTTTTATATATTTCTCATACAACCCAATAAACCGTCTGTGGCCCCGGTGCAGGGTATAACACGGACACACACACACATACCAATGCACATTTTAATTCCTGCCCACGGATGACACGAGCCGGCAGCTATGAAAGAGGGGTAGAGGGGGTAAAAGGGGGTCGGCAGCTGAGGCCTGAGCTTTGGCTTGCCTGGCGGCTGGATGGCGCCGCTTTGACCAGCCCGCAAAACGAGTGACGCCGCTGCCAGAATACAGAAGAAGACTCCCAAGACTGCCGAGGCTAGAGCTGGGTCTGGACCACCCGTTAATCACCAAACTCACTCACACACACACTCGCAGACACACACATCTACACTGTCAAAAACAACTACAAATATATGAAATAGAAACCAAATTTGAATTTAAAAGCAAATAAGCCAAAAATAAAAAAAATATAAATAAAATCAGGGTGAAGGAAAGAAATTCGGAATAAACTTTTATTCCATTTATAAATTACATTTAAATTTGAAAAATATATAAATTGTTTTTGTTATTTATAAAAATTAAACCAAAATAATATAACCGGTGTACAACTAAAAAAAAACGAATAATAAGCAATTAAAACTAAATATTAAATATTAAATATATTTAATAAAAATTGTTCATTGGGAATCTTACAACTTTTTTCTACCGCCCAAAAATTGTATTTAATTAAAAAAATTTTGTGTTGCAAGTAATTTAATTGAAGCCCAATTTTTTACCGTGCACACACACAAATCCAGCGACAATCTATTTACATTTACACCAAATGTACAAATTTAGTTATCGTTAGCTTGGGGGCTGTAACAAAGAGGCGGGAGTAGTGGAAGCGGTGGTTGGGGAGTCTATGGGACGTAGGGGAGGGGAGGGGAGGGGCAACATCAAGCGTCACGCAAAAGTTGTTTGCGTTGGCGAGCTCACAAAAATAGGCAACGTTATCTTTGCATGCGGTTGTGGGGCGTGCGGCAGAAGAAAGGGGGCTGGGGAAGGGGACGGGAAAGAGGATGGGGAAGGGGACAGGGAAATGGAGTTGAGGACGTGACACATGTTTACACACATGTTGGAATGTCTGCTTCGTTGTGTGTGTGTGTGTGTGTTGCAGATGAGTTTTGTTTTTCTTGAACAAACTTTAATTGTTTTTGATTTTTCTAAGGATTCAAATGACGCTCGCTTGCAAGCGAATAAAATCACGTATGATGATATAAAAATAATGATGATCATGATGGCTGGGTGGGAATGTTTACTGTCTGTCTTGGCTTGCCTTGAAGCCTTTGAATGTCGCAGCAAACAACAACAACAAAGGCAAATCAGGCAATTGGCAAAAAGGAAAATTGAAACCGCGCGCTGGCTAATTAAATGCACATTTGTCAAGCTTCTGGCCTGGAGCGTGCAGCTACCCACTTGCCACTCCACACACACACAGTCGCAAGTCCCCCACTTATTCTCTTTTCACAGTCCCTCTCTAAGCGGTCGAGTAACCACTTGAAAACAATTGGCAGGCAATTGCCAAAATGTCACGTACGATGTGTAAATGTCAGCAAAAAGGATTCTAATTGTTGCAACTGCATAGAAGGGGGGATGTGGGGAAGGGATAAGTGAAAAGAAGGCACATGTTGCATGTTGTATACTGTTGCACACGAGGCAATTTTCTGTATGCACTTGGCTTAAAGATCCTGCACATAATGCAGTTGCATGCAACTCGAGAAAAACGAGGCATGCCAACAAACGGGGTTGAAAAACGGAAAACTGCTTTGCCTGTTTTGTGGCTCATCTGTTTGGCAAATTGAAAATTGCGCTCATTTATTGCATTATTCACAAAACGTCGGGTTTTTTTTCCATTTGTCATGCCAATTCAAATAGCCGTGAAATTGCATTCGATTCGTCTGCCTGACAAAGTCTCTGGAAATGGAAATGCAAAATGCGAAGTGAGGGGAAGAAAAGCGGGTGGAGAGAGTTATAGAAAGTGATTGTCAATTGTTGCAGCTATTTAATGTCGTTCTACTTAAATGACAAATTTCAAATGCAACTAAAAATAAAATACATATCAAATTTAATTTTCCTAGCGCGCTATAAATTAATCAATTTTAAATGATTATTTTCATTTTAAGTGTCTTGTTTAATAGCTTATATATTTAAACACAATCAATTCCCCCTTAACTAATTTGATTTGCGAGTAGTTCTTAATTGTTTTTGTTTGCGTCCATATCATTTTTGATATCTGATAACATTTTTTATCTCTGACAAGCACAAAGTAAGTTCATATAATTAATTTGGTCAAATATTTCTTGGCACAAATTGAGACTTACTTCGAAAATGATATTCAATTTAATTATGGCTCGAATTGGTTCAGATATTCAATGTATGCATGCGATTCTTAGTATATGCTTAGGAACGCTTATCTCGAGTATCATCTGCGATATAAAAATATATATATTACCGTTAAGGGTGCAATCAAAGTACAAATATACATATATATTCAAAAGAACTACTCTACACGCATTTAGCAGCTCAATGGGAGCACATTCGATTGCTTTTGCTGCTGCGGAATGTAAAATGAGACCTTTGCCCAGTGGTGCAGTGGCGGAGAAATCAACGTCATCGTTAAATTTAATTAGGCATCAAATGACCAAAGAGCCGAGTTAAATCAACAGCCAAATGGCCTGTAAGCGACCCAAGCGACAGTATTCACTCCCAACACCCTCATACCCCCCTCCTCACCCTACCCATCCACCCCACATCCCCCTTTCCACGCTGAACACTTTAAAATACAATTAAAAGTCAAAACGTCAGCGCCGCCAAAGCTGTTTGGCGGTGCCTGTAAACGGATGCCAGTGGGCAAGCCCCGGCGGACTTCATTTGCAAGTCACCAGTGACGCCAAGCAGTCGGCCTTAGTGGGGTGGCAGTGTTGACGAGGGGTCGGGTTGGGACGGGGGGAGGGAGGTGTAAACATGAGACTCTTTTTCATAACATTTAACAATGTCATAATGAGAGTGTGAGCCAACAAGTTAACCCTTGGCACATGATAATGAGACAGTGCGACATCTAAATCGCGATTTGCATTTTTGGGTAATACTGAGCGTACACTCACAAAAAAATCGATTTAAAACTGGAAACTTTCTTTTCGTTTTTAAACAATAATTTCTAAATATTCGAAATGCTCTTTGCAGAAATATTTTCTATTATTAAGAAATATATTTCAAATACAGGGATAGAAGTGGATTGCAACTCGCTTTTTTTTTAATTCTTTTAAAAATTTGAAAAAATTAAATTAACACAATTTTTAATTTTTAAACTATCTACAAAGGTTGTATATGTGAAATCTGAAAATATGAATGTTTAATAAAAATATGAATAACAATAAACTAATGTAAAAATAAAAACATTTGGAATTTATAAAACTGTTTCCTAAATTTCATCCTTGAATTAAAAATTATAGGACATTGATTACTAGGTTTAAAATTTCCTAACAATAAGGTAAGTCATCCTTGGCGCCAAAACTATAGTGATTTCCAAATTCCCCGGCGATTATTTGGCCCAGTGTACAATCATATGAGCCACTGTTGTGACTGTGTGTGTGTGTGGCTCTCTGTGGGTTTTGCGAATTGGTAATGGACCAATGGCTGTTTAACTAAATAGTAGAATGAGTCATAGCCTGGGGCTAAATGTATTATGAGTCCATTAGTGTAAATTTTATTACCGCAAAAATATCATGACGGAAGTGCGACAAGAGAGATACCAACTAAAGCGAATGTATTTCAAAGATACAAAAATGGAACTTATATAATTACGCATCGCAAATTGGTTTACGCGCCACATGAGGCAACATCCTTAGATCCTCTAATTACAATAGCTCGCACAAAGAGTGAGCCAAAGAGATATACAATAATAGTAATAGAACTTGCCAACTTATTTTTTTCCAGCGAATTCAATTCATTTGCGAAAACAGAAAAGCACACACAAAAAAGAAGTGGAAATGCACATAACAAATTTCCATTACATACAAATTTTATGCTCTAGGAACTAAGTCCCCTTCGAAAATAAAAGCCAACTGTTTGATTTTTTGCTTATCTTATCGCACCACCGCACCACCACCCACCACAACACGGCAACAATTGCTTATCTCAGCCCGCACACTCGCCCATTTTTTCATTTGCACCTTTTTAGCCTTTTTTTCTAGCTCCATAAAAATAAACTTAAATAATATGTAAACAACAATGATGTCGAATAAAATGGGTTACATCAATGCGGGCCAATTTCAATTAAATCGAAAACTTTACGCCAACTCGCATTCTTTGTTAAGGGTTGAGTCGAAAATGTTTATTGGATTGCATTGGCTGGCTAACTGACTGAATGTGTTTAAGCCAACTATCGGCAGCCAAGTGAGATTAGACATTATTTTCAGTCTGATATTTATAGAGATTGCTAAACAAACAAAGGTAAACGTATGTATACAAATATTTTGGCATTAAAACTAGTACATATCTTTTTTTTTAATGTCAATTAAGAACAGTCAAAAAATGTAAAAATTATAGTTTAAAAACAACTTTTTAATTATATGTCAAGATAAAATTTGAGTTAATAATTACGAGAAATTCAATTAAAAATTAATATTAAAATTCAGGTTTCACTAAACTGTAAGATGGTAAATTAAGTTTAAAATACATAAATATTACATTTTATTTTAAATTTTATTTCATTCTCATTTTTGACTGATATTTTACTTGACATTAAATAAATAAAATAAATACATTTATTGCAATTGGACCAAAAATTGTTAGTAGCTTAAATAATAATAATAATTGATTCGACTAATGAAACACTATGAAATTATATTTGAAATCTATATTTGTTCCAAAATTAAAATCATAAAAGGCGTACAGAGTATAAAGAGAGCTATTGAGTTAATTATTTTACACTTTGTTTTAAAAAAAAACTGCTAAATGATAGTTCGCAAAGTGAAATTTGCAATTTGACCGCTCGGCAAATACTTCTTAAGTATTATTACATTTCTTTCCAATTCACAGACGTGGATATTTAAGCTTCATACATTTATACACCTATTTTTTTTAATGCAATAAAATAAGTTATAGGAGTCTACTTTACGAATACTATTTAAATTTACTAGTTAAAGTGTATCAGAAAAAATCATTTTATGTATTTGAAGTGACACATTATCTATTTTCTACTCCGATTGTTTTTCATTTATTTAATTTTATTTCTACTATGTTTTTATATTTATTTTTATGAAATGTATATAAAAGATTTAATGCGGTCGAGATTTTTATGGGCTATTCCGTTCATGCTTGTCTTTAACTTACTTAACTTTGAATTTACACCGTAAACCCCTTTTCAATTTTTTGGCTATTTCGATTTTTTTTTCGATTGGTTTGTTGACAATGCCAGCACTTGAAAAGTGAAAATATTCGCTAGGCTGTGGTTTAAGGATGGTAAAGTAAAGGGTTCGTGTGATGACACGGCTAGAGCTAATAACAGTATTAACACGATGAAGCCAAATTGAATTCGATGCCAATACACGCTTAAAGTTGGCAAAACCAGTCTAGAGAGAGCCGCTCCGTATCCGTCGCCCCCTCAGCAGGAAGAGACCGGCGACGTCGATGAGCAAACACAAAGTCCCAAACGTAATTTTCACAAATTCATTGAACTGCGTGAGTGTGAAAAATAACAATTTAGATAAACATTGCGACGGCGTCGCGGCGACCTCCATGGGTGTCGCTCCTGCTTACACACACAAACATATATATATATATATATAATCATATATGTATAGAGTGTATGTATGTACGCGACGGGTGACAAGTACGTTGGCTCAGACATGGGCGGCAGCGCGTCGACCGTTGACACAGAAATCATATTAATATAAATTAACGATGTGGAAAATTTAGTTTAGTAGTGAAAATGGCGCCCGAAGTCCAAAGGAACGCTGCGTTGTGCCTTAGAGCGAAGTCAACTGGTGGCTCACATCTCTCACGTCGCCATCTCATCAGTCAAATGCCATGGCGCGCAAATCCCACAGACCAACAGAAGGCAACCAACCAACCAACCAACCAACCAACCAGTGTGTATATCCCACAGTTGAGAAATTGTTTTGTTATTCTTGTTTCAATTTATTCACTTAGTTTCGATTTGTGTTTTTCGGCTTGCATTCGTAATTCGGATTCACTTTTGGCACTCACTGCATCAATCTCCATCTCCGAAACCGACGCAACGCCACTTTTTTCAATTAATTGGCGCTCTGAACTGCACTCAGGCCTTGGGGCAGGAGTTTGAGGATTCTCTCTGTATAACAGCACAGTCGTTCACTAATCACTTCCGTATAGTCATAATCATAATCCGATTATGCAACGTCTCTCATTGGACGAGGCAGTGGCATGGATGGCAAGTGCTGCCAATGAATTGTGCAGCTCGAGAATGTTGTTGACATTAAATTGATTAAGCTCACTTTTCATAACTAGTATAAGCTAATGTTTAAACCTATAACGACATGCTACGCAAAAAGGATATTGAGCGATGAAATTTTAAAACAAAATTTGTTGTTGTATTGCATATATGTATGTACATTTTTAACAAACTTGCTCCCAGGCTTAAATCCCATTAGGCCTTAATCTGTGTCCGATTAATTTGCTTGTTGTCAGCTACAAATTGTTAGACTGAAACCTGATTTAGACTTTGAGTACAAATTAATGCCTTTAAGCAGCCAGCCTTTTCCATTTCAAGAACTTGTGTTAATTTTGATGGATTTTTGGCACACTTCATGATGTAAATAGTATTCAAGAAGTGAACGTCTTTTAGTGCATTATATTTAAAATTTTTAAGATATATTTTTGAAAAGTTACGAAAATGCATTTGCAAATTTAAGAATCTTTTCATACGCTAAAACATCAATTAAAAGTAAGAACAACATTTAGTTTCATCTTCATGTAAATGAGTTGCAGAGAAATTTAAACAATACACCAGTATTTACTAAAAGGCCAAAGAACAAATATAACTATGCGAATTATATTTTAGAACATTTATCACCAATAATGTTCTTGAACATTTGCTAGGCATCCGCTTTTTTATTAGCATTAGTAATGAAATTCTTGTAAAATTATTAGATATCATAATGGAATATGGTCTCTTTAGGGAAAATCAAAAGTAAAAGTATTATTAACAGGCAATTAAATGTAATTGAAATTAAACCGATAAAAGATTGTTGGTTTGTATTAGTAATGTCTGTAGAGATTATTATTAAGAATCACTTAAATAAGCAACTCAATAAACTCGTTTTAGAGCATTGAATAAATTAATTGGAAATGAAATAATTATTAAAATGGGCTTGACTGTCTAATTATCTTTGTATTCTCATTAAATTATTAAATGAATATATAGTTTTAGTAAAGAATTGAAATACGAGTATGCTTCAATTTGTAGCTTACAGCTTAAAAGAGTGCTGTAAAGAAAAGAGCTAGAAATCCTATAAAAAAATAATAAACAGCGTTTTGAAAACCCTTTTTTATTTATTACTCATACATAGATAATATGCTGTATTAGGTTTATTGTTAAGAAATTATATTTAATATTGTTTACAATTGTCAAAAGAAATCTAACACCAAATGCAAAAAAATAAAAAAGAAGAACAGTAAGCGGCCGCCGCACAGGGTGTTGGGACAATGATATCTGAACGTAAATAAGAACAAAAAGGGTTTCGTATAAGCTTTTATTTGTCATTTCTAAATTCTGTGGCCCGTGGGACACATTGGCCTGTGCGGCATGGTGTGTTGGAAGGTTTGTTCCGGACAGCAGTGGCAAAGTGGGTGTCGAAGCCGCTGATCGCTGGCTCGTCATAGGTGCCAAGATGCTGAACCAGAACAGGCTGCTTAAACTGTTGACGTTGGCTTTGCATTTGTGCAGAATCAAGTGGGTGAATGTGTTGGGGTCGGTGTTGGTGAAAGTTGTTCAAATATTCAATGAGGGTCTCTTGGATTTACAACGTGACAATAACTATAACGATAACGATAACTTTGCAAAGGGAAACTTATACACGAAGTGGATCGATCTCATTCCTTGGACTGCTTGTAGAACTCGCGTATGAGCTGTCGCAGATAGCGCGACTCGCGCTTGAAGCCGCCGAGTTTGCGCCTCAGCTCGTCGTTGACCTGCGCCAGCTCCTGCTCCTCGCTGAGCACATGCTCCATTTCCTTTTTCTTCTTCTGGCGATAGCGTGTGGCCGCATTCTTGTTCTGCTCCTTTTTCCGAATCTTGCGATCCTCTGTGCCGCGTCCATAGGTGCGTGTACGCTTTTTCGCAGCCCCGCCGCTGCTGCTGCCGTTGTCGGATGGTGTTGAATGATGTGCCTCTTCGGCGATGGTGTGGGCGGGTGAGCTGCTACTGCTCGTGGGCAGCCATTCCTCATCCGCGTCCGCAATGCTGCTGCCCGTGCCGCTGATATCGCCGTTGTTGCTGCTACTACTACTGCTGCTGCCTAGCGACGATGAAGCCTGCGATTCGCAGTCATCGTTGTACTGCTGCCAGTTGATGGGTAGCTGCAGCTCCTGGGCGCGCATATTGACAATGTCATCCACCAGCTGCGTTTCGCGTGCAATTTCACTGACAGGCATCCAGTTGTTGAAGCTGTATGTGGCAGTGGCAGCCACAGCTGTTGCATTCACTGCGACTGCAGCATCATTGGCAAAAGGCGGCAGCTGTAAAATATATACACAAGTTAAATACGATTGCTAAAAAGAATATGCTCCAGCATCTGTGTCCTTACCACTTTGTGTTCGTCCTTGATGAGCAACTGCTCCTGCGGCTGCTGTTGATAGCCATCGAACTGAGGCGGCGACTGCGGCGGCGTTAGTTGTTGCAATACCAAGCAAGGGTCACCATCATGCTGAATATCGGAATCGGAGGCGTTGGCAGCAACCTGCACTTTAGTCATGGGCAGTAAGTCCTGTGGCAACACAGCCAATGTTTGTGAGAAGCTGGCTGACACATAATCGACATATTGCGGCGCCCTTTGGTCTAGAAGGCACTCTGCAAGTTAATAGCAAATATTTTCATATGATTAGTATTTTAATTGTATTTATTTCAAATTACTATTTTTTAATACTAATTTGACACACTAATTGCAATAATAGTTGTACTTAGTTTACTTTTCTCAGCTGGATCTCAATCTTCCCATCTGTAATGATTTTATTATTTGAACTAACATTATTTTCATATGTAATTATAGGCTTAAGTTTAAATTAAGTTATGTTTTAATAAGAGCATTAATTGAAATGTTTCTGCTATTGTCTCACCTAATTTTACGTTAAAGTTCGCTGCTGTAGTAAAAGCAAAACGAAAAGTACGAAGTAGCGAATACTTAATTATTAAGCATTAAATCAGTTGAAATATATTTTAAAATGATTTTTCAAATTACACAAGAAAAAGAGTTTGTGCCTTTAATTGAATTTCGCAGTAGAAAAATATATACAAATAACCATAAATAAATATTCATAACTGGCAGAATAAATCTTACTTGAAGACATATATTACTCAGGCTCTAAATCGTTTAACTAAAAAGCATCAAATTTTTAAATTGAACAATCCCCCTAAGAGCACTCCGTACGTCTTTCCCCTACTCCGTACATGAACTACGTCGTAATATCATCGGAACTATTGTTGTTTTTGTTGTTGTGGCTGTTGTTCTTCATCTGAGCTCAATTCAAACTCATTTCCATTGACGTGAAGGACGCCTGGAGACCATTTGGAAGCTGTGCCTCGTAAATATTTGCATATTGATTGTGGCATATTTTCAGCTGTTGTTCTTTCCAATTCCAATTTATTGATTCTCACTTGAAGAGAGAGACGACAAATATTGAAATTAGTTCGCTGGCAACTGGGCGGACTTGACTTGACTTGATTATTTGTTGTGACTCTTGTGCCTGATATTTCATTTCAATTGAACAGCGTCCGTTGCCCGTTGTCAAAGGTTATCAACAGTTAAACAGTTGCCAAGTGCAGTCCAAATATGGCAAATATATACTTCATTTCACTGAAATCTACGCAGAGAGAGAGACAGCTGTGATGACCTTCGCATGCGCACCTGTTGACACCTTGGGCTGGGCTGGGTCTGGACTGAGATTGGGATTGGAACTGGGACTAGGTTGCATTCTCTACTGACTTTAGACTTCTATTAGCATAACTCGTTTCATAAATAGCTCTGGCGCGATAAACAGAGCAACTGTTAAATGCAACCCGCATTTCATTTTTATTTCCATAAAAATCTAGTTTTTTTAATTTAGAATGCAACTATTTATATTGCACTCACTGCACCTACACTAATTCATACGCTTGTGGGGCGTGCCCGCAATGACCAATACATATTTGTTTCCATGTCTTAATCTGAAAATCGAATCTGAATTAAATATGGAAAGCACATGGCAGACAATGTTTTCATCTATTCTGTTGCTAATCGACAGTTATGTAGATCAGTTTAGGGCACAGCACTGAACAAATGTCAGCTGAAGGTGGCTGAAAGCCCCATTTATTATTGCATCTGTAGTCAGATTAGTTAGTTGAATGACCTATTCACATTATTTTTATATCAATATGCAATATGTACTCGTAGTCAAGGTTACTATAAATGCGGTTATAATCTATCATACATCCTTATAATAATACAAACACCTTCCTTTTTCAATTAAATTACAAGTTGTTTAAAGCTTTATTCAACCATTAACATTTCTTATATTCTTGAAAGTCTAAAGAAATGCGACAACATTTTGTACATTCAACACTCGAAAAGTATGTTAATATTCTGTAAATTCTCCCCGAGTATTTTTTCGTGTTTTTTTTTTTTTTTTGTCATGATTTATCGAATTTCGTATCGATATTATGAAAAGTATGGCAATATAAATGCGATGTTATTTCATGAACAGTCTGCGAGTATTTTAATTATTGGCTTGTTTGCCAATCAGTCAATCAATGTTTAATCAGATCGAAATCACAGAGGAATCGTAAAATATAAAGAATGTGAAGGGAAGAATTGTTGGTCATATTGGAATCAGGTTATTGGGCACACTTTGCATACCAAGTAATTAATTAAATAACAAGATTGTGGAATTACAAAATACTTATACATAATTTGTATGCAAAATAATCAGCTATTTCTAAGTATACGTCAAGCTTTGATATTTATATTTATTTTAATTTTCCTATATCAATGCTCAACTTACTCAATCTAGGTTCAAAAGGTCTACTCGAAAGTTTTGACCAGATTGCCTTTCATAGGCTGTGCAACAAATATGTGTCTCTTACAATACATATATAATTCTAAGTTGAAATCGTGTCCTACATTTTGTCTGCAAACTACGCAATTTGCAGTTGCAATGAGCGCTCATTAGACACTCAAATCAGAGATTAATGCAAACAAAGTTGTCATTGCGGAAAAAAAATGGAACGAGACTGTAAAAAAAAGCAATGCCAATCCGCACTATCATATATTAAATTAAATATAAATGGGGGCATGATTAAATTCAACCTTGGAGCTAGAAACTTATGTGCACATTTATAAGACAAGATTTGTTGTACAGAGTTCAGCAGTTTGCCTAGAAAAGTTGTGTATAGAAAAAATCGGTGAATTTCCCAATAAAAAAAACCACTCGCTAAAGGGATTCAAGCTGGAAATTTACCGCTGCTTAGATGCAAACAAAAAAACAAGTCTATATTTTCTTTTTTTTTTATAACGGCTATCTGGAGTAGGCCATTGGATCGAGGTCACAGAAAGTCCATAAAAAAACAGAAAGTCTCTTATCTCGCAAAATAACTTTCCTTATCAGTTGACTAGACGAATTTGGAATTTGAAAAAAGAAATTTAACAAATTTTTGCCACATTTTTGTCGTGTATTGCAAATATTTGCAAAAAAACAAAAAAACGGAAAAAGTCGAAAAAATGTAAATGAATTTTATAAATACCTACTAATTTGAAAGCGAGACAGTCACTGCAAAAGGAAAAGAATAATGCAAAGAAATACCAGTATATATGATAAACCCGCTTGACCGGAAAATCATCTTAAGCAATCCAACAAATTTGGCACAGCAGACAAAGAAAACAGATCGGTTAAAGAAATAGATTGCTGTACATAACTACATATAGGACATTTATGTAATTCTATATAATTATAAGAATTATTATTCGATGGCTTATGTCTTTCAAGTGTTTTTTCCCTTAACTTGTCCTAAGGCGCATTAGAAAATATTTATGATAACCAAAATAACACTTTTTCTGAAGTCTTTCAAAAGTCCGAAATGTTTTTTGTTTTTTTTTTTTTTTTGGTAATGCTGGGCATGAGTTCCTTTTTCTTCCTCTTAGAGTTTGCATAAATATACAAAATATTTCTAATTATTAGAATATACTCTATGATTTCTCTCTGAAATTGTATATGTCGCCTTTTATAAACCGAATCATTGAAATATCATGTTCCAATGGAATGCCCCAGCCACAACATATACCCCATTTCCTATTCCTTACAGCCTTAAGTTATTTGTTTATCATTGAGAATGTATATCTTTAGAACAGCTTCCCATATCGTTTTTGTGCGGTTTCCCATTAAGCAATTCAATATAAAGTTTAGCAATAATTATTCGCTTATAAAAACATTTACATATTATAAGAATAGAAATAAGGAAATGAATGTCTTCGAACTGTTTTATTTTAAGCTTATGTTCTTCTTATAATCATATAGTGATAATAAAAATATGTTGCGCTCTTTGGAAATTAAAGTTGTATTCAATTATTGAAATCATAGATCGGCCTTGGTACACTGAGAACAAAACTATCGCCTCGAATATGCGCATTTAAAACAATGGTTAAATCATGGGCAGTTTGATATGAACATACTTTAATTATTATTATAATTATTTCTAGTAGTAATTATTGATATATGGGCATACTAACCATATGCTTGTTGCATAAATATATAACTGCTCATAATTGCGGCAGCAGCGACTCAGATTCAGAAAAATTATCTCGAATAACAATTGGAAAAAGGGGGAAAATAAAACAAAAGGCGGCAGAGAAAAAGAAGGTGCTTAAAACGATAAAGGTCTAAACAATAAGCGTCAATAAAACGCTGAACAACTAAACTAATTGAAATAACAACTTTAAAATGTGTTTTAACTAATTGCTAGATTAACGAGATGCGCGCCTAAAACTATCTAAATATATTACAAATTATTTGCAACAGCGAATAAAGAAAAACAGGCGCAAGAAACCTGCAAAATTATAATTTAAAGAAAGAGAGAAGAGAAGAGAGAAGGAAAAATCACAGTGAATTTTGAACGGGTATCAAAACAAAAACAAAAATATCGTTGGCTCAAAGCAACGAACGAATGGGCCAAAGTAAATAAAGATAAAATAAAAATAAGATTAATAAAAGAATAATAAGCAAAGAAGCGAAAGGCGTAAGGCGGACATACACAGAAATATACGAGCGGGGGGTGTGGAGGAGCTGGGGGTGTGGAGGAGAGGAGACGAGTTGGAAGTGGAGGTTTTTATGGGATTTTATGTTTTCTAGTCAACTGCTGCCGCAAAATACTTTCGAGGGCGTTTGTTACACAAGCGGGCGGGGCAGCTATAGTTGGGCAGTTTTTTATTGATCTGTTGTTGATGTTGCTGTTGTTGTTGTTGATGCTTCGAATTTTCGCCGTTTAACGTCGTTTCACCAACTTTTGCGAATTGATCACAATTTCACGGTTCCACATGTAACGGTATCCACAGTGTGGTATCATGCTCACAACCGAATGCTGGCCGAAATCTTGCGAAATCTCAGTTGTCAACACAGCAGGGACAGAGACAGTGGACTCCAAGGTCGATAGGAGTAAACGAAAGATATGGAGTTAGTAGTTCACGTTCACTTTGATCGGCTACATATAGTTGGCTCGAAGGGAACACCTCAAACGTACGCGTTTCGTTTTGTTTGGCGCCGTCGCGAATTCCACTTGTCGAACCGAACGCGTACAGTTTGATAGCCACTCGACTCGATTGAGAACAGTTTGACAAGCAGTCACTTGCTTGGTTGGCCACCTTGCCGCGTGAGTCTCGTGAGAAATACAAGTAAAATAATAACCGAATTCGTTTCAATAATATTCAACGTTTTAAAAAGCCAAGACGTGCGTCTTTCTTATTGTTGTTGTTTTCTTGCTGGTCTTGTTATATATATGTATATATATATATATACATTTACATATATATTGTTTTTAATTTTGCTTGAAGGCAGTTTCTTTGTTTTCCAGTCGTTGCTGTAGTTATTGTTTTTGTTGTTGCTGCCGTTGCTGTTGAAACCAAAGCCGTGTCTTTAACCGAGCGCACGCGTCAGAGTAACAATTTGAACTGAGCATTAAGCGCTGGACGCGCTCCGTTTTTGCACTGACCAAAGTCGGCAATGAGAGAGGCCATATAGACACAGAGAGAGCGCGAGAGAGGGTGTGTGTGCGTGTGTATGTGTGTGGGAGACAACAGCCCTGCAATAAGATCAATCTCCGCTGTTGTCTCTTGATCAGCGCAGCCGAACACAAAAATCAGAGAATATACGAAGCACACCGAACCAAAGACTTGGCACAGTGGGATGAACAACGAACGACACTGTGAAAATTATTTATGAAATTTGATTGCAATATTAAAAATTGTATTTTGGTCTGCCCAACTACTGCTAAAAATTTTTATTTTTTTTTATTGTGAGTAATTAATGTAGAAAATCAATGGAATTGGCTTTCACCCACTGTTCTTTAAGCGCTGAGCAGTGTCTTAAAACACATACTGAATTTGCATTCTGTTACAGATTATCAATAATTATTTTTTATGCAGTAACCCAACAGGTCTCCGTGCAAGTCACGATTCTCCTGCCCCCCCAAATTATTTACTCCCATCCGCCCCATGCCAGATTTAACTGCATATTTATGAGAAATCGAAATCGGCGAGACAGTAGAACAAGGTGACGTCCAATGAACTCGCTTAACCTTAATATGCAATTGCAAAGTTAGACTCTGTCCTGATGCAGATACACCATGAATCTTAAGGGAAGTGTTCGTATATTAAGTAAAATAAAATATAAACTAATTATAATATTTATTGTATATATGGACTTCACGTCACGATAAGCTGGACAGAACATGAACAGCTGCCGAGTTCAATGACAGCGCCCTATATAAAGCTTTACCTCTCAAGCGCTCTCTCTGTCTTTCTCTCTTTATCTGTGGTTACTCGCAAATGAAAGCTATATTAAATAAATAAAGAGCCTGTCTTAATTTAATACCAAGCCCCAAAATATGTCTCAAATGGGGGGCACGTCCTCAGCGGACAAAAAAAGACGAGTTGATTTTAAATTTAACAACAAAAAGTCCAAAAAATTGTTTACTGAAATTTCCTGTTCAACTCATATTTAATGTATGCCACATGTCATGAAAAAATCAACTGAGTGTCTCAAATAAAGATTCAACTGGTTCATCGCTCTGACAATATCGGATAAGTCCTTGAACCTACCAGAAGAGGGCCTATTGATTTTTAAACAGGGTGGGCCGCTTTCAAATTTCTTGTTTAATTTTCAAACGCAGTGCGACCTTCAATTAAATTGCTTTTAATATAAGTTGTTCTGCATAAACTTGTAACTTGAAAAACGTTAAATTCCAGTTCCAAGATTTCTACAAATATGCATATGGAAAGCTTATCAAAGTTTGTCCTGTTTTCTGAGCGTGAAATACCTTTAAAAAAAAAGCATAGCTTAGCTTTGTGCAGCTAAACGTGTTTATTCACACAAAATGACAACAGAAAAAATTCACGCTTTTTGAATGGTTGTTGTTCATTACTTTTTTATGGGTTTGCGTTTATCATGATTTATAATTACGTTGCAAATAATGGCAGACATGGCAACGAGAAAACCAATGCTACCAAAACAAAATAAAAATCAAACCGGTTCTTCACACAACAAGACCTGCCAACTATTTAATTTTAGTTTAAAAAAAAGTGGAAAATTTTACACAAAAACAATCGAAAATTATTTCTATTTATAGTTTTAACTGAGTGAAAATCAATCAATCGTTATTTAAAGTTATATCCTTAATTCTAATATATATTACATAATTTCTCCGACCAACTTAAAAGTATTCAACAACAAATAGAAAACTTCGCACACTAAACTGGTTTAAAAAAAAAAAAAAATTTTTTGAAAATTTAAAATATATACGATTTCAAAAGATTGTTTAATTTAAAATACCAAGCTTTCAAGCAACCAAATAAAGTTGTTCAACAAGTTAAACGCGCATTGTTTGTCTACGTTTTTCAGACGTTCAAAGTTCAAAGTTGCAATAAAATATGTTTTGGTTTTAAACCATCCAGATAAAAGACGCTTAAGCCAACAGACACTGCTGCTTAAGGTCATATAAAGTATTCATTAATGTTCTGTCCTACTTACTGAACCAAGGCTCTAAAGATATATGAAGGATCTACTTGAAAAATATTAACAGGAAATCAATAAACTTGACAAAGCTAGATACATCTGAGAAGTTTTAATCTTGTACATCACATGCTATTATTTCAATCAATCAATCAATTATCGATTGAAAACAAAAATATTATTATATGTAATAATAATATTTATATAAGTATTTTCGTTCTGAAAACTTGGCATGGACATTTCTTATACAACTTTCTTTGCTTTGCCATTCGAATATTATAATAATCAATCGTATTTCGAAAAATTGTATTTTAAGCTTTAAACAAATATATGTTTAATAGATATTGTTGTATATTATATAATTTCGGCAATATGTCAAATTATATCTACCATTTAATTGCTGTTTGTTGATAATATTTTGATATCGATCGCGATATTTTAGTTAAGCTGCCTGACTAAAAATATGAATAATAATAAGCTCAAGATGATTAAAAATCATGAATCTTGCTGCACAATTAAATTTATAAGATATTGTAATAATACCCTATTATAACTACATTTAAAAATGACTTTTAAGTTGAAACTATATAAGAAGATACACAGACATTAATTTTATATTTATTAAAAGAAGTTTTGGTAACTTGCCATCATCCTTCAGGTTCAAAAACTCCACAACCAATTCTTCGCCGCTGATCAGGTCCATGGATATATCCTCCTGCAGACAGTCATCGCTCCCATCGCTTATGAACGTAATACCTGAAATAAGAGTTGACTTTAGTCGCTGTATACCATATATAGGGATGTGACTGAATCTCACTCACCATTTGCAAAGTTATCGTCGTATAGTAAGAGGCTAGTGGGATCATCAAGCGCAAAGAGCTCGCTGGCCACAGCCGATGCCGGCGATGCTGGCTCCAGCTTGAGCTCCCAGTAATCTTTTGGTAAATCCAAACTTGCCATTGTTTTGCTTTTGCTGTTGTTCATATGTGAAATCGATGTCAAAACTTGTTGCGAAATACGGTGAATATCTTGAAGGTGGTCTTATGAATGTGATGAACGCTGCTTCTGCTGCTTGTTGTTGTTGTTGTGGGAACGCCATGGTGGCACTGAAATAATTGAAAATACAAATTGTATTTTAATATATTAAAATGAATAGTGGCATTATTTGTCTGGACTGCATTGTCAGATTATTTTCGCATTAAATTCAGCTGTGATAGCGATTTATAATAATATAATTATCTCAACATAAATTCGGTTTAAACTTAAATTTTGGCAGATTTCACACATGCACACACACGCACGCACACACATACACACACACGCACGCACACACACACGCACGCACACACACACGCACGCACACACACACGCACGCACACACACACGCACGCACACACACACGCACGCACACACACACGCACGCACACACACACGCACGCACACACATACAATATCTTACTAAGATCGCTGCTCGATTTGTGCACTGGCGGCGCAGTCGACGCTGACGTCGACGTTCGACACTTGTGTACGAGGCTGAGTGTGAAAGAGACACGAAGCGTCCGCCGAATAAATATGATGATTCATTGCCTCCAGGCACGTGTAGCTTGTGGCAAGAAGAAGAACCAATAACAGTGTTGCAGCGATGGTTACTCAATTTGCGTCTGCGATTGCATCACCCTTAAATGGACGTCTCCAGCTGTTATTCCTTTTTTGGTTGTTTTGTGGCATGCCACCGAAAGTTGGCTAACATTTCTGCCACGTTACCATGAATCAACAAAAAAAAACACACACACACAGCCGCAGCTCTTTATAGACAACAAATCGGAATGCAGTAATTTTGCATGTGTGCGAAAATCAATGTGTGTGTGTGTTGAACCCTTTTATTGGTACTCACATTGTTTTTGTTAACATTTTCATAACTTTTTGTGTGTTTTGGGCACTGATGTGCTTGTTGCTTTGCTTGCGCGCAATCTAAAAAGCCATTATTATGTCCATATAAATGCGAAAAACACGGGTAAAAATAATTGAACCTTTCTGCGTTTCATTTGGAACGGTACTGAACCATTGCTCATCGTTGAGAACCGTTGGTTCCGTGTGAACGACTCTTTACTAACAGCAATGATTCACTGTTAATAATAACATTTACATAACAGCGAACAATAAGTTCATCGGATTGATGTCCCATCGACAAGAAAGACTGTTCTGAGTCGTGGGCTTAAGAAAATGTTCTAATTTTATCATGAAAAACCAAATCCAGTAAGCTTGTTAAAATGATGTGCATAAAAACCAAATTAAATAACAAATTTCACGAACGCTCCAAGTGAGTACAGTTAAGTGAGTAAGGTATCGAGCAGCTGGAATTTTGCGACTATCGATAACCCTTCAAGATAATCAAATTTCGAATTTTCAATTATTTCATCCACAGTGTAGGAACATATTTTGCATATTAATATTGATCTTATTATGTTTCTTTCTATAAATATTGAACTTATCAATATGTATCTACATTTTAAAATAATAAATTATTTGCTGAGTTTTTATTTGCTTCTAATAAAAATAACAGCAGGAATTAAATGCCGTTAACTAATAGCAGATAAAAAGTTGTTCTAAGAAAACATTAAAAATATATAATATTTATATAACTCACCAATATAATTTTAATCCATCTATTTACACAATTCCTTCGTACTACTAAATAATGCTATTGTTGTAATAATTTAGCTTTGATATAAAAGGCAAAGTACAAAGTGAAAATCTATTTGTATTTCAATTGTTTTTTTTTTTATTATCTGACACAAGCATTAAAAATTAATGAGAAAAGAATAACCTCTGTCGAGTTAGTTAGTTAAATAGATATTTATCTCGCTTGGGTAAACTTCGGTTGTCTATGACTAATTAGATGTATATTTTCTGGAATCGGCAAGAGAATGTTCCTGAGTCGAACCGAACCAATGCACCGAGGAGCAATAGGCAACAGCATTTGCCACGTAGTCAAATTATACGACAGACAGCCATCATTATCAAGATATCTATATTTTTGGTCATATGGTTGTTCTTCACCGTCTTTGTGATCATCATTCCCCCTTACGAGCCTTCGAATGTTTTAGTGCCGCTGGAGCCGCAAAGTCCGCAGGTGGTGAGGATCATGGATGAACCACGGGGCGATGTGATTACCGTTGAGGTGAAGGGTCCCATTGATTCGGACGCCACACTCAATCCCCAGCTGGCGACCAAAGAGCAGCCGCACATCCTTGTGGTTGTGGAGTGCTTCAGCGAAGAGACAAACACTACCATGTGGATATCAAAACCCTGGAATGTCTACCTCGATGAAACACCACAAAATCACAAGCAACACGTCGATGAGGAGGACGAGGATGTTGGGGTCACAGTAAAGAAGTACATCCATCTGGAGGAGATTCAAAATAAGTGGATGCAACGAGATCTGCAGTCGATAAGTCGCCGCTTCACCAATAAGCAATTGGATGTTTTGCTGCTGAATATGCATGACGAGACGGCGTCTCTATTTGTCCGCGTTAATCCCAATCCGATGGACATGGACAAGGCGGTTGTGTGGGGCATATGCCTGATGCTGCTGCTCTATGTGCTCATCATTTGGGATATTGCGGATCGGACAGTTGCCGCACTGATTGTGTCAACCGCTGCGATTGCGGTGCTCGCCATGTTGGGTGAGAGACCCAGTCTGGAGAAGATCATCTCGTGGATCGATATGGAGACATTGATGCTACTCTTTGCCATGATGATTATGATCGCGATTCTGGCCGAGACGGGCAGCTTTGATTATCTGTCAGCGTTCGCCTATCAGATGTCGAGGGGCAACATTTTGATGCTTCTCTTCTATCTGTGCATGTTCACCGCCTTCATTTCTGCCTTCCTCGACAATGTGACAATGGTGCTGCTAATGGTGCCGGTGACGATTCGTTTGTGTGAATCGCTGGAGTTGAGCACACCGGAGTTTGTCATCAGCATTGCGATCTTCTCGAATATTGGTGGCACGTTCACACCGGTGGGGGATTCATACAATGTGTTGGTCGCCACCGATCCACATGTGCAGAAGAATGGCCTCAATTTTGGTCAGTTTGTGCTGCACATGTTTCCCTGTGTCCTCATCAGCCTGCTGCTCAGCTTTGGTCTCTTTTACCTGCTCATTCGCAATAAGCTCTACAACATCCACGAGCTGCAAGAATCGTTGAAGGCTCTCCAGAAACAGGATAACCAATTGGATCTAGATTTGGAGCGTCGCATCAATCAGCTGCAGGCGCGCCTCAAGAAACAACAGGGCAAGGATCGAATCAATTTTGGAGCGACTCTCGCCGAGATGAAGGCCAATTGTAGGATACGCAACAAAACGTTGTTTGTCAAATGTTGCATTGCCTTCGCCTTTGCCATAATCCTCTTCTTTCTGCACGCCCTGATGGAAGCGGTGACTCTCTGCTGGGCAGCCATGCTGGCGGCCATACTGCTAATGATCTTGGCCAATCGCAAGGATATCGATGCTGTTATCGAGGGCGTCGAATGGTCCACTTTAATCTTCTTTGCGGCCCTTTTTGTCCTTACTGAGGCACTGACCGAAATGGGCGTTATGGATTTCATTGGTCAGTGCACCATTGCGATCATCTTGAGTGTGGACAGTAGTCAACAGTTGCTGGTGAGCATCATGTTGGTGGTGTGGATCACCGCCCTCTCCTCGGCCGTTGTCGACAACATACCCCTCACGGCCATGATGCTCAAGCTGGTGATCAAGCTGAACTCCAGCCCGGAACTGCATCTGCCATTTGCACCGCTCATCTGGTCGCTTCTGTTCGGCTCCAGCTTTGGTGGCAATGGAACACTGATTGGTGCATCGGCCAATGTGGTCGCAGCGGGCATGGCCAGCCAGCACGGCTACACCATCAACTTCAGGTCGTTTTTTGTCATTGGTTTCCCAATTATGCTGATGACGGTGCTGTTGGCGACCATCTATCTGCTTATTGCCCATTACTGGTTCTCATGGCACGACTCACCTAACAGAAGTTAAAAAAAAAACAGTAATAAATCCGACTATAAAAAACACATTAATTTATACGAGTATCGTTGCAGTTTCACTTTTATAGATGTTGCACATATGTTTATTTTTTATTTTAATTTTTTAAATTTAAATTACAAAACTAACCTTCCTAAATTCGAGCATATTTGAAGAATAAATGTTGAAGTCAATTCATAAAAAGAAAACTAACATAAATGAATGAAATTCTTGATCTGCGGTGCTGGGAAATTGTTAAAACTTATATATTTTTTTTTTATTTTATTTTTTACTGACACTAATTTCTTTTTATCTTTTACTAGAACTAATTACAAATTACAGAAACCGTAGAAACGTATTTATTCCACAATTTTATATATCTTTTATACCATTTTATTTTTATCTTTTTACTATATCTAAAATTCTAATTCCGTTTCTTAAAAAATAATATTTACAAAAGGAATACAAATAATTAAAATTTTGCAATACCAATGCAAAATCGATAGCACAGCGAAATCAGTAAAATATATGCCAAAATATTTTAATATTTTAACTGTAGTTTCGTGTTTATCATATTAACAAATTTGATTCGTATATTTCGAAATGATTTCTATAGCTCAGAGCATTTTTCTATCTTCAAGAACGATTTTCTTAATCGAACGTTCGAAAGATAAAGTTCTTGAATGCGAAACTATTGAAGTGCACCTCTTCTGCTGTTTCAGTGGTAATTACAAACAATTTATCTATGTGAAATCCATTTGGGCCGCATAAAATGCGGAAAAGCATGCGGGCAATAAGCCCAACTAAACTGGTCTCCAGATACCCTAAACTGCTCTGCTTATAATAGTCCTGCGCTCCTTCCACGCTGACCACGTGGCCCAATCAATCAAATGCTTGTCAATGGGTGGGCGACCACAAAAAAAAAAAAAAAAGCAACCGCAAAATGCACATCTATAAAATCAATAACAATTTTTTACTGCACGCCGCACACTTAAGCAATCAGTCAGGAAACTGAATGCTGGCTGAAAACTATCGTCTCGAGGAGGTTTTTAATGGCTTTTGTTTTTACTGCGCCTTCAAACTTGGTCATAGATCTTTCCAAAAATCGAAAAATTCACAAAATGTTGTGTGTTCATGAAATTTGTATTTGTGTTTTTTGCGATGATTGATGAGTGGCCAACAAAATGTAAAGTGTCCATTTTAATTTCACGAAAAGGATTAAAAGGAGTGGCGAGTACAGTTTGGAAAGAGCTGACTTAATTACTGATGCGTCTCTAATTTAATTTCACACAATTTGGCTTGATTTTTGGACTGGTCTTTATAATTAAATATTTATGTACAAAACAAAGGAAAATGGCCAGCTAATGAGTTCCATATACCCCACTCTCTGTCCCACTTTCTCCCCTCACTTCTCTGCCTGCCGCACAGTTTTTTCTTTCTGTTTCTCTCTCTTTCATTTTGGCTGCCAGTGACAGGTTCTCAAAGAACAGACACTGAGAAATTGCACCCATGAAATTAAAAATAACTCAAGCGAAACGCTGGAAAACAAAGGCGATGGCAATTTATGAAACTGAGTGGAACTCAAAAAACAAAAAAACACAAAAAGGAAAAGCATTCGAAAAGGCTTAAGTTTTGTTAAGCAAGAAGACACGTGAACTGCTCTTGTTGTTGTTGTTGATGTTGTCGAAACAACAAACAAAGCAAAAGCGGTCTAAAGAATTTGTTAGCACGTTGATTTATCATCGACAGACCGACCAGGAGGACCCCAGCAAAGGTGAGCCGGGCTGGAAGGAGGGAAGAAAGGATGGCAGCAGGACTTTTCCATCTTCCACATCTAATTCAATAATAAGAGCGCAAGCGAGAATGCGAGTAACAAATGCCAGTAAATTGTGATATAAATCACAAAAAAATTTCCCATGTCGGCAACTGACAGCCACCCCTCCATCCCCCAAACCCTGAGCAGCATCTTAGGACAGAAATGCGGCCGAACCAAAAAGTATTTGTTAGAACTTTTTCGGTCACAGCCATAACAAAAACCGAGAAATGGCAACAAATTGGTGAAAAAAACATAAACCTAACCTAAACCTACTTTTCGCATGTCGCAACTGCGACATACCCCTGCAGAAACTGGTCTCACTTAAATTTAATTATTTATTTATAAAGAAAAATTTGATTGGCTGTTTATATGATTTTGTATTGTATTTCGTTTTGGAAAATATTAAGGTGCATTCAATAACTTTAAACTTGTAAGGTTGGTTTGGGTATCTTGGTAAGCGTACACTCAGAAAAATCACCACGAAATTACGTTATTATTCAGAAAGTATATTTCTAAAAGTGAAGATTTTATCACTATTAATAACAGACTTTTACTTTTACTTTTACTTTTACTTTTTAAACGTTGATGTTTGTAAAATTTCAAAAAATGTGTCTATTTTCTAGGATGTTTTTATATAAGTAACAGTCGAAATGAGTACGTTTTGGAATAAATTTTTTTGAATTATTTAAAGTTCTACTCTTTTATTTATAATAAATCATGTATATAATATAATAACATATCATATTTATTGTTTTCTTAGTGTCATAAGCATAGATAAGATTATGTATACTTTAAGATGTGAAAGGTGTCTCCTTTAGGGTGTTACATACTCTACAACCAAATTATAATACCCTCGGCCAGGGTATGCAAATATTTAGGAAAGGAGTTGAGCTGTGCCGACGGGATCGCCTGTTCCCAATTGCACGTCCGTTTGTGGCAGCAACAACAAGAACAAGAACAACAACCACAATGTTCATTGTGCGGCTTTGCAAATAGTTAAAACTTTTGTGTAATTGCGAATGGCTTTGCAAAGTTGCTTGATTCGATCCAACTGATTGTGTGAACTAACTTGCTAAATTGAATATTACGCGCAAGTTAAAGATTCCAAATTAACCTGTGGCATAATATACAAAATAATTTCTTAAGTTGTGCAACAGAAATAAATGTTCATTAAATTGCTATCAAGCAAAAGGAACGCAACTTCATAAATAAGTTCTACACTTGCACAATGGGGCGTATGTGTTATTTGCTCGCAGCAGGACAAATACAATGTGTGGTTGGGGTAAAACCAGAAGTTTGACAGCTGCAAACTGCAAACTCAAATAGTCCATGCTGCACAGCTAAGAACTGATTTACTTCCTTTCAAAAGTTCAAATGAAATTGTGCAAATATGACTAAGCTTCCACACATACATATATCAGCCACAAAAAAAAAGGCGCCCAACCGCAACTACTAAATCCGATCAATTTGAGATATAAATGTTAAACAAACTGCAGCAGCTAAAAGCTAAAATCAATTTATTTGGCTAAACTATTTAAGACCAGCCAAAGTTTTTTTGAGGCCAACTTATACTCACTGACAATCTGTCGAATTTTGTATGGCAACTAGAAGCATGTTTATCAAGCAAGGCCTTTTTTTCATATTTTCAGAGGGTCTGTAATTTTAATAAGCTGTCCACTTCTTTGTGGTTCCAAAACAACAGTTTGCCTTCTACTAAAGTTACTTATAAAGTTGGCCGTGGGCCAGTCACTTTCCAATTTTCTTGGTTTTTGTAATTTGTTTACATTATAAATGACACAAGTTAATATTTACCTATCAGCAGCAGCAACTTCTGTTTGCATTTGCAAATTTGTATATTCTTTTGCTTGTCTGACTTCTTATAAAAGTCGCAATAGTTGGCATCCAAGCTGCATGTTTTTGATTTGGTTTTAATAAAGCCAGAACTCTCTGGCTATTTGCTTACCCATGACAAATAACAATAGATGATTGACATTTTGACATATTGCCAGTGCGATTAAAAGTATCATTAGTTTGTCATTAATTTTGATTTATTTATTTAATATCGACTTAAATCAAGCCACACTGCAAAATAAAATGAATTTTAAATGTCGACTAATATTAGTCGACACAGAAATATTCGAAAAATAAAAATGAATTATTATGCATGCAAAAATTTAAATGAAAATATACAATTTATGGGTGGTTTTAAACCACCCGGAAACCCCGGAAACAACTCAAACCAAACCAAGCTATAAATAACAAAAAGAGGTTAAAACTTTAAATATTATTGAAAACACGGGATGTTTAAAATTAAGTCTTTCATTTCAGAAATAGGGGACTTTGAATTGATTTGAGTACTCAAGAGGTGTGTGCAACAAATAATTAACAGCACAACGGTTAAGGGGAAAGTAGAAAAAAGTAACGTGGACAGAAAAATGAATTTGGTTCATAAAAACAGAGGAATCGATTTCAAAGTTTTGTAATTTAACTACAAACGTTAAACATGGCATAAAACGACAATTAGTTAGCAAAGGGAGCAAAGTATAATAAGAGCAAATAATAAGAACATCCGTTGAACTGATTGCAATTTAAGCATTGTGCAGACAATTTATTATAGTTGTAAATAAATAATTTGTATTGGCTAAAAGTCAAAACTGTTGGCCAACATGTTGTATAATGCTGATTGTAAGGCAAAATGCAAATTCATCCAAGAATAAAATATCACATTCGGCGTATTATTTGTAAATATGGAGTGAAAATATCTGAATTATAAGTCTTACAGCTAGATACTTTTTAACAATGTTTATTCGTTTTCAAAGTAACTTCTTACAAAGTATATAGCTCTGTATAAAACCGACGAGGAAACATAATATTTATAGCACGTATTTTGTTTTGTTGATTTGATCATAATTTAAAGGAAAACAAGAAAGATGGTTTATATTAGGCACACCGACGATTTTATGCCCTTGTAGACCGGAGTTAATCTGCAGACGTATAATATTTTGAAGTTTTGAAAGTTAGAAATTAAAAATATTTAATAGTTTTGGAAGTAAAATAAGACAATATTTGTATATATTTTTATATTTTTATTTTTATTATAATACATAAATAATTAATATCAAATTTTGTGAAGATTGCACTTAAGCCAAGTGAGTTCTGTGCATATTAGATCAAATAAACCTGGCTAGTGGTGCTGGTCAAGAATATATATATATATTTATGTATATATATATATATATCTTATGGGATTGCAGATGTCCTGCTTCAGTGCGTTGCACATTTAAATACCCGCAAGGGTATAACTATAACACTCAAAAATCAGACAAATCGATGATTCCGAAAATGTTTGCCCAAACTTTGGGGCGCTTGTGGGCCTCATTTGGAGCAGTAAAATTTAATTTTCATGATTTCCATTTCTGGCTTTTGCTTTTCAAATCAACTGTGCCGGGCTGTGGCCGATAAACGTGACTTGGCCACATTTGAAGGCACTCGGACAAATCTTTTTCCCTCTCACTCTCACTTTGCCTGGCTCTGTCTCCGGCTCTGTTTCTGCATTCCTTTGTGTAAATATGTTTATACGTATTGGTTTTGAGCTAAGTCTCCGGCTTGTTTGTCGTATTGTTGCAGTTCAGCTGCTGGCAGCCGTGGCAACCAATGCACTAATACCAGCAACCTGTTAATACGATGTTCACGCACACACACACGAAACACACACAAACACGTACACACATAAATAAGCGAGGCATATTGCTGTCTATTGTGAACATAAATTTAGGGCAATTTGTCAGTTCTTGAGCCCGAGCAGCGCACAAGTGCATTAGTTTCAGATTAAGGCTGGCTCTACTTAATTGAAAGTTTACAGGTGAATTATCTGTGCGCTATTCAACTAAACTAAGCGAAACACTTTATTTTACTTCAAGAAAGAAACGATTCAAGAAGTCAACAACAAGTTTTGGGAAAGTTTGCGCTTCCAGCAAGCATCAATTGTCAAAGTTCGAGCTCGAGTAGTGCAACTAATTGAGTGGACAGCGCTGTTCGCAGCTCACACCACACACTTTTAGACAATTACGCTTTAATTAGAAATAACTTGAGAGGTCATGAGCACTTGTGCATAGGTGGGAAGAGCAGGGCAAAGGGGAGGCTTGCCACTCGGCAGCTGCAGTTTGGCTTATATTCGTGGCTGATATGTGGCATTGATGTGTTTGAGTGTCTTTGCGGGTGTTTCTGTGCGTGCCACGAAAGCAAATCGTATCCGGAGGCCCCTTCAGCTAGACAAGAAGATTGGTTAAACAATCTACGAAAATGCAGAAAGTTAATTTGCAATTGAAATTAAGAAGTCGAGTTGGAAATGAAAATTGAAAAGACAAAATACTCGTAGAACAAGGCAGACATTTTCCAAATGCAAATTTGTTGTTTTCTTGTTTTCGGACTATGTTGCCGCTTTTATTCAGTGGCAATTAAAAGCGCAACTGAAGTGTTTATTTTTTTTTTAGTATTTTAACAATTGCTTTAAATGTCCTGCATATATTAAAGCAGTGGCATAAGAACAGTGTCTGCTGATTGTATGTGCATAACTTAAATGCATGCTAATTGACTGGACTGCTGCTGCTGCTGCTGTTGCCTTATTTGGCTATAAAAAGTTGCAGCCATGTGGTTGGCGGATGACGTCACTTGCGGAATATTTTAGTTTGAGCTGCTAACTCGACCAGTCCACAATTTAAACAAGTAACAATGCTGTAGTTAAGTGAGCTCGACGGCGATATACCCTGATCCCAGCTCTTAATATAATATTCAAATTTTAATACCCATTTCCCCTTTAAAATGTTGTGCAATATATCAAGCAGATATCGCTAAAACTTCATCAAACTTGATCTACGCGGGATACACGAGAACCCATAGCCCTATAGCTCTTATAGACTCCGGAATATGTCTATGTAGACTCAACCGTTGATCCTAATAAAGAATATATATCCTTGATGGGGTCGGAGATGGGTCCGCTTGTTACACACTCTTCTACAAAACTTATAAGCCCTTTTTACCCATTTTTGATTGGGCTAGTGCATAAAAAGCGCATAACATTTTTACTGTGCATTTTTCGTGCGAACCGAAATGAATACATATACATATAAAGTTTTAGTGATAGTTAACAAGGGTTTGTAGTTTTAAAAATTAAATGCACATATCAAGGACATATCCAGGATCTAAATTGGCGGAGGGGTAATAGTTTTAACTAGAGCAAAAAATCAATTCACCATCGACAGGAGATAAATGCATTTATTTATTAAATTTTACTCTTCAAGAAAAAGTTTGTAACATTTGATATGGTCTACGTAGCAGAGTTTAAGTGAAAATCAAACTCGATGTTGATATTTTTTTAAAAAAATGGTTGTAAACTGAAAAAAAGGTTTTGTGCTTTTCAGCTAAACGTGGAAAAGACATTCCTTCTAAGTCGGTTGCAACCATCGATTAATTAGCACGCAGATTTTCGTATGCTGGAATTTGCCCAAAACTTTCGCCATTCTTTAACAACATTCAGAAAATATACAGAGAGACTTCCTGAGACTTTTCCAAGCGTCTTTTTCACACATGCGTGTTTATTAGGAGCATTCATTTGTACGTGTCGTTGACTCACATAAAAAGTTAATTACTTTGATTTATAGTCCAAATACTGGCAATTATCTTTAGCAATTAGTGTATACTTAATTTCATATAAAATTTTTACTTTTTATGCATTTAATTAGGAAGAAATGTTATATTTGGCCTAAGCTGAATTTGATCTGTTTTCGTATTATGGCTTGAGCTGCATCATTATTAGAAATGTTGTTGGTTGATGGATAAAAAATGCCAACATATCCCACCATAAAATATGTAAAATCGAAATGTATTCGCAACTCATTAATTCAAAATCAATTTGCTTCGCGTTTAGTGAACATTTGTGCCACATGCCCCATGACTTTCATATATATATATATACGAGTATTTGCTCTGCATTTCAAGCAACCTAAACCAAGTTAATACCGGCCCAAAAGCGCTGGTAGTGAAATCCATAAGGCTATCATTTTGTGTAAAGCATTTTGGGCTATCAGAGCAGCTGAATCTGATTCTAAATCTGACTACGCCTTGGTTGGCAATCAACCGAAAGCAAACTTGCAGCAATCAAAGCCAAACAGGGCCAAACAAAACCCCAAAAGCCCCGAAGCTCCAAAGCTCAACAAAAACGAAAGCGAACCAGTGAAACACAGAAGGAAAAACCAAAAACAAAAAACAAAAATATAGACGAAAACAAAAGAAAATGTAAGAACACAATGCACAACTAAAAATACAGCTAAGGCTAACAAGTTGTAGGTGCAAAAGCATTCTGTGTGTGGCTGAGTGTGGGTGCCTGTGGGTGTTTTTGGGAGTGTGTGAAAAGAAAGGCGCATTAGCATGTGGCACGCATGTTTTGCCCGGCTGCTTGGTTAAAGCCCGGCCAGACGGATTACATGTGCCGAGTTACAGTAAATCTAGCTCGGAGGCCACTTGGGCACGCACCGACGGACTCTTGCCCAGAAACGATGCCGTCCAAAGACAATACACAACACACAACACACGCAGCATGAGGGCAGCATGAGGGCAGCATAAGGCATAAAGTGCCGTTAATCTTTAGCATACTTCTGGGCAACAGCTGAAATTGATAAGAGCCGAAATATTTCTACAACTAGAAGAAAGAAAATACCTAAAAAAAATGTTTGGCAAGCCAATAAACCCTGTAAACATAGGAGTATAAAAATTCATTTACCGAAGCACGAATACCTATCTTACCCAATACACGTACTTTCATTATAAATTTCAAAAACCAATTGTGTTGAATGCTTAAACTAACATTAATATAGATTCGTAACTCTCTGTGAGGGTATACAAATATTTGTTTATTAACAATTTATGGGAGATTGCTTCTATAGCAGAGATTTGATATTGTAATCCGACATTGATGAGCTCTTATTATTTATTTGAAAGGGCACCAAGTATAAAAAATGTTTTAAGAATCAGAATCTTAATTTAATATTAAAATTAAAAGCTTCAAATTAATTGGCATAAAAATAAAAATGAATAATTAAATTAAAATTTAAAATAAAATAATTATGGCAAAAAAAAAATAAATCGGAAGGCTTAAAAATTTAAAACAGCTTTGCAAGCCAAAAGCCAAAAGCCCAATTGTTAAGCGTTTTCAACTCAATAGTAAATGTAAAAAGTTAAGAAGGAAAAGAGAAAGAGAAAGGTAAAGAGGAAAAAAGAATATAAAGAAGATGGAGGCAAAACTCTGAATGGGCTAACAACAGTCAACACTTTTTAGAAAAGATTTTCTTTCTGAAATAAAATTGAATTGAAAGCCAAAATTAAAGCTACAAATTATATCTTATTAAATTAAAAGTGAATATTTAAATTTCAAATAACTGATATAATAAACCTGCGAGTATTCAAAATGCGATCACACCAAAAGTTAGTAGCTTAGTTATAAGATAAGCCAAATGGAGAATGAGTAAGGAGAGGGTAAATAAAGAAGAATTAAAAGCATTGGCTGTTGACATATAAGGAATATAGTAGATGAGTTAAAGAATCGACGATGTCTCCTCTCCCTGTGCATGGACGAAATTATACACTTCAAACAGTCAGCAATGCTGTCACAATTTGCGATTTTCTGTGGCGATTTCATCTCCTTTTGCAATTAAATTGCAATTAGCATAGAGTTAATTAATTCCATTTTCCCTTACAAGCAGTAATTACAACATTCACACACAACTCGCACACACACACTCACACACGGGTGAACACACGTGCGACGGGAACACATGTTAAATCAACATGTTGCGCTTTGCCATTATATATATATATATATATATATATATATATATATGAGTGTGTGTAGGTATATATACAACAACACTACGCATATATATATATATTTATATGCTACTTATGAACACACCGAGAGCATCCTCCTTGCAACCCCCGTCGATGGCTTTATCTCTCCACATTTGCTAGTTGAAGCAACTGCCCCAAGTTTTAAAGCGCAACTGAGGGTTACTCATACTCGTACACCTATGCATACACACCGACACACACACACACACACACACACACACTTGAGCATACACAAATATTTCCTTCAACAAGTTTGCAGCGTCTGATTTTTGAATTTCTCGGCTTTTGTCTTGCTGCTTGCACTCGCTGCTGGCGTTCACGTTTAGCACTGCCCTCTTACCTCCAAATAATGTAACAAAACAAACAAATAAACAAACACAAATACACACACACACACACACACACATATACGCACACATTGACATCTCCACGCACCCACTTAGCGCGCCTCTCAATGCGTCTTCGTTTCTTCGCCTGCGGCGTTTCGCGTGCTTTTTGCGATTGTTCAAATACAATTCTTCCAAAGCAAAGTCAAAGATAAAGACAAAAACAGCCGTTGCTCTCCAGCAGTTGCTCTCACTGCTGTTCTCGCTTATTTTCTCTCTCTCTCTCTCTCTCTCTCTCTCTGTCTTTTTTTCTGTTTGCGCACTCTGGCTCTCTGTAATGCATACACTGCCCAAAAAAATACTGCTGGAAATGCTTAACAGCACATTCTGCTTAGTGTGATGGAGCAAGTAATAAGAATAAATATTATTCAAATAAACTCTAGTGAATTTTTATATTAAACGTATTATTTTGTTAAACGATTTTTAAATTGTTGTACAATATTATTTTAATTTCGATTTTGTTTTTACTTTTGAGTTCATTTTGAGAACAACAGCTTTAAATATGAAATTATTGAGAACTAAACAAAATCGCGTTAGATATATTTATAATAGAATAGTTTATTACATAGCAATGTATATGATATATGTAGTAGGAATATATATATTTAGCATTTTTTTAATGATGTTAACAGAATGTCAAAATGTTATAATATGATTTGTAATTTTTCGTTGGATAATAAAATGTCCTGCATGCAAATTTGTTTTTCGTTGAGGACGTTTTAAAAAATTTAATAGAATTTGCCCACAGCTTTCATAATATAAAATACTAAAAATGCGAATTTGAAGTTAAATTAAATTTTAAAATACAAAACTGATATAAAATTAAAAGTGAATAGTTAAGTTAAAGAAAAAAAATGAAATAACAAAATAAATCTGGGGGTATTAAAAGGAAAAATGTATTAAACGTTAGTAGCAAAGAAAATAATAGACTAAGAAATACAAGAGAAATCGAGAGATTATGAGTCAGAAAAAAATAAAAATATAGTATCTATATAAAAGTGCACTGAATAATTTCTGGATGATTTTAAATTGTGTTTTTAAAAAACACAAAATTTGTGCACAGTGTGCGCAGGCATAGCCAATGGCTCGTTGTTACGTATACGCAGCGTAAGCAGAGAGCAAGTAATGGGAGAGCAAGCAAGAGACATACAGACAGAGAGAGAGAGAGAGAGAGAGAGAGAGCGCAGGAGTTGCCTGCGCTCTTTGCCGCAGTTTTTCTTCACGGACTCGCCTGGCCACATTTTCCAGGGGGTATTTCATCTGTGTGCCCATCTCGGGCCACATTCAGTTTCATCTGAGACGTTTGGCGCAGCGGTCGATAAAAAGTCCAATAAGCGAAAACTAAATAGCCAACTGGCTCCACAGCAAAAACAAGCGTGAAACGCGTGTGTTTCTGCCAAACTGGACATAAACAATACAATAAAAAAGTTCTTGTTCAAATATAGTAACTGTTCTGTGTCTATTTAACCCCATTAACTGTATTTAAATTGTAAATAAATCAAGAATTATTTAAAGCGATTACATGCAAATTGCCGTCGGTCTGTAAAGCAGCCAAGCTAATTGTGAGACTCAGGTGGGGGAAACACTTTAGGAAGCGGCTTCTGCTTCAAACTGGGCGACTATCGCAAAATGACACGTGTCAGGCGCATTGTGGTAAGTTTGTTTCGACTCTTTGCTCAAGTCAAGACTTAAAGCTGCTTAAGAACACACACATTCACAACTACTAAATATATTTATATATATAAAAATGTATATACACATTTAACCCGCTGGTACGCGACCTGTAACGACCTGCACGTTGTATTTCACAAATAATCTTTCTACCTTCTCAAATTCTCTTCTAACGCGTTTGCATGTTAATCACACCCCTTCCCCCACTCGACTTTCGTAATTTTGCTCTAATTTTATATATAAGTGTATATTTCATTTTCCATTTGGCTATGTGAATTTTTCGCGGTTCAACATTCACAATTGCCATAAAATAAGTACAAAAGTATTTCAGCGAAATTCGCATTTTTGCTAAATTTTAAATCAAATTTATGTTTTTTAAATAATGTTTGAGCACAACGTCAATGTCTAAAATGGCCCAGGGGTATAAATACATAAATAGCTTTAAGTTGGGTTCACACACAAACATCTGAGCATATACTTGCCTAATATATAATAATAATAGCTCAGCTTATGTTGTGTTTGTGTTTTTTATTCGATGGGCTTTCATTTTATTGCTTGTTGCTGACATATTGGCGAAATTTGAGAACAGGGTATTGAAAATATGACATTACTTGCGTTTGGTCACCTTCTGTTGCTTCCATTTTTACGATTATTGGCCCAAAAAGCAATGTTCAACGTGACGGATGCGCAACGCGTGAGTGTGTGATCCAAAAATGTTTACCACTCCAAATTATTGAGGTTAAATTTAAACCCACACAGTCAAGCCACCAGTCGGACAGGCTGACTGGCGGACAGACATGGAGACCCACACGGACAAAGAAATTGTGCACACATTTTTGCTTTTACAGTCATCAGTTACCCACACACCGATACGCCCCTTTCAACGATGGGCGGGCTATAGCAGGAATGAGGCTAGACTCTATCAGGATCCGCATGCGACCTTCTCTGCCAAAATTTACCTGGAGCAAAAAGAAAAAAAAAACACAACTGCAGAAAAACTGCACATTGCTTGCCAACAGGTCTTATCCGAGCTTTGAAACTGGCCAACGAAATAGCTATCAAACATGAATGGCCATAAACGTAGCAAATAAAATGAAAAAATATGCAAATGCAATTGTCTAAACTGCCGGCAAAATTTTGTTCCATCAGGATTTTGAAAACAGTACAAAAAATGGAGAATATAAAATAGATTGAACCCGCTGGCATGTGTTGGAATGGAGATTTCAGAATTGTGGAAATAAAAACATGCTTGAAAAACTTTTGATTGGCAAAATAGCCTTGCTGTCAAATATGAGGAAAAAGGTTTTGCATACCTTGTGGAAACTTTATATCTAAGAATGCTTGCAAATGACATTTATGGCAATATTAGCAAATAAATAAATCAACTCGATATCTGTAATTTATTTATAAAGTTTCGTATTTATATCAAATCAACATAGGTCAAAAAATGTGCTCAAGCCAAAAATTCCGTCAAATTAAATCAGCTCAAGCAAATTCGAGAAGTTAAAAAGTTGTAATAAATAAATCAGATAAACATCTGTTATACACTTGGAAAGCTAAAGAAAAAAAAGTATCTCAATCTGGAAGCTCAGTCAAATCGAATAAGGCTAAATTTTAAATTCGAGAAGTTTACAAGTCTCTACAAATTTACTTTATCGCTGTTCAAGCAATTTTATATTTATTGATACTTAACTTTCCCAGTGCTACCAACTTAACTTAACGTAACTCTATTATTTATTAATGCACGAGTTACCAATAACAATTCCGTTTTCTAAAACTTAAATAAAATGTCCTCAAGCTAGAAAGTCTATCAAAGCAGACAAAGTTTTAAAAGGTTAAAATTCAAATATTAAAATTTTAAATTAATTTAGTACGCTTAATTGTACATTATACCACAAATTTGATATTGAATTGAATTGAATTGCTCTAAGCATAAGCGTGCTTTTTAATGCTCTAGTGACTAATGAATAATCCCCTTAATTGAAAATAAATAGATGATTTTATATATATTTTCAAGATTAGTTTCAACCAATGATTATTCCATTAGTTTGATTTTATTTAGTTCATTTTTATTATTTAATTTTTATCATTGGTTTTAAGTTTCATTTTAAATTGCGTGTCTCTTTTAAGAGTTTTTAAATTATGAGGAAGCTTGTCTACATTTTATATATATGTTTTTTAAATGTCATTCAGTTAGTCCATTACTCATCGTGACAATTATTTGGGGTGATACATTAACCTGTTGGCCTACTGCTCGAATCCTTGTCATTTTGGCTCGCAAGCATACAAATCAATTTTAAAACTGCCACTTTAAATGTCCTGCTACTGATGGGGTGTGCCCTTGTAGGAGACGCGTCACGTTTATCACAACAAGGCAATAAATTTCACTTGGTTGTCGCTGGCTATATTATACACGGGCGTAACAAACAAAAATGTGAACAACATTGTGATTGTCTCTTCATTTTTGGCAGCATCAAAAGTGGTGCCTCATCTGTCGTATTGACTAAACTTTTTGCCTTTTTCCACGCTCAATTGGCATGGAAAATACACATAGAGAAGATTGTCAAGTATGGTCCTGGCACTCATCTCCATCTCCACCTCTGAAGCCACCGCGCATCCATTTTCTCATTTCATTATGTATATACATATATATGTATACATATGTATATATGTATATGCTGAGCATGATTTAGCCTGTTTGCGTCGTGGCAAACAACTAAAACAAACATTTTATTTAAGCATTTTGATTGATGGCATAAGCTTGACATTTTTTTGTGGGGAATGGGCGGGTGTTCGCCTTTAATTAAAGTGCGACTCTGTGCCACTGTGGGCGTAGCTGGGGGCGTGCCATGCTTCTGCTCATGAAGCTGCCGTGGCTGTGGCAAGTTTAATCAGTGCGCCTTGAGCTGTTGCGGTTCGCATTCTCTGTGTGATGAGGAGCAACAAACAAACAAAAAAAAGTACATCAGAAAGTGTGTGGAAAGACTGTCGCTTCTGCATTTGGGCAATTTTGCTTGATTGTTGGAATCAAACTATGGCAGTGGCTTGCAATCATTAGTAAAACTTCTCTTTTGGGTGCTCTCGGCAAAAATTATGATATATTTATGCGGCGGCCTGAAAGTTCCTTGATTAATGATATGGCGAGGAAGTACATATAATGTTCTGCTTTTGATTGCGGATACGGTGTCATTGATTAAATTAGCTTGGCATTGTTACACTAAGCATGTTAGATCTTAACTTAATTCGCTTTTGTTTTATGCAAAAAAAAAGGCATGACAATCTTCAAAAAATAGGAAGAACTCTAAAAATATAACTTTTTTGCTTGTACCCTGTACCCATTAAAATATTATTAATCAGCCTTTTTCAGAGATTTCATTTTTAATTTGGTTAAAATTTATTTAACTATAGAATGCAAACACTGCTTAAACTTATAAAAATTTATTCGCGATAGCAACAAAAGCCGCAATTTGTAAAATTCACAGCTCTTCTTAGTCAGGAGTATAAATAAATATACGGTTTTGCTTGTATTATAAGTTTAAATATTATTTGTATATAAATGAAATTTAGTTTATATTAACAAATAAATAAATATATGTGGCAAGTATAAGTAGTCCAATCCAGTCGAAGTAAAATGACGTTAATAGATAGTAAACGGTCAGACTGACAAGTCTGTAACGAATTGGCTAAAATAAGAGCAATTCTCCGACTATATAAAATTATGCATTTATTTTATAATGCAAGCACAGAAGCGTTGTCGAATGCCAGCTGCTAATGGACACTAATGGAGTTGAATGTACTTGTAACCATTTTATATATAAATTCCAGACACAGACAGAATAGCTTTTTTATGTATGAATATATTTTCTAGTATTCGTAATCAGTTCAAAGTGTACTTTAAATTCAAATGAACATTCTTTATTTTTGCATCTCCTATGTCAAGTTGAACTGTCATAATAAACTTTCAAACGACTTGTCATAATGATGGATCATAAAGTATACGCGACGTCAGCCAAATAAGTTTAATAGCCGAGTGTATACACTAAAAATATGACCACATCTAAAAACTAAATCCAAGTTCTTTAACGGCGAGCTATCAATACTGGGTGTTGAATATTGTGTCCACAGCAGCCACCGACCACAGATAGGTGCCAAGTATTCGCGGTTCTTGTTACTCTTTGTTGCTGGTTGCTTTGCCAGTGTCGTTATAAAATTGAAGTGCCAAAGCCAGCGTGATACCAACGCCGTTGAATAACAGCAGTGGCAACAGACACGCAACGCCTTCTTTGAGTCTGTCCTCTCTCTCTCTCTCTCTATCTCTATCTCTCTCTCTCTGTCTCTCATTTGCGACAACAGCAATAATACTTTAAAGGGGCAGAGATATGGCAGAACGGGGGTTTGTTGCCAGACCAAATTGCTTTTTTGCTGTGGATAAAACAGACCTCTGGTTAGCAGCAGGTGACCAACGTCAGTTGCCGTGAAAAACAGCAACAGTAAAATATAGGACCAAACTAGTTCTTGTGCATCAGTCGTTAGCACATACCCTGTAATTAGCTTTCAATGGCCCTAGTACACATTTGCAGGTTTTTCATCTATTATATTCTATTATATTAAATTCAATTCACTTATATAATACAATATATAATTTAAGTAGCTCAAATATGAAAAAAGAAATATCCTTAATCTAATGTGTGCGGTTATCGATAAACTTATGCATTTCTATTTCTACATATTTTATTTTAATATCAATATCTATCAATTCATTTATCGCCAAAAATATACAAACGTGTTCTGCCTATGACAAATAAATATCGAGAATCGAATTGCTCGGCTATAATAATTCGCAGATGCACCGTTCCACCTGTTACATCCCTTTTCACCACTTTATGACACCCAATCGTAATTGGTACAGGGTATACAAATATTTATTTCGTTTTTCGGCCGCTACTCAACAGCACATGTCGTATTTGCATTGGGCATTTTAATTAAGCTTAACAAATACAGCACGTACACAACACACTTTCCATTTTTTCTCTAGCATTTCTAAAATTTTTGAGCGTTTACCTAACACACTTGATTAAATTTTAATTTAAAATTGTGTGCGCCTTTTGCTAATGCTAAACTTTCTGGCCTGGCTTTTATGAGGATGCCAATTAAGCCAGCAAGTTGCTTTATTATACAACTGAAGCAGCCAGCTTCTTAAGCAAGCAACAAAACTTTACCCAACGCTGCTCACATCTCTCAAATGGCTGTCATTTAATTTTCTCACTTCATTTTTTGGTTTTCTCACCGTTTTTTTTCGTGAACGTCGACAAAGTCTTGAGGCTGCTTCATTAAACCATAGCTGGCGAAATCACATGAATGAGCGCACTTACACAGATACACAAGACACACTCACACACAGACACAAACACGCAAAGAGCCCAGAACATCTATATAGAATTACCTATGGGGCTACGTGCCACATTTGTATTTAAATTTTGCCCAACACGTAGCAATAGAACGAGACAGAGGCAGAGAGACAGAGAGAGAGAGAGAGAGAGAGAGGCAGACAGCGGCAGAGGCAGAGGCAGAGAAATTCACACCTACAGTGGCACAGAGCTCATCAGCTCAGCAACAATAATGTTCGTGTGTCCTTACAAATTCACCATATGTGTAGCTCACATACACATACACAAAAGTATTGTGATTCTGCAACAACTAACACTAATATTATTCTATAATTGATGTACACACTAGGGTGCAATTACTCAGTCTTAAATCAATTTCAAACTGGGAAAACATTTTCAAGAACAGCAATTATATATCATTTTATGCAGGCTACTTTTCATATTGATTCTGCATTTGAGCTAGAAAATGTCATTTTTAAATAGACATAATTCATGCATCCTCATCTTTGCCAGAAATGATCGAATCTGCGAGTTATATTCAAAGTTCCGCAGGCATTTCAATATATATTAAGTAAAGCTTGATATAACTTGATATCTTATCTTTTTTTATATAGCGATGAGTTTTGAAAGAGGTTCTGAAATGCGCGCATTATTTATAAATGTGTATTTAATATAATACCTATATTCGAGGAAATGAAATGTTAGCTTGCTGTGATTATGTTTGTTGTTAACAAGATGGTGTTAAGAATATCTATATTTTATTTTTATTTTAATAGAAAACATATAAATATAGATATACTTTATTTCAACTTTAAATGAACAAAATGAGAATGTTAGCTCTTGTTTATCTCTATGCGTTTCTCTCTCTGTACTTTGAATCAACACACTGCAAGCTGTCTGCTAACACGCTCAATGCCATGTCCATGTCCATGACACCCTGCAGCACCCCCTATGCAAGGCGCTCCTCCACTTCCCCCCTCAACCCAGTCGTTGGCACACCTCCACTCTTTTTCTAAATGCGTTCGCATCAAACTATACAACGCGTTCATATTTCTTACAGTTCGTTACACATTTAATATTAAAGAAAATTACCGCTGAGTGTGTACGTGTGAAGTGTGTGCGTGTGTGTGTGTGTGTGTGTGTGTGAGGTGTGTGTGCTGCTGTTGGACATGTCTGAGAGTGTGTGTGTGTGTGTGTGTGTGTGTTGCTGTGCAGTTAGGTAGTTTATCTGAGGCTATTTTTTTATGCAGCACATTCTTAAGGCGTTACGGACGGTAAATGATATGCAAATAAAACCGAGACAGCCCCTTAAAGTACATGAGAACCCTGAGCAAGTATGTGTGCGTGTGTGTGTGTGTGTGTGTGTGTATTTGGGTGTACAACTGTGGGCCTTTTTAAATTCAAATTTAAATTGTTTGCTTCATTAAGCGGTGTAAATCGCTCGCCTTGGCATATGTGGCAGCGCCAGTTGAGACCTTTTGGCTTAATTAACATAATAATGATCATTAACAGAAGTAAGAAATGTTCACTAACCATCGCAGCACGACTAGCAGTTACTCTGTACTCCCAAAGTCTAGCTTAGAATAAACATGTATTAGTGTATTTAATATTTGCTGGAGTCTTTGGTTTCAGTTCCTAATTTAATTTCTATAGTATTATATTATTATATTATTAAATACTGTATTTATTTCCCTTCACGTATTACGTATATATATTATTATTGGAATCATAGACTGCTTGGAATTTTGATTTTTGTCTACAGGGTATAAGAATGAAACCGCTATGAATTATTTTTGTTAGTAAGTGCACCGCAAAACTTTGGCATACCATTTTGGCCCGTAAAGTTTTTTTTTTGGTCTGGCTGGAAACTTCGCGCAAATTGCACTCGCCTAGGGAAGGTGTGGGGTAAGGGAAGGGGAAGGGGAAGGGAAAGGGGATCGGCAGCATTTTGTTCGGCGCTAGCAGCTATTTTTCTTAAGCATGCTCGCGCCTTAAAGTATGCAAAATAAGGAGAGCACTGGCGGCACTTTCACAATATACACACACCAAACACACACACACACACACACTAACACACATACAGTAAGACCCACACACTAACACACACATGCAGATATTTTTCTGTTGGAGTGCACTTTGCACTTCCATTTGGCGCTCGCTTTTTGACTACAGCTCCCCAATTCTCGCCTCGTTCCACTTTGCGCTATTTGCGTTCAGCAAGTCTTACATTACACCCACACACGCAAACAGACACAAACAGACACAACAGCAGCTGCGGGCATTGTGGGGTGCGGGGTGGCTGGAGTGGGTGGCACTAAGACAGCAGTATTCATTGTCATGTGCGACTGGGTGAGAACGTATGCTTTTTTGTCGGTTTTGTCGCTGACTCATGTCCATGCACTAGAAATTCCATTACAGCAGCAATTTCGACTTGTTATACTCTTTGCCGAGAGTATGATGATACCGCTGTCATCTGCTCTGCTGCCGCCGCTGCTGCTGCTGTGACAATAGCTTTGTCTCTCCACTCCAACACAAGAATGGGATATACGAGATGACCGAGGTTTGCATTACTTTTAAAATGACAAAAATTACAAAAGCGCATGCTTTTAGTACCAGCCAAAATAAACTCTTTGAAAACGGGCTAAGAAGCATCAAATACTAAATAAATATTGTGACAAATGGCATTCCAACAGATAAATTATATGGCTAATTAGAATGAGAAATTCGAAAGGGGACTCAGCAGACCACAGTGGAAGCTATTTGTTAGATAGCCAAATAAATATTATACGACCACCGTAAAAAATTGAATGCCAATCACACGAATTACAAATATATATAAATGAAATGTATAAATAAATATAAAAATAAATATATATTTAGCTTAATATTTATATTTTTGATATTTTTTACATGGCATTAAGTGCTTTTTTAAGCATGGACTTTTTTTAAGAGTCGTTTTATTTCCTAATGCTGGCTTAAAGAAGGTATTTTATAAAAGCAAAAGCAAAAGCAAACAACCAAAACATCTTTGCACTTAACTGCTTGCAATGTGGGTCTTCTGAACCAGATATTTATTTGTTTTCACCGCAGGAATTTGTTTACTCTGACTTGGGGAAAGTTTCCTCCGTTGTTTGGGAGTACTACTTTCGTAAAGTGAAAGTTGTAAATAATTACACCCATATTAAAATGAATGTTTTGCACATCTGAAGATGTTCATCATGCATCTTTCATTTTACTACATTTTCAACCAACAGTTGGTAAATTAGATATTGATAGGCATATTTTTAGCAAGCAATGTTGAAAACAACTTGGAATAACTAAAATTAGCCAAATACTATAAATTTGGCATTTTGATTGTTTCGACATTTGTTTTAACAATCAAATCTTTTTTACTTTGAAAAGGAATCGGGGCATTTAACTTATTTTGTTCATTTCCATTTTCATTTTTACACAAACTTTTTACGTATTCGTTGGGGCTCAACATGCGATGTCCAACAAATTATTTGAAGCCACTTTAAGCTAGGGCTAAAAAGCCCCAGAGCATTATGTGTTTGCCAACTGACGTTGCCAACAGCCAACCCCACATGATACCCATGTCCGCCGCTGTCCGGCTCAGTGGCACAGCGGCTCAGCGCCAAAACTTATGCATCAAGTTTTTTTCATGTTTTGCTCGTGTTTTTTTTTTGTTATATTTTTTGTGCCTTTTTTCCGTGTTGTAATTGTATATGTATTTGACGTTTGCTTTTGTTTCGTGCGTCCAGTTTTTGTCATGTTTGTTGATTGTAAAAGTTACTGAAGCGCTTTTTAACAGTTTTCGTGACACTTTTAGTTGCAGTCGTTGCCGCTGGCAACATGACTTCAAAAATTTCCGGGCCTGTCCCTGGCTAAAGTGGGTAACTGTGCAGTGTGTGTGACATTAAGGTACATATAGATATAAATAATATGGGCGCACTTCTTTGCGCGCCTCAATTTGTGCCTGACACAATGCAATTTTATGGCAATTTAACTGTCACTGCACATGAAATTTAATCGATGTTGCATTATTCAGTAGATCCCCGCAGTTCAAGTTCGACTTTGACTGCCTCAATAAACCACTCGATTGATTGCCATTTATGAAATCTGCTTTGTAGGACACAAGTTGGTGGTTTCTGTGCCACCAGTTGGACAACTTTACAAGGAACATTCGCATTGCATGTGGTTGCATTATTTTGTTATATAAACTGGCTGAGGGGGTATATTGAGTTTGCTAGAAAGAAAAATATTATTTGTATTTATTACACGTTGAAAAATAAACTCGCTTATTCATTTTTCTTCTTGCGAGTAACAATAAGGCTCTACATATAAAAACAGATTATGTATTGCAATGGGTCATCGATTCTTATCGAATTATCATTATTTTTTGTACATGTTTAAATAAGTATTATAATGTAATTTTAATTATTAAAGGCGGTCAACAAACAATAAATGATTTATTTAATATCAAGACAGACAATTTCACAAAAATGTAAAGTGAGTTTTAGATAAGTGGAAAAAGTATCACGCTGAGATTTAAACAAAGTATAAGTTTTGTATTTATTATATTATTTTTAATATGTATATTGTATGTCCTTTTGATTTTGATTAAATCATAATGTAACGAATAAAAAATGGAATGTATAGATAAAGTCAATTCTCAGGCATAGCACAAACTTCTATTTGGATTCTACTGTCGACTGGAACTGCAAAGTAAGAAAGAAAAGTTTACACAGGCTGACAGACGGGTATACATGAATTGAAGTCGATTAGAATGGCTTTTGGTGTCCGACTGGCTTCCTTCTGCCTTCTTTCTATCTTACGCATTTTCAAATAGGATATGTTCAAGTCAGTACTTTGTTGCTGTTGCGTCTTACGTATTTCGATTTTGTGGCAGCTTGTTGTCAAATGCAATTGAATTGTCAAACGTAATGAGTTTCTGTGGGCAGCTCCTTAAGTCCACTTTGTAGTTTATTTAAATGGGCATTTGGGTTATTTAATTTAAGGCTGAGTTGAAAATGTGATAAGCCACGCCTGGACAACTGCTTAAGCACTTGAGCACTTGAGCGCCCAAAAACTTCTGATTCGCTTGGCAAAATATAACTTTATTTTCAACTAAATTCCGAGTATATTTGCTGTCGTTCACATTATACCAGAGAATTTACATTCAATCGTTAATTTGTAGTAATTGTAGGTTTGTTATTAAATTAACTGCTAGGACTTGTTGAGATAATTATAATTCTGCTTATTGTATTTCCTCGCCGAGCACACGAGCATATTAACTCATTCTATAAATACAATTTGAATTGTGGTCGAGTATCTGCGTGTACTCATTCAATTTATCCACCTTGCCCAAATTTCATAAAAATATTATATCTCATTGGTTCATGTAATTTTCGAGCATTTAGAGGCCGTTTTTTTTTTTTTGTGCTTAAAAAGCGATTTTTTCAATTAGGTTGTTTTTTTTTTGGTTTGTTCTTCTTTAATATTGTTTATGTTAAATGATTATGCCATTGTTTGCGTATTTTTTCAATTATGCTATAAATAATTTTCACATGTATTTCAATTAATGAGCCGCACGCTGCTTTGGTTAAATAAATAATGAATTTTAGTTAAAGCAATCTGAACACATTTCTCATTAAATGGAGCCCGGAAACAAAGGTCAACCACCAACCCCCAACCCACCCCCACAATCCAACCTGTATCCATTGAAAACGGCTCTTCAAAGCATTTGGCATTGGAAATGCACTCACATCTGTCAATCAGGCACATCGAGCATGGACTGCACAAATAATGGAAAAACGCAAAAATCATTTCAGTAATAATTTTACCTAGACAGCACCATGACTACTCAACCCCCCGCACTAACCCACTCTCCGCCCAAGCAGTGCCAGCCCGGCCCCCTCGTACAATCCTCATTTGTCTCTCGGTTTGTTTGTTGGCTTAATGTAAAATATGGCGCATACGCCGAGTTGTACATTAAAAGCTTTATGTCAGCCAGCCAAAATTTGTTGTTATTTATAGTTCACTGTGGTGAATGGATAATATTTTTGTGTTGTCATTATTTTATTTAGTTTATTTGTTTTTTGTGTCTTGTTGAATGGTAGCTACTACATAAATATTGCCTGATAAGGCTGACAATTTGCTGTATTTATGGTTAAAATACACTTATATGAGCAGAGACAGCCATTAAAGACAATATTATTTCACACATACAAATGGGAAAGAAGAAAGAACGTAAACCTATACATATATATATATATATATATATATATATATACTTTTGCCATTATTTATTATACGGACAACTCAATTTTTGCGCCATTAGAGCATCTTCCATCGACTTTCGACATGGCCCGCAGGTCATCGGTACTTAAAGACGACCTGAATGGGGATTGTAATCGTCATCGCCACATTACACAAGAAACGATTTCGGTTTGGTTTTCGATCTTTCAGTGTACGCCCTGCACTTTTGTTTATTGATCATCTTGAACTTTGCCAGGCAGAAGCAGCATTTGATTTGCTTCCATTTCCATTTGTCTATTTAAACACAGCCTGTTTATTGTTGTAAGATATTTGTACAATTTCATGTCGATTTTTACATTTGTTGTTTATTTGGATTTGCCTGCAAATTTTCATGTTTTTTTTATTTTGTTCTTCTTATTCGTCTTCTGGTTGTGTTGAACTTGACTTTTACAAGGTGAAAGATGTGATTTTTTATTAAGACTTGTGTTTGTGTTATTTGGGTATAATTTTGGAATATAATAAGCAACGGCCGGCGACAAAGTGACATGAAGTTGACTTTCTCGTTTTGTGGACTTTATTGGTTAATATTCTTTAGCTGACTTTGGCTATAATTTAGCTTTTTATGTGCTGCTTTTCAATGTGGCAAAATGGCTCAGCTTTTTGGCCCAGTTAACTAAGCTACAGCTGGGCCGCAGAAATAGACCCGCCATTGCTGCTTTTACCGCCTTTGACTACCACGACGCGTCGTCTGGGCAAACATGTCAAGCGTTTTGTTTGCTTCAGTGGCGCTAGGCGCCGCTGTTTATGGTCCTGCTCAGTACTCAACGTCTTTGGCCATAAAAACGGCGTCAGAAATGTTGAAGATGCTGATGGGGTAGAGCAGTGCCGGCAATCAGCAGAAAGCCGTCCACAGGGATGCCAAGCAACAGGAGAGCTACTCAATAAATAGCTAAACAAACGCTTCCAGCTCTGAATAATTCAACGTAGTTTTTTATAGTGTACCACCTATATCGAATCATCAATTTGGTTAATTAAAATTTCTTAATAAACAAAGAAAATATTTTTTGCTCTTGTTTATACATAAGTCGTAGTGGCAACTTATAACAGTCATAATAATTGTTTACCATATTGCTGCTCAACAAAAAATAAAAGTTTATTAATCGTTTTGATAAACAAATTACTAACGACACAGCACTTAAGCATATTTTATTAAAATAATTAATAAGGGTTTCCGTTTCATTTGAAAAAGGAATTTAAAAAAATGGACAATTTTTATTCTGTTCTGCATTGTTTTAATTATGTTATCGTACTCAAAAATGACAATAAGATTATAAATATATGTTAAATAATATATTATATATTTTTTAATAATAGTAGATATTATATTTTCACATATATTTTTATAGTAAAACAACAATGTCTTATATTAATTTAGATTTTATTAAATATCAAATTAAATATGAATTTCCATATTGATTTTAATACTTTTACTTAAAATGAATAACTATTTAATAAAATACACTGAATTAAAGGTTTCGTTAAATCTAAGTATTGTCTTAAAGGACGTTCGAAATGTACTTCGTACAAAATTTACAAATCACTAAAACAGTAAATTGAAAATAAAAAATAAATAAAAAATTCGGTATGCATTGAAAATGCTTGATCATTTCTAAAAAATAGCAAATTGAATTTAGCTGGAATAAAGCTAAATTTAGCAGCTCTCTGCTGTTTGCGTGGGTGCGTCTTACATGGGGATTGGCTGGTGTCGGGGGAGCTGGTAGTTTCCGGAAATCGACTGCCGGTAGCAATGAGCAGCAATATATATTTTTGGTATTTGCTGCCTAACTTACGATGCAAGAGCAGCGAAATGCGAGCAGCAATGTGAGTGGAAACCTCAAAAGCTCAGTGAACTCGGTTAGTTGGGGCCACAGGACTCTCTGCCATATAGCAGCAAAAATTTATGTCGGTGTTGTTGTTGTCGCTTTTGGTTTACTTTGCCAGTTGGATGTCGCCAGAAGCTGGCCACTGCGAGGTACGCATTTATTATTTTTCTTAATTAAATCTTTATTCCGCTGTTGCCATCATTCCCCATACATGCATACGAGTATGGGGACTTATCTGGTTTATATATGTGTATTTGTGTTGGCCTCGAAGGCCACTTACAATGCAACCTGAGCCGTCTCGGGTTGCTGGCTGGGTTGACGATTTATATAAAGTGCAGCGTCAGCCACCGGATGCATGCAACGCAATGCAATAATATAAATATGCTGCCCAACCCAACCCCTCTCACCCCTCTCGTCCTTGCCCCACCCAGCAGCACTGTTTGTAACATTGAAACTCATTTAAGTTGAGCCGAGCTGGGGCAGCATCAGCGAGAATGTCACTAATTAAGCCTAATGGCGCATGAAACATACATTAAAACTAATGTGCAATCCTTGCAATCCTCGCCAATCCTCTCCTAACCAACGAACGAGCCACTGCGTCGCACTGGCCCAGAGGGAGAGAGAGAGTCTTACTCTGCTGCCTTTAATGGTCTCTGCCTAATTTTATGCCGACACAATACATATTTTGAACGTTGTTGTTGTTGTTGTTGTTGCCGGTCCACAGAGGCACAACAACGACAGCATTTGCCTTTTATTGCGTCCTGCCTCATGATGATACTATTTATTTATATATGTAGGTATACGAGTATGTGCTCAGATTTCTATCTGGAAATGCGTTAGTCAAACTAAATTAGATGTAGTCATGTTCAACATTATATTTGCCAGCGAGTTTACCATAGTTAATATCGAAGGTCAGTTCCTTGTTCATAACTTGGAGCCAAACTTTTTCGAATTATTAAATAAATTAATATATGCAAGCGTTAATTTGAGTTCACTTAAAATTATATATTTACTTATATTTTAGATTTATATTTTGATTTTCTTTGTATTTTTCTGTGTCGCCCGATATGAATTTACATTTAATATGTTATTATTATGATGATTATTATTATTTTTCCTTTTTTAATTTTTAATTACAAAGCTGTCCTTTACTGTGTACACATAAATCGCTCGTGTCGCATATCCTTTAGAAGTGTTGATAAGTGGAAATACTGCAATTGAAGTGTGGATATTAACGTTAGTGAAAAAAATTATTGAAAAGTGTTAAAGTGTTGTGGCAAGCTCAACGTCTTTCTCATGGGAGAAGTCAATATTGGGTAGTTGCTACAAAAAAGTTTTAAGCGTTTAAAGTGTAGTTACTGGGGGTATTTATAGTCAATAGTCGTCTAGAAATAATATATATAATATATATAGTTAATAGTCGTCTAGAAATAATAGATAATAATAATAATAGAAATAATGTAATGCTGGAAACGAGTGGATTTGAGTTGTATTGTAGTTTTTTGAGGGGTTTACTTGAAGTTGATTGATTCATTGCTGCCGACTCTATGTGAGGTCTGATTATTTATTTATTTTATTTGTTTAATGTATAAATTAAATTAAATAACTTTATAAGTAACATTTTATATTTATTATTTTTAAATTTCGATTTCACCATTTGCTGATTTTACTATTTACGACAATCAGTTCTTTTTCAACACTTACTTCCCAGATGTCGTTGTACAAAAGGGAGGTTTTATGCATTTCAATGGAGTGCCTAATTTGGATATGTACAGACTATCATTACTTACATAATAACAAGTAATAATATTCAATTAAAAATACAAATCCTCTCTAATTAGCTATGCCCCCTTTTGGTAACTTGCTTAGTTGAACTCTCTGCACTAGCTCGTGGATGTCTCACTTTATATTAAGCTAGTATGAATCCAGTGGCAGTCAATCGATGGACTTAATTCGCCTGAATCAGTAGAAGATCAATATGGCTTGTTTCCCACCCGCTTGGCGACACACACACATACACATTCCAGGTGCAAGAAGGTAGTCTACACGTAGCAAGTCCGAGTCCGGGTACGAGGGGTTGGGGGTTGGGGCTGTTGCACTCAACCCCCTTGCCCTGGCAGATGCTTGAGGCAACTTAGAACCGGCGAACCGGCCACTAATGAAACATTATGGCTGTCGTAACCCAGCCACGCCGCACAAATCCACTAAAAACGTTTACGGCTTACGTGCAACATGGCTGACTGCCACTGAAGACCACAGCAACATAAGTGGCACGTACGAACGCCAACTGTGGCAACGGCAGTGGCATCAAAAGTGTCCTGGTAAATTGCTGGCTGAAACACGTTTCGTGGGCAGCGACTGCAATTGATTTTTGCACTTGACGTGTGAGTCCTGTGTGCCTGGGACATATATGAGGACGTTAAGCAGACCGGAATTATTCTTTCTTATTTTTTTAAAAATATTTATTAGAGTGTAATAAACAGTTCACAATTCAAATGCATTGCCGCTTCATTGAAGCAATAAATTTAAATTTCTATAAAACGCCATGGAACGATATGATAACTTTGGACAATGATATATGTATGCGTATCGCTCGAGAGCCTTCGTCGTCCAAACGGAAGCAGCTTACGCACGGTTGCATTACGACCGGAAGTCGAGCCAGCGGGAGGCGGAGGCGGTCCGAGGCACAGTCCTCGAACGAATGTCAACATGCTGATAACAAAATACAAGCGCACACTTTGCACAAAATGTTTTGTTTTGGATACACAATGCTGCAATGAAAAGTTCGTGTTTTTCAACCCATACCACAGATATATATATATACATATATATATACATATATATCTACTCATATTTTAGCAAAACAAGAGCGAAAAGTTGTACTTTCAAGTGTGGGCGATTTAATGCTCTTACCCAGCGTAGTCTAACTCAATGAGTATTTAAACTGTGACCAGACTAAATAAATAGTCAGTTTTAAATCAAACAACTTTTAATTTGTACGATGGCTGTGTTTCCTAACCTGAGTCAGATTCTGATTGAATTCAGCATTATAAATTTCAATAGAATTCTTAACTGAACCTGTCTTAGTTTGGATATATGCTTAAAATCACAGTAGAAATGCACAGAATATAAAAAATTATGAATATTGTCAAAAAAAAAAAGTTATTCGTAGTATTTTATTATTTTATTTAAAGGCCAAATTTGCTCATTTTTAAATAATTGAACAAATTTAGTATATATATTGTATATATTTTTTCATGAATGTAGACTAAAAACAGTCCAAAATATTTTAAATTAAATTGAAATTAAATATAATATAAAATAAAGACTAGAATAAAACTGGTGGTTTTCAAATTTAAGCTAAACGCTTTTTTCAAAGATTGTGGAAGCCCAGAAAAAAACAATTAGACCAAATATTATTAAAAGTTAGTCCTTTAGAAAGAGTTAGAAAGATAGAGAGTGACAGAAAAAAGAAGGAATAGTCAAATCTCCGATAATTAAATTATCTTGGACATCTAAGCATTTTTCTCTTTGCTGACATTTTTGATGTGGATTTTTTCACTGCTTTCAGGCACACACACACACATGTGTGTGTGTGTGGTAAGTGTATGAGTGGGCGAGTGGGTGAGCCACAACTTTGGCCTTTTGTTTCATATGGTCACGAGCCAGTTAGCCAGCGAGTCCTTTCGTCAACCTATATGCAATGCAGTTGTTTTTTTTTTGCTCTTGTTTTTGATTTGTTTTTTTTTTTCGTTGTAAGCTCAGGAAGTTTTTTAATGTCGGCTTGGCTTAAAAATAATGATCATCGTTTTTTGAAAACAATAAAGCTCTGCGACGCTTGGCTGACCACGCAAAAAACTTGTGCCAACAATTTGCCTGAGTTAAAATTAATGAAATTTATTTTCATGTTGCAGTTGTTATGTTCAAGTTTCCATTGTTCTTAGTGGTGCAAAGGGGTTGACGGTCTGTTGAATGAAAAATTGGTATATATTTTCGTTTAATTTATAGCTGCACTTTAAGGCTTATGCTGTGAATGTTAGAAAGTAAAGGAACAAAAGCAAAAGTTTTCCATTGTCAGTAAATAACATGAGTAACATGATTAGAGAAACTACAAAATCTGTAAACGTATCTGAGTGCTCTGGAAGAAGCAACTATTGTACATAAATTATTGAATGACAAAGATGTGGGTCGGCCACAAAATGCTTTGCGAAGTCATCAGCTATGTCAGCTGAGCAACTATTGTAGTCATTGCACTTAGGTCTGAAGTGTAAACAGAAGTCTAACCATTCATGTAATTAATTGTATTCGATATGTTGCCAAAATGGCATGAAATTAGGCTGAGAATTGTCATCTGGGCAACTGAATAATTAAGATTGTTAGAACAGAGATAGAAGTTATTTTATTTTCTGATTTATTTAGATGAACTACAAAAATGCAAAATAAAATTAAAATAAAAAAATTACACTTTTAGATGTCATACAAAAATTTTAATTAAATTAATATAGACAAGTTTTAGTAACTTTATATATTTGTTTAGATAAAATTAAATTAAAACTAATTTAATAAATGTAAATTAAGGAATTAGCAAGCAATTTTTATATTTTGAACTAAATTGATAATAAATAATAGATCAAATATACTTTGCCATGTACTAAAAAAACTATTCAATAGCTGATGCAAAATTGTATTTGCATTCACTTTAAACAATTCCTCAACTTTATTTGGAGTTCATTATAACTTTTGCCTCTACTAATTTATATGTGTAACAATCTCCCTTCTCTATCAAACACGATATTAACATTAATAATGCATACATTTTTAAGTAATAGTTATAATAGTGTTACAAGTAAAGCTTATGGAATAAATTATAAGGCTTGTATTAGTTGAACAGTTGTTGAAAGTTTAAACTTCACCCAACTCATAAATTGTTCATGCTCAGCAAAATCTTTTTCACTCTCTTTATAATAATTCAAATAGTTTCTAAAGCACTTTCGATCTCCACTAATTCTAGTTTTTATCTCTTTCGCACCTCTCTGTTGATATCACATTTATAATAACAAGCTATTAGCGGCATTCATTGCACTTTCAATATGCATTCATAACTTTAATTGAAAATATAATACTATTAACGCATTCAAAACACACACACAGAAAGCAGCTCAAGCAATTTGCATATAATTAAAACACCAGCTGTAATATTCCACACGCATCTCTTGTCCACGAATTGCATGCAGCATTTTGCATACTAAATAGTTTAGTTTTTAAGGTTAACACAGCATGCTGGCCACAAAGGAAAAAAGTCCTTCGCAACGAACAAGTAATTAAAGCAACGGAGCATTGCCAACTTTTTTTTTTGGTACTGTCCTTTGTTTATGCAAATATTCGGCACTAAACAACTTAACCTACATACAAGCAACGCCAAGCAAAGGCTACAAAAATGCACGCAAAAAACACAGCACACATCTCCGCTCTCCACACACGTGAGGCATGTTATATAAGCGCTGCACCAACAACAAGAACAACAGCAACCACAGCACACACGCATGATGCGCCTAGCAGGCACAGACAACGCACTCACACACACACACGCACACACACACACACATGAAAGTTGCAACAGTGAGCAACAGACAACAGTGGTCTGTGTGTGTTTTTTGCTTTAAAATGTGTTTTCCATTCTCTTTCAATTTAGCGCTCGGCCTAAAAGTATGCTGCATCATTAGTGTCAAGCTCTTTGGCTGACGCTCATTAGGAGGAACGCACAGCGACAGCAAAAGCGCATTACGAGGGCCAAACGACAAGTTCCTAAGACAAAGCATTCTTAATTACCATCAAGCCAGCAACAACTCAGTCAAGGGCACAAAAAACTGTACCCAACCCCAAAAACAACAACTACAACAACAACAACATCAATCGAAACAAGCATGAACCAAAGTCACTTGTGCCCCTCAAAGCTCTGCAGGATGCCGGCGAGCTGATGCGTTCCCCAAAAAACACCAACAACAAGAACTACGTACATAAATAAAAGGACAAAGGACAAAAGGCGACAAAGACAGATAGAGAGCGAGAGTGAGACAGCCAGAGAGAGAGAGAGAGAGAGAGAGAGAGTGAGAGAGGCGACAAATTAAGAGCACTTGCAAATTGTTGTTGCCGTCGGGAAATTGATATATTCGATTAGCAATCCAGAAAGTTGAGCAGTCGACAAGGACAACTGGCGGCATCTTCATTTCAACAGGACGCGCACAGGACACGCCCATTATAACGCCCACTATACCGCGCGCACAGCAGTCGTCGGTGGTGCTGTGTGAAAACAAGTAGAAGAAAATTTACATCCTGCTCGCATCGCATTAGCCCCGCTGTAAGTCGACCAAACGCCGAGTCATGCCTGAGCAGGATAATTACGATGATGAGGTAATTTTGATTGTAATGCTGCCAGCAGCAACATCAAATACACACACACACGCACACCAACACACACATGCAGACAAATAAATATGTTTCATGCATTAATATCATTAGGCATAATTAATTTTAAAGCAAATATTTCAACACGTGTGTGAGTGTGCCCAGCATCTGCCCGGCCCTGACAGTATTTTAGCCTTGCAAACTGCTTAAGGCCTTACATTTATTATGTATTAAAGGACTTTCAGCCGGAAACATTATGCCTCGCAAACTTCCCTTTTTTGCACAAGTCTGAAATTACCGCTGGCTGGTGTAGTAAGGAAAGAATTAATTAAAAAATTATAAAAGACAGCTGCATACATTATTTTTAAAAAATATATAAATGTCAAATGAATTAATGACGAGCGCTTAAAATCAAAAATTCTCTGTAAAGACGCCTCGTAGTTCAGTCTAAAATACAACATTGTTGGCAACCAAAAATTCCAACATACTTCGATTCTACAACCACAAAAAATATTTATGAAAAATGAATGACTTAGGAACATTTTTAAATATTTGCCCTAGCAACCCAACTGCTGCCTTCATTTTTTTGGCTAATTTGTGTCGTAATGTTATGAAGAAAATTAACTAATTAAATTGAGAAAATAACTAAGTAAATAAAAAGACAGTTTGTTTCCTAAATAGTAAACACAAACAAAAAGAAATAAACTTTAAGTAAGCTTAGAATTTTTTCAAGATTTTTAAAAATGTTAATCTACATATTTGAATACGAGTATTAAAAAAATTTATTTAACTAGCTTTCCTCCTTGCATAATGGAGGCCACCTACTCTCTACTAAAGTGCATTATTTTATTAAGAAATAAAAAGAGGAAAGAAAGATTTATTTTAAAATTTAAACCAAAAAGAAATATTGGCTGTGCCACAGACAGAAGGCAATTAAGGTAATTTGAACTTTATGGTAAAGTCAAGTCGCGTACAGATAGATAAGAAGTGAGTGCAACTTGTAGGAAACTCTGCGATCTCTTAGAAAAAGAGCACTTTAGCATTCTAATTGCAACTTGGACAAGTGCATCACTTTACCATTGAGTGGGCGGTAACTAGTGGCATCGACATCAAGTTGAGCTCTCGGCATCATCTCTAATGCTGATGGAGGCTGGGTCAACTTCAGCTGGCGCTTTCACGCTTCGCTGCACCCAGTTGGCCAGCGAGGGATGATGGCATCAAGTTAACACTGCTCACTACTCACTGCTCACTGCTCACTGCTGGCTGTTGGATGTTGGCAGCCGGAAGCGATGATAATTAAAATAAATTCCGCATGTAATTCAAATGCAAAGCGCTGACAGCGCTGACAACAATTGCAAATTGCAAATTGAATTATCAGCGCGTTGTGTTGCGTGTCTGCGATTTGCATACAAAAACAAAGTGTGAGCAATGAAAGAAGTGGGGAGAGAAGAGTGTTGAGTAACTTGAGTCGCTTAGATAAGCAGCCATTCACAATGGTGTCTAGTCAGTCAGGCGGAAATCAATTAGCTTTTGTCCGCCTGCGCCTCACACACTTTCTATCGCAAAGTGTTGCATAATCCAGGGCGGTAGTATTGAGCGCTGACAGTGCTGCCATAATCAATTGTGTTTGCTAATTATTTCAACCTAATGACTGCCACTCGCATTAATCTGTCTGGCGGTCTGCAGGTAATTGCTTTATGATTATATATGCGCATTAAATAGACAATATATTTATTATTCCCTAATGCGGCACATTTAATTGCAAGTATCAGTGTTAAATATGCTCATGCACATAAATATCCTTTTGACACGCAATTCATGCAAATTAACGACTTTTATTTACTACTACAGCTGTGCAGTTCTATATTTAATTTATCATCAAAGTGCCATCAGTGTTAAATATATCAATTTATTTGTACACACTGTACCCAATAAAATTGGGTAAAAGGGGTGTAATTATTTTGTGCAAAATCATATAAAAAGCAGAATGAAGCATATGCGACCCCAGAAAGTGTGTATCTCGATGAGGAGCAAAAGTCGAGCAGATAAAGCCACGTTCATCTGTCCGAATGAACAAACGAAGGGCTATCAGGTCTACAGAAATATTAAATTTGGCCAAGTTGATGTTATTAAATCGATAACTTTCCCTGTTTCGCTAATATCGACATATCGATGTCTGTTTTCTAATCAATTGCCAACATTTTTTATGAGGCTCGAATAAGAAACACCCAATTTAAAGCTCAACATTTTTTTCAATTTGATTTTCATAATAGAAAGGGATAAACTGATAATCAAATATGTATATATAGCTACTAGTTTCAGGGCATCTCCAAGTCGAGTCTTTCTCGACTAAAGCATTCTTACTCGTTTGACATGCAGCTCGTGCAACTGAACAGTTTTCATTTATTATTATTTCAATGCACACTTTTATACATATTATACAATCATAATTATTTCCATCACGTGACATTTTAAATTTGAACTAGCATTATAAATATTATATATATATTTTTTTTTATAAATTCATTCAACTTAACGACCGCCGACAGTCGCGACACCTGCTGCAAGAGAGAGAGAGAGACAGATTTGTATATACATATTTATATAGAGAGAGAAAAGTAATCATGGTCGTGTAATGGAAGCTCAAGTGTATGTTGACATAGACGCAAACACAGAAGGCTAGGCATCACATACATACACACACACACACACACACACACACACACATGGCTACACACAAGGATACACACATAAGGATGCGCGTGGCAGTTATAGCGAACGCTACGCCTTTATGGCCTTGAGCTAAACTGTTGTTGACAACGGCAACCGTTGCAGGTAGGGCGGCAGATCAGAGACCAGGCACAGACAATGCTACTAGCAATCCGGAAAGTCAGACGCAGACAGCAACAGCAACAGCAACAACTACAACAACAGTAGCAACAAAAACAACGACAACACGAACGAGGACTGTGACTGTGACTGTGACAGAGTTGCCTACTGCCATCTAGCAATGGCAATGGCAATACTATGCGTATCCTTTCGCAATGGCGCCCAGAGGGGCTGTTTGTGGATTTGATGTTTGGCAGGAAGGCAGCAAGCCATAAAGATTGGCTTGTAATGTCAGACGAGTCGTCAATAGTGCAATATTGCTCAGCAGCTTATACAGTTTGTCAGGGTTGCAGGCTGACTACTTTGCAACTTTTTTGCTGCGAGAGCTGCTCAAAAATAGAAGGACAAATGTTTTGATACTTTCAGCTATAAAATAGGGTTTTGCGACAGTTCAAAAAAAAATTATGTTGACAAAAATTTTGGTGTAAGCACTGCATGCGTGATTTGTGGCAGTTAACCCTAGCAAACACAATAAATACCACAAACATACAAAAAGTCAATAATACTTAAGTAGTCAGCGAGCTGAGCAATTGCATTAATTCTACTTTGATCTTTACTGGCTAAAAGAAAATACTTTGGCATATTTTCCCTTTCTGGTGTCTATTTTAATGCGCTTAAAAGTATGCAGCGTAGATTTTTCACTCCTTACTTAATAACTATGGCAACTTATGCAAATAACTTGCGGCTTTCTGGCAACTTTGAACTTTTACACTCTGCGCGCGACTCGGGGCAACAACAACAACAAAAACGAAACTAAAAAAGATAGCAAAAGAAAAGTTGGCAACACTCTCAGCTCAACCGCTAAAGCAGCTAATGCTCTTAGTTTAGAGTGGATTGTGTGAGGAGGTCAGTTCCGGACTAGTGACTGTATCTGCATCTGTATCTGTATCTGTAACTGTATCTGTTACTAGCCCTCGGGCAGACTTCATTGTTGGCAGTGGTGCAGGGTGCAGGGGCCGCTCTTTAACTTAAACTCACTGCCATACAAACGCATTCGACTTAGCTCATAGCTTAGCTGGAAAACTCAGGTAACTGCGAATTCAATCAACAAGAACAACCAGACAACAGCGGATAAGTATTCTACCAAGGGCACAACGACAATGAAACAAGAACAAAAAGCTTTCTAAGCCACTCCAAAAATTGAGTACCCATTACAGACTAGAGTCCACATTCTCACATAAGTGAAAAAAATACAATTTATTGACAACTTTTCCACAACATGTAAAAATTATTGTTTGGCTACACACTCAAAATTCACAGAGTAGGTTGCTAATTTTAAAAATCAGTGTCGAGTATTTTATTATAATATTATTTATTTGATTTATTTTCTATAAGTATTTAAATGTTAATTAAATGCTGGTAGCAAAATTTAAATGAAATCATTTTTAGTTTCTAAGCTAGTTTCTTAATCATTGGTTTGTGTGCAGAATAGTTGATATAGCTAATCTTATGTTTTAATTAATTGTTATAATATTCTATTCGCAAAGATAAACAAAAGTAAGCCACTCAGCTACTTTGTTTAAGTCAAACGGCAATTTAGCATCAGGCTAATAGGTGTATTAAAAGATTTTGCAACAGAGGAGGCTTGTTGATAAGCCAAAATGATTTTAAGCAAATATTTCAGCCAGATGATATAGTGGTCTAATCTGTGGAATTCTGAAGCGTTTACAACAAAAAGACGGATAAGTTTAAAGTATCATTGAGAGACTAGTTTGCTAGTAAAAACAAAAAGGAAAACCGTAAAACACAACTTAGACTCAATATATAAATTTATATATACATCATGGGACAGACAGACATCTCCCTCAATGTGTTACATTGTCACACACTATACAATAAAAATAAAATACGCTTTGCAAGGGCATAATAATAATATTGTTGGTTTGTTTATTTTTATTTTGGCTCTCAAGCCAGAAACAATCAAAACTGTGACAAAACAAAAACAAACAAAAAAAGCATTCCCTTCAAAGGAATATCAATAGCGTTTTAATAGAAATCTGAATCGAGAATTAAATGAACATTTTTCACATTCTAAAATAAATTGTTAGTCCATGGAAATTGTTGCCATTTTTCAAATGAAATAAATTCGAATTGCTATTAATTGAGTTCAGTTTATTTCTGTGGCAATGATTTAATATCTCAAATATTGACATCATCTTTGTTTTGATAGCAGTTTGGCTGAACAGCACCGTCAGCTATGCCTAATTGCGAGCCATTAAAAATTTATTGAAACAAATAACACGCATACGCCCTGTGGCTGGCGCTTAGTTATTTTGGCTGAGCACAATTGGCGCCTGAGTCCTGTCAAAATTGATGAGGGAAATTACTTTTAATTCTTTTAACGTTAACGGCAACTCATCAAGTTGAGTGTTTAAATTAAATTTATGCTCGCAATATTTGCATATTTACTTGCGACTTTCGTCGCAATCAAACTGAGTGCTTTTTTCTCCGCAGCTCCAGCTCGAGCTCGAGCTCAAGTACATCCTTGAGCTCGCGTATATTCAAATAATAATAAATTCATTTCAATTAAATGAAGCATGCACGCCCCGAGCGGTTATTATTCCAACTCTATGATCTATGTACGATACACAAACAAAAACAAAAGCCAGCCCAACTTTTGACCACAGTCCATATGATATGCATTGATATGCGCTCAGTTTAGTTTCGGTTCCACTTTCGATGCTTCAGTCAGCAGTCAATTGTTGCCACAGTCTGAGAGAATGTGTCTGTATAAATAAACATGAGTTTATAGCCCACGGCGCACTGCTTGCAACTGCACTAATTGCATTGGTTGCAAATATTTATGCATCGGATAGCATTAAGGGAGTAGCACGTAAGCTGCTCTAAATATTCAGGGATGTGAATCCTCCTGAAAACCAATTTAATGCCTGTTTTGTGCATTGAATAGCTTCTGCTTGAACTACAATTAAGACATAATTATGATTTTATGTATTATCTATTAGTGGATGTTCGAACTCTGCTTAATTAATTAATTATTCAGTAATGGGAATGTATGTATGTTTTATTGGCATGATTGAATAACCAGTTGGCTTAATGCTTGACTGATCCTGATTCCTAATAAGAAGTAAGAAGCAAGCCCGACTTGAAGATACCATTAAAATATACATGTTATAAGCAAGTAAAATGAGATGGATATTAAATGAATAATGGATTTCAAATTAGTTATTATCGGCTAGGGAGATATTAGTTTTGAACTGGCCAGTCATCAGTCCAGACCTGAATCTGAATATTAAAGAGAGATTCCAATAAAGAAAGCAATTGAAGAGCTCAAATTTACTATATATCACGAATAGGCCTATATCAGCATGCCTACTCCACAATATATATTAAATTCAATGACATTTCGCAGCATTAATCCTAAAATACAAAATGACACACCTATTAAATATTATTATGAATTATTTTATATTTAAATTTAAGTTAGTCAAACATGAAATTGAATTGAATTGTTTAGATTCCTTTTTTGAATATACAATAATATGAGATCCATTCAAATCAGTTTCTAATTATTTGTATTAGTATCGGCAATAAAATTGCATACCTAAAACTTCTTTTAATTTTTCAGCATTCACGAAAATAGAGAAATTTAAATTTTAGTGAGGTGTTTTTGGTAGACATGTCATCCAAAGGAATATTAAAGAATATTTTATATATTTTTTAAGAAACAGACAGACATGAATATGCTTAATTTGTCGGCAATTATCTTCTGTTCAAGCAATTATAATGGTTACAGGGTATTTAGAAAGAAAATCGGTGTCAGCGCGTACGAGTGTGCGTGTTTGAATAGTTACCGCAATTTAGTGCAAGTTGCTGAAGTTGCCCCATTTCGTGTTGAACAAAAATGCTGTTGAAATATTTTGTTGTTGCCGTCGACTTCATTAACTATGCATTAAGCGTAGGGTTTTTCGAAAGGAATTGGCTGCCTGTTAATTTATATGCATACAGGCATTATACTTGTAGACTTTTTGTACATACATAAGTATATGTGTTTTGGCTGTCTAACTTATTTTGCGGCCATATAAATTAGTCAAGTAGCCATTTTGCGGACAGGTTCAAGAGCCTAGCGGCTTAGTCCCATGTGCAAATTTACTCAGATTATACAGACAGAAAAAGCTTCAGACTGCAGAAAGTTGAAATCCTTTTAAAGATGAAGAAAATGACAGGACTTAATAATATTTTATTGCAAGAATAACAGCCTCAAATAATGTTTGCTTGCCTTGTTACTTCTCATTTAACACAACAAGCCTGAAGTATATCGAGGAATAAAAATGGAAGAAAACAAAATAGTAGCTTTTTTTTTAAATTATGATAAAAAATAATGAACACTTGACCTGTTGTCCTAAAAGTTTATTGAAAATAAACATTTATATTATTGAAGCTTTGTATTTCAATAGACACTGTGTTCGATAGATGTATAATTGTAGAATGTAAGTTCTTGAATAAATTTAACATTTTTTTTTTCTGTGTAGCATTCGGAAGACATTCGAAATGCTCAATGAATCATAAGTTTCGGAATCCTTGAACCTCTAATGGCTTGCCTAAATTGCATCCTTTTTGGGTGCCTCGCCATTTTAGTCAATTATTGGGGTCCGTTTATTATTTGTGGCCGTTGATTTTGGCTCAAATGTGCCGCACGTGGCTTTAATGGAGCTGCTGCTCGTTTTAAAATAATTATTCTAATGTTACACATTTCTCTTTGTTGCCTTCTCGCAGTTGGTTTCCAGCAACCCCAATCAGCGCAACTGGCGCGGCATTCTCATCGCCCTGCTGGTGATCATCATTGTGCTGGCCCTGATTGTTACCTCGGTGGTAAGTTTAACACAATGTGTTACAATATTAATCGTAACTGGTTTTTGTGCTAAATGGTAAATGGTAAACTCAATACTAACTTCGTAATTAAATTTCTCTCTTGAAGAGCTGCAAGCCAAATACAAAAGATAACTTATATGCAATTGTGTACAGCAAAAATAATTACTTATACTAGACTTAACACTCTATAAATTCACACTCAATTTACTAGTACAGTGAATACTCTCTAAATTGTACATCGATAGCCAGTTAATGGGAGAATGGGAGTTACCTGATTTATATATGTTTTGAAATATTTATAATCATGTACGAGAAATCCATTTTGTAAATACTCATACATATATATATATATATATATATGACCAGTTTTATCTTTCAAAGTAAATATTGTTCTCATTTTTTCGGGAAAATCCTGCACTTTATTTTATAAAATTATAACTGTTAAAGAGGCTGCGTCAGCGAGAACTTAAGGCGTACCGCAAAATATTCAAATAAAAGACAATGATTGAACAGAAAATGAGATGAGCCTAGATGGAGTATCTGTAAGAAGAGCTTTCACTGTACTTCAAATGAAAAATAATACCGAAAACCAAGAGAAAAACACAAAAACCTTAAATGTTATGCCTGTAAATACGTTGCGCTCATTTTTGTCTCTTATCTTTGTTCATTTGTTTATTTCCTTTGTGCCTGGGCTGCGTGATATTTGTATATACCCGCCTCCTCCCAACAACACCACCACCACCACCATCAATACCACCGCTCCGAAATTCTTTTTTCCATTTTTATTTATTTTTTCCCACTTTGTGTTTTGATGTTGTCGTTCACTCGTTGTTTGTGTGTCGTGTTTTTTTGTTTGGTACCAAATTGTGTGTTGTTTGCGTGTATAGAAAACGACATATAAAATTTCTGCATTTATCAAAAAAGGTGCTCCTCACGCCCCCCGATGAGGGCCCACGCGTCAAAGGGCAGCGCATCAAGCTGCAGGACATTGTTGACGGCATCTACGTGCCTCAACGTTCCAACGGCAGCTGGATAGATGGTGAGTTGAACATGTTAAGCGTGCAACGAGTTCCTGTTGACGATACGTGTATTATTTTCCTACTAAATCTATCTCTATCTCTCTCTCTCTCGATCTATCTCTGTGTGTGTCTTTTAATTTCCGCCTTTACTGCAGCCGAAGAGTTTCTGTATCAGGACCAGTTGGGTCGCATCTGCCTGCTAAATGCTGCCAATCGCACTGAACGCGTCCTCATGTCCAATGTGACATTTGTAAGTATATTTCCACTACACTACAGTCAATAGCAACCTACACTCAGAACAATAATCAACCCTAAAAATTGAGAAAAGCGTCATACTTTGGCCCGCCTTCAGTTTCAGAAAGTTCACTTTCAGATGTGAAGATTGAGACTTTCTGAAGACCAAAATTTGTATTCGTTGATTCCGAGCTGGATTTTTCTAAAATGGACAAAAACACATTGATTGCTTTAATTAAACGTTGACAGCTTTCAATACATTTTTTTAAGTTGAAATATTTGTTTTTAATAAGAGTTTTTTAATCAATACTAAAAACTTTTCTGAAAATTCAAAAGAAAAATGTTTCAGATTGTGAATTTAAGTCAAGCACTTCGAATTTTAAGAAATTTCTCTTTTGTAAGTTTGAAAATGATTTCTAATTATTTTAACTTTCTCAATTCAAGAAATTTCTTTTGAATATTAAGTAATTATTTCTAGAAGCCAAGAAAACTGACTAACTGAAACTGACTGTCTTTAAGAATGATAATAATTTACTGACACATGAAAAGTGTACAAGAAGCTGTTACGATTTATGATTTGTCTTTCATGTCGATTTTTTTCTGAGTGTACACACATCCACATATGCACACACACACACACACATAGACGCACAACTCGTTCAATTCGCATTGCTTATCTGAATGAGTCAAATAAATATTTGTATGCAGCATGTTATTTACGATTGGGCGTATCTCAAGTGTACACACTTGACTTGGCAGCCAAAACAGTTGCCAGGCACTGCTAACTGCTACACAAAACTCACCAAAGTAGGCAAAAAAAGAAAAATAAAGAAACAAAAAACCAAATGGGTAAAGTTATATCGCTTTGCCATAACGATAAAAGCAAAAGCTTGTGTAAACAACAAAATAGTCCGGGTAGAGAGTTGAGGCTCATTTTTCTTCAAATGAATAATGCGCGCTCCGAAATTGAAAAAACAAACAAATAAACCAACCACATGTCTGCGAATGATATAGACAGACCTCCCCTCACGAAAAGGGGTGCTATTCAGTGCCAAGTTTTGACAGCTACCAAGACTGAGCACTGTGCGCCAAATGCAGCAACAAGTGCCACAAACTGCCAGCCGCCAACTGCCGACTGCAATTTGGAAAGCAATCGCTTGTGTCAACACTTGCCACTTTGCAAATAATAATTGTAGCTTCCGCAAAAGGAGCTCCTCCAGGACCATAAAGAGACACACTCAAGTGGAGAAATGGAAGCTAAACTTTAATATTTACGTAACTTAAATTAGCATTCTATAGTTTGATTCAGTTTTACACTACCCATTTCAGATTTAGAGAAATGTTTTAAAAATACAGTTTGAGTTCAAATTAAAGTTAGAAATTAGTGATATTCACAGAAGAAATGCAGACAAAGTAAGTAGAAAATCTGGAGGCATTATAAAATGTTTTCACTTAGCAAAACAAAAAATAACTCTGTTAAATTGTTATCTGAAATACCCGTTTAATGAGCTCGAAAGGCGCATTTTAGGCTATTAAAGATCTCTGTCTGGAGTACTCAAGCGATTAATTTACAAATAACAGCAGCAAATCTTAATTAGAAATGTGCCAGGTGAAAATGTATTCAAATCCAAATCCTAAACAGAACACGCGCCACGCAAACAATTTCAAAATTTCAATTAAAATTGCGCATACGCAGCGCTTGCCAATTATAAATTAAAACGCACATTTTAATGGCAAATTGCAACGTTCATTCAACGTTAATTTAACGCTTAAAACGCAAATAGCATTTTAATGAGTGCACATAACTAATGACAATATATGTATATATTTATATATTGCACAGAAAAATTTGTCGCCCTTCACGTTCAGCATATCGGCAGATAAGCGTTTTCTGCTGCTGGCTCAAAATGTAGTCAAATTGTTTCGACACTCGTATTTGGCGCAGTACACGCTCTACGACATCCACACGAGGTAAGCCCATTACACCTAGTGAGGGGGAGTTGTGGTAGTCTCCCAATCTTGATGAGTCTCAATTCAATAAGCATACAAATCCTTGCGCAGCGAAACCATCAAACTGCGCCTCAATCCGCATCAGGACGAATGGCCCTATTTGCACTTTGCCCGCTTCAGCAGCGCTGGCAATGCGCTCATCTGGGTGCTCAACTATGAGATTTACTATCGCCAGGAGGTGCGTTCCTCGCACGCCTATCGCATAACTCACGATGCCGTACCGGGCGTCGTCTATAACGGCATTCCCGACTGGTTATACGAAGGTGAGCATGCACAGACTTCTTATTTGCCAGAGGAGAAGGTAATCGTAGAACACATTATTCAACTTTTGTTGTTGCGAATATTATTATAATGAAAGAAAATATTATTTCACAAATGAGCAGAGCAATTAAGATCGCAAAACAAGATTATTTATTCTTTGATTGAACGCATTTCTTCTAGATGTAACAAACTTGATTCCCATTTTGTAAATTTCAGAGTAATAATCTTAATTAGCGGGTAAAGTTAATATTTAATATTTTCTATTCTGGAATAGAAAAAACTACTTTCTGTGTATATTTAATTATATATAATTGAATATTGAAGAAACTAAGGAAAAGAACTTTATGAGCTGCTCAATATTTATATTGCAGTTTCATATTGGAAATTTAAAATATTGGAAAATAATTGTATAGAGTAAAACGGATTGTTTCAAGCATACAAACAGATTAAAATATTCAATCTTATAATTGAAAAATAGAAAATATTACTTTAAATATGAAAAGAGCATATAAAATCTAGTCATTATATTTTTGTAAATTGTAATTTAATTACTCACTTTTATTTTTCTATAAATTTATAAATAATTTTAATTTCAAAATCTTTAAATTTGTCGACTGCTTTTAGCCATATTTATTAAGTGAATATATTTGCACTATTTTCCAGAGGAAATGCTGCAAGCAAATAATGCCATTTGGGTGTCGGACGACGGCCACCTGCTCCTCTATGCCAGCTTCAACGATACAAACGTGCAGGAACAGCACTTTGCCTGGTATGGCACCACCTCATCGGGAACCGCCGGCGGCGCTGGAACTAGCGGAACGGCAAGTGGCACAAGCCATGGTGTTGGAAGTGGTGCCGGCGGTGGTGGTAGCTCAGCTGGTGGCACTAATCCGCATGCCAACTTGTACCCGGAAATTAGATCCTTACGGTAAGTCGTCTGCCTGTCCTTGGCTATATTACTTTTCGATTAGGTGTTAACGATGTGCTCGTGGCTGTCATTAGCCCGAAAAGTGCTCAAAATTCATGAAGTTGCCCAGACTCGACAAATGCACATAGTTTCTGGTTAACCTAACGACGAGCCCAGGTGAGCAGGTGTGTTTCTGTGTATGTATGCGACGACATTTTCGGAATTAAAATTAGTTTGGAGCAAGTTTTGTGGGAGACCCACTCCGGTCCACAAAAGACAGTTGGAATGCTCTCAGATACCTCGCCCGTTCCTACTTCCACGAACTGCTGTCATTTTGATTTGATAAATTGCCAAATGCACAAAAGGTTGCCAGAAACTGTTGCCCCTCAAGCCAGAGAGATTACATGGCTGACACAACTGGCGCCTAACCTGTTGTGTTAAGTGTAATGTCATCATTTGGGGATTACTAATGTAAATATGTGAGCAAGGCCAGATATTCCATCTACTCTTAATTGAATATGCAAAACTTAAGCCATGTGAGCCTGAATTCAATTTACTCCAATTGAAAGCAGATTACAATCGATGGCAAACGGAATTCAAGTTGATATTCACAAAGTTAATTAGATTCTGTTGAATACTATGAATCTATCTAAGAATCTATTCTTTGTCGAAGATTGTTATTTTTCTTTTCATTTCATTTCCATTCTAATTGTTCACAGATATCCAAAGCCGGGCACACAGAATCCCACAGTCACTTTACGGGTAGCAAACCTATCGGATCCGCAGAAGATACACATCATCGACTTGAAACCGCCGAAGATTTTACAAAACGAGTGCGTATTGTTAGGAAAGGATACGGTTAAAAGATTCAACGATTACTAATCCTTATCCGCTCTCTGTTGCTTATGATAGGGATCATTATTTTAGCAGCGCCAGTTGGGTGAGCGGCACAGAGATCGCTGTGGTGTGGCTGAATCGACCGCAGAACATATCCGCGGTGAGCGTCTGCCGGAGTCCCTCGTTCGCCTGCATTGAGGTATGTTGCAATGTGGCCTAATTAGGCCAGCTCATGTGCTCATGTGCTCCCGTCTGTCTTGTCTCCCTGTGTCCGCCAGACCCATCGAGTGAGCGGCGATGGACGCGGCTGGGTGGACACCGTCTCGGTGCCATTATTTGCGTCGAATGCCAGCGTCTATGTGGCCATATCGCCGCTGCGAGACGGCTCGTTTGGTAAGTGAGCCATATGCCAATCTGGCTTTTGTTTCGACCTCAACTCACTGACCACAAATCCCCACAAAACATACGCAAACCGACAGGCTATTTCCGGCACATCGTGCACGTGGACATTGACAACAATCGCGTGCTGCCCCTCACCCATGGCCCCTACGAGGTGAACCGACTTCTGCACTGGGATCAGCACGATAATTGGATGTAAGTATCAAGCGGATGCCGCAAAATTCAAAACTGAATCCCAAATGAGGCACACTTCAGCTAACGCCACCTTCCTTTTTTTTTTATATATATAACAGTTATATTTTAAACATTAATCAACCTATTTAAAAGCTATAAAACATTGATTTGGAACAGAATGAATAATAGCAGTGAATTACAATCTATAACATAAACATAGAACAGGTTTTAGCAGTTAATAAATAACATCAAATATTACATTTGTGGCACATTCATTTAACGCCCTACAGTCCATACAGTCCGGTTGATATGACGAGACAAGATTATCTGGCTTGCCAGGTTTCGGAATCATCGCAATCACAGCGCACTTCCACGGAGTGGGGAAGTGGTGGATGCGAACCATGGAGTTAAAAAGTAGCACCAAGAACAATACTCCCTTCTCTGGGAGGGCCTTAGCAACTCTGCCGTCAACGCCATCATAGCCAGGGGCCTTAGTGGACTTAGACAAGATTATCTGGCTTGCCAGGTTTCGGAATCATCGCAATCACAGCGCACTTCCACGGAGTGGGGAAGTGGTGGATGCGAACCATGGAGTTAAAAAGTAGCACCAAGAACAATACTCCCTTCTCTGGGAGGGCCTTAGCAACTCTGCCGTCAACGCCATCATAGCCAGGGGCCTTAGTGGACTTAAGCCTGCGAATCTGTAAGCGAACCTCAGTAGGGGCGATAGGGGTGATCGGTTGTACAGGATCTAGATCTGCATTTAAAAATGCTTCAGTGTCCTGTACCTGGCTGGGCGATGCTAGTGCAAAGGGCGTGAAGCGACTTTGCAGCTCGTCCGCAAACGCCGATGCAATATCTGCATCCGATCGACACCAAGTGTTGTCAGGTCGCATAATGGGGATCCGCCTGAGTGGCTGCCGCTTGACACAACGCGTTGCCTTCCACAAATTGAATCCATGATTCTTACGGGTCTATCTTTTTGTCTTTTTATATGTCTTTTTTAACTTTTGTTTACAAGTATTATTATTGTTTTTTTCGGAAATCGATTTCCATTCGCAGAACGTGCAAAGTTATCGATAAAATAAAATAAAATAAAATTACATTTGAAATTTGCATTGCCAGACGGAATGACAATTTATAGAAAAAAGTGTTGCATATTTTGTGGTGCTTTCTTCAACGTACTCATTGAAGTAAAATTACATTTGAAATTTGCATTGCCAGACGGAATGACAATTTATAGAAAAAAGTGTTGCATATTTTGTGGTACTTTCTATAACGTACTCATTGAAGTAATTCCCAAATGGTTCTGGCTTCGAGCAGGGCAATACGGGTCTATTTTTTTGTATTTTTATCTGTCTTGTTAAACTTTTGTTTACAAGTATTATTATTGTTTTTCTCGGAAATCGATATCCATTCGCAGAACGTGCAAAGTTATCGATAAAATAAAATAAAATAAAATTACATTTGAAATTTGCATTGCCAGACGGAATGACAATTTATAGAAAAAAGTGTTGCATATTTTGTCGTGCTTTCTTCAACGTACTCATTGAAGTAATTCCCAAATGGTTCTGGCTTCGAGCAGGTAATACTGGTCTATCTTTTTGTCTTTTTATCTGTCTTCTTTAACTTTTGTTTACAAGTATTATTATTGTTTATGTTTACTTTTGTTATTTACATTTTTTTTTTTATATTTGTTGATATTTTTTCTTTCTATTTTGGGAATGGTAAATAAAGCTTCTCAGTTATGACGTCACTCCTCGGCATTTCCAGGATCTGCTGATTATAGATTTGTATCTTTTTTTTAACATGGAGCTGAGTTCAATTATACTAATCGAGATATATGCGCTCACGCCACTTTCTGACTTTAATGTCCAGAACGTGAATGATTATTTGCAAAAGTGTTGGCCATTAAAATAAAGTGCAAGCAGCAACGTGAAGCTGAAGCTGAGACTGAAACGGAAACTGAAGTGAAATGCGCCACAAGCAAACTTGGTAGAACAAAAGGAACACATTTTGGTTGGTTTTCAGTCTAAAGTGTTCAACTCGAGTGTTGAATAAGCCAACTGTATTATTATTTAATGCTGCTGCACTTAGCAAGGGAAAGGATTAAGGCTAATGCCGCGAAACGTGTGCAAAGTAAATGATAAACGAAAATTAGGAAAGAATTTACGATGTTTAATACAACCTTAAGCCATTAAAATTACTCACTTTTGAGAATGTGTAAATGTGCAGCAGTTGCACCAAAAACAAATGCAAAAATCAACGACTTTTAATGTATGTATAGGACAATTTCCTACATTCACATTCGCAACATTTCGCGATTCCATTAGGCAGCTCCGTTGTCGTTAACGTGTTAGTGGCAAGGTAACCGCATGATTTAAACTTAATTTATTATACTGTCAACCCATTAATATGGTTAAAAAGTCTAAAATGGTTATAAGCAAAAGTTTGTTATAGGCAGTTTGAAGAATATATTCCTGAATTTCGGGTCAGAATCGCGTTTCCATTTGGAAAATCTGATCACTTTTGATGAAAGTGTGGCTATTAAAAGTTTTCTTCAACCGTCCCTACAAGCTTTTCTTTAAGTAATTAATAATTTCAAGATGAACAAGAGTCAGAATCGCGTTTGCCAACTTTAAATGTACAATATCGATTGTACAAATTGATTTCTAATTGCAATAAAAACACTAATTTTAAATAAATAGCTGAAGAAAATCTTATTTTCGTAATTATTAATTTACACAGCAGCAAAGCTCAAGTATTTATTAATAGGTACTTCCTCCTCAGGGTACCTACTAGTCGAGCACTCTCGACTTAAAGCATTCTGAATTGCTTATGATGACATTATCGTATTTAATAGCGATAATTTACAGTGCAAACATAAATCGCTTGTAATGTCTTTATTTGGAGCTCATTTTAGGTAAAATACTTGAATTTGTAAGCCTGAAAGTTATTTCAAAAAAAGTGATTGTGTGATATTAAGTTTGGGTGGCAGGATAAGCTTGTTGTAGAGTGACTTTAATGCTTGAGGCAGGTTGAGTACACTGTGGTAGGAGTGGGACACTACGGATAGCAATAGGGCGTTGGGAATAGAATTTAAGTAACTCATTCATCAAAGGGATGAAAGTCGCTATTGCTTAAATGAAACTCAATTGGTGAAACAGCGAGAAACAGTTACAGGACGAAGTACAAACTATAAATTTAATGAGAGATTTTACTTACTTGATGATTGTCAAATGAAAATCTCCAAATTTGATTTTCTATTTAAGATAAATTAGTAATTTCCAAGACACGCCCATTATTTTGCTTACTGTACTGAAGAGCAAATAAAAGGCTAATTTTTAATATAAATATTAAACAAAAATCCGACCAAAAGTTAAGCCAGTCACCAGTAAAAGCTTCATTTTTACCACAACTGTTCAACAAAAAATGGAATAGAAATTAAATTTTCCCACCAACATTTTCACCAACTGTTTCTCTCTTAACAGTTATTTTCTGGGCACACCGGAGCGCCTGCCGTCGCAGCAGCATTTATATCGCGTTTCGGCGCTGCCCGCTCGACAGGGACATTCCCTACAAGTGCCGGACTGTCTGACCTGTCCGGCAGTGATGCAGCGCAGCGATGGCTACGACGAGGGTCACACAAAGCCGCCACCAAAGCTGGTCACTGCCTGGGACGACGATTGGGAGGACTCAGAGGAATCGGACACAGCTCAGCAGCCGCCGCCGCCAGCGATGCCCGTGGAGCAGCAGCGTCAGGGGCGGGGTCACTCCCCGCCCAGCGATTGCCTGTATCATGAGGCTCAATTTGCGCTATCGCTGCGAGCGCGTTATTTGCTGCTGGAGTGCCTGGGACCAGTGGTGCCCAATTCCATAATTTATGGCCTGAAACATCCAGCCGGCGGACCCAAGGCCAAAAGGCAGAATATGCCACAGGAGCAGACGCAGGCAGAAGGCGAAAGTACAGCGGAGGAAGTTCGAGTTGAGCCCAAATCCCAGTTTCTAGAGCAGCTCGTCACCGTGCAGAATAACACGCGACTCAAGGAGAAAATGGCAAAAGTGGCGCTGCCGCAGATGAAAACGTTCCCGGTCATGATCTCCGGCGGCTATCACGCCCAGGTGCGCCTCTATCTGCCGCCGGTGCTGCGCGAGGATGAGATTACGCGTTATCCCACCATCTTGCACGTCTACTCAGGCCCGGGTACACAGCTGGTCACCGATCGCTGGCACGTCGACTGGAACACCTATTTGGCGGGCAGCAAGGATTACATAGTCATCGAGATCGATGGACGCGGCTCGGCCGGCCAAGGCTATCAGCTGCTGCACGAGGTCTACAAGCGTCTAGGCAGCGTCGAGGTCTCCGATCAGCTGGAGGTCAGCGAATACCTGCGGGACAATCTACACTTCATTGATGCACGCCGCATGGGCGTCTGGGGTTGGAGCTATGGTGGCTACACAGCAGCACTCGCCTTGGCTGGCCAGCAGTCGATCTTCCAATGTGGCATCAGTGTCTCGCCGGTGACCAATTGGAAGCTCTACGGTGAGTCATATTTGCCAGAACATTTTCAACACTCATTAGACTAACAGATTTAGAGATTTGCCTATTCCTATTCCTAATTTTCTCTCTCAGTATTTATTGCTATTTTTCTTAACATTTTACGTTCTTGATTATTGAGCCATTAACTTTATGCAATTTTTGATCTGATTACGATTTCTCAGTGTTTCTTATTTTAGATTAATTATATTACACGTCCTTAATTACTCACTATTAATTTTGATAATTTAATTTGTTAAAATAATTTTAACGTTTCATGTTAATTTATTTTAAACAATTTTTGTTTAATTTGCAGACTTTATTTAGACCACATTAAATAATCGAAATAAATAAATATAACGTTAAAAATATTCAAATCGTTCTATTTTATTTGATTAAAAATTTAAAGCTTAATTTTAATCCATGTATTGCACAGTTACTTCTAATGATTTTGACTCAGATTATATAATGTTATTTAATATTAGTTTATATTTTATGATTTATTTAAAAGGGCCCCGGTGAATCGCCTGAAACATAAATATTTATTAAATATGAAATATATGTTTTGTATGATTAAAAATTCCTTTATTTTTATCTTCTGTATCTCACCAGACTCCACCTATGCGGAACGTTATCTAAGTTTTCCGAATGTAACCGACAACTACAAGGGCTACGAGGAGAGCGATCTCTCAAAATACGTGGACAACCTGCGAGAGCGTCAATTTCTGCTGGTGCATGGCACGGCGGATGACAATGTGCATGTCCAACAATCAATGGTGCTGGCACGTGCCCTGACCAGCAAGGGTGTGCTCTACAAGCAGCAAATCTATCCGGACGAGGGGCACAGTTTGTCGGGTGTGAAGCGGCATCTTTATCGCTCGATGACTGCGTTCTTTGATGACTGCTTCAAGAAGCTGGTGAGTGTCGGGTGCTGGGATTGTGCTTTGTGCACTATTTTGTATATATTCTCTACCACTCTCCTACCATATCTCTCTATTTCTCCTGCTCTCCACCATCACAACCAATATCATCGCCAAACGCCAACACAATAACAACAAAAATCACAACTCGAATACATTTCACCTCATCATATTCCATTGCCATTTTTGGATATTGTGATAATAATTCGCATAGCTCGACCAGCAACAGCAAAATCAAACAGATTCCATGGATTTCCTGGACTTTCATAGTTTCTATGGCGGTTAATCAATGATCGATTTTCCGGCATAAAGTACTAGGTACAGTCGCCGTTGTTATCAATTATCAATCGTCGTCGTTGTTATTTGTTGTCATTCGTAGACTTCTCTCTGTTTCGCAGTTTCAATGTCTTGTTGAGCGTTTTACGGGGTCTCTAAGTCAAAGGTCATTTTTTTAGTTATTTTCATGAGACTTTCTGCTCTATGATTATATCATTTTGTTATTTTCAAAATCTCTGTCTATGGCATGATATTTGGCTTGATTCAATTATTTTTAAAGCTTCCATCGTCTACCAATAAGAATTACCAAGATTTAAAACTTCTTGTTTCTTTTTTTTTTGGATTTCGTTTTGCTTAAAATTTTCTAAAAATTAAATAAGCTAATTTTCAAACCAAATGTGATATGAAAAATAAATGATCTTAAATTAAATTTGCCAATTCACAAAAGTTTATTTGATGTGTTTTGCATTTATATATATGTATTTCTTTTGATTTCGTTGAGCAAGTTTCTCTCTCTGTTTTATCAAAGTTTTTTTTATTGCTAGTATCTTTCTTACCATTTTGAGTTTTGTACGCAAGTTTCCATTCAAGTTTTGGCTACTTCATTTTCGGATTTTTTTCTCCTTAAAACAATTGATGGTGATTGTGTATGTATGTGTGCGTGCGTGTGTGCGTGTGTTTTTTTGGGGTTTGTCGTTTGTTGGAAGCAAGTCAATGTCTTTCTTTATCTGTTTTCCTTTTCTTTTTCTTCCTGAGTGTAAGCACACACACACACACAAAGACACCTGGTAACACACACACACACACACACAGTTTCACACTTGCTACTTTAACCTGAATGTTGCTTATGCTTTGATTGTGTCTTTAATTTACATAATATCTCTCTGGACGTATCAGTCGAATTCAATTCGAAACTAACTCGTAAAAATTTGCTCTTGACGTGTTTAACAAACAGGTACCACCGGAAACGAAAGCTGGCCTGGGCAGTGGCGGCGATATGCAGCAGCAATAAAAAGCAACAGCAACAAAAATAGCAATAAAAATTTTTTTGATAACAGCGGCGCGAAGCATTAAATGAAAGCGAAACGTGCTCTCGAAATGTTTGCGTAAATTACATTAAATGTAATTTATTATGAAAACACACGCATACACACCTAAATACAAACAACATTCGACATAGCCATATCGACGCGTCAGAGTTGCATTGAAAAGTTCAAAATGAGTTCGCATGAACGAGCAACGGAACTGAACGAATGAGCCAAGTCCTTAACATCGTTCAATAATCAATCACAAAATTGTTCGTTCTGTTCCTTTGAGCTTGATTATCAATTGTGGATCGACATATTCGTTCACCAAAACCTTGACTACTGGAGCTTGTTCGTTCAACTGAACTACAATGTACAATATTCTACTACACACAGCCAAAAGGTGACAGAAATAACAACAACAACTTCGTGAAACTAAAAATGGCATTTTTAATAAAATAATAAACAAAAGAAACAATGCCAAGAAATGTGAAAAAAAAACCCAAAACAAATGCAAACAAAACGTAAAATCAACATGGTTGTGAAAAACACAAACACACATAAATTTACACATACGTACATACAACACAAATACAATGTTGACGCAACAAAAGTATGCAATGAAAAAAAAACAACTTACACGCGCAACATTCATAAATGCCTCTAGAGAAAACAACGTAAGTGCCGCATATTATTTTTATTTATTTGATTTTTCTTTCATGTATTTGCTGCATGCATTTCCAATAAGGTTTTTCCCAAAAAAACGAAATAACAAAATATATTTATTAGAACGCAAGGGTCAGCAGGTGGCAAACAACACCAGTGGTCAGCAGGGATTTCCAAATTTCCAATTACAGTAGGGTGGGGCTGGGTTGGGCAGGGTGTGCGGGGGGGTCGCAGAGAATTCTGCAGGAAATGAATATCATAAATCAATTTACAAACATTTGAAAAGCAATTTAAATGGCCTTTTCTGATATCACACTAGAGGTGAAACATTTATCAATAAAATTTATGAGCTGCAATCGCTTATTACTGTTTTTAGTAAATTCATTTCCCAGCAAAATTTCTCTTTTTGGTTGTACAAAATAAAATGTTGCTCAACTGAGAAAACCAAATACTTTTTTTAAGTCTGATGAAGCCCGTTTAAAATTCAACAAAGTACGTATTTAACAAGCAATTAAACAAATAAATATTTTAAATATTAACTTTCGTTTATATTTTCTGTCTACCGATCTCAATGTTGACCCCATATTGCTTTTCGCATTGAAACCGCCAAGTGTTGAATTTGCCGTGGATTTTAATTAAATGACTTACAATAAAAATGACGCAATAAATAAAACACAAATAAAGAAACGAGCACGCGCCTGCGACGTTAACAAACGAATAAATAAAAGTTAAATGAAAAACCAAGGCAAAAATTCATTAAAAATATTACTCTGGGCGGTCTGAAGTCCGAGCAAACCAGCAAGAAATCAATTTAATTGAATTTTCATGACAAAGTAAATAAATAAATATTAAAAGGAAAAACAAGAAACAATAACAAAAGAAAACAATGCCAAAATGAAATATAATTTAATTGAATTAAAGCAAATACTGTTTGCATGTAAGTAGCGCAATAAAAATATTTAATATTTAATAGTTATATAATTAATTCAGTTCATGTTAATTGCAAGAACTTCGCACAGAAGGCAAGCAAAAAGTACATTTCTAAATGAGCGTAGTAAATGTAGCGTTAATACTAATACAAAACCACAACAGAAACCTAATAATGTTTAGAATATTAAGTGAAAAATACCAAAGTAAACAATTCTTAAGAATCAAAGAAAACAAAACAAAAAACAAAAACTAAACGTAACGAAAAGGTCAAAAATAGCTGCGATACATGTTAAAAAAAATAAAAAATTCGAATGCGACTGTCAAAACGTTGACAAACAGCAACAAAATTAATGACACCGCACCGCAACGCAATTGGCTGCCCCTCGACTTAGTCCTGTAAGTCCCCCCACAGACGAGCAGTGAGCGCAAAAAGGATTAGTTTTAATTAGATTCTTGCCACACAGCGCAGCACAGCACAGCCAGATAATTAGCAATCGCATGACAATTGTGGCGCCTTCTAATTATGATGACTTCAATATGCTTTTGGCACATTTTGCTTATACATTTACCGAATGAAGCGACTATTTTTGGTCCGAAGTTCAATTAAATTTGGGTTTGATTAGATATCTGCTAGTGTAAGCTGATGAACATGATCGATTACCAGCTTAAATCTACTTACAACTCTATCAATTTTCATTAGCCATACCTAATTTGTATACACTGTACACATTTAAAATGGTTGAGAGGGTTATTATAAAGTTGAATTCATGTAAAGCAGGGGTAAAGTATATATTTTCCTGATCAGCAAGAACAGGCGAGTCAATATATCCAATACCTGTATATCTGTCCGAATTAAGTACTAGTTTAATCCAGATTTCACAATTATACAATATTTATAAGGATTGCTTATGGTTTGACCTCTTTTTATAATTAAAATATGTTTTTTACTGCCTCCAAGTCATGTTTCCTTTACATTTATTTTCCAATATATAACGAATTCCTTCGTGATTTGTCTCCTGTGGAGTCACCAGCAACCACCAAACCCAACCAGCAATAAACATCATTTTAATATTTATTACGTTTTCAGAAAAAATGATTAAGATGTTTTCTGTTTGTATTTTATCGACGCGCTCAATGTGCACTTTTTGTGCTACAAGAATCCCACTTCTATTTATTTATTAATTAGGATTGCAAACAAAATATTTGAATGTTCAGAGAGTCGTTTTATATCATCAGCAAGCGAGTGAAACCCAAATTAAATATGTATTAAATAAAGAATATTAATCTTTTCGTACAACGCGCAACAAATTGCTAACTATCGTAATCTTAAAGCTAATTTAAAGCACAACCATTTCGTGTATTTCCACATATTAAAGCCATGCTCGATTTAATAATTTTATTATTATTTAATTTTTTTTTTTTTTGTGATGTAATTTTGCACTGTGTAAGGAGTATCTACTGGCTTTCTTTATTTTTGTTAATGGAGCGTTACGAGCAGAATGAAAGCCGCAGCTAACACGCTTATTTATATCTGTGTGTGCATTTGTGTGTGTGTTTGCGGATGTGTGCTGGAGCTATACAAGGCCAGCATAATTTTATATCTGGCTGACGCTTAATATGAGGCTTAGACGTCTTTTTTTTTAATTTTACGATCTTTTTTTGCGGCAAAACGCAGCAATGTTTGCCCGTATTACCATTTGCAATTAACATGTGCTCAAAAGAGAAGCAGAATGCATACAAACACTCGCACACACACCTGGAGAGACGGTCCAACGCTTAGGGCCATATAAAAGGCGCAGGCGTTCCATTTATAGACAAAAAAGGTCGACACAGCTGTGGGCAGCATAAAAAGGGCAGCTGCTGCCTTTGAGAATGGTCTCTGTATTTGTGTTGACACAAAAAGGTGTTTGCTCAAAGTGGATGACAAAAACTCGTTCTGTGTGCCTGTGTCTGTGTGTGTGTGTGTGTGTGTGTATAGCAGGGGGGTTGGTCAGTTGAAAGAGCCAAACACTGACAGGTGAGTTGTGCGAGGGCGTTGGGTCTAATCTTGCTGGCAGCCATAAATGTGGCGCTGTGTCATTTTTGTCTGCGCGCTCAAATGTATGCTATAGAAATTTAAATTGCTCAACAGTTTTAAACGCTTTTTATGTACTAAGGACCAATTACCAGAAAAATTCTTAAAATTAAAAAAAGGAAAATAATTCCAAAAAAAGATATATATAGAAAAGAGTAGTGAATAAATTACAATTACCTAATTTGCAAGACACATATATATATATATATATATATTATATATATATACGTAAATATACACACAGAAAGTATATTAGTACATATTAAAAATATATATACCTATGCATTGAATATTGACTTACATAAATGCAATTTAGAAATTATACAAGCAAACATACAACCTAATTCTATAAGCATGCATATACATATATATATATATACATATATATATATATATGTATAGATTAGTAGTTTAGTTCGTTTAGTGGATCAAGCGTTGGCATTATTCGAGTTATAAAACGGAAAACAATTTTATAACTAGAACTTCAAAATCGTGTACTGTTAATTAGATTGTTAGCTCAATGAAACTGAGCAAACAAAAAAAGCCGGCTTCTTGCGGAGCGGATCTGTAAAAACAATTACTGTAATATATGCGCCCTATATAACTAAAACTACAACTATAACTACTATAAATAACTATACTTTGATATATGATAAATATATTTTATAAACAACTTTTACTCTTAAACAATAACATTTTAATACTCTGTCTTCAGCCTTAACAGAAATCGATAATGAGAGATACCTAAAATGTCAGATAAATGATGCGAATCTCGAATGATTCAAATTAAGCCTAAGCATAAACCAACGAACAAATACAAAAAACAAAAACAAAAACAAAAAAAAGAAGAAATCTTTGCACTTGTTAGTTATGTTTAATGTAAATAAGCTTTAAAATGGTTACTTAAATTTTACGCATACTTTATTCATTTTATTATTAGAAGGACGTTTGACAAAACCTACTTATGTGATCCAACAATTTCTTCTCTTCCATGAAGCTAAAAAAATAACGAATCCAAGAAAGAATTAACTAAATTAATATAAATTTAAACTAATTATGTAAAACATTGACTTTATTAGCTGAAATGTTAAATAATTTCGCCAGGCATTTAGCAAATATTAAAAACAAATCAAATATATATATATATATACTTATATACATAAAATAAACAAAAGCATGAAAGCCAAGAATAACGAATGTGTTCTTTAAATCAAATTCATATCTCTGGTGACCAAATTAGAAATGAAATATTGCTGAAAAGTTTGCTATTGAAATTGACTTGCAGAAAATCGAAAATTTAAACCGAGAAAACAGTCTAACAACGGGTGTAAAATCTGCATAAAACATTTTAGCAATTTCTGACCAACTACTTCTCTACATTTGGCCACGCAAATGGCCACAAAACGTTCGCCTGGCATGCAATTGACCAAGTTACTTTGACGGCCCCAACCAGCAAGCCAAACTTTTGAATTAAGTGGCAATTGCTTTTTTTCTCACGCGGAACACGAAGTGTTGCATTTTCAATAGGCGTCTTCAAGGCGTTCATGGTTTATTTGAAAAGCCGTAATTTGAACTGGTCACAGTTTAGAGGGGCGTTCTTGCACCTAATTGCCGTATAAATCAAACACACTATTTTTTTGTTGGTGTTGTTTTTTGTTTTGAGTTGAGTTCGAGTTGTCAAGTCCAGAGTTAGCAATTAGGTCTCACCAACTGACCACAAATTGCTGGCCACTTAAGTGAAATCGGAGCCCAAAACACTTAGCAAAACACAAGCCACGTCGAAAGCGGAGACGACTCAGCTGGGTCAGTTGAATGCCATTAAACATGATCCAATTTAGAGTCATCAAATTGCACTGTAAGGTAAGCTACTCAGAATATACCTCATAATTAAAAAGTACAAAAATGTACAGCTGTGCTTCAAATGTTTATGGTTATGTTTTATGGTCGAATTCGAAATACTCAAAAAGCTTATCCAAAACAATTTTGAAATAATTAAAATTAATTTAATTAAATTGATTAAAAAAAAATGAAAAGAAAGTAAGTCTTTGAGGTATAATTGAATTTAATTGCTATCCTAATTGGAAATTTGAATAAACATCTTTATTTATCTGAATTTTGAAAAAGGAGATACAATTTTAAATGATTATTTCGGTAATTATTTTTTTGAATTTCTCTTAAATGAAACCGATTTAAGTTGGTCAACTAAATGATATGAAACAAAATGGAATTTAAAGCTTTAATATGCCTGTTATATGTATATATATCTTAATATTTTTACTGCATTTTAACTTTGGCTACAGTTTAAGTTGACATTTTATCACTTTTTTATTTTCTTTTATGTATGCTATCTATGATCAAATATTTATATGCAAATTCGCAATATATGCTTTAATTTTTGCGTTCGTTATTCTTATTCAGCACACAATTTATATAGTATTTTTGGCGCTGGCCTAATGCCAATCAATTGCTCAGCTCTGACAAGGGTCTCTCCAACGAAATACTAGTTAACAGTTGGTTCACTTTTTTTGCGCTATTGTCACGCCAAGATGCCAGACAGTCCGACATTTAGGCAGTTGCCCGCACGTACACTCAAAAAAATTTGCTCTTGTGACTAGAAGCATTTTTTGATTTTAAAACATGTTTTTTTTTAATAACAAAGGCTTTTGAGGTTTGTTATAGAAGTATATTGTCTATATAACATGTTTGTGTGTGTGTATGTGTAATCTTCAAATACCATTTAATAATGTAAGTATTAAAAAAACCAAAAGCAAGAATTTTCTGTATAAAAAACAACACCCTGAAAATTAGACATATTTTTCTAATTTTTTTAAAAATCTACCTGGAACCTTCCGTTCAAGAAATATACTTTCTGAATAATCTATGGCGATTTGCTTAACAAAATCTGAATTTGTTTTCTGAGTGTACTAGAAACTTACACTGCTGGTAATGCCTTGTGTGATACAGTGTGCGAACAGAGCGCACATACATCCATAAATAATTTACATTTCGCATGGTCACGCAGAAATCATGTGAGGAGGGCATAAAAAGATAAAAAAAAAATAAAATAAAATAAGAACTGACAAAGCGGAACCCGACAAAAGTATTCCCATCCCCCGCATCATGAATATGTGAATGGGTCTTGGAGCATTGCGAGGCGAATTGGGTTTGGGATCTGATGCTGCGTGATGCGTATAAAAGTGACAGTTTAACATGGAAACACACTCAACATGTTAATTGGCATGCAAGGCAAGGAAAGCGAAGGCGGGCAGCGGCCAGCGGGATGAATCCAAAATAAAGTTTGTCTGCGCTCTAGCGAAGTTCGTACGCCGAAGATTATATACCCTGGCAAACTAAAGTTTCCTGACACACGAGTCACATCAAAACTAAATTATTCATTCAAAAACTTTCTGAAATCAACAAGTGACAAGAGCTTAATTGTTGACCAACTGCACATGTCCGTAAAAGCTAAAGCTTTAACTGTATTGTATTGTTGGACAGCCTTGCAGCTAAAGACTTAAAACTGATGAATGCGGCACGCAAAGTGTTAAAGTTAAGATTGGGGTTCTGCAAAATCGATAACATTAATAATTACAAATCGATAAAACCACATATCTCCAACAATCCCAAGGCCAAATTTGGAGTTAAGTCCTTTGAATAACACAAAATATTGCATCAAATTTGGAATTTAGATTAAAAATACAAATCATGACAGCTAGGATTACCAAATACGGAGCGGATGAATTTCTCAAAATTGTATTTGCAAAACACCACACAAATCAGCTGTGCCTTATTTGCTCTGGAACTCGCTCCTTAATTGAGTTTTCAATCTTTAAATATCTCTGTCAAATCCCTTATTTTGCTTAACTGTGGTAAATTTAGCTTATACCTCATATTCAGAGATTTGACTATCTCTTCTTTATTTTCTCTCTCACTTATCTCTCTCTCTTACCTTCCTTCTTAACGTTTTACTTTTTTGTTCTTATTGGATTTTTTCGACCATTTTACTTTAGTATAGCCCCGGATTAATTATGTCTTTTATTTTCTTTTTCAGCTTTAATTTTAAATTGTAACTTTAACTTAAGATAGATTTTTTTTAATATTTAAATATTTTAAATTTAGTTTACAACTAAACAAACAAACAAACAACTAATCGGGCAACTGCCCGATAAATATTCCAATTTAGTAACGAATCGATGATGCTATTCCGTTGTCGTCCACCCATTTTTGTGTGACTGACATAAATGCGATGTGGGTGCACGGAACATGACATCTCGTCGCCCACGTCACATTCATGCCGGCCTACAATGAATTGGCGGATGTCAACGGAGCAAAGGAAGCGCGAATGTCAGGCGACACCTGACGGGGAACATGTCGCTCGACAGACAGGCAAAAGGCAAACGGATGGTGTTCACTGGACTTGGCCAGTCTAACTGGCATATTGGAGCCATTTAACGCTGCTGTTGTTCCATATTTCATTCTGTAGCAACCAATTAGTTTCATAAGCAAAATTTTGAGACCAATTGCACTTTAATCTTTGTTAAGATTTTCATCTCACCACTCCCGAGTTATTTTCCTTTCGCACTCGCAACTTTTAGCGGCAATTTGATTTTGTCATTAAAAAGTTTTCAGCGAATAATAAAGTTTGTTGGTCAAAAGTTTTGCTCAAACAGAAGGCCACAGACAGACGGAGAGGACAGACGAAGAAGCAGGTCAGCTGTGAATGGAGTTCTCAGTGCCATGTGAAGAGGCCATGTGCGACAAGTAGATAGATGGAGACAACGACACAAGTTATCATCATGACGGGCGCGCCATAATTAAAGAACTCCCTAAAAGTCACCTCATAGCCATACTGACTGGCAAGGCCCGCTGCAACCACATTCGAGGAGGCAGCTATCAATGTTGCATTGCCACCCAAGCACACACCGAAGCAGAGCGCCCAAACCATGGGCATCAATGGTATCTCGAGCTCATCGTGTAGCGACAGCCTTATGGCTAGCTTGAGCATCATCGTCACAATGGGTATGTTGTCGACAAGGGCCGAGATGATCGCACTGATCCACAATACCAACAATATAGCTGCTTGCGTCCGATATTCTGTAGCCACGTTCAATATAATCGCCACCGTCTGTTCGCTCACCCAGTCGATGAGGCCCAGTTCGGCGCATGCCTCAATAAACACAAACAGTGCGCCAAAGAATAGCAATGTGGGCCACTCCACATACTGGAGCACGCTGTTCATGTCCGGTTTGTCGGCCAGGATGAGAAGCAGCATCGCTGCCAGAAACGATGACCAGGCAAGTGTCAAGCCGGCCATGAAGGACAGCGAACCTAACAGGAAGAGCACAATGCCAAATCCCAGGGAAATGCAACATTTGACGAGCAGCGGCTTATTGTGCAACTTGTATTTGGCCTCCATCTCGGCCAGCCTCTCCACAAAATCGGCTGCCGGCCGTGGCCCGAAACTGGTCACACCCGAATTGCGTTTGTATTGCAACTGGAGTTCCTCGATGCGTACCCTGATATCGCGACGCATATTCTCGTCATCGGTGGTGGGACCTTTGATCTTGTCCACATGCTTCTGTAGACTCTTAATCGAATTGCGCATCTGATCCGAGGCGCCCTTAAATAGCCTCTGGCGCAGCACCAAATACAGATAACACCAAGTGAACAAGCAACTGAGCAGCACACCGGGCAGCATGTGCAGGCAGAAGCCAATGAAATCGACGCCCTTGTCAAGGACATAAGGATTCGCTGTAATTATCACATTGGGTGGATCACCCACTGGCGTCAGCATGCCGCCGATATTCGTGAAGATGGCCACACAGATGATGAGCGCCGTGGTGCGGAGACCCATGCATTCACTGAGACGTATCACAATGGGCACCATTAGCATGATTATGGTCACGTTGTCCAGGAAGGCGGAAATCACGGCGGTCAGCAAGCAGAGCAGAAAGACAAGCAACCAGGGCTGTCCCTTCGATATGCGGTAGGTCAACACCGAACAGTATTCAAAGACACCCGTCTCCGTCATAACACCCACGATGAGCATCGTGCTGAAGAGCAGCAGCAGGGTGTCCATATCGATCCAAGAGATGATTGTTTTCAGCGTGGGTCGCTCCCCGTTCACAGCAAGGACACCAATGGCCGTTGTTGACATTAGGATGGCGGCAAATGTGCGATCTGTGATATCCCAAATGATCAGCGCATACATAAAGAACAACAAGAAGGCTGCAGACACAACCCCCAAAGTCAGTTCCAGCGGATTGGTGTTGATTGCCAGGGCGATGGCAATTGTCTCCTCCCCGGAATTCAAAAATGACAATCGTAATTTGGTATCGGAATCCTTGCGTTGCTCTTGACCTTCAATCAAGGAGTTGCGCATATCGTCTGCCACTTTAAAGCGCTTGTGCAATATGGTCAGTTTCTGTCTGCTGGCATCGAGGAGATAAACATTCCAGGGTCTCAATTGCCAATCCGTGAAATTTGTCATCACATTATACCGTTCGAGGGTGACAAAAAAATGCTTTTGTTTGTCGGTTGCCAATTTGGGACTTTGTGTGGCATCCACATCGATGTTGCCCCTCAACCGTATGCTGATCTCATCGCGACTCGGTTCACTGCGAATTTCAACGATATTGGTTTGCTGTGGTTTCAGGGGCAACACTTGCGCATTGTGCCTGTGGGTGGGCGTGAAGATCAAAACTATTGAGAAGAACGACCAGATGACTATGAAAGTCGTTAGCTTGACAATTAGTGAGCCGATTTTGAATACTTTGCGTCGACGTCGCTGCCGTGTAGTTAGTTCATCATCATCATCATCGTCAATGGCAGCAGCACCTTTTTGGTAGTAAGAGCGACGCGCCTGCGAAGCAGTCTGAACATGGGATGTACGGTGAGTATGAGAAGTACGGTAAGTATGAGAAGTACGTGAAGGGCGGCCAGGATAGGCTGCCATCTGTCTATCCTAAGTGGCCACCGATTCTAATTGGTTATCCTTTGCCTGTGATATGGCAGTCTCTTTTGGTTGCTTTTCTTTGTGTCAAGTATCAAAGTTTGACATTGAAATGCCTGTCTACGGTGCGTACCTGATCGATCAAATAATACATATAATATCTTATATCCTAAGCAGATGATAAAAAAAAATGCAAAAGTATAAATAGCTAAAGTAAATCAATAAATGCAGGTAAGAGAAATGCAACAATTATAGTAGTAACAATTGGTTGTTCGAGCTTTGTTTTTATTATTTTTTTTATTTATTCAAAAATAATATAATTGGAATAATATTGGAAAGCGGTTTAAGCACTATGCATATGTTCTATTCTTTTTTCTCTTTGTATTAAATGAAGTACAAAACATGGCAAGGGATATTTAATTGATGTAACTAACAACTTTAGTCTAATATACATTATATATTTGCATATTATTTTATAGATTTGAAGTCTTCAGCTGAGACGGACAGACGGGGCCATATCGAGTCTGGTGTTGATGCTGTTTAAGAATATTTATTATTTTTATTTATACTCTGACTTTTCCATACTTCTGTGTAACTTCATTATACCCTTTTCCCCATTTTGAATAGGTTTAGGATATACAAATATTGATTGTGGTGTTGCTTCGATTACCTTACACACAAATTGGAGTACATTTTGCATGGGAGCAGACCGATTCGATTGATCCTTTGGGGAATCACTGTTATGTCATGTTATATACACTGCACCCATTGGGCATTGATTTCAACGTTATCAGTTTTGAATTACATTTCAATATGCTTCAACGTGTTCATCATTTATTAAACGGACTGCGTTGAATGCTGGAATGCCAATAAAGTGAACAGCTGAAGCAGCCGTTGCAGCAGGTCCTTGGTGAATTCATTGGCTTCTGCTGCTCCTGCTGATGATGTTGCATACACTCAGAAAAACAATCGCCCTGCAAATTATTAAGTTTTTCTTGTTTTTAGAAATCACTTCTTAATTCATGAAAAGATTTTTCTAAATGGAAAAAAGTAGACTTAAATCGAAAATCGCAAAAATATGCTGCTTTCTCTATTAGAATTTTTTTCTATTGTTAAAAAATGCAGAAATGCCGCAAAGTCCGCTTCTATGATTTTATTAACTATGTAACATTTTTGAATAAGTGAAAACTTTAATTACAAATGCTAACAGAGAATCTAACATAAGAATTCCTCTATGAATGCACACATTGAATAACATCCTGGAAATTGGACGTATTTTCTAAATTGTAATTTTCGAAATTTACATTCTGAATAACAAGATGAGGAAAGTGTGCTGAATTCTTAAATATTTTCTAAGTGCAGGAAGCTTAAATACTGTTGAGAGCCGTTGCGCAGCGGCGATTGCAATTTCCGCTTGTCACATTTATCTAAATGGAAATTTATGCAGCTGGCTCGCTGGCATGCAGAGGATGACTTTTATCTTTTGATTCTCAGCCAGCTGTAGTTAGTGGCTAAAGCTTTATTCACGCTCGACTGCCTAATGAAAGAGTCACAACACTCATTCATTCGTCGCATTCATTCATGAGTATATGTGCGTATCTCTTATGTTCGCTCTTTTTTGTTGCTTTAAGCTCTGCCTACTCAAATAATTGATTTTTATTGAACTACTCGCCAAGCTAGGTCGCATTAATCATACGCCCTGTTAACCAGCACCATGCCAAACACATATTTACTTCGCAGCTCGCTGAAAACAACTATTCAAAAGTTTAACAAAAGCCGCGTGAAATCAACCTGAGAATGATGCATATCAGAAAACGCTTAAGCATTGAACACAATGGTTTTGGTTTGATTTTCTAATTATGGAATGAATTTTTGACGAGGTGGGTAAATTTACTTAATATTTGAAACTTGAAATATTATTACGGTTTTGCATATTTTAGGCAAATTGTTTTTAAATATTTTCTATGTCAGAACTGACTGCGAATATTCCTATTCATCCCACAAGTTAAGTCTTTCGACGTGAAACAGGAAATAATAAGATAATTGTGTTTTTTCTTGTTTTTTATAACGAGCAATGTGCCTTTTCAAGCCCTTATTCCTATTTTAAGTATGAAGTGACAATCTCTTCATTGCCGAGAATTCGAAAAAGACCCACATTATTAATGATTGTCATTTCTGATGAAGCTTCTTTGTATACTCAAATACTCACTTTACTTATATATTTTATTGATAGGCAATTTTCATATATTTATACATATAAATGATTAAAGGTAATAATAAAGGCAATTGGCTAAACGGATTAAAAGAAATATAATTGCATTATATCTTTATTATTTCATGCCTACATTTGCGAAATATTATTTTTTATCCTTTATATAAAACATGCCTACTTATGTACGTATGCATATGTGAAAATTTCCTTTTCTCTTTAAATGTATTATTCAACGCATTTTTCGCTCTTGACAGCAAACAGATTTTGTTTATAAAATAGGAGTGATATATGTAAGTACATGCAAACAAGCATGCAGACATTCAATATTTATATGTATATATTGCGACTTATGTGTGTGTGTGTGTGTGTGTGCGTGTGTGTGATAGATTATATTTATAATGCCAAGTTGTTTTATTGAATATTCAAAATACAGTGAGAACGCTGGTTTTGCTACTGTTGCTTTTGCTGGCATTGCTGCTGCTTAACGTGGATTTAGGTGAATCAATTAAAGTAGCTTTTCGGCCATGGCTTTGGCTTTGACATTTGCAGCTTAGTGGTTTGCCATTGCTGGCCAAAAACGGCATTCTCTGACATCTTGACAGTTTTATTGTTGCACGTTTGCTGCCACTTTGTGTTATTGAGAAAATGAGCTTGGCCTCAAATTGAATTTCTGCGGCTGCGGCTAGCATTTAATATGACAATAAATACAATAAAAAAATTTTACTAAATAAATCATTTAGCTTGATTGGCCAACTATTTATAACACGCATATCTACATATATCACAATACCAGGACAATGTCAAATAGCTACGGGTCATTTTTGACAAAAGACTTACCTGGAAACTGCATGGACAGCAAAATGCAGTGGTCACTTGGCAAACCATTTTGGCTAAAGTTAAGAAATAAACTCCTTATTTACAGAACATTTATGGAGCTCATCTGGATTTATGAATGTAGCTCAGGGGCACAGCCAGCGCAAAGGCAAACATTAAACTCTTTCAAAGATTCCAAAAATAATAATAAATATTGATTTCGGCATCCCTTTTATTGCAACTCAAATTGACGTCATCAGGTTATCCAATCACCCTAACTCAAATATCGACCGCAACTCGATCTCTCATTTGGATAAAATAGTACAAATTGACCAAGTTAAGTACAGCCTTGCCAGTAATCGAGTTAAACCCAACTCATAATGCTTTAAATTAGTAAACTTTTATACGTATTATACGATATAAATAGCTGCTAATGTAATGCAGCTAAATAATTTAATGATTATCTCTTTGGAGATAGATTTTAACTATAAAAAGAAAAGGAACAAAAACGTATTACTCAAAGTGACTATTAATCAATCTTAAATGAGCACAAGAAAATTATATTAAAAAAAATGTGGTCCTTTTAGCTATTGAAATGGGCGGAAACTTGAGCACAAATAAAGGACAACTTTGGTTCGGGGTACGCCCCAAAAGGTTCTTACTGTAAATAAAAAAGAACTAATGAAAATGTTAATTATTTAATGAGCTATTCTTTTTGCTACAGTATATATTTGTTGAAATATCGCACTATCTACGTAAATATATATGTATATAAAAGGTACACAATAAATGCATGTTATTCTACATAAATGCTCAGCGATTCCAGAATCCGATGGTGATGTTCGTCGTTTGATTTATTGAACCATCGCTCGACCAGCATAGCCAGTGTTGAACCCGGAGGTGAACTGCTGTGATCTAAACTTTTTATCTGCATGCACACGTAATGCTATCATGCAGCTCTATAAAAGAGAGAGAGTGGAAAAAGATTGTTAGGTTATATAACTGGCAACTGCTAGATACAATTGCACTCACGATTGCACAGCAAAGAGTAATTGTGAAGACAAAAAACGAGCTAATGAGGAGTGCACCACGGCACTGCTGCGTCAAATCGATTAGGAAGCCAACCTTTTTGTCCGACTGTCCCGGCATTATAACGGTGTACTCGATGTTCTCTTTGAAACGTTTGAACTCCGGCACAGATGGTGCAGAAAAAGTGTTGTTCCCACCATAAGGTCGTTGCTGCAATTTCGCAATTGACGCTGACGCTGGCGCTGACGATGATGATGAAGATGTTGATGATGCTGCTGATGCTGATGCTGATTCGATTTGTCGCCGCCTCCGACCATGCCCGGATGGCTCATACAAATCCACACAGAAATCGGGTGTACAATCGCCCAAATTGATGCACGCCTTAATCTGCGAATGTATCCACAGTGTGGCCTTCTCCTTCATCGAGCTGAGCAGAAAGGCCTCAAAGTCGAGGAACACCTCGTTGGGTCTATCCCGATATTTGGCCGGCTGGTGCGGTATAATTGTGGCCAGCTCTCGATTCCGACAGCCATTGTGCACCAAGAACACAGAGCCAGGCGCGCTTGGATTTTCTGCGTGCGTATAAATAAAATTAATAACAAATATGAATATTTATCTCGTTAATCTCTTACCTGGATCTGGGGAGACCGTAACCTCCATTAGCTTGACATACTTCCACACCGACTGACTGATGCGTGCGCGCAATTGCAGCTTGGTTCCCAGTGGCACCGCCTGGTCCACTGTCTGCTCGTTGTCCGCCAGACGGGGATCGTTCGATGAGCTAACTGGATTATTGGTACCGCTGACACGGGCTATTGGCGGCGCCTCCTTATACAAGGCCACCTCGTATTCCAATCGATTCGGCATCTCCTCAACGACACCCGACACACGTGCTCCATGCGGACTACAAATATATATTATATATATTATATTATATTATATTATACATATATTATAATATAATACGTACAATGAGCCCGCGAATCCAGCTGCCTTGTTCTCAATTATTGTTGGCTCTGGTGGCTTGCACATTATGATCAGCTCCTGATCCGATTGCATTACCACGCCAGGGAATTGGGGAAACCAAATGCGCACATGAACAATTCCCTGATAAGCACAGATTGATTGGTATAGGTAAATAATTCAAGTTAGTAATAAATACATTTCTTTTGAGTACGCCACAACGTGTAAAATCGGTTATTCGAAGATTATATGTGCGCTCATCCACATCGCTGGTGGCCCTCGAGATTAGGCAATGCGGTTCCACTTCCTTGAGTCCACTTCTATCATCAGCAAAGAGGGGCTTGCCCTTAAAACCAACGGGTCTTTTCAGAGTTGCCGTTATCAGATCTTCAATTCCGGAGACGGCATTGGAAAACGTGCATTGAACATCGGCAACTGATTTTGAGTTCAAATTTAAATTATAAATTGAAAATGAAATCTAGTTTAATATATTTTGCTGTTACCTTCATAATCTTGGGCAAAGCAATAAAACGGAAAAATCTATAATAAATATAATTAGTGTGAATTTGAGCATCGATTTACGAATATTTATTTACTTACAAATAAAACACATATTTGAAGGTATTCCATTTTCAGCATATTCTCAAATTGCAAATAATATTCTTTTATTCAAATGTGAAAAATTTAAGGGAAAACTGAAATATAGTTTTGAATCGCGCTTGAAAACACATCCAATTGGTTACAAAGTAAAATGCAGAATGAAACTGGAGTAGCAGTTGGGAAGATGCAATTACCTTGATCTTGGCTCCGTGAATTCTAGTTCAATACAAACTCATAACTCACACACACATATATTAGCTAAAGCAATCAAACTTGCAACAATAAAAAAAATCGCAAAAGTAGCGCGCAACAGTCAAACCCATGCATGTGTGCGTGCGTGTGTGTGTGTGTATTAGTTTACAGTGGTGTCCAAATTATTAGCACAGCTGCACAATTTAAATGTAATTAAAATTAAATGCTGCATAATCGTAATACAATTGTGATATGAATTTATTGCACATATATTATTAATTATTATTAATTTTCTTAAGTATCGTGAATTATTATTGCTGACAAATATCAGCTATGGCTAATGCGATGTATCGATACTTTCACTCGATTACGAAACGATAGTTTGGAAAATTTATTGTGTTATTTTAAGTCGCATCGCATACGTATGTAATTTTATTCCATTATATTTTGTTAATTTTCTTTTCTTTTTGCTTACGAAATACTTTGAGCTAAGCACATCGTATCACAAATTCAAGCTATGATTTATACAGTCTAGGGAAGGACACACTCGGCCTCGAAGTAAACAACACAGCTGTTTTGCGAACTTCTGCGATTCAGTTTGATAAGAGAAAAACACCAGCGGGCCAAACAACAAAAAAAAAATGTTCAAAAACGCCGGCACTCGATTGCTACGCAGCTTTCAAGTAAGTACAGCAATGTCAAGTTGTCAAATGTTTTTACAAAATGCGCTGCATCGATGTTCTTCCAGGCGAAATGCAGTACACAGCCACTGTCCGTGAGGGGCATTAATCTAATACCCATGGTTGTGGAGCAGACGGGACGTGGCGAACGCGCCTACGATATATTCTCTCGTCTGCTCAAGGAGCGCATCATTTGTCTAATGGGCAACATCACCGATGATATCAGTTCGACGGTCGTTGCCCAGTTACTGTTCCTTCAATCGGAGAACGTCAACAAGCCCATCCACTTGTATATCAATTCGCCGGGGGGCGTGGTAACAGCAGGTCTGGCCATCTACGATACGATGCAGTATGTGAAGCCACCGATAGCCACGTGGTGTGTGGGACAAGCATGCTCGATGGGTTCGCTGCTGCTGGCAGCCGGTGCACCCGGCATGCGTTACTCCTTGCCAAATGCACGCATCATGATACACCAGCCATCGGGCGGGGCTCAGGTGAGTAACAAGAACTAATAATTATACAGAGGAGGAATCAATTATCCATTAATTCCTGGCAGGGTCAAGCCACAGACATTCTTATACATGCGGAGGAAATCATCAAGATAAAGCGCCAACTGACCAACATTTATGTGAAGCATGCCCAATATGATTACGCGGAAATGAGCTCACGCATGGAACGTGACCATTTCATGACCCCTGAGGAGGCCAAAGTCCTAGGCATAATTGATCATGTGCTTGAGCATCCGCCAGAGACAGTTTCAGACAGCGGTCCGGCATCCGATCCACCATCAGGTAAGATCATCACGCCTGACACGGACGTCGGAAAGAAGCGATCCAAACAGACAGCCCAAAATTGAGTACGATGGCTTCGAGAACAAAATACAAACAAACCAAACATTTGGCATTATTCAAATTGTAAAATGTAAAATAGTAGAAATTATAGTACAGATAAATTAGCGCAACAATTTTTCAAATACAAATTCAGTTTACATGAAAAACTTTATTTAAATGCTAATTTATTTCATACAACGCTTATGCCAAACGCAACTCCAAAAATCTCATCATCGAATTGCCTGTTTCGAAAATCTCTTGGTGAAGCGATATAGTTTTGAACAGATCTCATCCAAGCGCTCGGATTCGATGTTTTTCGGCCAAGCATGAGCGGTGTACAAACAAAAATGTTTTTATTGCTTAGTTATAAAAACTAATGGCTGTATCCGAGATAATTTTGTTTGTGTTCACACATTCTTATTACGTTATTATCATTATTATTATTATTAATAAAATTAATATTCATAGAACAGCGCTATTTAACACATTTAAGTCTGGTCCATAGCAATGTCTGAATTGCCGGTAATTGAATCCTTCTGCACATAATCATAGATCTTACACAGTTCCGGAGTTTCCTTAATTGACTTTAAAAAGTCTAGTAACTGCTGGTTTTTATCTAAAACAAATGCAAATTCCTTTAATAATAGTACTTAAGAGTGGAGTCATTTACTCAGTTACTCACTTGCTTTGGGTATTTGGGAGAGCGCTGAAACGGCTCGAAGGGCCGAACGCTTCAGTTCGTCCTGTTTCTCATACTCCTGCTTGACCGAATTGGCCTTCACCTTGTGGGTGCAAGTGTCGCGCAGCTGCTGCACGAACTGGTCCAGTCCTGTTGATGGAGCAACATGGTATTAAAATAAGCTATACACAATGGGTAATAATTATCAACTACGTACGTAGCAAAACCTTGTCGGGGCAGAGCACGGCCAGACGGGCTGTCATTAGGTACGTCAGCATTTTGATGTCATAATGATCGCAGAGGCCAGCCTGTACATGATCCATGAACTGCATAACGTCCACACGCTCCAGTCCCTGCTCGAGCAGTGTATACATGCACTCGAAGGCCGCTTTTCGTATATCGAGGCCATCATCGACGGTGTGCTTAAACGGACCCATTTCCACTTCGCGGATAAGCTCATTCTTCACCTTCGTCTCGGAATATAGCCAGGGCAACAGCGTTGGCAGCAAATCACGTACCAAACTCGGCTTATTGTGCACCGCCGAATTGAAGGCGACGAGTGCGACGCGTCGCACTTGCGGCTCCGGATCACGCAGGGCGAACAAAAACTCGCCAATGCTCTGCTTGAGCAGCAAATCAATTGGTTGCGGCTGATCGGAAATGGTGAACTTAACCGAGGACACAACAACGGTGCGCATTGTGGCGCTCTCGGAGCGCAAAGCCTGCTGCAGTTGTGGCAACAGCTCTTCGGGATTGACGAGCACCAATTTACCCAAGCATTCGGCGACAACGTTACGTGATCCCTCCTCGGAGCATTCGCAGTGCTTGAACAATTGCGTCCATATCGATGGCACCGACGGCAACAGTTGAGCCAGGCCATTTGGTGTGACCGACAACGATGAGATTACCTCCTTGAGGGAGTGGAGCAGCAAATACTGTCGTTTCGGCTGTGCTTCAATCTCCTTCAGAATCAACGGCAAATATGTTTGAAGGCTGCCCACAGAGACGGCACCGAGAGCATGCGAGGCAGCTGCCTTCACATCCTCCGATGTGGCGCCAAAGCACTCAATGATTGTCTGGGGCAGCACACTTATCGAGCTTAGATCGAAATGTCGGCCAATTTCACCGATTGTGAGCAGGCAAAAGATGATCTGAGTATCCTTGTTGCTGCGCTTCTGCAGCTCGGCCATCAGTTGAGTGGCCAGCGGAGTCGCCACCTGTGGACACTGTTGTGTCAACGCCGCAATGCATTTGGCCGACGAATGATATGCCTGCTTGTGCAGATGCAACTGTTCACTCGGTTGCCTTGTGACGCCATCGCTAACATTCAACACAGGCTCCATTAGCTTGGACACCAGCGAGTGATAATCCAGCCCAGACAGCTGTGCCTGCACCAGCGCCTGAAACAGATCCAAGGTGCACTGCAAAGCACTACCCTGCAAATTGGAATGTCTCAATTAATAACAAGATTATCTCATTTAAATTCGAGTAATTTTCACACACCTGCAGCAACGGCGAACGCACTAAAATTAAGACAGATGGCAAAAACTTCTCGTGTATGCCAACCAGTGCCTGGGGCTGTCGCCGAGCTGTGGTGCTCAGCAGCGTTAGTGAGTATTGGGCCACGTGCAGATCAGAGTCCGAGATGAGGCCGGGAATCTCAACAATGGCCGTCTGCAGCACACTTGGCTCAAAGTTCGACGAATAGTTGATGACAATCTTGTTGATGAGGTCCAGCGAGTGCAGCTTCAGCGCCCGATGATTCTTGCGCAAGAATGTGCCAAGGGTGGGCAGCACATCGTGCAATATGGGCGAGAGATCGATGCGCAACGGCGACGCCGCAATCATTGTGAGTGCCTTGACGCTGCTCAGCCGTGTGACTTCATTCTTCAGGCGCTCCATGAAGATGGGCAGACAAACATCGAGCTCACTCTTCAGCAGATCCCCCATATTGGCAATGATTTGACCCATACAGGCGATGGCTCGTTCCTTCACCTCCTGATCGACATCGGTCACTTTCAGTTTCTGCAGCGTGCAAGCATAAACCTGACCCACAAATGGTGTCACATCAAAATCCGATTTGACAGCATTCGGGCCTAAGGGTCGAACGACTTTGACGAGCTGTTGCAGCACAAGTAGTGCCTCGGTGGCAATCTTGTAGAAGGGATCAAATACAGATGTGACCACGAGTGGTACCAGCAACGGTATATGGGGATGGAACACATGCGGTTGATGGCCCTGCAGCAGGGAGCAGAGGAAACCGAGCGATTCAATTTTCATGTTACTGGTTGAGCCCTTGTCGTTCAGCGAATAACTGATGCCGGGCACAATGCTCTCTAGATGTGGACCCAGTGCGCCGGGTAGCGAATTCAAAAGTTCGCGCAATAACAGGAAACAATCCTGGCGCGTCTTCATCGATTTCTCGCGCATTAACGGCTGTATGGCTTTGATAATCTGCGGCAGCTGTTCGATTAGCAAGACAGTCGGTCCCGACACCTGATCCATCGAATCGGGATCATGGGCCATATCCTCGGCCGGACGTGTGTTCCGCAGCAGGGCAACATATGCATGAAATATATCCGACTTGACATTCTCCTCGCGCTCCTTGAAACGAGCAATCAATGCTGGACTAAGCGTACGATAGAATTCCTCCAGCAATTCGTGACGCGTTGCAATCAAGACCTCCAAACACTTGGCCGCTGCACGACGCACCTTCCAACTCATATCGTCGTCATCGCTATATTCCTCGCTATCCACATACTCATCCTCCTCTGTGTCCATGGCAATGCCAGTGTCACCATCATCGGCCTCATAGTTGTAGTTGGGATCGTATGTAACATACTTAAGGCATAGTTCCAGTATCTAGTTAAAAATAGTTAAATAAATTACATATACGAGTAGCTTGAAATGAGCAGAGTATAGAGTATACCATGGGAATGTGTGGATTAATAGCGTCGGGGCAACGCAAGACAAACGCCTCGCAGGCCTGTAAGCAGAATTCGCGCAGCTCATCATCGTCCCGCTGGCTGTATTGCTTGAGGAGCAGCATTGAGCGATCAATGTGATTGCAAAGGCGATGTCCAGCCTGACGACTAAGGTAAATGATTAAAATCTCAAATGTATAACCAGCATGGATTTCAATTGCTTACCAGATGGAGGCCAGGCATTGAATGTAGGTACGAATTGCACCAGGATTTTGGGGATTTTCCAGTCCCTCGAGCAGGTGATCGACAACGCCATTGTAGGCATTGCTATTCGCCTGGATCAGAAGCACAGAGAGCGCAACAATTGTTCGTTTGCGGACCGCTTGACGTGGTGACGCCAGCTGTGGCATCAATGCCTTCAATATGGTGCTATGAAACGGAACAAGAAACTCGCCAAAGCGAGACAACAAATCTGACAATATATCCAACGATTCCAACTTCACAGAGACATCCTCCTGCCAGTGATTAAATTTATGGATAAAGATTTTTAAATCAGGCATAATTAGTGTTAGGTTAGGTTGTACCTTCTCGATGGCAATGCTCAGTTTGCCGGTGATGCGCTGACAGACATTCGGTGCCAGCGAATTGGATGATTGTGGCAGCTCGGCAATTACGGTCTTCAGACCGATGCTGGAGATGTCGCGCAACTGCTCCACATTGGACATCATGTTGCCGCACAGCGAGTCAACTATTGTCTCCACCTGATTCTCCTTCACCTTGTTGACCAGCGGACCCAGACACTTGACTGCCAAATTTTGCACCTCGCCGTTTTTGTCCTCGAGCAATTTGAGAACCATGCGCACCACTTTTTTCTCCGACTCATCGTCCAAAATTATACTGTCCTTTTGCAGTTCGGTCATCAAATCGTTTGTGGCCATGAATCGAAAATCCTTGTCCGTGGATGTCATCTAAAGCGCAATAGTAATTCAAAATTAAGTTAATTAACCTACCTTCATTTTTTTTTTGCTGCTGCTGCTGCTCATATTTTATACATACTTTTTCCAGCAAATTTGCGATTTGGTGATATTGATGCGACGCCATGATCTACGATATCTGCTTGTGCGCGGTATGTAAATGAATGTCTGTGCAAATTATGTAGACACTTGCCGATTTATATATATATATATATATATACTTTGTGACCGCCTCACAAAATTCTTTTTGTCTTCGACAAAAAAAAGGTCTACTCAATTTTTTTTTCCGGCACAAAAAATTTGCGTGTTGGAACTGGAGAATGCATAAGTAAAATGATATTATCGTTATGTTGCAGCACCGCTTGCGATAATTTACATCATATCGATATTTCACGTATTCTATTCGATTGGTAAAACTTCAGCAGCTCTGTCCGCTAACAGTTTGCTCAGCTCTGTTAAATTAAATTAAAAGACCGAGTTTGTCAGTTAAAGCCTTGCGATTTATATTTTGAATTGTTAATACAGATTTACAAAGACTTGTAAAAATAATTAGCTCTAACTTATCGAACTGAATGTCAAATATTTTATTAATACGTTTATAAAACAATTCATAATATTTCCCAGCTAAAAGCCTTTGCGAAATAATAATCATAAGTTGAATCCTCAATTCGATGCATTAAAACTAATTGGTTTTACATACGCTACAGTGTAACCTCGATATACTCGACATTCTCAGCTAAATTTGCTGCTGATACATTTGTATCGGCAACTTCACCAATAACAAACGCCTTTTGTGCTCCTTTTGTTATTTTCGCGAATTCCTCGCAAAATTCCTCTGCTGCATTTGGAGTCAGACAAATGAGGAGTCCACCAGATGTTTCCACAGCCTTGCCAGCCGTCAATTTTGCGCTTTGTCCAACTAATTCACCAAATTTGCGAACATTTTTAATGATGGGCAATTTGTGAATTTGAAATAAAAGAGACTGCTTCTGAAACTCGACGAGATTCTTGGCATGGCCCAACAAGCCAAAGCCGGTCACATCAGTTGCCGCATGTGCTTCATATTTGTGCATTAAAAGCGCAGCTAAAAACAATATTTGATTCATTAATTTAATTAGGTAAAAAGTTCGCATCCAAGCTCACCATTTCGGTTTAAGTATGTCATTGATTTAATTGCCATTTGAAATGTGTCGAGTATGTCGTCGTCTGTGAAAGCAGTTAAAAGCGTTTGATATTTCTCATTTTTCTCCTTTTGCCAAATGTGAGCACTCGTCGCCAGCTGAGTTCCAAGCGGTTTCGTTAGCACCAAAACATCACCAGCTTTGGCATTCCATGGTCTACAAAGTGAGTTTTATTATGTACTTTTGTCTGGGTATGCATTCACTTACAAGATGATGTCCTGTTTGCGGCAAACGGATGTGGCAATGCCACCCACAATGCACCAAGGATTGATAATGACGCTTTTGATGGTTACACTGCCAAAGCAGCCACTGTCCTTAGAGGCGCGTTGGAAACCCTTCATGATGAGTGGCACAACAATGTCGCGTTGCTTTTCCGTTAGATTCGATGGTGCACTTATGAGCAGCTCGAGCTTATCAATATCCGTAACTCCCACGGCGTAAACATCACTCAGTACATTGGCCAAGGCAATACGACCCATTGTTTCGGGATCGTCAACGAGCGGATAAAAGAAATCAACTGTTTGCACTAGAGAATAGTCCTTGTGTCTAGCTAAAGGTATAACTGCGCAATCCATTCCAGAGCCTAAAAGTACAAATATACGCCATAAATATAAATATGACCTTGAAGCTGATCTTTTCTCTTGGGTTTCACAATGATAAGCAGCATACGCAGTAACAAATTATAGATTTTTATTGCCCTTATTTATGCCATTTACTCACCAATATAGTCGTCATCGTTTTTGGGCGCCTTACTAACTATTTCTGTTCCCCTGAGATATTCATTAAGCTTCTCTTCGGGGACTTTGCAGCCTCACCCTCGAAGTGTGGAAAACATAGTTAGACGAAAGTCGGCCTCCAGGCCGTGCTCTTCAGGTCGAAACATAGTCAAGTTGCCTTAAGGGACAATAAGATATATAATATAATATAAATGTAAATTATTACGTTTTTGTTCTTCAGACCAGCTGTTGAGTCTCGTGCGAAATGTTAGATTGAACGACTTGCTGAGTGAGCTTACACCCTGGTTGTTCATTTAGTTCTTTTTGTTCTTTTGAACCCCCCTTCAACCGTTTTCAAATAAAAAGTCGATAGATTTAAAGATTTTACATTATAATTATTATTATTTGTTACTAAAGAAACGTATTAGCTAAAAATATAATTTCAATTTATTAGTATGTTTATATTCGTTAATTACTAAAATTTGCATAAATTCCAAAACTCCCAGACATGTGTATTACATTTGTCCATTTTAGGCGCTTTTATCGTGTTTGTTTTCTCAAGCAAACAAAAAAAAAACACCCAAAACACCCTTAACAGGAAAAAGCGAAGGACGACAAAGGACACTGACATTGTCGGCAAACAAACTTCCCCAAAATTTGTTAAAAAACGAAATAATTTCCATACATAATTGCAAAAGAAATGAAAACTCAGCCGCCAATTGAGCTAAACTAAAATATTGTTTTTAACATTTGTTCTTTGATTTGAAGTGCTTTGATGAGCTTTGGCAAAAGTCGATAAAATTCAAATAAAAAGCTAAAATGTTCAAAAGTAAAAACGAGTGTAATATTGTGTATAAGTGCACAGTTCGTCTACTCGATGATTCCGACGTTCTGGAATGTGAATTTCAGGTGGGTGCCATCCAAATTTTTCATTTATATGCATTAAAACTCGCATTAAACAAGAGTGGAAAATAAGCTTATGTTGTCCCATGTATATATATAAGTGTGTGTGTGTGTGTGTGTGGGTGTGCATATTTGCATATATGTTTGTATCTGTGTGGAGCACGTAACAGGGTAAATTCCCCGTTAAAGAAAAACACCCAAAAAATTCGTAAAACGATTTGCATTCTTTTTATTCCAGCCATTCCACAAAGGCATTTATTTAGTGGACCATATTTGTAGACAACTAGATATTAAGGAAAAGGACTATTTTGGCTTACGTTACGTTGATACGGGAAAACAAAGGGTAAATATTAATAACAAAAAAATAATATAAATAAAAAACAATTAATTATTCTGATTTAAATATATATTGTTATTTTACAGCACTGGCTTGATCTGGCCAAATCCATATTAAAACAATGCAAAGGTAAGTGCTAAAATTTCTTACTTTGCTTTAATAGCTAATTCAATTAGGAGTCTTTGTTTTTCTACAGATATCGATCCTGTTCTGTTTTCCTTGCGTGTGAAATTCTATCCAGCGGATCCATTCCGTCTAACTGGCAATGGCCGCATCATGCTCTTCCAGCAGCTGAAGCGAGATCTTCGCCACGGCCGACTTTACTGTTCGTTGGGTGAGGCGGCGGCATTGGGTGCATTAATAGTCCAAGAGGAACTCGGGGATTATGACGAACTGATGCATATTGGTGACTATGTATCCTCGCTGGATTTGGCACTACGCCAAACCGAGAATCTCGAGAAGAAGATCATGGAGCTGCACAGAAAACGGAAGCCTGGCCAAGATCCCACCGTGGCCATGGATGAGTTTATGGGCATTGCACGTGGGCTGGAGACATACGGCATCGATCCCCATCCCGTGAAGGATCATCGCGGCTCGCTGCTGTACGTGGGCATCAATCATGCCGGCATCAGTACCTATGTGGCGGGCAAACGATCTCAACACTTCCGCTGGAACGAAGTGCACAAGATCAATTTCGAGGGCAAAATGTTTATAGCGCATTTGAGCTTCACGGATGCCAGCAGGGAGCCGGTGAGTATTGATCATCGATGCTAGAAGAATTCCTATTCAATTTCGAATTATAATTTGTAGAAAAAACACACCATCGGCTTCAAGTGCCCCTCTGGACCTGCTTGCCGTTATCTCTGGCGAAGCGCCATCGAGCAAATGTTGTTCTTCACGTAAGTACAATTTCAAAGATTTATGGAATACAACTTTAACTCTTCCCATCACAATTTCCATAGTTTGCCGAATAGCCAACATGCTGCTGTTGTTTCGGGCGGCGGTTTCTTCTCCTGGGGCACCAAGTTCCGTTATACCGGGCGGACGGAACGCGAGATATTGACTGAAAGCATTAATGCGTTGCGCGAACAGAAAATGACAAATTCAACATCGAGCAAACGCAAGGCGAGCAGCGTTCCAGCTACACCTTCCAGTCCACAGGGTGACTTGGCACAAATACGTAAGCTATTCCAAATTCAAGTTCCTTATTGAGTTGGAAAGAATCTTCTTAAAGCAAGAGAGATAATTGTAGTTAGGCGTAAACGACTGCGAGATACTCTGGTACTAATAAGTAATACCAAGTCAAGAAATACCAATCTTTAATGATGTAAGTTCCTAGTTATCTATCATCCAAGTTTGCCTTTAAAATTGTGGACGGGACCAAAAAAAAATGTGGGAAACACTTTCCTAGTAATCTACTTTCCTATTTTGGTAGCCATAGCTCTAAAATTGCGGAAGATTAAAGCTTTTGTAAATTTTAGAGGCGGAAGTGGTCGAAAAAATATTAATATTTGGTAGATTTAGCATTTAAATTGTAAGAGATGTAGGCTACTGGAAATGAAAAGAGGGCTGGAATGGGCGTCGATGAAAACTATATTTGTTTTCCACTTTCCAAGTTTGGTAACTATAGATCCTAAATTGCGGCAGATATAGGCTTTTTTCCACATTTTTGATAGGTGCTACTAGCAATATACCATTTAAATTTGGTTACTCTAGCTTTCAACTTTTATCAGACTATCACAGTATAGAAATACAGTTTGTTTTTTTATATATAAATTCCACATTTACTAATAATATCCTTTTGTTCAAAACAGGCTACAGCAGTTTGCCACGTTCCACAATGTCCGAGCCGCTGGGCTGCTCGATGGCGCCGAGCATTCTCATTTATGGCCATGGCCAGGATGGGGGCGTCAACGGTGGCCTGCAAATGCCCATTCTGGAGCCGGTTTGCGAGGAGGCGCGTCTGCGCTCCTCGAACATCGATAGACTTAATCATATGGGAACCGAGCTGTCCGGCTATGCGTTCCGTGACTCCATCGAGCATTCGTCAACGGAGAGCGGACTGACGGCCAGTGGCTATGATGTGGCTGGCAAGCCGCGTGGCAATCCGAGTGACTCCAAGCAGCATCTGTATTATTCATCCAAGCAGTACTATGCGCTGCCCAATCCCGCCTTAAATTCAAGCTCTTCCGTCGGCATCTCCAGTGGGAAGCATTTAGGCAAATTCTCACGCACCCATTCCAATTCCAACAGTGGCAAAAGCATGCGAAAATTCCATTTGTTGCACGCCTTTATACCATCCGTAATCTTTGTAGTTATCGCCATGGCCGGCACGGCCGTCCTAATCATGGAATCCGAACTGGATATGTTTGAGCGTGTCCGCAATTCTCCGGAAATGCTTAGTTTGCGCTATCAGTATTATCAGCCATTAAAGGAATTTGTCATGGAAAAATTGGGCCGTAAAATGTAAATGTTGTATATGATTGAGAGGGTTTATTTTTAAATTTAATTTAGTATATTATTTTTATTTATTTCACAAATCAATAGAGAGAGAAATTATAAAACAAACTCCTTTGAAGAATTCACTTTAGAAATATAATAATGGCACCAAATGAAGGCCGTTAGATCAGACGAGTTTTATTTGATCAAAAGTTAATTTTATAATTATTTGCAGCCGATTCGCAGTAATAATAGTAGTAACTATTTATACTTTCTTAAACATATCATATAGCTGCTATGCTACAAAAGATCATTAGACTGATCGAAGGGTTGTTATTCATTATTTTAATTAATTCAATCAAACTAAGTTGAATTAACATACAAACAAATATCAAATAATGAGTGAACGATTTAATTAATAAGTTTATTTTACAAGCAATCATAATTAAAAACTGTGCAATTTTTAACAATAACGATTGTTTCCATTTCAGTATATTTTATAGAAATTGCATTATAGTTTCTTTCCCAATTTAAGACATGTTTTCAGTAATTGTAGTTAACATTTTAGCATTAAAAAAAATCATTAATGATAGTTTGGGAAACTGTTTAAATAGCAGCTATATGATTTATATCCATTCTCGATTATGTGCTTTAAAAATTCTGTTTTAAACATTTATGTTTATTTGGAATAATTTATATACATAAATTGTTATATTTTAATCGTCAGCCCTATTTTAACAACTTTTATCGCTTATATGCCTATACACTTCTAGAGGATCGCATACTCTAGAACATCTCCAATACCACTTAAAAACAATCTTAATAAAGCGCTTATATTATATTAAGTAAGCATAGATTATAAAATTTATCAATCTTTAATTTGTTATGCTTTGGTTACTATGTGTTTGTAGACTGAAAATGTCTGGTAAAATATCAGTGAAGTGGGAACCCGAACAGCTCTTCAATTTGCCCACCATTTGTTTACACATGCATAATAAAGGAAGTTTTTTTTAAAAATATTTTATAAACAAAATTGAAGATGTTTACATTTTTACTCTACTTTAAAATTGAAACCAGCAAATAACTGAAACGATTTTCATTGATTTTGAAAAGAGGAATCGATAAAGTTAAGCTGGATAGCTAGTAGCCAATGTCGATCGATATATTCACGATCGAGTTAGCAACATAAGACGATATATTTTTATATTGCATGATGATTAAGTCTGACATGCAAAGCATTAAGTTTTGCTCTATTCAACACTTGCGATAAAGCTTATGTACGATCACACAGTGAAAAATTGCGAACCGATATAATTGAGCAGTGCGCATGCGTGGAGAGTCGGCAATGAAAATTACAGGTTTGTTTTATTGTACTTAACAAGTTGTACACATGCATACAAACGCATATATGTATATATATGTGTGCATGTATATAAGTTCATATGTGGCTGTTAGCTAAAATACAAGTGTGAACGCCATTTTATAGTTATTGCTTTTACCACAACTGTAAACTGTGACAATCAATAAGGAATCACATATAAATAGTGTTGACAGATGACAGTAGTGCACGTATCCAGTGGCAAGTGTTAGTTAAATACAAAAAGAGAAAAATACCATTTGCAGTTGACAAATTTACTTGCTTGCACTTGTAAGTATGAGTGTATGTGCGTGTGTGCTTGTGTGTGTGCACATCCATTTAACGGCATACATAGATGTGTATGTGTGTGCACATATATATTAATTATGGGTTTCAAGTGTGTATACTTCGTGTACTACTTGTAAAATATATGTACACACATACATACATACAGCTCTTGCAGACATACATATATGTGTGTGTGTATGTCTGCATGTTCACATACGTAAGCGTGTGTGTGTGTGTGCGTGCGTGTGAGGCGATTTCTAAAAGAGCATGAAACAGATGACTTAAGAAGCAAACTGGAAATGCCGATGATGAAATACCATCATCAACTCAGTGTACTTTTACAGTTGCTTTACCTGTTAACTGAATATTTACGTATGCAAATACATAATATGAATTTAACGCTTGTTGCTTGACATACTTTTATGTTATTATTATTATTAATTCTTAAATATCATTTGGTATATTTCCAGCAAAACATTTCAAAAACGCCCAGCTCTTTTAGGATTGTTTTTGTTTTTGTAATGATTTTAAGCTGCCATCAAAATACATTATACATAGCTTGATTCTTGTACAATAATCAAAGAAGATAAGTGATAAGCGTAGAATGGTTTATCCGGAGGAACCTTTTTGGGCTTTGCCAATGGTGTCTGGATTATACGAGGATCGAGATTACAGGGGTAACATATTTGTTTTCACTTGTTTTATTTACTTCAATAGTTTCTTATATTTCATATTTTTCCATATTTAGTTAATGTTGTGGAAGCATTGCAAGAGTTCTGGCAAATGAAGCAGACGCGAGGCGTGGAGCTAAAAAATGGAGCACTTGTGATTTACGAATCGATTCCGTCAAATAGCCAGCCCTATGTTTGTTTCGTAACATTGCCCGGAGGCAGCTGCTTCGGCAGCTTTCAGGTGAGAAATGTGGCTTAGACTAATTATTGTTATTACTTATCAATAACTTCCCTTTTAAGAATTGTCCAACCAAGGCGGAGGCCAGACGCAGTTCAGCTAAAATTGCGCTCATGAATTCGGTTTTCAACGAACATCCGTCGCGTCGCATAAGTGATGAGTTTATTGAAAAGGCCGTGCAGGATGCACGCGCATCCTTCAAGGGAACACCACAGAACACTGAGTTACCAGAGTCGGGCATTGGTGCATTTAGGTGAGAAGCCAACTTAATCTCCATTTAAATATAACAAAAATCTTAATTCAATTCATTCGTTCATTTAGATTCATGCTGGAAGCGAACAAGGGACGAACTATGCTGGAATTTCAGGAATTAATGACGGTTTTTCAACTGCTACATTGGAATGGATCGCTGAAGGCAATGCGCGAACGTCAGTGCTCGCGACAGGAGGTGGTGGCCCATTACTCAAACAGAAGTCTGGACGATGAGATGCGTGCCCAGATGGCACTCGATTGGATAGCACGGGAGCAAGAGAATCCCGGTGTACTGCGGCGTGAACTGGTTTTGGCCGAACGTGAGCTGGAAACGGCACGCATGGCTGGCCGGGAGTTGCGCTTCCCCAAGGAAAAAAAGGACATATTAATGATAGCCCACAATCAATTGGGTGGCAGTAATCTGGGTGCAGCATCCATTGAGAACTGAACGGCGAACGGTGAAGAGTGCGCTATAAATTGATTAGAAATACGCAAAAGGAATAATACAAAATTAATATAATAATAATAATAATATGGTGATTACATTTAGGAGGAGATATCCGGTTCTTAGTCTTGGCAACATATCTCTCTACGCATACATTCAACAAGCAAGCAAGAAATCGACGCTCAGAAACAAACCGCATTACACAAAAAAAAAAAAAAAAAAAAAAAAGAAGAAAAACAGAGAACAGCATGCAAAAGTTTTTATTTTATATTTTATTATTGGCACACGACATGATCTCGAGTTCTGTTAAATCCGTTAAAGCTAATTTACAAAATACTACGAAAATCAGGAAGGACCACCAACGATGTTGTCTTAAAAGAAGCATATTAGCCCGACAAAAAAAAACAATAATTATAATAATAATAAAAGGAAAAGAAAAAGAAAAAGTGGTTTCAACTCACTGACAAGTGCAAAAATACTTTCGGAATGTGAAAATTGTGATTTTAAATACTGAATTTACGGAAATTTTTTGAGACTAAACTTAAATAGAATAGTTAAATTTATTGTGTATATGCATGTGTATTTATAACGAAGATTGTCTCAGCGCCAAGCGCACCTCATCCGAGGCAAATACCATTTAGACAAATTTTTTAATAACATCGTCAAAACCTAATAAACTGCACTAATTTGGCATAAATACATATATATATACATTTATCTATATATATATTTGATTTGTGGACGACTTGTGAAACAGAATATTGTAATATGTCTATATACGAGTATATTGCCCGATCACACACACAAATAAAACTATCGGTCTGCCTGCAAACGTTTACACTATTATTAAATCTATGCTAATTATTTTATCTTGATGGACATGTTTCCAAAAAATATACAACAATCTTTTAATCTTTTGATCTTTAATGTTTTGCATGAATCAGCTTGTGCCGGGCCAGACTCTCGCGGCGGGTAAAGTGCTTGGGACACAGGCTGCACTGGTACGGCCGATCATCGGAGTGGATGGCAATGTGGTTGCGTAGATTCTCGTTGCGGGGAAATCGCTTTGGGCACTGGGGACATTGGAAAGGAAGTTCGCCGGAGTGGACACGACTATGACTGTAGAGGCCTCCACTGCTGGCGAAAGTCTTGGAGCATTGGCCACACTGGAAGGGTCGTTCGCCAGTGTGGATGCGTATGTGATTCTTAAGGCAGACGCTCTGGATAAATGCCTTCGCACAGTGGGGGCACTGGTGCGGACGTTCGCCCGTGTGACTCCGGATATGGATTTGTAAATTGGAATTGGCGGTGAACGCCTTGATGCAATGGGGACACCGGTGGGCCTGCTGACCCGTGTGCGTGGTCAAGTGTATCTCTAAGTTTTTGCTGCGGGAAAAGGACTTGGAACAGTGGGGACACTGGTGGGGATTCTCTCCCGTATGCAGTAGCAGATGCGTCACTAGATACTCCTTGCGTGGAAAGGCGCGGGGGCAATGGGGACACTTGTATGGCTGCTCCCCAGTATGAATGCGATTATGGATCTTCAAGTGTCCTCTCTGATAGAAGGCTTTCGGACACTCGCTGCACTTGAAGGGACGTTCGCCCGTATGTGTGAACATGTGCTTGACCAGAGCACCATTCCGGCCAAATGCCTTGGGGCACTGGGCGCACTGAAATGGCCGTTCGCCGGTGTGGATACGCATGTGATCCTTGAGCACTTTGCGACTTGTGAAATCCTTTGGACACTCGCCACACTTAAACGGACGTTCCCCGGAATGGATGCGTCTGTGCACGACTAGGTGAGCAGTGCTCGATAACATTTTGTCACAAATCTCACACATGTGTTTCTTCTTTGCATCCACCTCGATCTCTGCTAGAAAATTATTATTGACAGGCATGGGATTCTCTTCCGGTTGCTCTTCACACTGCTGCTCCTCCAACATAATGAGAGTCTGCTCGCACTCAAAGTCTTCTTCATTATCGCTGACTTCGATTTTAATGCTATATTTATGATGCTTCACTTCTAATCTGTTATCCGGCAGCACATGTTCAACTGCTTCACTTTCTTGAATTTCAGTTTTGATCTCTTGTGGACAGAAATACTGCTGGCTCTGCTCGCATCTGCGCTTGAATTGAAATGCGTTTTCAACGCTCAGAATGCAGGTCAGGCATATCTGATCCATGGGATTTGTCCGATAGCCAATGCACTCTTTTATCATTTCCGCTAAAGTGGATTCTCCCAGTGGCTGCTGCCGCTTGGCATTGATCTCAAGCAGCGTAATTGAGCTGCTTCTGCAAATGCGGCAAACATTTGTTTTTGGTTCTTTCTGTTCGGAGTTGCGCTTCAACCGAAACGCGTTTTGTGCAGCGCTGACGCAGGAGAGGCACAGCTGCTGAGGATGTGCATCATTTCGATTGATTGCACAGGCAATACACTCGCTCAACATCTCCGCCAGGCTGGGCTGCCCCTCTGTGAATATATTCACCAGACTGCAGGAGCTAATTTTGCATACACGGCAAATTCGCTCCATGGTTGCCCAAAAATAAATAAATAACAAATGTGGTCACACTTTTTCTGTGCATATATTTCTAGTTACAATTAAAATTGCCGCCTATCAACACTGAACAAATACAGTGCAGCTGTTGTACTAATAAAATAGCCGATGAATGGGTAGCTGTAACTATTACTTTTGCTGTCGCCATTTGACCGTTACCAGTTCCACACAAAATGCCAGCATAGCCAGTAAAGCTCCACCTTAAAATAATATTCATTAGTTTTACAGTAAAAAAATATACTTGGTGTTTTTCCTACCTAGCAAGGTGAAAAATGCAGATGTAACGCCCGACATGCTAACTGGATAGACGGTGTACAGGGACTGACATTCTGGCTTTCTAATTTGTCGCTCTCGCAGAATTCTCTCCACTAAACCAGCTTCACGAGCTTTACACATGCTGCATTTAAGATATATAATTATTATTATTCTGTATAACATTGTTGTGATATGATATGCTTACGCTGTTTTAAAGAGCTCGCTATACTGGCTATTCTTATGCAGAATCCAGTTTATGACCTGTACTTCCAGTAGGCCGGAAACCTGGCGCAAATCGCAGATTTCATTGGCATCGAACAATTCAGCTATTATTGGATAGGCATCGACTACTTCGCAATGAAAGGCGAATCCGCCACGTTTCAGATGAGGAATCGCATCCTCGATGTGACCATAAACACCCATTTCATTGGGACCCCTGACTGCAGATAATTTCTTACTTATGAGTTGAGTCACAAGCGGATTTGTACTCTCCTAAATTAGATTGATTAATCAATAACAGCTACAATATTTAATCTGATTACTTACTTTGAATAAAATTTTATAGTATCCAATATCTTCAAATGAGATTTTTAGCGGGCTCGAGATGATTTCAGCGACAGAAGCAGGACCATGATCTGAAGAGCTCAGCAATCCACCAACCACCGATGAAGTATAATAATTGTACATTACCACCGAGAAGAGGAACACGGTCAGGACTAGAGAGCGAGATGGCAAGCCGGTTGGAATCGGTTCCATTCCCTGCTGGCAAGCAGCTCCAAAAATGTGCAGTGTATGTTCTATCCAATTACTTTTGGATTTGTCTGCTGTAGCCTCAAGATTTGCTCTTAAATTCGAACGTTGCCAAAACTTTACTTGCTCTCTGACTCTTTTTGGCTTTGCTATGTTTTTATATCGATTGCTTATGTAATCAATAAGGAACCAAATAAAGTTCGTTGCCATTAAAGTGACCGAAGTGAAGAGCCAAACGCGTCCATTGAAAGGCGCCAGAAAGTTGCCGCTTTTGCCCTGCGTATCCAAATCAGGCGTGAAGCGATATAAGAACGCCGCTTCAAACTTCCAGCTTTGGTGAATTGTGTCAAATTCTGCAAATCGATTTAAGCGATCGAAGGCACCCGTAGCTGCAACATCCGCCTCATTGCGCATTACGATGCCCAGCAGACCCAGTCGAAATGTGGTGTTCCCCAATCTGCCAGCCCAGCCGCGAGAATTGCGAAAATTGACTGTAAAGTTGAACTGATCCTTGAGCAGACGCAATAGCTCGTAATGATACTTGACGAATGCAGCCACGCCCGGATCCTTAGTTGGACGAGCCATTATTTCCACAATCTGTTCATTGGTCACTATATCCTCCTGATCAATCTGTGATGAAAACAGCAATCGTTGTTAATAAATAGTTAGCTTCTGGTTTAAAATTATACAAAAATAAAATAAAATTGCCATGCAGTTTTCAATTTATTTTAATTCCGATGTCTCAGGGAATTTCACATCGAGTCGAATGAAAAAAATTATATTTATGAAAAAACTAAATTACAATCAGTAAATAATGATATATCATAGATTTAAATAATAAATAATTATATATTATTATTATATTATATTTCAAATATATAAATAAAAATATTTCGTTGTTAATATTTTTTCTGTGGGGCTTTAAATATACATATGTTTTAAAAGTATGAAATTTAAACTTGACAGCATTTCCTCTTTTTAAATTCAATAAATCTCAATACATTCTCATGCAAATATTTAAGATTGAACTTATCGACAATTGGATGAAAAATAAAATAGTTGCATAGAATGTATTTTTGACATTTCCTCCATCGGTTTTTCAAAAATCTCTTCTCATTTATCAATCTAGTTCAGCTTAAGGCTTTTTATTTAAATAAGTAGAGAGTGTAAAGATTTGAATACTTACCACAGTGACTCCACGTAAGGACAAACCATTGAACTGACTGCGATGCCTGATGCTCTGCAACTCAAAGATATCTCTAACTATAATCAGTTGTTTTGCGTCAATTAAATACTTTGCTATTAAATGCACTTCCAATGCTGATTTCAAATGACGGCCCTTCGAGTGAATGTCCCACAAGCCGTAACCGTCTTCTGTTCTATTCACATAGGTAATCTGCGCATTTGGGCCAACATAGTCCAACTTGAGGGGCAGCAAATGGTCAATATCTGCATGCACGCCCCAAAGCAGCCACTGATATGTCTTGTTGAAATATCTGTACGCAGTGGCTTCCATTAGCAACTTTGGGGCACCTTCACAACTTGTATCCACAATGACAGCAGTCCGCGCATAGTTTTCCCTTGTTAAAACGTCTGTTAAGGAGTTGGAATTGTTTAAATTGACGGGATAAATGAGTTGATTGGATTGCATGAGGGCCACAGCATTAAAATGGAGATCTGTTTAAGTGGATATCAAATACCAAATATATAACAACTTTAGTAAGTTAAGAATTAATATCCCACCTTGCTTAGAGCAGGCAAATATAACACTTTCTTGTGTCTTCACCAATCGAGTCGTGAATTCAAGTAGCACAGAAGTCTCCATCGAGGAGTCTCCTGACCGAAACTCACATAGTACGATAAAAACGAAAGTTAGCTGTCTAAAATTCATTTTTACAATTTGTTTGCGCACTGAGCGAGTGCGTCAACTTATATAGTAAATTGATTGGCAATTGATTGACAGTTTCAATTGCAGCAGGCACTTACGAATGCTAATTTAACTATTAACGCATAATAGTGCGTAAAGACTTAATTAAACTGTCAATCACAGAAATGCATGAAATACAAACACGTTTTGCTTACAAGCATATGTAACTGATGGATATAATTATAAGATTATTTTAACAAAAATTCAAACTTTACACTTCATTTGAGTTACAACAATTAGACCACCTGCAGCTGCATTTGGTTTTGCATTAGCGAGTCAATGGGATTCTCATAGCGTATCAGCTTGTTCAACAGGAATGTGCCATCCTGATGATAATCGGCATCGACGACAAAGACTTCCACCACTTTTGTCATTAGGAACTGCTCGTTTTTCAACGTGTCCACAATAAGTAATGGCGATATTTTAATCAGCCCCAATTTGGATGGACAAATGGTGAGTGGAAATTCAGCCATCTCGCCTGGCTGCAGCACATCCAACTCGAAATCCGCTGAACCCGTATACGGACAATCGGCAAACGCTTTCGTCTCGAGTGTAACATGCAGCTTCATCGAATGCTCAGCGGTATTGGTGACTCTGCATTGGAATGTAAAGACTGTGCCAATTTTGACAGTATTTTCGGCATCAATCACTTCTAAGCGTAAATCCTTGTACTCAAAGGGCTGCAAATTAGATAATTCATATCTCAATCATCACTTTATAAGTGTAATTTAGAGTTTTCCTACCAATCTCTGCAATTGACTCGTTTGCAATCTGCCCTTTTCGCCAAAGTTCGATCGCCAGACAATGTCCAGTTTGCCAACATTGTTGGCTTGGCGCAGTGTCTTGATGTCCTTGGCAATTTCAGGCTTTGGCTGTAATTTTTTGTAAATAAATATAAGCATCTCTTGCAAGATTATAGACAGTTATGGGACTAACCTTAATGCAATAGAGAAATTGACAACTATTATTTGGCTGCAGCATATTCTTTGAGGTGAAAACAGATTCGCCATTGGGCAGGGTATTCAAGGATGTCACCGTATACTGCTCCGAACTATCCAATTCGACTTTCTCCAAACAAAATGGACCGGTGGTCACGTTTTGTATTTGCGCCTCCAAATATATTTCATCCATTTCGGCATTGTAAAACTTAGTCTTCACATCCAGCGGCTTCAGAACTTGAAACTTGAAGAACTTGCGCAGCGACTGAGCAAATCCAGCGGGACTCGTGTAATTCACTTCGCACACCAATCTAAGCAGGAAATATAGATAAAAATAGAATATATAAAATAAATATAGATTTTTAAGTGCTACGCACATGTGTGTTCCAATTTCCTTGACTTCATATCGAATGACATCGTCGAGTGTCTCATCTGCCGTCAGCACCACGGACGATTTCTTGTTCTCATGCATCAGCAGATTAATTCGCGTGTTGTTCGACTGCAGGTCTACTTTCACGGAGACGCCTTCAACGGGATGAGTGGTGCAATTGTGCACACAGATGTAACTGGAAAACGTTTCGCCCAGGTATATATTGCCAAAGGATTGCGGCAACAGCATTGTCTGCCCAGCGCCCAGTGCTTCAGCACTTGTCCTGGCAATCCCATCGTACTCGACCAGTCGATTAAAACTCTGCGGCAAATCCTTCGGTTCGCAGGTAACAATTGGCCCAAGTCCCACCAGCGTTGGTCGCGTCAGTCGCATAACTGCAAGTGAAAGACTTGTCACGCATTGCGCTTAGTTGGACAACGATGGACGTACCCTTCAGGGCCAATAAGTGAGATTCTGTGTCGGCTGTGTTCATTTTACGGAAATAAAAATAGAGCAAAATATAAACAATTTCCGAAGCTACTGACGATTGTTGCTCATTAGTGATGGCACCGATAGACACGCTTATCGCTAATATCGAATGCCATATGTCGAGCAGCATTGCCGTATTGGCCTTTTTATCTTGATTTAGCTTGAAAAATTAGTAACAATTTCAACCATTGCAGTAAATGGTATAATTAAAAAATTACATTAATTCATTCTGGCAGGGCAATTTGTTGGCTGAGCAATTCATCGATATGCAATAAGATTCTTGTATATTTAGCGTAACAGTAATAATCCATACGAGGTATGTTCAAAAAGTATCGCGAATTTTGAATTTTCGCGGGTTACGTATAATCGAATTTCGATTTTTTTGTAGCGACATTCGGAATGCATCCGCGCACTTAATTTCGTTTCTTCACACAAAATTTGATACAGGTTCTTTGATCCATTTTTTTGAATAGGTAAAAATCGAAGACGATCCAAAACACGTGCAAGCAAAGCAGCTGTCGACGATTAAGTGAACATTCAAAATGGCCGAGCTTGTCGGCATAAGTGAGAGACATGAGTAACAACATAACGCTACAAAAAAATCGAAATTCGATTATACGTAACCCGCGAAAATTCAAAATTCGCGATACTTTTTGAACACACCTCGTATAATGGTTTCTTAATAGCTAATACATATTATTTCAAAGAGAGTCTGCTCTATAGCTATTTAGCTCTCCAGGGAAACCAAGTCTCGACTTATGAAGAAAGCAGAGACCAGCGCTGCGGTTTGGGCCTTTTCAGTACAGCCCTTTGATAATCGCTCCTCGACTTGGGCCAGTTTCACAATCAGTTTATTCATCACCGACATGGGCAACTCAACTTTTAGGGGCAATTAGAAAATTAATAAACTGCATAAAATGGTATATGCTATGCTTACGTCTCATAATAAACACATGCAACTCGGTGACAATATCCTCTAAGGCAAGACCCCGCTTAGTCTTCGCTTCTTCAATTGCTAAAAATAAAAACAAATCAAAACAGAATTAATAATAAAATTAAATAAACTATTTTCACTCACTGTCAAAGGCCGATTCAAATGTGGCAGCAGAGAGCAATGTTTGGAGCATATGCTCAATTTCACTCCTCAAGGGATAACCGACACACATATAAACATTATCCTCGTTGACAATATCAAAAGCCATCGAGGTGCTCTGCAAAACATTTAAAACCTTTCGCATATCACCCTTGGATAGGGTTAGCAATGCATTTTTGCCATCATCCGTAACGTTTACACTGCAAAAATACAAATATTTAAATGCTTTTATCTATTAGAAACAAGATAAACACTTACTGTTCTTCCTGTACAATCTGATTGAGACGTGGCAGCATCTGTTCCGCTGACAGTGGCGCAAATCGAAAGCGAGTGCATCGAGATTGAAGAGCCGGAATAATTTTGCTCAAATAATTGCAAATTATGCAGAAACGCACATTTTCCGTATACTTCTCGATGATGCGACGCAGGGCATTTTGTGCATCGTTGGTCATTGCATCCGCCTCGTCCAGTATGATCAGCTTGAAGGTGCCACAGAAAATGGTGCGCGTCGAGGCAAAATTAAGTATCTGGCCCCGAACGATGCCAATTCCGCGATCATCTGAGGCATTCAGCTCCAGCACCATAGACTTGAAGTGTGCCGGCGAGTAGAGTTGGCGGGCGCAGGCCAAAATTGTACTCGTCTTGCCCGTTCCCGGTGGCCCATAGAAGAGCAAGTGGGGCAACTGCTTCTGATTAATGAAGCGTGTGACTAAACAATTTTATTTTTTAGTTGCCCGATTTGACAATAATTGTTGCAATTTGCCACTTACTAGTAGATATAATTTCCTCGTGCGATATTAAGTCATCCAAGCAGTTGGGACGATACTTCTCCACCCATGGCAAGCGCGCAACTGTTCCATTGCTTTCAGACATCTTTTCGTATATTTATAAGATAACTTTCGTTGATATTTGGGAGCAATTAATGTTTACGCATTCGCGCCGTTTTTGTCGTTATCGAAAAATGTATCGATTGTTTTGCGAATTCAACTTACGTTTTGCATTTTGGATTGCGTTAAAAACGCATGCTGTAAACGCGATTTTATTACAGCTTTTTCCAAAATTAAATAATTAAAATAACGCTTTTGTAGGTTTCAACTGAACTGATTGAACTCAGACACCTAATTCAGAAGTTTTATATTTAACTGCATTCAACAGCTATTTAGTAGTTACAATATACATTTACATAATCTTTATGTTGTTCATATTATAATAACAACAACAACGACAAACAACTTAATAATCTAAAGACCATTCATTCTCGGCAATGAATGAGTCGACCACTTCTTTCATTGAAAAATTTGGTATTAACTGATCCTGTGTAAGTTTTACTCGTGTGACAGGATCAAAATGACCAACACGCTGCAAATGCTCCTCAATGTCCTTACGCTCATAGGTGATTCCGGATGGGGTAATCACAGGATCTGTTAAAATTTCAAAGCTTATTTTCCCACACAGGAAATCGGGAACATCGCGTTTCTGTGCAAAAGAAAATTACCCAAGATTAGCGCATTTAAATGAATTATTTGTAGTAATTACCCTTCGACGGTCATCTACTTTTGCGAATATATTGTTAAGCTCTTTTATGTGATCATCCTGCATAAGATATATATACATAAGAAATATGTGTGTTAAAGAAACGTAATATATTTAGAAGTAATCATTTAGAACTGAGAAAGTTTAAATCAACTTACACATTCTTGTTCAATTTCCTGCTGTTTGTCTTTTAGGTGATCTTCATTTAAATTTTCGTTCAACTTTAACTGGGCCAACCGGTTTTCCATATCATCTTTAACTAGGCTGTGCATAATTAAAAGGATTGTTTTCGTTTGTAAAGTTTTAGTCCAGTAAAACCGTTCATTAATTCCTACCGATTCAAATAGCTTTGCAGCTCGATTTCCTGGAGTATTCGTTTTTCTTCCATAACGTTCCAACGTTTTTTGCGTGCCAATCGCAATTGCAATGTTATATCATCTCCAAAGTTCTGCTTCTGTTCCTTGGACAAATCATAAGCTACAAAAAAAAATATACCATGAAATGAGAGAGAATTGCTTATTATTATTATTAAGATTATTTACCTCGTTGTAGATGCTTAATAGCCTCATCATAATTGTCGATCTCCATGAGGCCCTGGCCCAAGAAAAAGTGTCCCTTTAGCAGATTACCATCGATATCCAAGGCACGTCGACAATCCTGACAGCAGAGCTCCCATCGCTTGAGCTTCAAATTGCAAAGGGCACGATTTGTGAAATATGTTGCATTTGTTGGATTCTTAATCTGCAATGATAAAAATGAAAATGATACACTTGCAAGTTTACATTTTTATTTTTGAACTTACAATGGCCTTGGAGTAACATATAATGGCATCGTCATATTTGCGAGTCGCAAATAAACAATTACCCTGCTCTTTCAATTGCAGGTCAGATAAATTTGTGGTTGAGTAAATATGCTTGCTCGTCATGCTGGGAATAGTTTTTCTGCTTTCTTAATCGTATTTGATGCCTGAGAAAACTGATTGATGTTGGAATACCGATTGTCAAAAGCAGCTGACACGAGTATCCTAAGCAGTAGTAAAAGCACTATGCAATTCGCGTATCATTTAAACCGTATTCCGATCTACCAACAAATAAAAAGGCCCCTTATTGTTTTTCCTTCAACATTAAATACACACAAGAGTATGTATGTGTGTACGTAATTTTACAAATCTGTTTAACACTACTGCTTATCGATAGGTGCACATCGCAATGTTTACTAATTGAAAACAAAATAGTGTCGATATTAATTGTGCCCCTTTGACGCTTTAGATGAATTTAAAATTGAAATCGCAGCAGCTTAGCTTTATGTATCTCAATTATCAATATATTTATCAACATCATTCAGTGCAAAGGTTTTCATCGAGACTTCATTGTGTTTTTTGCTAGTCAATCTCAATATAAACTTAATTGCACTTTTGTGTTTCACGGTCTGAAAATATCGCAACGCACAAAACGATATTATAAATAAAAACAGTTTGTCTGCAGCTTAAGATCAGCTGTTCTGTTAGCTAGTCTTGTGAGCCTTAATAAAGGGCCAATGCGCAGTATTTAAATTTAAAATTTGATGGTTGCTCATTTGTTATTTTGTTGTTTAAAAAACAAATGTTTTTACCCTACTGAAATTTGCTTGGATAATTGAACCATTTAATTTGGTGCGGTATTTTTTCCGTAAATATTGCGGCTGTTAATAACGTTTTAGCAAACTGTTAAGTCAACAGAGAAGCAAAGAAGAAGAAGCGATTTTTTGTCAATCCAGCTAAATTAATTTTTTGCGTTTCCAACAAAAAAATTTGGTTTAAGCTAAAGAAAAGCAGTACAGAAGCGCTACACAAATATTAAATGGCTTCGACATCAAGGTAAATAATATAAAAACATGTTGTTCGTTTTAATTAATGCAATTTGTGCAATCGTTTAATAGACTCGAAAACAATAAGGTGTGCTGCTATGCACACCCCGAGTCCCCATTAATTGAGGACTATCGTGCTGGGGACATGATCTGCTCCGAGTGTGGCTTAGTGGTCGGTGATCGCGTAATAGATGTCGGCTCTGAGTGGCGTACATTTAGCAACGAGAAAAGTGGCGTTGATCCGAGTCGTGTTGGCGGCCCAGAAAATCCCCTTCTCAGTGGCGGTGATTTGTCCACAATAATTGGTCCGGGCACTGGATCGGCATCATTCGATGCCTTTGGCGCACCCAAATACCAAAACAGACGCACAATGAGCAGTTCAGATCGTTCGCTTATATCCGCATTCAAGGAAATTTCATTAATGGCCGATCGCATCAATTTGCCAAAAACAATTGTCGATCGCGCGAACAACTTATTCAAGCAGGTGAGGAGAACAATTGTAAATCCGCCTTTCTAATTAATAATGCCTTTTAATGACACCAAATGCATTAGGTCCATGACGGTAAGAATCTGAAAGGTCGCTCAAATGATGCCAAGTCATCCGCTTGCTTGTATATTGCCTGTCGCCAGGAGGGTGTTCCCCGTACATTTAAGGAAATTTGTGCAGTTAGTAAGATTAGTAAGAAAGAAATTGGCAGATGCTTTAAGCTGACACTCAAGGCACTCGAGACAAGTGTCGATCTAATAACCACAGCCGACTTTATGTGCCGCTTTTGTGCAAATTTGGGTAAGTTGCACCTTAGAGCATAATTTATTGTTTTGTTGTCATCATTTTGTTTACGCATATTGAACTTTTAGATCTGCCCAATATGGTACAGAGAGCAGCTACACACATTGCGAAAAAAGCCGTGGAAATGGACATTGTGCCTGGTCGTTCGCCCATCTCTGTGGCAGCGGCCGCAATTTATATGGCATCGCAGGCCTCGGAGCATAAGCGCAGCCAGAAAGAAATCGGTGATATTGCCGGAGTTGCTGATGTGACAATTCGGCAATCGTACAAACTAATGTATCCGCATGCAGCTAAATTATTTCCAGAGGATTTCAAATTTACTACTCCGATTGATCAGCTACCGCAAATGTGAGGTAGACTTTGAGAAATGAACGATGCTCAATTTATTAATAATACTTTCGTAAGCTAAGATGAACATGATGCATGGATAAACATGATTTGGGGCTGCGTGCCTAGTATAAACTGAAATGACCATACTTTATTCACAAGAGAAAAACGATTTTATTCATATTAAAATGCAGAAATGCAAATGAAATGGCGTAGTTGAGATATCTATATACATATTGTAATTATTGAAGTGTATCGTTAAGAAAGCAAAGTCAATTATTCAGCATAGGCATATTTAATTTAGTATATTTAGAAGCACTCGCTTGAAAGCTTTCATCAATCATAACATATATTGGTAATTGTAATACATATAATATAATATAATATGTATAAATAAGTTAGTGTAACTCGATATTCAACAATAGTAGAAGCCACATAAATTAATCAATGCCCAATGAGCATTTTTCGTTATCCGTATGCCCGACACACTCCAAAGCCGGTCGATGCTCCGAGTCCCACATGCCAGGACCACAACGCTTGCACAGACCGCTCAGGGTGCACGGGATCTTTGGCAGCTGTCGATATTGGTACAGCAGGCCGCGTGCCTTGCGCAATATCAACTGGCCATCCATGTACATAGCCAGCGAGCTGAAATGCAAAAGCATCTCGTCGGCACGCAAATTCTGAGCAATGACATCATCCGCATAGACGGCGATGATGGCCAGGCAGAGGAACAAGTGAAAATAGTCCGTGAGATAGTTTGACCAGCAAGCCTCCCACATCCGTATGACGACAGCCTCGGTGAATTCCCGCTTGAAGCACAGCAATAGCCAGCGATGGCAAAATAGCAACTCCATGGCCTCATTGTGCCGCTGCAGGTGCTCGTAGAAGCGCGGCAACATAAGTCTTATCAGCTCGCGCAGGTAGCTCAGATTGTGATCCACATCGTTGTCCGTCGGAGTACAGACGAAGAACGCCCGCTGCATTAGGCCCACAAAACACCAGAATGTCTCCGATTCGTTTTGCACCTCGCACAGCACCGGTGCCAGCAAATCGCTCATGCCCTGCAAATTGAAATATAAAGCAGATTTTGAAGTGTGATTTGAGATTTACTAATTATGCAGTCATAAAATTCATCTGGGAATTGGTCAAGTTTTGTGTAAGCTTAGCTTGCTGCTTTATAAATTAGTGTGAATGCTGAATTTGGATGAATGAATGAACTTTTAATGAAAAATGCAAAGTTATTGCATTTTTTCAAAAAAAAAAAAAAAAAAAAAATGTCGAAGTTTTCGAAGGTCCAGGTCGACATCAAACTTTGTCAAAATCGGTCAACATTTGGCAAAGTTATTGCATTTTTTCAAAAAAAAAAAAAAAAAAAATGTCGAAGTTTTCGAAGGTCCAGGTCGACATCAAACTTTGTCAAAATCGGTCAACATTTGGCAAAGTTATTGCATTTTTTAAAAAAAAACAAAAAAAAAATGTCGAAGTTTTCGAAGGTCCAGGTCGACATCAAACTTTGTCAAAATCGGTCAACATTTGGCAAAGTTATTGCATTTTAAAAAAAAATAAAAAAAAAATGTCGAATTTTTCGAAGGTCCAGGTCGACATCAAACTTTGTCAAAATCGGTCAACATTTGGCAAAGTTATTGCATTTTTTCAAAAAAAAAAAAAAAAAATGTCGAAGTTTTCGAAGGTGCAGGTCGACATCAAACTTTGTCAAAATCGGTCAATATTTGGCAAAGTTATTGCATTTTTTCAAAAAAAAAAAAAATGTCGAAGTTTTCGAAGGTCCAGGTCGACATCAAACTTTGTCAAAATCGGTCAACATTTGGCAAAGTTATTACATTTTTTCAAAAAAAAAAAATAAAAAAAAAATTGTCGAAGTTTTCGAAGTTCCAGGTCGACATCAAACTTTGTCAAAATCGGTCAACATTTGGCAAAGTTATTGCATTTTTTCAAAAAAAAAAAAAAATGTCGAAGTTTTCGAAGGTCCAGGTCGACATCAAACTTTGTCAAAATCGGTCAACATTTGGCAAAGTTATTGCATTTAAAAAAAAAAAAAAAAAAAAATGTCGAAGTTTTCGAAGGTCCAGGTCGACATCAAACTTTGTCAAAATCGGTCAACATTTGGCAAAGTTATTGCATTTTTTCAAAAAAAAAAAAAAAAAAAAAATGTCGAAGTTTTCGAAAGTCCAGGTCGACATCAAACTTTGTCAAAATCGGTCAACATTTGGCAAAGTTATTGCATTTAAAAAAAAAAAAAAAAAAAAAAAAATGTCGAAGTTTTCGAAGGTCCAGGTCGACATCAAACTTTGTGAAAATCGGTCAACATTTGGCAAAGTTATTGCATTTTTTCAAAAAAAAACAAAAAAAAAATGTCGAAGTTTTCGAAGGTCCAGGTCGACATCAAACTTTGTCAAAATCGGTCAACATTTGGCAAAGTTATTGCATTTTAAAAAAAAATAAAAAAAAAAATGTCGAATTTTTCGAAGGTCCAGGTCGACATCAAACTTTGTCAAAATCGGTCAACATTTGGCAAAGTTATTGCATTTTTTCAAAAAAAAAAAAAAATGTCGAAGTTTTCGAAGGTGCAGGTCGACATCAAACTTTGTCAAAATCGGTCAATATTTGGCAAAGTTATTGCATTTTTTCAAAAAAAAAAAAAAAATGTCGAAGTTTTCGAAGGTCCAGGTCGACATCAAACTTTGTCAAAATCGGTCAACATTTGGCAAAGTTATTACATTTTTTCAAAAAAAAAAAAAAAAAAAAAATTGTCGAAGTTTTCGAAGTTCCAGGTCGACATCAAACTTTGTCAAAATCGGTCAACATTTGGCAAAGTTATTGCATTTTTTCAAAAAAAAAAAAAATAAAAAAAAATGTCGAAGTTTTCGAAGGTGCAGGTCGACATCAAACTTTGTCAAAATCGGTCAACATTTGGCAAAGTTATTGCATTTTTTCAAAAAAAAAAAAAAAAAAAAAAATTTGAAGTTTTCGAAGGTCCAGGTCGACATCAAACTTTGTCAAAATCGGTCAACATTTGGCAAAGTTATTGCATGTTTTCAAAAAAAAAAAAAAAAATGTCGAATTTTTCGAAGGTCCAGGTCGACATCAAACTTTGTCAAAATCGGTCAACATTTGGCAAAGTTATTGCATTTAAAAAAAAAAAAAAAAAAAATGTCGAAGTTTTCGAAGGTCCAGGTCGACATCAAACTTTGTCAAAATCGGTCAACATTTGGCAAAGTTATTGCATTTTTTCAAAAAAAAAAAAAAAAAAAAATGTCGAAGTTTTCGAAGGTCCAGGTCGACATCAAACTTTGTCAAAATCGGTCAACATTTGGCAAAGTTATTGCATTTTTTCAAAAAAAAAAAAACAAAAAAAAATGTCGAAGTTTTCGAAGGTCCAGGTCGACATCAAACTTTGTCAAAATCGGTCAACATTTGGCAAAGTTATTGCATTTAAAAAAAAAAAAAACAAAAAAAAAATGTCGAAGTTTTCGAAGGTGCAGGTCGACATCAAACTTTGTCAAAATCGGTCAATATTTGGCAAAGTTATTACATTTAAAAAAAAAAAAAAAAAAATTGTCGAAGTTTTCGAAGGTTCAGGTCGACATCAAACTTTGTCAAAATCGGTCAACATTTGGCAAAGTTATTGAATTTTTTGAAAAAAAAAAAAAAAATGTCGAAGTTTTCGAAGGTCCAGGTCGACATCAAACTTTGTCAAAATCGGTCAACATTTGGCAAAGTTATTGCATTTAAAAAAAAAAAAAAAAAAAAAAATGTCGAAGTTTTCGAAGGTCCAGGTCGACATCAAACTTTGTCAAAATCGGTCAACATTTGGCAAAGTTATTACATTTTTTCAAAAAAAAAAAAAAAAAAAAAAAATTGTCGAAGTTTTCGAAGGTCCAGGTCGACATCAAACTTTGTCAAAATCGGTCAACATTTGGCAAAGTTATTGCATTTTTTCAAAAAAAAAAAAAAAAAAAAAATGTCGAAGTTTTCGAAGGTTCAGGTCGACATCAAACTTTGTCAAAATCGGTCAACATTTGGCAAAGTTATTGCATTTTTTCAAAAAAAAAAAAAAAAAAAAAATGTCGAAGTTTTCGAAGGTCCAGGTCGACATCAAACTTTGTCAAAATCGGTCAACATTTGGCAAAGTTATTACATTTTTTCAAAAAAAAAAAAAAAAAAAAATTGTCGAAGTTTTCGAAGGTCCAGGTCGACATCAAACTTTGTCAAAATCGGTCAACATTTGGCGAAGTTATTGCATTTTTTCAAAAAAAAAAAAAAAAAAATGTCGAAGTTTTCGAAGGTGCAGGTCGACATCAAACTTTGTCAAAATCGGTCAACATTTGGCAAAGTTATTGCATTTTTTCAAAAAAAAAAAAAAATTTCGAAGTTTTCGAAGAGCTTAATTCAATATTATTGCAGAGATTTTAAGATGAATGTGAATTAGGTTAATTAAGCTCTAATCCAATTGGATTAAACACACGTTTTTAAGGCGAATACGAATTAAATTAAATTAAGCTCTCATCCAATTGGATGGAAAAAACGTTCATCTAACAGCTTTCCATATGTTTTACGATCTAAAATCAATATTATTGCAGAGCGTTTAAGCTGAATGTGATTTAAATTCAATTAAGCTCTCATCCAATTGCTTGAAAAAAGTTTATACAATTTACGAGCTTAAATCCAATAGTGTAGAATTATCCTAAATATTCATAAGTTTATCATATAGAAATTTATCTTGATCGGTTGGCAAACCGAGCCTAAGAATGGAAACTCGAAAATTGTTCGAAGACGAAACTACTATGAAATATGCATCTTTCCAGCTACAAAGCAGGATATATCCTGTCTTACCTGCGAATAGGATAAACTCGTGTTGTAGATGGCAAAATTGAGTAGAATGTTTTTCATCATTTCGGTGTTGGGGTTGTCTTCGCCGCAGAAGAAGGGATTCGTGCGATCCGTGCGTACCACATCCTTCTCGACGACGCACTGGACCGTGCGCCAGAACTGGACCTGCTGCTCTGGCGACATGGAATAGAGACGTTTGCGTGTAATTTCATCGTATTCCTGCCGCTTAATGTCCATGAGCACAGCGCGATCCTCGAAGGTGGATGAGAACGAGTAGCATTTGAGGATGAAGGGCCAAACGGTTTTGCGCAGACTCTTCTCCAATCCACCAAAGAAGACGCACTTGCGCAGCAACAAATCATCATCGATCTGTCCCTTCTCGTTAAGCAGGGTGCCATAAAAGAAATTTGTGGTGATTCGCTTCACATTGCCCTCGTCGGGATGCATCTCGGATTGCTTGACTTCGGGGCGGCAGACCATAAAATGTCGATACGGCAAATTCGATTTCTCCTGTCCCGGTGCCAGCGTGATATTATGGAGGAAACAGTGCCACTGGTGCAGCACCTGTGCCAAATGATCCAAGCCGCCGTAGTGGAAATGGAGTATCTTGTATTGGGACTCGCGCGATGCAATCACCAGTTGCCCCGAAGTGCACTTGTCATCGTTGAAGAACAGACGCAACGAGCGCATTTGACTGAGATCAACGGAGAAGCGACGGCCCCGGATTACGGCCTTACGGCGTACAGTTGGCGTTGCATTCGCGCTCTCCGGGAATACCAGATTATGCTTAAAGGCCAGCAGTTCCGGTGTCATCCAGTTCGGATTGTTGTCGTCGGACACCGAACCATCCGAGTTGATCACCTGATTCTGATGCGCCTGTTGCCCACGACCGCCATGGGAACCATTGCTGCCGTCACAGCTCTCGGGCGAGGCCAGGATGCAATTGTACGATTGCGAGATATTGCTATTCTCGATTTGGGGATTAGAGATCGTTATGTTAACCGATGTGATGGGATTCTTTTTGAGCAGCACAGCCAAGTCACCGATGGAGGCCGTCTGGCCACCGAGTAGCGGCTGCAATTCATTCTTCAACTCCTGCATTTCTGCAACGCTTTCATCCTCGGCACGAATGCCCATTTCCTGCTCCGAATCGTCGATCATCTTTGGCGCGGTCACCGCCACCTGAGATGTGGGCGAGAAGTGACCGTTAGTGGGCAGCATATCCGCATTTCGATTGTTCAACGAGTCCGCATCGCCTGCAGAGGACATCGAATTGCATTTGCAGAGCGAACTATTTGGTATCCATGTGAGCAGGAGTGTGGGTCTTTTGACGCTATTATACTGATCTGTGAAGGTTTTCGTGGTGCACGTCAAGTAGCCGGGATAGTGTAGTATGTCGGATTCTTGGCGTGCAACGGTCGGCGGATGAATGCACACATTATTCTTGCAAAATAATATTTCGTTGTCTTCGTAAGCAATATCGATTTTTTCATCAGACCTTTCCTCGCCGAGTATCAAGTTGGATGCCTTTTTTATAATACTTCCAATTGGCATTTTATTTATTTTATATTTTGATTAATGCTTCTCGTTAGCAATGCAACGTATTTATGTCAATTCCAGCCTTTTGATTCGTATTATATATTTAAATTTTATACAAATGTGTGCAGAAAAGTGCGAGAGGTTTTCGGGCAGGATGTGTCACGGCAACTTGTCTCTTGAATTTTCAACCGAAACTCACATAAGATAATACCTGTGAGCGACCATTCTGTGTACAGGCTCATCAGTTTTTGGGGTTTGGAATGTTGATTTTGTTTCGAATTTAGTTTCCCACTTGGAATGCTGTAAGCTAAGGAGCAAGTTACCAACGTCTCACATATTAATATTTTTAAATGCAATAGTATCGAGTGTGTAAGATATCGATACGTTTGGCAGCTCTAATTGGAAAAGTGTGACCTATTTTATTTTAGTCTGCAAAAAAGAAATAGCCATCTTTTTAACAGGGGGTCACATTGATCATAATTTTTGATAAAATAAGTTTTTATTTTGTGATTCATTCAGTCGGTTAAAAAAGAAAGTCAATAAACAGAGTACGACAACACTGAGCGGACTTATCTCTTCGTATAATTCCGTCAACTTGTAGAACATAGCTCTGATAATGGCAGCCGAGATAAAACCAGCGCAACGCAGCAACAATGACCGCTTTTTGTCGACCAAAAAGCCCGAATTACTCAGTAAATTGGAGGGCAGCGGCGATGATGTGAATGCAGCCATTTTAATACCAGGTGAAAATGGTGTAATTAGCGTATCAGATGACAAGTGAGTGGCACAACAATGAACCAATAATGTGAGAAACAAACAAAAAAAAAACAAATAAAAACTATCCCATTATTTATTAGAACTGTGCGTGTGTGGGTCAAGCGAGACTCGGGACAGTATTGGCCCAGTATTTGTAAGAGTTTGCCATCCGGTTGCACGGCCATCGAATACGTTCAGGAGCAGCGACAATTGTATATTGGTCAAGACAACGGCACTGTCACACTATACACCCTATCCGAGGACTGTAATCAGTTATCATTTGTCCGTGATTATCTGTCGCATCAGGGCCGAGTTGTCGCCGTTGTCTTCACGAAGGCTCACAATTGGATCTTATCCGCTGGCAAAGATAAACAGTTTGCGTATCATTGTGCGGAAACGACAAAGCGAGTGGGCGGATACAATTTTGAAACATCATGCACTGCCCTACAGTGAGTGTGAATTGTATAATCTCCAAGTGAAACCCCCCATGCATTCATGATTAATATTCTAATCTAGGTTTGACGCCTTGGCTAAATATGCCTTCATTGGAGATCATGCGGGTCAAATAACAATGCTGCGCTGCGACGTGCAAGGTGTTCAGCTCATTACCACATTCAAAGGACACACAGGTAAAAAATAAAATAAAATAAAATTGTTCATTACCTTTTATTAAGGCTTAGATATCTTTAAAAATAGGAACGTTGTTCAAACAAAAGCTTCGACGTGTATTGATGTATAAATTTAGTAGAATTTGTATGTAGTTTGTTTATAAATAATGAATTTGTGCTTTCGCAGCAAATAATCATTCTGTATAATTATTGCAAAGTTTGACTGCATTTGCTTCTCTATGCTTCCCTGTAAATAGCAATGTAATTTAACAAAGTTTTTGTTTATTTGCCTCGCACCAAATAACCATATTTTTCACATTTTTATATTTATTAAATATACTTTAAGTCACGAAATTCAACAAACAAGTATTTCTTTTTCAGCTGGCATCAGATGCTTAAGATGGGTGGAGGGACCACAGTTGCTGTTCAGTGGTGCGTGCGATCAATCCGTGATTGTCTGGGATGTTGGCGGCAAGCGAGGCACCATCTACGAATTGCAAGGACATGGGTATGCAAATGCACATATATATCTATATACACATATCTATAATATACATCTTTCGATTCAGCAACAAAGTATCGGCGCTGGCATACGCTAATCACACCCAGCAGCTAATTACATCGGGCGAGGATTCCGTTGTTGTCTTTTGGGAGATGAATGCTATGCGCAAGGAGGTGCCCGACTGGGTGGAGTCCAACAATTGCCAGCTGTGCTCCAGGCCATTCTTTTGGAACTTCCGTTCGATGATGGATCAGAAACAGTTGGGCAAGTCAACAATGCATTTCGAATTAAAATCAATTTAAAACTAATATATTTTATTGCAGGCATCCGACAACATCATTGCCGCCATTGTGGCAAGGCTGTCTGCGATAATTGTTCAACGAATCGCATCAACATACCCATTATGGGATTTGAGTTCGATGTCCGCTGCTGCGATCCATGCTACAAGCAGCTGCAGACTGTGGAGCGTCCTTCCTTAGCAGCCTTTCACGATGCCAAGCATTCCATTGTGCACATGGACCTCGATGAGGATCGAAAACGTCTGCTGACTGTAGGCCAGGATCGGCTGATCAAAGTGTGGGATTTGTCTACCATCTGGGTATAATATTCATATATAATATATATATACCGTGTCCAATTGACCGCAAGTTTGGTGTTTCAATTTCTAAAGAAAATTATTATTATATTGTATTGTATGAATCAAAAATAAATAATACCAAATACATATGTAAGTATTGAAAAACAAATACGACAAGTGCAAATGGTAAACAGACGAAAGCACTTTCATAAATCTAAGAAACAATGTTCAACATAAAACGTCGTAATTATATATATAAATATATATATTAATAATGCATTAGTTATATTTTCATCAAATTGAGATTGATGTAAAACTAAAATCCATGGATATCAATAAAATCAGATCACGAGTATCATTCAAACAATTATTTGTGTTTAATTATTATTTCATATCGATTACAAATACTTCGGCTTCCCCTTGGATGGTGAAAGACTTCCCAACTGGGATGTTTTTACCAAGTCGGAAGCATGCTTAGCCATAAACAAAATATTCACATTTTATTTTTTACTGAAATTTATGTGTTTATTTACTACAAAGATAGACGAGTGCTGATCATTTTAGTAGCCACCCCGTCCCGGCGGTGGTGCGCCACGCATCATTGGCGGCGGTCCTCTCATGGGTGGCGGTGCACCGCGTCCCAGACCGCCAGGCATAGAAGGAATTCCACCGGGAATCATGCCCGGCGGAGGTGCGCCCATCATCGGCGCTCGGGGCACACCTCGCCCCATGGGCGCCATGTGCTGTTGAGCGGGTCCGCCCACACCACGAACGGGGCCCTGCAAACCGGCTGGCACCGACGAGATGTTCATTGGCACACCACGTCCGGCGACGCGGCCAATACCGGGACCAGGTGCAGCGCCAGGAATGGGCACTCGTGGCAGACCCTCCTCTGGGGGTGGTGGTCCCTCAACGGTGAGTGAAACAATGTTTTCGCCACGCAACAGCACAAAGCCCAGCACACGCTTCTCCTCGCGTTCCGGCACCTTGGAGTTCTTGGAGCGGATCTTGCGGAACTCCTCGCAGTCGCCCAATATCAGATTCATGTGCTTATCGAATGCTTTGAATGTGCCGATGAATGTCCTCGAATCCTGCAGCACGATTCGCACCCGATAATTCAGGTGCTGAATCATTTTGTTATTCTTGCCAATAGTCTGCGAAAGGAATAATAGAATGAGAGAAATTCAAAATAGAAAATATTTAACCATATTTTAATGTATAAAAGGTATAAAAAGAATACACATGGCCGGCATATTGCAAGCCTAAACGTTTACTTGCATATAGATAAAAAAAGAACAGCACTCTTTTATAACTTACCATTTTGGCGAATTTTTGATATTGCCTATGGAATAATTTTATATTCTTCGCAGCGTTTATTTAATTTGCAGACTACGTGAAAATAAAATGGCTAAACAAAATAATGCTGCTCGGTCGATTATCGACGCACCGATAAGTACGAATTTATTGAGTATGTGAATTAATCGATTTGTGAAAAATAAAATCAATGATCGAATGTGATTGCATTTTTCTATATTCGATTGCTGATGGCAGCCCTGGTTTTTAGAATTTGCAGTGAATACACAAATAGTGTTCAATCGACTCAGACAGACGCTCATATATGTATGTGGCCACGTCACATTGGCTCTCTTTGTTGCTCTCTTTTGTGCCGACATTCTACGTACATTTTATAGGCGGCACAACACCAAAAAGTTTTTAGCTCGTTGGCAAAACAAGTGAAAATTAAACAAATACCGTGGGTTTTTTGTTGATTGGTAAAGTACGTAATTTAAATGGTATTATTGAAATGTGGCAACATAATAACATATTTCAAATATATACAGGGTGTCGTCTACAACCGCAACTACAGCAAAAGAACACTTAACAAAAAAAAAAATAGAAAAAAAGAAGAAAAGAAGAAGAAACTGACAAATCACTCAGAATGAATATTTTTCGATTCGCTGGAGATTTATCGCATGTGTTTGCCATCATAATACTATTACTCAAAATATGGAAGACACGATCCTGCGCCGGCATATCGGGCAAATCGCAAATACTATTTGCAATTGTGTATTTGACACGCTATCTGGATCTATTCACGACATACGTCAGCCTCTACAATTCGGTGATGAAGGTCCTCTTTTTGGCCACATCGGGCGCCACCGTCTATTTGATGTATGTGAAATTTAAGGCCACATACGATCACAATCACGACTCGTTACGCATCGAATTCCTGTTGATACCTTGTGCCCTGCTCTCATTGGTGATTAATCATGAGTTCACCGTGATGGAGGTGCTCTGGACATTCTCGATTTATTTGGAATCGGTTGCCATATTGCCGCAATTGTTTCTGGTTAGCAAGACGGGCGAGGCTGAATCGATAACAAGCCATTATCTATTTGCTCTTGGCTCGTATCGTGCTCTATATCTGCTCAACTGGGTCTATCGCTATATGGTCGAGTCGCACTACGATCTGATTGCGATCTTTGCCGGCGTTGTCCAAACGATTCTCTACTGCGATTTCTTCTATTTGTATATTACCAAAGTGCTCAAGGGCAAAAAGTTACAGTTGCCAGCATAAGCAGCTAGCCAGCAACAACAATTCCACAGGAAGCATACGATAGGCGAGACACGAGAGACGAGCAATAAGTGAAGATGCGGACCGCTTATCAAAGCGTTAATTTTAGTTCTTAATCATTTAACAACCACAAACAACAACAACAACAGCAGCAGCGTGAAAAAAGATATTGTATATCGAGAGAGAGAGAGGAGAAAATCATTTTTGTTGCATTAGTTTAAAGAACGTATAAAATTTTAATTGTGGCACCGTTTAATATAAATGCATATAATACCAACCCATGCAAATTATTAAAGTATACAGAATAATGTACAAAAACTCTATTCATTATGATTTCCATCTGCATTCAAAAAACAAATCTAGCAATCTGTATACATATTTATTTATATGTATATGTATCTTTACTTACCTACAACCAAAATCAAAATCTTTACAAATTATTTAGTTTAATTTAAACATAATAAATCCACCAGTTCGATCAGCGTTTCTGGTCGGTTTCGATATAAAGCGGACATCGTTTATAATGTATTCACCTCAAAACTTAACTTTTAAGAACGCGAAATATCCTGGCTTGTTCGTACAATAACCTGTTAAAATCACTATCCATCGCATGAACAAGTTTTGCATTAAATAGTCAACAATTTATTATTTTTCCAATCTGACGCATAGCGAAATTATTGTAGTTTTAAAAATGGAAATGACGGCCCACATCCGAATAACAATTAGTGATGTAAACCAAATTCTTGAAAATTTTTAAACATAATTAAAATAAAAAACTGATACTTTGAAAAGTCTGTTTTTGGAACTTTATTACCTAGAAGAAAAATTTCGAAAATAAAAGTGGTACAAACCCACTGTTCCCCCGATTACTCAAGTTTAAACGATTATTTTGTTCAGTAAACTTATTAACTTATCATCACTATGCTGAACCAGTCTAAAAGGAACGTACAAATAAATTGCGATTCATTTAGCAAAACGACACGAGCGAAAATATCGAAGGTTAAGCGATTATTTTTGATGCCTATTATCACTAAGCTGTACAAGTCGAAATGGCACATAGAAATAACAAAAAGAGCCTCGAAAAAGCTTAAGCGATGAATATGTTCACGGAACTCATTTCTGCCGATCATCACTAAGCCGAACCAGTCCAATTGGAACGCACAAATAAATAAGAGTTTAGCAAGGCTCAAAAATGTCGTCGAACTTTCGATATCATATGCTGAAAAGCGTAAAACCATATTCCGTGTATATGCCACAATTGACGAAATCGTCGCTGCGTGTTCTCATCCAAGTTTCTGTGCATTACATCGAAACAAAAAAGTCGTCGCCCGATGTATTAGCGCTGGCAATAAACAAACTCAAAAATGCTGGACACGAAGTCCCCAAGAATTTCTGCGAACTGTTTACAATGGTGCTGCTGATAATGCAAATGTATTTGCGCTATCCAAAAGGTGTTGTCAAGGATCAGGAGCTGCGCCAGTGCCTAACTGATGATCTCAGGTAGCATTTGGCATGCACACTAGATCGAATTGATATAAATAAATATATTTAATCATTAGTTTCACAGATGTCTGTGCAGATGATTTGACAAAGGTGCTGCTCAATCACCGCACAACGCTTAGTCGAAATTTTGCCGAAACTAAAATGGAAAGGGCCAAAATGCAGGACATGCAATGGCGCATAAATATTTCATTGAGCTCATCGTAAGTAGCTTCTATTTCGTCATAGTAATAATTTTAATAAATATTGCACTCTTTAGCATGGCTCAGCTGAATAAGCCAACGATTGTGTTGCATTTCAAATTGAACAATGGAGAATATCGCACTTTGGAGTTGCCACTGACAATGTTTCAACGTTTGCGCTACAGCGTTGCAATGCTACTCAGTGAGTTGCAAGCCTTGCAGAATCGTCCTGTTTTGAAGCAGTTCTAATTTATGAAAATATTTACTATTATATAGACAAATGTGCTGTTATTAAATTAAGTTAACTATCAAAATTAGCTTAAGAAATATTGAATTTACAAAAGTAAGTTTATTCTTTATTCACTGCTTTTGCGCTTTTTAATTGATTTTTCGTCAATTAAGTGTTTACATTTTAAAGAACTGTTATTGCGTTTCTTGGCTGTAATTTTCTGGTGTTCTTTGAATCGTTTGTCCAAAACTTTTACATGTTCTTGCGGCAGAGTCCATTCTGTAATGTTGGAATGCTTAGTGGGATCCGACTCATCGGAATAATCTGGAATTTCTACGCCCAGACGTTTGCATACTTTTGTTAATATATCGTCAATATAACTAGAAATGCCTAAAATTGCTTTCTTATCCTGTATATAAGAAATATAAATAATTATAATTATAATGTATAAATGTATATATTTCAACGTACATGTTTTGTTGGTTGCAGGTTGCAAATGACAAGTTTACCGCCGTGTTTGAGATTTTTAAGTGGCAAATTGCCGCTTGGAACGATTTGTAGCGTGGTGCCCAGTGTAATATTAAGATCAGCTAATCTAATATTGAAGACTATATATTAGATTTATGGGGGAAACTTTAATATGCATATTTCTTACGTGGAATGCATAAATGCCATATCTAGATCCCGTTCCGGCAGATCGTGTTCCCAATCCAGGACATTATCGTGCATAACTCCACCGCGGCAACTTCGACTATTGCCCATAGCAATGGATCTACATGGGAGATCCAATAGTTTTTGGCCCACCTTTTCCACAGCAGTTTGCCGAACAAATTGTCGACGACATTTTTGGCATTGTTCAATAAAAATATTTCCATGAAGCTCCGCTAAATATTTGCGATCAAGTCCCGATTTTAAATGAAGTCCATCAATGTTTTGCGAGACGATATAGTGAACATATCCGTGCTCGACTAAAGCCCGCAGTGCCATGTGAGATTTTGTTGGCTGTGCTTCGTCAAAAGATATGTTAAAAGTAGGTTTTTCACCTTTTTGCTCAAGCGTCCAGACTCCTTTAGGACCCCTGAATTGATTATAATTGTTGTTTAAATCATACTTATTTTTATTTTAATTTTTTATTTACCTAAAATCTGGTATACCAGCCGATGTGCTAATGCCTGCTCCTGTGTGGATTACAACATGTTTCGACTCTTTTATCAAATTTGCCAACTCTTTGCATTTTTGGTTGACACTTTCTTCGCTGTCAAAGTTCTAAAAATTATAATTAATATGCCATTGCATATGTATAACAATTTTATTGCTTACTTCTGGTACACCTAAGATGCCCTTATTTTTGTATGCTGACAGCCCTTCCGCATAATTACAACTCATTGTATATTTATTTATTTTATTGTTTGATTCAACTTTTTAGTTTTTATTTGTACATGTTTGTTTATGTTTACTACTGATAGAGCAACAACATAAACTATCGATACTTCGGCACAATCGATAATTGTAGTATCGCACAAAAATAGCAATCAGCTGTTCGATTCACATGTTTTTTGTTTAGTTTGCAGTCAAAATGCAGTTAAAAATCTCAAAAAATGCATGGCAAGTTTGTGGACAATTTATTCAGCGAAATTTGTTTCAATTCGGGAAACGGTATGATCTTTGATATATAGTTTGTCATCGTATATCTATCGTTTATTCTTTCAGTAGCAAACTTTGTTAAATATTTGAAATTTAATGAACTATAAACTATAATATTCAGGAATGATGAGTTTAAAAAACAAAATATTATACAACCAATTATGATGAATTATAAGAATATCAAGCGGCTTTCGCTATGTGATATTTTAAATTATGTATAATATATATTTTTTTAATGATAACGATTTGTTTTTACTAAAGTAAATGTAAATTATGGAAGTATTTTATATAGAAATGAATCTCTGTTTTCCAGGGATAAGGGCCAATGGGATAAGATAACAGCAACCGGCAAAGTTTCGGATGAGCGCAGCGTTCCCGAGCACATAATAAAGCCACCCTACTACTACAAACAAATGAGTGCAGGAAACACAATGGGACGACCCGAAATAAAAACGGCGGAGCAAGTAAATCAGATGCGTTCCAGCGGCAGACTGGCCGCCCAAATTCTTCGACAATGTGGCCAAATGGCGAAAATCGGCATGACTACGGATGAGATCGATGAGTTTGCCCACGAGCGCATCGTGGCACACAACGCATATCCATCGCCGCTGCGTTACGCCGGATTCCCCAAGTCCGTGTGCACCTCCATTAACAATGTGGCTTGTCATGGTATTCCGGACGATCGCCAATTGCTCGATGGCGACATCATTAACATTGATGTAACAGTTTATTTGAATGGTCATCACGGGGATTGCTCCGAGACCTTCTTGGTTGGTGATGTGGACGAGCGTGGACGGTATCTGGTTAACTGCACGCGTGACTGTCTCAGCAGATGCATAGCGCTCTGTGGTCCGGGCGTTGCCTTCAATGAGATTGGCAAATGCATTCAGAGATTTTGCAAGGATCATGATCTAGAATCGGTGGCAGCATTTATTGGCCATGGCATTGGCAGCTACTTTCATGGTCCGCCCGAGATCTATCATTACGGTAAGATCTGTAATAATTAAATATATAATTGTAATTATTTATATGTCTGGGTTTGTAGAAAATGAGGCGCCTGGTCAAATGGAGCCCGGCATGACCTTTACGATTGAGCCAATCTTGTCTCTCGGTTGTGGAGAGATTGGCATCTTGGAGGATGGTTGGACAGCACTCAGCTTGGATAATTCTCGAAGTGCACAATTCGAGCATACAATACTAATTACCGATTCTGGCGTTGAGGTGCTCACCACAAAGGATGTCTGCTAGCCGTCGAGTGAAGAATCAATCAATTTGTATATAACTTTTGTGTGAATATTTATTGCAAAGTTTTGGGTTAAGAGCCTTCTATTTTTAACATAGAGAAGTGTGTTGTTAATAATAAATACTTATGCCGGCTTGCATGATAATTTGTTTCTTTAGTCTCGTGATTTGTTGTTTGCTGAAGTTAAATAAATTGGTTGCTTAGCATTCGTCTTTGCGTTAATCGGAATGCGTTTAATGTGCATGTATTGGGGAGTTATTTGTGGACGACTAACTGCATATGGCATTTGACTTTTGAACCGGTTTCTGTATCGGCAGGAACAGTTTGAATTCCGGCGGCAGTTCATCCTCCGAATAGAGTCGATCCGAGAAATACACACGACGTATTCGGCAATTTGCATGGATTTGGACACGCAGCGTCTCCACGTAGTTGGTGCCGTAGGCGCGCCGCGTAAAATCTGACAAATTGAATTGAATCTGGTTCCAACCCTCATCCAGACGCATGGGCATTGTGCATATGAAGGGCTTCACCCTGGTGGTCGATTGATAATTGCTAGCCCGAAACCGGCGTCGCACATTCTTGTCGTCAAGAACCTGTTTAGGGAAATATGCAATTTAATGATTAGGGTTGCAGATGGAGATGCATAAGATTTACCTGTACTTCGAAAGTAAAGTATTTTTTCATGTTCTTAATGATCATAACCAGAAATGGCAATTTGATGCCGAGCGTCTTCTTTGGATCTGCCGGACATGTTATGAACGTTGTACTCACATTGGTCCCCACAATTTCGAGAACAAGGCTCTGTATGTCATTGTCAGTGATGCGCTTAATGTGTCCGTTGCGCACCTTCTTGTCCCACAGCTGCAGTGGCTTGGAGCCAATGCTATATAGAATCGACAAGAATCCCGATTGAAACGTGTTTTTGAACATTTCGCGCAATGATATGAATGGTGTTCGACGGTTGTCAGCGGTAAATCGAGCTTTCGCAATTTTTTATTTGGCCAGTTTTGGGGATCGCTGACCGATCAATTTTGCTCAGCCGGAATTTGTTGGGTTTACGACACACAAATACAAAAGTGAACGAATTTTCTATGTCAATGAAATTGTAAACAACAATGTGTTGCTATTAGCAACACTGATGTTCAAAACTGCCTATCGAGTTTCCAACTATCGCCTTTGAACATTTAACTATCGAAAGTAAAGCAAATTTATCGAATTGAGCAAATTACAAAAGCTGTTGTTCATTTTTTCGAGTATTATCTTTAATATATCAAAATCAAGTACTAATAAATATTTATTGTTTACAAATACAAATCAAAATCTATTCTATTGCTCGAGTAAAAATTAGAATTTTCTCCAACTTTGCGCACATAAACGCCATTCTTAAAGTAATCGCCTTGCGACCAATTGTACATTTTCTCTGTACTGAATGGGCCCTGAATTTCATCATCAGTCTGCTTCCATTTGAATTGCCATTGAAGCTCATTTGTACTAGGCTCAGTGTCCTTCTCTTTCGAATCTTTTATGAGTTTTGATTCTTTCTCCACGAAATCATCAGCATACATATCAAAAGATTCCCCCGCTGGCTTGCTGGTGCTTGGCAAATCTTCAAGCTTTTGCTTAATCTTCTCGTAAGTTTCCTGATATATGTCCATATTACCGGTGTTTGTAAGAATCTCATTGGCCAGTTCGGTTAACTTGGATATTTGTTGCGATTCCGTGTTTTCAATGCCGGCCTTCTTCTGTTTTAGCTTTTCGAGTGTGGTTAACTTTGGCCTCTTGCGTCCTAATCTCTGCAGGGCCATTTGAACACTTTCGCCCGGCTTCATGAATTCTAACATTTTGCCAAATGCCATTAACAGATTAAATGGTTTCACAGTGAGACCATCGGCCGAGTTTTGTTCCTCATTGTTTGGATCAAAGTAGTTCTTGTCCTTCTCTACCTAAAGCATAAATTTGTTTAGTAAATCAATACTTAATTATGCAACTACTTGGGACATTTTAGTAGTGACTTTACCTTAACCCAGTCAATGTTATCCAACCAGTTATCCTTAATTTCCGCTTCTTTGTTCCAATGATAGTGACCATCCTTATCGAAATGACCCTCTTCCAGCTCCTCGCGCATATTGAATGGCGTTATTTTGACATCATCTTCAACTTTGCCAACGCCTTCCTCGCCACCTTCAATGTCGCTATCGTTCAGGTTGTCACTACAATAAAATTAAGACACATTAAAATCTTTAGCTAAACTCGAATAAATCTCTAATTAAATTCCACTCACCGCTCGTAGTCATCCGAGTCCTCTTCATCGGAGTCAAGTGTGTGTTTCTTTTTAAATATTTCACCATCAGACACGCCAAAATTCTGTTTTCTCTTCGATGCCATCGTTATATATATTTCTTTAGGTTGTCTCACTGTAATTTAGTAACTAAATGAACATAAATATTATTGTTTTTATTTCTTACAGCGTTGCACTGAATGTTCGATTGAACACGGTCCGAAATACTAGTTCACGCAATCTAGTTCCGAGCAATAATCAAATAAAATTAGTATCGATGACATTCAGCGTTTTCATCTCTAATATACTCAATGCTTGTTTTATAAAAACAAAAAATGGTAAGTATTTGTTTAAAGCTTTTACATAGGCGAATAAACTAACTAAAAGCCTTAATATGTTAATTAAATGATTTTAGCTACCATTGTCACTATTGAAAACAGCTCAAAGCCATCCTATGGTAAGTGCAATTTTTGTGCCAATTTTTTTCTTTTGGATTGTTTGTATTTTTAATTGACTTATTTTTTCAGCTGGTGGAGCTTAAGAATGGCGAAACTTACAATGGACACTTGGTAAGCTGCGACTCCTGGATGAATATTAATTTACGCGATGTCATCTGCACATCAAAGGTATGAATTAAACTCGCTACCGGCTTCGAGCACCGGCATTCAAGTGCAAAAATTGTGATAGCTGAGAATTATTCTGGTTTCGTTTCGTTTTGCAGGATGGCGACCGATTTTGGCGCATGCCAGAATGCTATATTCGAGGAAGTACAATTAAGTATCTGCGTATTCCAGATGAAGTCATCGACATGGTGAAGGAAGATGCTCAAGCCAAATCACGAAATCGCGCCGAGATGAACAAAAATCGTGGCGGCAATTCCTCACAGAATCAAAATCAGCGCGCTCCCCGCAGCGGGAATCGCAATGGTTTCGGTGTACGCAATGGGCCAAGTGGTGGTGGGGGCTTGGGGAATGGCAATATGCGTCCTGGTCCATCAGGACAGGGCAATCGCCCGCCCGTCCAGGGAAACAAACTTAGAAAGTAATGTAATGTAATATTGATACATGATTAAAATAGCAACCCTCTTTCGTTTCCATAAGTTCTACCGCATTTTAACAACAATGATAGTCGATTTGTGCAAATTAATATCGTTTTAGACATCCGATATAATTATCGAACATTTGTCATCTACCAAATCATCGAAAAGGAATCGCTATAATTGCAGCATTTCTGACTGCTGATAAAGCACTTTCAAAAAAGAATGAGCTATCAAGAGGAATTGGAATCGACTCAAGTCGATGGGAATGCTCAAGTACAATTGCGCATTATAGAATTGAACGATTTAATTGAGAAAAACTTACAGATTGGTAAGTGTAGGTAAATAGTAACAATAATTAAACTAAAATCGCACTTTTCCACAGAACAACATATTGAATCGCGCTCATTTGTCGAGTCGGTAGCGGATATTCAGAATATCTTGATTAAGGCTAATGAAATTGTAAACAGTAAGAGCGGTCAGCCAGTAAACCCCACCGAACTTGTGCTGGACACCGAACTCCTTAAACGGAATCACGATGTGCTTGGCAAGGCCATACAAGTTGACTCAAATTTCACCGACAGAATGTTCTGCACGGCAATCGTAAGTGGAATTTGGAGTCCTGCAAATACAACTGATCACCCAAGCAGTGTGCAGGGCTCCTCAAATAAATGGGAATGGGTACATATGTCGCTGTGTGCCTATTCCTAGTAGATATGAAACAGTCCCGTCAACGTTTAAATAAAGACAAATCATGTTTTTAAAGATGACACTGAGAATTGGGATGCGATCTGCAGTCTCGCTTGCCAGAATGGAGTAAGCTTTTTTACAAACGCTGCCATGCTACCCTTTATTGATGTACAACCAAAACAGCACATACCCAAACAACGCGCTCCCCGCAAGACCACCTCAAATGTAAGTTTATTAATATATATATATATGTATCTGATGGTTATTACTTTTTTAGGCAGCGGAGAAGCGTCCCACTCAAAGCGATAAACTTGAACGGCATGGCGAAGGCTCAACGGCTGTCAACAATGTTTTGAAACAGATTAAAAATATTTACCGTGCCGGCAACAATCAACCGATTCCATATTTTAAACTGATCTGTAATCCAAACAACTTTATGGACAGCGTGCAGAACGCATTGATAATTTCGTTTCTGAACAAAGAAAATCTGCTTACGCTTGAAAAGGGTGAAGACGGATTGCCTCAAGTGAGATTAAACAGCAATCCCCAAGATAGCTCTGAAAATGAATCCTATCAGGCCATCTCCACTTTGGATGTTGATCTCTGCAAGGTATTGATTAACGTCGAGCAGTTCTTATAAAATTATTATATGTATATTTATTGCTTTACAGAAGTATGCCAAGCACTATGATATCGTGGAACCAATGCTAAAGCGCACTGAATTCGATGAAAACTGATCAATATTCCAGTGGCAAACTTAGAGATATTAAAGCAAATATAAGTAGTTAGCGCATGCTCCTTACATAATTTCATTTTCTCATTAAATAAAACAAAGCAAAGAGAAATAAAGCATAGATGAGATGAATTTGAAATGTACATAGTATATGTTTTTGCTATTAAGATCAGAATGCCTTCAAATTTTCAGAATGTTTTAGTTGCGTTTCGGGTGTTTTTTATGGCACACGCACTTTACGCGGAACGCCGGCTGACAAAAATATATAAATAAAATTGAATAATGTACAACAGAATGCACTTGATAAGGTATTTATTAATTGTTCTTTTATTAGCTCGACAGATAACCAGAGCTTCAAGTTACATTACACATGTACATACACATTTATATATACTCAGTCAAAATGTAGATTTTCATAAGAAAACTGGAGCTTTTGTGTGGTGTTTGTAGTAATCTGCAGTGGACTGAAAGAATGCTTGCCACATCAGTAATAATTTAATCACTGTCACCAATTAACCTTCCATTGGTCAAATTCGTGATTAATAAATCATTTGGCATTTGTGTTTTACAATCCAATTATGTTTATTGATTACTATTTTAGATGAATATTATATTTAGTAAATTGCTGTGATTTTAATTAAATAAATAATGATTTTTGTTTCTTAATAAATGTTATTTTTTTTTGTGATTGTGCTGATTTTTGTTCTAGTGTCTTTGTAATTTTGGCAACACTATTATTTTTGGATATCCAGCAATGCGCCGCATCCGTCGAAGAAACTCATTTGGATAACGGAAACACAACAGATTTAGGATTAGCAAAAGCGGATCTGAGCGAGGACAGCGACGACGAATATACGGACTATGTGGATGGCAGTGAAGTCAGCAAGCAAACACGCCAGCGCAATCAGAGCACCTTTGAGCGGGTGGGCACATTCTACTCGTGGGATCGCTGGGAGAAGTGGAGCAAATGTGCGACGACTTGTGTGCAAATCAAAAAACGCAAGTGCATCGAACGGTACGCTTATTATTTATACTCTACGGAATATGCGTCATGCTGTCCGTCCGTATGAACACGATTTTTATGAAATATGATTGTCTGCACCCGCGTCGGGCAAAGTGTTAAAATTGGAGTGTAACCCAACTCCAATGCCGAATTTACTCCAAGATTACATGCAAACTTCTTCAAGATTGGTAAACAAATTTCTGGGGCACGCCCATCCTGTTCCTTGCCACATCTTATTAGCTGGAATTATATTGCTATCAGAGTATTTCGAAGCCGGTTAGACCCATGCTTTTAAACGAAACAAATTTTATTTATATAAATAGTTAATCTATCTATCGATCTGAATAGCATCAAGAACTCCACAGCTGAGTTGACGGTGGAAAATCGGTTCTATCCTGCGGATGGCAAAGTGGGTTGCTTTGGTGTGCTGAAGCGTTATCGTCAGTGCAAGGAGGAGCGCTGCAAAGCTGGCAAGCAGCGGTTGCGTGACGAGCAATGCGAAAGATTCAACAATGTGCCATATCGTGAGACGTTCTATAATTGGGTCGGATACGAGAAAGAGCACGACGAGTGCACGCTGTTCTGCCGCGGCGCCAACTCCGACTTATTCATTAGTATGAACCAATCTGTCACCGATGGCACGCCGTGCAATCGTCCGGCCGTCTACTATACGCATTTCTACAGGCGCCAAGCTGTATGTGTGGAAGGCATTTGTCGGGTGAGTGCTGTGAAGTGTGAATAGGGTATTTAATCGATCAACTGGTGTCTATAATGGGGTAAGTGGAGTGGTTTGTGACTAGGATATTTAATCTTGGATTAACCGGTGTCGATTATCGGTTAATTAGCTCTAGCTTAGGGTATTTAATCTTCGATCAACTGGTGTATGTTGTTTCTTCTGTCTAACATCTGTAAATAATATGTTTGGCTCTTCCGGTTTGGGTTGAGATTTTAATTGCGCACATTTGTTTGCCAATTGCGAATTGAATTCTTTGCCTACTCAATAAAACTTAATTTTAACTCATGCGAAAAGTTGATGTCATCTGCTGGAGAATTTTGTGAAAACTCTCCTTATCTGATGACTACAGTCTAATCTACAAACTAATAATAATATATGTGTGCTATATACCATCTATAGTCGATCATTTAAATTAAGTTTTTTTTTTCTATTTCAACGTATTTGGCATTTAATGATGGCATTCAACAAGGGCAGCCACAATTCAATGTTCAATGCATTTGATTTCTGTTTATGGCCAAGTTAAATTGGCCAAAGCCAATTTTCACCATAAGCATGCAAATTGCCAAAGTGCTTAGCACACACACATCCATACATCCATCTTTAAAGCAATAGTTAGAAATATAGCTAGGTATGTTGGTATGTGCATATATTGTAGGTACTCCTCCTACTACTACTTACCACTTGCCACAGTCCGTTAACTCTCGCTTTGCGGCGATGAGGGCCACACACATGCAACTGGTTGCTTGAACTGCTGCCAAATGTCATAAATCTTAATTAATATCGTTTGCCAATGATTTCCATATTCATTTGGCTTTCGGCTCTTTATTTTTTTTCCAATTTATAATTTAATTAGTTTTCTGGCAATGTGGCAAGTAAAAGAAAAAGTATATAGATAATGGGACTATGCTGCCATTTGGGCTTTCTGTTGACATGACCCCATTATCGCCTGATAATTACAAATACTTACATACAGACATACATACATGTGTACATATGTATGTACATGTATGTAATTAGCCCAGATACAAAGCCTTCATATTGTTTTCATGCTTCATGCTTGATGCTGCCTGCTCTCGCAAGAGAACTAGAAAAAAACTGTGTCAAAACATTCAAGTGGCTCTTAGGTGCATTAGATTAGAGCTGCGAGTGTGAAATATTCATTTCGAAAAAGATCAAAGCACTCACCGATCAGAAAACCAAACCATTTCTCTTCTATTTGCAAATCTCTCTTTTTTTTATAACCAGAATTGATTTATGCCACTTGCAGGCTGTTCACAGCAGCGGCCTAATTCGACCCGTGACAACTCGTGATAGTCAAGTGAAATGTGGTTCGGTCCTGTGCAAACATGTATCGGAGATATTCAACAGGACCAATCTAAACAAGTCATATAACTATATCACTACTTTACCAGTTGGCACAATGAATCTCTCGATTAGACAAAATATAAAAAGCAAGAATTCATTGGGTAAGTTTGTGGATAAAATACCACTAAGCATTCAACATATTGTCTATTGAACCTATATGTTTTCAGCATTGAAAAGCCCCGACGAAGTGTTTGTCATAAATGGCGATCGAACCAAGATTTCAATCAATGGCATTTTCAATTTCTATAATGATGCCTATGAGTACAATCAGACGAATGGCTTGCTTACATCAAGGGGACCGCTTTCAAAGGCTGTGGTTTTAATGGTAATGGCAAAGAGTAAAAAAAAAATAAAATAAGACATAAATAAAATTGGATCTTTGCAGTACTTTTTAGCAGACATACAGAGCCCAATTGTTGACATTCAGTATAATTATACCATACCGATATCCTCGCCCTCCGTCAGCGAAGAGGAGGAACTCCAGGCCATCTGGGATGAGGCTGGCAATGCCGTCAATGATACCGATGCCAGCTATGCACAGCGCATCAGGGATCGCAAACGACGCAAATTTAGCTGGAAATTGCTGGGATTCGGTGAATGTAATCGCTCCTGTGGACCCGGCACTCAAACACCCATCTTCCGCTGTGTGTGTGTGCGCGAATCCTCAGTGCGATATTATTCGCCCCGGCGTTGTGCACTCATCGAGAAGCCCACCTTCAATGACGGCATCTACAATTGCAATCGTGGCCTCTGCCCGGCTTTCTGGCGTCCGAGCACCTTCAGCAACTGTCAATGTCCCGATGGCAGTTCCAACGGACAGCGAACACGACACTATGAATGCATGCAGGAGCAGATCGGCGGCAATGTCATGCAAGTGACAGACGAACTATGTCCTCGGCGACATGATCCACCTGAGATCTGTCGTTGTATAAGTAAGAATCTAAAGGTCAACAAGTATGGCCATTAAATAGTTGTGGCCAAAATTTCTATTAAGAGTTTCTAACAAGATTAAAATTATTAAAATATAAAATATTATGTTATACAAGCCTACTCCAAACTACGCATAACATTTCCCTTTTCAACAAGGAAAGATTTTCCGCTTTCCCTTTTCAAAAAGTTTTTTGCGAATTGGAGCATGCTTGGTTAAATGAATTTCAAATTCAATACCAGCTCGTCTATAAACAAAGCCCATTTTGGGAGTGGGCACGTTCCTTGCGTGAATTGGTCTTAATATATTACAGAGAAGTCAAAGAAGCGGGTCAATAAAGACGATTATCCATTTAAAATCTATGACTTTGTGGCGCAATTAATGACCCACAATGCTTCTTAAGCTCAGCTCACAGATCTTCTCTTCATTTTCAATTGCCCACAATAGAGAATATCAAATCAATTAAGGAGAACTATTAATTAATGATGAAATCAAATGAAAATATTCAATTCATCTGACTTGCCTAGACGAATTCACGAATTCCGGCAACTATCAAGTTACGCTGAAGATTTTTTAACTTTACTCTCATTCCTAACAATTGCTAAAAGAATTTAAAATGTTGAATTGGCGCAGCTTTCGGACAGGAAAAATAAAAGCCGTTTAAAAGCAAATTTATGGATCTGAAGAATTAAATGATTTTTGTGAATGCAGCAAGCAATTCAATTGTTCTAAAAATTTTAATTGAACTTTATGGTAATTTTATGCCCAATTCTTACTTGAATTGGAAATCTAATGACAACCATAATGTCAGCATTGTATCTGTGTAAGTATTGTATGTTGTCAAACATTTATACTTAAAATATATAAAAACTAACACTTCCGAATTTATAGCAATGTAATATCAAATTTATCAAATTTAGAATCTCTGTATGTATATTATTAGTGGAGAAGCCAAAAAATGCTTTACACTAAGAAAAATCTTGGACTGAAATGTAGAAAATCGGCATACTCTTAAGCCAATGTGAGCTTACCTTATTATTCAGAATATATATTTCTAAAGCGAAAGGTTCCGTCTTTCTAATAACCAGAGTTATTCTTTTCTTGATTTCAGGTTAAATTTTTATAAAATTTAGACACAATTTGTTAATTTTCAAGGGTGTTATTTTTAACTGTAACAGTCGAGTGAGCAAATTTAATTCTTTTCAGAACTTTTTAAAGTAATGGTTAGCCGCTTTGTTTTTCAGAAATAGTTTCCATTCTCTGTGTATCTAGTTTTATTTTTTCTAATTTTAAAGTTTTCTTTTAGTATATTTAGAAATTTTTTCATATTTTTCTGTTTTCATCCATTTCTATATATTTAATCAATTTGTAACCTCAGTTCTCAGTACTACGTATCTAATAGTAAAACACTGTTGACTTGAGTTTTTCTACTCATTTTATTGTGAAAAAGTTTATGTTTTTTATTAATGACTTAGCATATTTGAGAGGACTCATCATAGTTTTCATTGCTGATCTATTTCGATTTGAATTTTTGGATGATTTGCGGAATTTATTCAGTTTTAATGTCGACTTGCCAAAATTAAGAAGCAATTAACAAGTACTCGTCTCGCATAACTGCTGTGTGACATTCTTTCATATTTGTTGGATGGAATTATGCCATCTGTTAAACAGTGCACATACATATATTTAATTATCTTTATTCTTCAGCAGACGATAACATTGTATGTTGAACTTTAACCACGCACAATTCAAGCAAATGACATAACTTTAAGCTAATTTATGTGCACAAGTTTTGAATTTATTTTTAGAAAACAATAGATATAGTAAACTTCTAATGTACACAAAAAAAAAAATAAATAAAAATGATAGCGGCAAGGTCTTTCTGATTGCTGAAGGGTTTCAGATGATGCCCCAACTGTTGCCTTGGGCAACTTTGATATTGTGACAGACCCTACAACGATTAGCATAACAAATATTTGATCTACTTAGATTTTGGGCGCATAACTCTATGGCAAACTTTGAATGAATGCACCTGTTTATAGCCGGGTGAAGCAGCTCACAATGCTGCTCAGCCTACATTTCCGCTTGTGATAAAACAATGTGGATTTTATTTACACATGTTTCTACTTACATAAGTAGTATTTATTATATACGCATGTAGGATTACGAGTAGACTCTACTTACTTACTTAGTTTAGTTTAGCTCAGTTTAGTTGTTGTGATTTTGAGTGCGTAAGAACAAATTTTTCACTGACGCTTCGGGTTTGCTTCTGTTTGCTAGTATAAACCTAGACTAAGTACACTCGCGAGTACCCGACTGGGAGATACCCACTAGCCAGCCTACATAACTCTTTTTTTCTTTCTGCTCAATTTTCTGTTAATTATTAACCAAATTGCGTTAAAGATATCTGTGACGGAAATTAGTTTTGATTAGATATGTACAGATTTGAGGAAAACGGAAACAATTATCGACGCAATTAAATAACATTTATATTTGTTTGGTAAATGAGAGCTTTTATTTGAAATTTGGTATTTGAGATCGACACTCTCTACATGAAGAAATTCAGAAAGAAGTCATCAGATTTGCTTTCCTTACGGCTATTGTAGAATTTAGCTGTTGTCTTCTTTAGAGGACTCGTAACTCAGAGGAAGTAATACAAGTCAAAGGGTTCAGACTAAAAATATATATATATATTTATAAGCTTTAAATAATTATGAAACAATACAGAACAGGTTAAAAATAATTGTCTTCATTTCTTATATATATTATATAATTTACTTTCAAAAGTGGTATTCTTTTCTCTAACAAAATCTGTAAATTAGGCCAAATTGTAGAAAATTTGACCGTGGAAGAAGGAAAATATAATCCTTTGCCTCTAGAAGGGCACAATAAGATGAGTTACACTTGACACGAACAGTTTGCCAGATTTCAGTACAAATTTTTTCCGAGTGTCGAAGTAGATCAAGAGTATATTGACAGAGATGCTACCTTTGTGGTGACCATGTTTAACCATGATGACCATGTTTAACCATGATGACCGTGCTTAATCCGTACAGGGTATCATAAATAACATGCACATGCGAGCACTCGCAATAACACGCACACACACACGCACTCACTCACACACACTCACACCATGAGTGTGGTGCGTTCGCAGTGTAAGCACGCATCATCCAGCCTTATTTTTTTTGTTTTTGGGCGCGCGCCGCCAACTGCGAAGCCATCGGCAGCGACAGCTCCGGCCTCCTCCCTCGCAGTTTACAGTTTACAGTGTGTATTGTCGCCGGCCCAGTAGCAAATGCTGGCGTCTGCGTCTGCGTCGGCTGCGCTGAGGCTGTGACTGCGGCTGCGGCTGTGGCTGAGGCTGTCTTCATCGCGCTTCAATTCCCAAAACGATTTCCCAGCGATTTTAGTTTGGATTTGCGTACCACGCGATGTTGACGGCGGCTTTAATTGAAACGAAAACACAAAAATCGGGAAGCCAACGTTGTTGTTAGTTTTGGAGGCGGTTCTTTTTTTAAAACAAAACGCTGAACGTGTTATCAACAACATACCCCTTGCCACCAGCGGCCCAACACTTTAGTGAATATATTGTTGCCATAAAAAGTTATGATTAATTGTGCGTTCAGATTGAATGATTAAATGATTAATAGCAAATGCAAATCGTTCAATGAGTTATGACATCTATAAAAGTGTCACTTTTGAAGTCCATAAATGCATTTCTTTGCATCTAAATACTACTTATTAACAAATTTATACGACATTAGGTAAGCGGAAATATTAAAATCAAAATAAAAACAACAACTTGTTAATGATTTCATTAATGAATATTACCCTTGAGCCAAATGCTAAGTAAACTTTAAATTTTAATAGCTTGGATAATGCATATACTTAAAACTCCAAACGCACTTTTTATAATCACCATTTTCCCTAATAAAACCCATCTTAAAGACGTGTTTATAATGTATGGCCAACAATTTAACAGAGCTTCGGGGCACTTTGAAGAATGGCATTTTTGTGAGGGCAAGTCAAAAATTATTGAATTGAAAGTATAAAAAATAAGCAAGAAATTCTTATCTCACACCGAAGTGTTACATACCCTTATTGCCATTCAAGTTTAGTTATTAACTTTTAAAAATCTGCCGATTGTTCCTATTGAGAATTTGGAATTATTGTAAAGTTGATGGTCCAAAAATTAAACAATAATATTAATAAAATAATATAAGTTGAGCCCTTTTAATTTTAGTATTGATTATTTAGAATTTATTCTAAAGCAAATCTAAGCAACTTTTCGATTTCAATAAAAAATATATCTCTTTTTTTATTTTATTAAATTAATATATTTTACAATCTAGATATACTACTAACTACAAAGGCGAATAACAAAAAAAATACATAAATCTTTTACGCATAATGTGAAAACTAAATATTAAAAATCAAAATTTGAAAGCTAAATAAAGAAGTGATATTTTTTTATTTTAGTTACATATATTTTGCTAGTGAGTTAGCAGAAATCTGGGTAAATAATAATGTTTGTGACATGCAAAACCAAGTTTTTGCAATGGTAGCTGTATGATATGGCGCCTCGATCTGGCCAATATCAGTCAGCATGACTGCAATAGCAGTTTCATTCAGCAAGACTCTGGCTGATCAAGAGTAAAAATTTACTTGTTGGTGGCTGCTCCAATGGGCTTACACACTCCTCGACCAACTTATAATAACCACTGGTAAGGGTATAAAAACCAAAAACCGTTTGAAATATGGAATTTTTGATGGCTATGGGCATTTCATCGCAACGTCACAATTACAAAATGCACTTATGGCCCCAAATGACATTACAGCCTCCTTCTTGCCTTCATTCTCAAGTGCATCAATCAATCTTGCAAGTTTATTGTCTTCGCGGAGACAATGGCAACCAGATATGATATCCATGTATGTGAAATCAAAAATGAAGCCATTAAGTTTTCTAGGTAGCCGAAGCTATCATTTTTTTTTTTTGTTCATTCAAATATTGACTGAGTGTCTTTTGTGTAAAAAAAACGTCCAAAGACTCGCTGAGATTTAAATCGAACAAATATTGCCGAGAAATGTTTTGAATGCAGTATTTACATCAATAAATAATATTATTTCATCACAGAGAACGATTGCCGGATGTTTTGTTTGTTATTATTCAAATGTTTCCTAGTGATCGATTAAAAAATCTTTTGGCTTTTTTGGGTCATCAACATAAATAAAACTTTTTGCAGGGCGCGTTGTGTACATAAGATAACAAAAATCACACATCAATAAATTCATGGCGAAGCTTTTTCATTTTTTTTTAAGTTCAAGCCCAATAAAATATTTAAGATCATTCAGATGGTTATAAAAGTTCGGCAATAGATAAATAAAATCTATAAAGTTTTTCTGTTGGTTTTTCGACATGAGAAAGAAAATTTGAGGAAGGTGCAAATAAATATTCTTTTTAGTAAGTTTAATGTACATTTCGCTATTTAGTGTATTTAATTTTTTTTTGATAATACCGAAAAAATCGACCACAATTGACAACCTATTATTAATATTTATTTATATATGTCGGCCTAGAAAGCTGAACAAATGACCCATAGGCCAATGGCTGGTACTACAGAGGAAAGAAAAAACAAATAAAATAAAAACACACTTTGCTCCACTCTGTTTCACATAGTTCCAAAACTTCAAATGCAATCGCATTTGTTCTTTTGTTGATTTCACGTGAATTTAGAAGACACTTGATTCGTTTCCGTATGGATTCACTTCATTTGTCGCTTTCATTGAAGTACATGTGTGTGGAAAAGCATGTATGTTGTTAGATAGTTTGTTAAGTTGGCACTTTACACAGTATTTAATTTTGTAAGGGCCTGTTCACAACTTCAAGTGCCGCTGCATGTTTGTAAACACAAAAATATGTAAATGACTTCATGCAATGAAGTTCTTGGCATGAATATGGACAAATGAATCGAATGGAATGGGAATGAGCCGATTGACATATATTCGAGAAGTGCGCGGACTCATTAATGTTACTTAAGGCTGATGCACTCTCTGCATCCCATTTAGCAACCATATGCAATTGTTTATATATATGCATATATATTTGCAAGACCAGCAATTGGAATTTGAAATAAAAATACAACATTTCGAAATGAAATTTTGAAAATAGACAGCATGGATGATGATTTGAAATTCTTTATTGTGCAACAAGAAAAAAAAAACAAATTAAAACAAATTCTTTTCTTTAAATTACAAAAATACGACAAGTATATACAACTAGTATGAATTAGTTAAGATGCCCAGCCACAAATGCATGCGGAAATGTTATTTCCGGAACAAAAAGTTTCTAATTAATTTCGTAATGATAGAAATAGAGAATTCTGATTTAATTACATGATAAATTTTATTGTAATCATTACAGAGTACTCGAAAGGTACAGGCAAAGGTTAAAAGAAAGAGTACCAAAATTGGGTTTACAGGTCTAATTAAATACTAAATAATAGAGTATCTTAGTCGTATAAAGGTCATCAAATGCATCTGACCAACGCTTGATAAAACTAAAAACCTGAATTACTTTGTTGACAGCGAATCACTCAGTTTGCAAGAGTATGCATTAACTGATGGGATTTTGAAATTTACTCCCTTTTCCATTTCTTTAACAAACACGGTTGCAGTAAACGCAGATTTCTCGAAATGATTCATGCTAACATTAATTTGTAGTACAGATGGAAACAGAAAACTTAACTTATTAAATCATTTATTAAATTTCTCATACTTTAAATTTAAATTTAAATATTCGCTTTCAATTTTATATCGTTTCCTTTGCCACACTTATTTTAATTAAATTTTTTCTTAAACTTTATAAATTTTTTATACATTTCATAGTCCATTAAATAAATAAGAAATCAAATTAAATTGGCTCATAATTTAATCATTTAGTACAAATATTGTATTTAAACATTCAATCAACTAATAAAAATAAATTTGCTCTGTAATCTAAAGGAAATGATTTCACATTTTAATAATTAAACTAAAAAGTTTGAACTCAAATTATCTTTTGCGTTTTATGACCTAATTTTCGAATATTAATAATCTGGCAATTGATATTGAAGCAACGAAAAAGGGTTACGCTCATCTAGTCAGCGCCAAATTGGGTGTTCGCGAGTGATTCGTAGACCGCAAAGGTTATTGGTTATGCTCTATATATCAAATCGATGCGTAAGAGATGGTTCTCGTCGATTGCTAAAGTATGCAAAAAAAAACCAAAAAAAAAAAAAAACAAGAAAGAAAATTAGGCAATGCCCATTTCGGACAATGTGGGGTATTAGTAGCTGAGCCCAATAACGAAACATTCACTTTGAAAATTATTCACCATGAAGGTCAATACTATGACTATTTCAGACGAATATCTACTCAAACAATATAGAATTGACAAATGTACAATAAATGCATGTGTATAAGTATACCAGCTGGGTGAAGTTCTGTGGGAGCTTACTATGAGAAGAACACACCCTTCTCGAAATACATATCTACTCAAAAATGTCCAAATTATATACATTTAAACGATACCAAATTTTGCTCAGGCCGTTGTGCTCACATTCGCTATCGTTTGGCTTTGTGTTTTATTTATTTATTTTTTTTTTTGTAGCATGGTCACGGGCGATTTGGTTCACAGTTGGGTATTTGTATTTTCTAGATAGATGTGTGTTCATTTTTCTTTTTATTTATTATGTTAGGTTTGTTTCAAACAGCATATTTTAAATATGTGCTCATATGTATATATATTTTTGTTCATGGCAAGTAAAATCTTGCTGCATTTGACACTCAATTTTATACGGCATATTTATAGAAAATAATTTCCGGCTTTCACGGCCCCAAAATATGCATCGTTTTTATAATGAGTTAGAAGGCAATGCAGCAAAAATTAAATAGTATCAGTATTTAATGGGGTCGGTGATGTTTCCATCATTTTTTTGTACACATTTTTAATGGATTTAGGACTTTAGGACAAATATTAATTGTTTAGGTTTTTTTTTAGATGTGTAAATTCAATGAATTTATTTATTTATTTCTTTACAGAGCCTATCCCAAAGTTAGAAACTAACTAGCTATTTGGTGATAGCATGGCTTTCAGTTAAATAATTAATAAACAATTATATTAATATTAATATAGTAATGTGTATTATTAATTATAATATACATTATCAATTTAGTTATATACTTTCAAATGTGTTTTTTCTATAGTAAGCAACTTTTTTTAAATAACATTTTTTGCTATAGATGCAAGTATTAAATATAATATTTGCATAGAATTTACTTTGGGCGTTTATCTTTCTTTTATTTTAAGAAAAAAGCAATATTACTAGCTCTATGTAACACATTTTTTATATTAACTTTTTAATTTTATTTAAAAATCTAAACATAAATTAAATTTGATAAGAAAGTGCAAATGCGAAAGCAATCAGAAATAGCTAAAAGATGAGAATGCTTGAGTTAAAATTATTTTTTGTTGCTCCTTTTACTTATGTATTTAATCATGTATATAAATACATATATATACTCAGTAATACATACATATACATATGCATGTACGTGTACGTATTTTAGCTCATTCGATCTAACGACTTCCGATGAACTAGCGATAATATTCTCTTTTCATCCCGAAAATTTGTGACGCTATCGCAAAAAGTCAATCTACGCAGTTAATTTGGTCGCACCCGACATTGGGAACACTGAGTGCGCACACACACACAGTCACACACACGCACACACTTAGACAATTTGCCGATGTAATGTTTCGTTTTTTGAGCTGATCGGCGCTGAGTTGAGTTGAGCCGCGTTGAGCTGAGCTCATTATAAATGAGGGATGGGCGTGTCAAACTCTGTCGCAGTCAGCGCAAATTACGAGCAGATTAATGATCACATGTTTCAATGCGTTCTTTCTTCGCTCGTTGGTGTTTGTTGTTGTTGTTCTAGGCTCAGCTATGCGTAAAAGCATCCGCAAGGGAAATAAGCTGTGTGTGTAGCACACAAGTATGTGCTTATATTATATGCATGTGTTGAAATCTATTCACACACTCGTACGTATGAGTAATATAATTATATTTTATAGTTGACATACTGTTGCTTGCATACTCTCCAATCAATTAATTTAGTTACTTTATGATTTGATAAGCTAGACATAAAAAATAAACTATGTGAAAATAAATTAAACCTCAGAGTTGTAAGCCTAAAGAAATTGTGAGCTTCGAAGCAAAACAATTGAGAACTGTGCAAATAAAAAAATGAATATAAAAAATAGAAAATTGTCAAAAGCCTGTTTTACTTAGAAACGAGTTTATCCACTGGGCTGATGGACTTTGAAAAGCGTTTGACTGTAACTTGTGGTATTTCACTGCTCTGCCCATTTTGAAATTAATTAACTTAATTGATTTTATTTTATCGCAATCATTTCACAAGGGATGGCATCGCCAGGGAATCGCTCAATAAAAAGACAATAAATTTTTATTTATTAATTTAATATAGACTTGATGCAAAATTATAAAATGTGGTAAGCCAGTCTTTCTGCGGGCGAAAATTGACCCAAGCTAAACAATTTTAAATTGAATTAAATATATTATCATGCAATTGCACCCATCTTAGTGTTTCAAAGTTAGTTTTTAAAAAATAAATTTATAAATTTATAATTTCAGATAGCGCTTAATAATATTTAATATGGTTACCTTGTTAGTTCTATGTTCTTGAATACTTAAATCTATATTTTATCGTTTCTTATTCTCTTTCAGATTTTAGTTACATACCTATGTAGTCCGAGAGTTTAGTAAATGCAATACAATGGCAAATTATATTTATATACTCAAGTAAGTACTGGATTCAGGAACTTAAAAAAAATACATGTATAAAAATCATATATTTTTGCAGAATTTGCCTGATTGTGGCAGCTTTAATACAATTAATCGTAGCGGACACATCAACCTTAGAACGCATCAGGGTAAGTTTCACTATATATTTCATATTGCGAGTTCAATGGTTGTATTTTTTATTTTGTAGAAACATCAAGAATGGCTGAATCGACATAACAAACTGAAATCGGATAAAGTCAAGTACCCCAAATGGAAATCATCTTTCGAGCCGGCGAATTTATGGCGCAGAAATAAGCCAGCAACAACAACGAACCAAAATGCAAACATCAATGAGGCATATGCGGAAAACGAGACGAGCTTTTCTAATAGTAAGCTTAATGCTGGATTGAAGCCCACAATTATCACAGAAACGACGGCACAACAAATCAATCATACCACGTCATCTAAGATACCAGATGCGTTGACGACGGCTGAATCAATTATCGAGACGAAATCCCTGAAACCAGAGTTGGCAACGATTCTGACAACTTTGCCAGAAGTCTCCTCAACTACTACAACTACAACTTCTACGACTTCTACTACTTCGAGTACAACTTCTACGACAACTAAGAGGCCCAAGCCGAAGGTGCGACCCTTTCCCAGATGGGCCAATTGGAATCCCTGGAGTGACTGTTCCCGCAGCTGCGGAGGCGGCATAATGCATCAGACACGCAAGTGCATTGATCGGTAAGTAACTAATATGCTATATATAATAAGTATACTGAACACTAACTAGTAATTTACTCTATGGTATAGATAAAAGCCTAAAAGAGTGCATGCTAAAGTAAGAATGCTGTAGTCGACTAAGCTCGTCAATGATATACCCTGGACACAGTTGTTAAATATATTCTACTTTTATTGCCAAATTTTTTTCTTTTAAATGTTTGCACAAATTGGAGTTGATCATTGATATGTCAAGGTATATTATTTATCACTTAGTTAAAATTGTGATCGTTTATTGCTATGCTTAAACGATATGTATCTTAAAACGGTAAGCATTCGAAAGCAAAACGAAGGCAGTTATCTATAAAACGGAATAAACCTGATCTGCATGTGGTATACAAGAAATCCAAGCTTGGGGTCTCCAGCCTTATAGACTTCGTACAGACGGACATGGCTCGGTTCTTGATGCTGATCAGCAATACATATCCTTTATAAAGTCATGCTGCCTTTTGCCTGTTACATACATTAAATATTATACATTTGATGGTATTCAAATACAAAATGCTCCAATAATTATGGCAAGAATTGGGAAAACCCGGAAAAAATCCCAAATCGTACCAAATATTGTTAAAAGTTATTAGCTCAGTAATGTACAAAAAGCTACCCGTTAGATTGAGAGAGAGATAGAGATAAATAACGAGATTAACAAATGACACAAACAGAATTGTGCAAAGTGAATCAGTTGTGCGTGAAGACAAAGACAAAGACAGATAGAAAAGGGCCAAAGTTCCCTAGGAGTTTTTACTAGGAACAGAAAAGTTAAGATGACCTAAAGTAAAAGAGGGATCCATATTTCCATTAATTAAATGATATAGTACAACAATACTGAATAATGTTCTACGGTTAATGTACATCTCCTAGTGGAGACTTGGATACCAGTTAAGGCCAATTCTCAAGGTTCTAAGGAGATCATGTACATGAACAATATTCTTCAAAGGTGTTTTTTTGTACAATCTCTAGATTCTAAGAATCAATAAAAAAATATATATGCATTTCTGAGTCACCGAGAATTGTAATTAATTGGTTCATTTTGTATTTATATGAGAGCATTTTGTATTCATCGGATTAAGTTGTGATCGGTGCAACGTGAACAATTGTTTTGTCAATTTGCAATTCTAATATAATGACGTCAATATTAATGATACACATAAATCATATGGTAAATCGGCTGCTTGAGCATGGCATTTTAGAGGCAGGTCACGCGACTTTGATTGTTTTTGTCATGATCTGCGTGACGTTCTTAACTACAGAATGATGAACTGAAATGTTTTTTTGTTTTTTTTTTTTATTGCAATAGGCCACGTATTTATGGCTATAAGTATAAAGGGTAGTCCCATGCTGCAGGTTTGGATTGTTGACTAGTTTATTGCTACAGGTAGTTGAAAACTGTTCATATTTAGTCATCGTAGGCAATTTTAAACTGGTTTTTGCCTTGAGTTTGATGTTTTTGAGTCAATTTACCTGTAAAGTAATGTATGCTAATTATTTTGTCAACATTTAAGATATATGTTTGTATTAGTCGAATATGACTTAAAAGTAAATGATAATCACACATAGTCGATAGATATATTACTCTCTTCTCTAGTCAAATTTCTCTATATATTTTACTAATTTTAAGATTTTGATGCTAATCAATTTTATTTGCTTTCGCTAAATATGGCAATTGTTTTAAATACAAAAAAAATGACACAATTTAGCCCGCTGTCAAGTTAAAGGGTATTTTGTGATTGTTCACTGAGCAAACGTATTCGTTTGTATTTTTCCATCCAACGAACATAAATAATCAATTTTGTGTTTTTATTTATCCACAACTCTTAACTAGATAATTATTGATTTAACTAATCCACTTTGTGTGCGAAGGTTTGCCTCGTAAAATCCGAAGAAATATCTTAATGCGGAAACCTGTATATCATATATAAAGAAGAAATTGTATATTTTTGCCGTTAGTTCAGAAAGAAATTAAGTAATCTGATCTCGTTCTGCTTCATTGCCCCTAATCGGGGAATAACTGAATATTTAAGCGAACCCATATACATATTTTCTGAATATGTTTTTTAGAAGTTTCTATACCCAAAAATTTTAACGGGTATTTTGTACTTTTAGATATAAACTAGATCGATGTGTACTGTTAATGAAAATTATATTTAACGAATATTGGGCAAGTATGAAATTCAAATAAATTTGTGGGTGCTGACGATTTATGCAGATACTGTTGCCATACAATGATTGTCATATGTATGTGTATGTAAATACTGTTTACAGGGTATTCTAAAGCCATGTAATGTTGTGTACATTTCGCTTACTTGTCTTACTTGTCCCACACTACTTTTTGGACTTGTTTTGAGTTAAAAAGAAATCGCAGCAGCGCGAGAAAAGCAACAAACACAAGGCTCCATTCTGAACAATGCCAGACTTTGTACGCTTGTTTTGATGACCGACTAAAATGAATAAAAAAAAACCCCACCGCTGAGAATTGATTTAGGTATAAATACGAGAGCTGACTTTTAAAAAGCGTGAGTTTCCGGCAATCAGCGTGTTCGTTCAAGTTGCTCTGCACATATTGGTTTCACTCCACAAAATGTCCAGATTCGTATTTCAAATTTGCCTTCTGTCGCTGGCAGTTGTGTGCGTCCTGTCGGAGGATCCTTCCGAGGGACTGAACATTCACATTCGCGGCCAACTGCAAGAATACGAGAAGTTCCTGGCCAACGATGATGGCTCCCACAAGGAGGACCTAAAGAAGCTGATCACCATCTACGAGTCCGCACTAAAGACTGAGAATTACGATGAGAAGAAGGCATTGATCGATGGTGTTACCAAGCAGTTTTCGCAAGAATTCGGTGCTTTTGTCCAATCCCATTTGCTCGATGACGAACTCATCGAGGAAATTCACGAGGCCATCAAATTCTACAAATCTCTCAAAGTGGGTTCCGAACTTAAGGATGATATTGTGAAAATTGTTGGTCAACTCGAAGCACTTGAGAAACTCGCCGATGTTGAGGCGAAGAGGAGCGGATTGGCCAACCTGGAAAAGAGCTTCAGACCCGAGTTTGTCCAATTCCTCAAGAATGACGCTGTGCCTAAGATCAACCACGATCTGCAAGAAGCCATCACATTCTTCGAGAAACTCTTGGCCGATCCTCAGACCCAATATGCCACAGAAATCAAAGCCCTGAAGGACCAGGCCACTGCTGCCCTCGCCGATACAGTCGATGCCGAAGATAAACAGAAGGCGCTCTACGAGATCAGAAATCCTCCAAACCCGAAATTGATCGAATTCTTGAAAATGAAATTCGCTGAACTGAACTAAGATTGAAACTCTGTTATCATCTCTCGAATTCATTGTTGATATCTTAAGTGAAGTTTAAACTATGATTAATCATCAGCATTTGTCTAAAATAATTTTAAAAAAAGAAATAAAGTTAAAAAAATATACAAAATAAATTTGGTTTTTCAGTTATCTATTCCCAGAAATATGTTGTGGGTTTATCCAATTCTCTGAAAAAAATATGCAAAATATATTAATATAGTCAGCAGTCTGGTATAATAACAAATACATATTGAAATATATGTTGACTACACACATACCAAAAATTATTTATATATATCTTTGGGGAAGCAATCAAATGTTAAATATATTATGGTTTTCAGACTTTCAAGACTCTTGAATAATAAAAAGTCGAAATGATTTGATAAAAGTCTTCAGTTGCATTTATCTTTGATGTTGTGCTAACCTTTGATTTGGAAATTTTGCAGAAATTCTACAACAGGTAGAGTATATACGAGTGATACTTGTGTCGGCCTCTCCAAGCGCTATCAGATATGCCATGACCTTCCATGTCCAACGGAATCATTCGATATTCGTGCATATCAATGTGCTGCATACAATGAAGTTGATTTCCAAGGTCATCAATATAACTGGGAGCCTTACATAAAAGGTATGTATGAACCATATATAACCAACATACATATTTACATATATACCCTCGGAAAAAAATCACAGTGAAATTTACAAAATCGCCCATAGATGAACCCCTTGCTGAAAACTAGAAAGTTTTTTTCTTTTTTTTTTTAATAATTTACAAATATTTTTTTAAATTAGAAAGTTTCTATTTTTAGGAAATAAAAATAGATTTTTCTAAAATTTACATACAAATAAATCTAATTTCCGAGTTGTTGCTTTTTATTTGTCTTACACAGAATTTCCACATTAGTTTTTTTCATTACTTATGCCTAAAAGGTATTTCTCCCTAAAATATTGGCGTGCATTTCAACTATGGCTTTTATAAAGGCATAATAAAATATAATTTGTAAATAACAGGAAGTGTTAACACCTGTTGGCTCCAAAAGTATGTAAATTTTCAAAATTTCAGAGCGATTTGTTTTCCAAGTGTACATATGTATAAACGTTGCCTATTTTAATCAGAATCAACTTTCAATCGATATTTCTTTATCAGACGATGCCGAATGCGAGCTGAACTGTAAGCCGTTGGGCATGAAATACTTTGCCACACTGAACGATACCGTTATTGACGGAACACCTTGCCAACGTCCAGCAGAATATTATCGCTCCAAGTCGACTTATGCGAGCCGCGCAATGTGTGTCGATGGCATTTGCAAGGTGAATGTTAACACTATTACAAGTAGTTGCGGAGATTAAGCTCGCTATCAACTCGAACAGTAGTAGTACCATTAATTAACAAGTAGCCACATTTCGATACTTGTTCCATTAGTTATCATATACCCTGGGCCAATTCAAAATAGATTAACTGGGTATATTGGATTCGTGCAAAAGTATGTAACAGTCAGAAGGAAGAATCTGCAATTCCATAAAGTATATGTATATTCTTGATCAAGGTCAACATTAGGGTCGTATGAGCAAACTGATCTCAGAGACGATAGAAACTGGAGTCTTCTAATTTTTAATACTACGCGCAGATCAAACTTACTTCATTTCATCGATAACTCACAACGTTTTGCGAATATTGATACATATCGATTATCAAAGCAGTAACAATCTCGAAATTTTAAGTTAAAGTCTTACAATTAAATTATAATTTAATGTAAAAATTTTATTAAAATCGGATAAGAACTAACCATATTGGGGCCCGATGATTGTTCCCATATAGAAATCATTTTCTGCATGCATAAATTTCTGTGAGAACAGCATGATAATTAAAGCTGACGTATTTATGGATATGTATTCTGCAACGCCCCGAATCGATATAAGCAAAAAGTTTGCAGGTTTCTCGCGTTTCTCGGAAGCCGTTCAGTTCGTGTTTTGGAAAATAAATTTGACAATATAATTGAAACTAGTGTTAATATTTGACCAATAAGTTTAGTATGTCGTAGTCGAGTTCTTTCGTCTGGAGCATTTTACTTGTTTCGTTGTTTACGCCTTTGTAAATGCAAATGACTACAAGATCGTGATTAGTTATTCATTGTGATCGGTTACAGCGCACACAAACTCAATTAATACAAATAGCTGCTCTTCTTTATGATTTTGCTATTTTCCATACATTTCTTGGAATAGTCACATCATTTCTTAGTACACGAAGTCAACTCTATGTGTGTGTGTATGTGCGCGTGTGTGTGTGTGTGTGTGTGACTAAACTATCAATGCTCTTGAAAGCATCGGAATAACAACAAGAGCGCCAGCCCAACCAATTGCTTGTGCATGTGTGTGTTTGTGTGTGTGTGCACACTCCGAGGTATGAAAAAAACTCTTTAGAAATAAATGAATCGCTTTGCCGAATATTTTAGTAAGCAACGCGAATCGAAGCACGCAACACATGCGTATCCGTGTCTCTGAGAATCGCGCTCGCCGCCGCAGCATAATAATTATACTAAGATATCAAACCAGTTAAATTGTATTTGGAGTTAATCGAAATCCGATTTAAATAAATTAAGTCTGACAGTTTTGAGTATTACATGCTCATCACTGAGCAATAAAAAACCAAATGTTCGATTTAATGGATTCATCTTGTCATTTTAATTAGTGTCATTGAGTGATTTTACATATTCAATATATATGAGTGATTTCTTTTCCATAAAACTTTATTACTGAGGTTCATTACTAAAGTGGCATTGTCATTTGTCCTTAATTTATTATTAATTAATTATTTTTAATTTTTTTGGAATTTTAATTGCTGTTTTTTTTTGGCAATTTATCCAAAACGCTTGAGAATTACACTTGAAGACATTATGCCTACAAATGAATATATACATACTATATCTATAATATACAATTACGTAATTTAGTACATTACTTAAATTGCACAAAGACTTTAATTAGTTCCATTTGCTGCCTCCTACAAAATTAGGCCTATTGTGTATTTTATTAAAATCAAAAACTACGTCATTCTTTTGTTTTTCACATCCAAATGAACATTTTTTAATTGATGATTTAATTTGAATTCTTTCAATTGTTAAACTAAAATCGGCCTTTGTATTCTTTGTAATGGAATGTTTGTGGCTCTTCTTTGTTAAAGCTATTTTAATTTTACACTTGTGTATATCTCTGGTGCATCTGGCTGTACTTCCAATTCCAATATTCCAGATTGCATTTGCAGCCTTTGTTGACCTTCTGAAACCAGACAAAGACTAAGAGCAAGGAGTTTGATCTTATTATTTGTATTATTTTATTGAATATGCACTGAATAGCATTCAATATTTCAAAAATAGTTATTATTAATACTAATATATGATACAAATATTATTATTTATATTATATAAATAAGTGCAAGATTGAAAGTAAGGTGATCTATTCGTCGACAAACAGATATTTAAAGGTGTTTAAAAATCCATTTGAAATAAGAATCGTTTAGTTGACGTGCTGGAGGATACTACATACTTTTTATATTTTTTTTCATTTCACACACGCTCTAAAGTATGCTACAAAAGGATAGTTACAGGGTGTTATCACGTCTACGACTGCGAAACTATTCCAAACTTCTCAGCGTAGAAATTAGTTTTATTTAGCATGCGAAAGAAATAAAAATATAGCTTTTTTTCGTATTTTATTGACTTTTATCTGTCAGAATCACCGATGAGAATGGACATTATATTTATTTATTGAAGAGTTGAAGATTTTTAAATAAGATTTGCAAAAACTACACCTTAAAGTTTAAGATATAAATGACATCATATAAATTTAAAAGTGGATAATTGAATTTAAATCTAAAATTAATTAAAATAAGAATAATGAAATGATAAATCTGGAAGTAATAAAATTTAAAAAGTTCCAATATTTATTGCAAGGATTGTGGAATCCCTGAAAAAAATTAACGTAACTTTTTTCGTTTCTGTCCCATAGGAAATTATAAATGATTCATTTTTAGTTAAGCATTTTAGGAGATCTTCTCTCCGCTTATATGCAAACTAAGTAAAATTATAAGTCTTGAAATATTCTTTATTCAATTTGAAATTGTGACAGAATTGTCAGTCTTGCAAAATGGTTCAAATCGCTGTTCAAATACATTTAAAGGTCCAATATATGTATTTAATATATACGAACTTTTAATAATGACAGCCGATCCTTATTTTGAGCCAATCAGCAATCGAACTGATTGCCAGAGATCAGTATGAAAACTGATTGGAAATTATAAAAGAACATGGCATTCTCGTAGGCTTTATATTCGTGGGAATAGTGTTTGCAAAAAATAGTTGTGTTTGTTATTTATTTTACGGACCCTTGCCATTTTGCACATTACTTTGTGCTGCTTGCAATGAAATTGATATACCCCTTACACACATGGTAGAGGGTAGAGAAAAGCACTTTAATATCGAGCTGGTCGCATCATAAACAACCAAGTGAGTCTGGTCTGGGCCAAGTGAAATGTGGCCATCGTAAAATTGCAAAAGTGCGTCAAATGCTGCCGTTGTTGCCTGTAGATTTTGATGCCATTAAATTGGAATTATCTCTCGCTTCGGGACATGCAACACGATGATAGCCGTCCGGCAGCAACTACAGCAGCAGCACCACCACTCAGCGATCAGCCATTTGCTGTTACAAGTTTATCACAACTTCAATATGAATGTTGGCACTTTAGATTGGATATTGGCATTTTTGTCCCGGAAGTGCATACAAATCCAAAGCTGCTTGCTTTTCACCTTCGCCCACAATTGTTTGTATTGTAATTTAATTGAAATATATAAATATACATATTTTTGTTTCGCCATAATTTCAACAACAATAAAACGAAGAAAAGAAATACATACCCACATACTCAAACAAATATAAATAGGCTTGTTTATATAGTGCGCTGACATCGATTATAAATCAAACAATTAATCGACGCATAAACCAAAAACATTTAGCAGCCAATCGTCGAGATCACCTTGCATACATAAACATATAATACTTAATAGTGTACTATATATACTATATAGTTGTGCGGAATGCCTTGGCTCTGGCACTTGGCGTTAACTTGGCTGGTGAGTCAATTTAGACATCTGTCGAGAGCTGTTCCGATTTCATTTCATTTCATTTCTTTATTTGTTTGACTCGACCATCGGTTTCCCCCACAATATGACAATGGCATGCTTTGATTTGTGTCAATTTAAATCAATTATACCATAAACATTGATTTCATTTCAGGCCTTGCTTGCCAGTGGCTCCATCAAGGGCCTCTATGCCAATAGCGGCTCCGTAAGCTGTGGCGGCCTGCTCTGTCGTCCGGTGACTGGCATCTTCACACGCGATCCATTGCCGGAGGATGCATATGTCCATGTGGCATCAATACCCGCTGGCGCCTCGAACATCTCGATTACCGAACTCAAAAACAGTGCAAATCTACTTGGTAAGCTGAAAACTTGACCTTATTTATTAATTATAGTCAAACTGCTCCAATTTGAGCTGAGCTCCGATTTCGTTAAACATTTACAGAAACGGAATCGATTGTTGTTGTTGGAAATTTGAATATCGATTGTGAAATTTGTTACATAATAAAATTAGTTGTTATCGAAGTCAATTTCAGCAAAATTATTTGTTATGTTTGACAAACTAATTAAATTTATTATTTTAGTATTTAATTAAATGTAATATAATTTAAATGAGGTGTTTCCAATTGAATCTTTATCTATATGAAAACGGCACTTTTTCAATTTTATTCTTCGATATATTTAGAATTCAGTCGGGATTCTTTTGCATTCATTGGATTGACTGTAAACAAATAAGACAACAATTAATATCTTAACGTTTAAAATACGTATTAATCAAACCGAGCAAATCTGCATTTGTTTAAACTATGGAAACAAAATTATATACATTTTAGTTTATAAGTGCTAATTCCATCCGACATTTATTTGAATTAACAGAAATTCCACTTCGACTGTGATTTATTTTTGTATATTTTTCAAAATTTTCATAGTCCTGCGCACTGGCGAACAGAAGAGCATCTTCAATGGCGAAAATGAGGTGTCGGAGAGCGGATTGTATGAGGGGGCAGGAGCAACTTTCGACTATCATCGCATTGATGGAGTTGAGCAGGGCGAGGGTGTTACGGAATGGATCACATGCACTGGACCCATTAGCGAGCCCCTCGAGCTCTTGGTATTGCAAACAAATCGCATAATTGAATTGAAATTATATTATTAAGTAGTACGATTGACGTCATTATGCTCTCTCTCACTCACACACACAGGTGTATAGTAATATACTGAATCCAGGCATTAAATACGAGTACCTGCTGCCCATCGTATCGGACTCGGAGGAGAACGAGCTGTCGCTGGAGAGTAGCGACGGTTTCTTGAGATCTGGCGGTGGCATGGAGGATGGTAGTTTCGTGAGCAGCACACGTTCGGGACGTAGGCGGAAGTTCAATTGGAAAGTGATCGGTTTCAGTGCCTGCACCAAATCCTGTGGCGGTGGCACCCAATCCCCCATAGTCCGTTGTGCCCGCGAGAATCCTGTTCGTTATTACTCGCAGCGCCGCTGCGGTCACTCGGAGAAGCCGGTGCTCAACGAGAACCTGCTGCACTGCAACACTCAGCCGTGTCCTGCCTATTGGCGCCACGACGAGTGGGGCGAGTGTCGCTGCCAGCACGGGGAATCGGTTCGCCGGCGTGAACTGAGCTGTGTGCAGGAGCTGGCTTCAAGCATTGTAATCCATGTGGACAAGGCTGCCTGCATGGAGGAGCAGCCGCCCAGCGAAAAGCAATGCGAGTGCCCCAAGAGTCGTCGTCGCAACTTCTCCCGTTATCGCCTGTATCCCCACGCCGATTCGACCAACGGCACACATCTTGTGCGGCACCGGGTGCCCAAGACTGTGGGCGATGCCGTTTGGTTAATGTCCGAGTGGAACCAATATTGTTCCTCTGCCTGCGGACGGGGCATTCAATATCGCACGATATTCTGCGATCGACCCAAGACAAAATCTGAGCGCTGCGATGCCCGTGACATTCCCGAGAATCGACGACCCTGTGAGCAGAGTGCCTGCGAAATGGGCGAGTGGTTCGCTGGACCCTGGTCACCTTGTAATGGAGACTGTTTCAATTTGACCCGTAGCCGCACTGTGCTGTGCATTAATAACCAACTCATCACTGATGATGACGAATGCAAGTTGGAGTTGAGACCACAGCCACTGGAGAATTGTTCGCACGAAGAGAACGAGTCTTGTGCTCCTCGCTGGCATTACTCCGAGTGGTCGGAGGTAAGCTATAAATCTATACTTAACCTTATAGGGGATTCCTTATTGACAATTGGCGTCCAAACTACACTAGGAATTGGGTTTCCCCAATCTCTGCAATATAAGTTGAACCATTTAGCATTTGAGCACCCTTATGATGATGATTGTTTCTATTATGATATTTATTAAATGCTTAAATTTATACATTATTTTAAAATTCAGTTTAATAATTCGTTTTTACATTTATATCATTTCATAGACGGTCTTTACTCCTCATTGAATTTTCTTGTCTCCTTCTAGTCAAGTACAAATTCCTTTCAATTATGTATTTTTTTTTTTTTTTTAGTGCACCAAATCCTGCGATGGAGGCACTCAGCGACGCAATGTGAGATGCCTGGAATACGATGAAAAGCAGAACGCATTGCGCGAATCTACTAAATGCAGATACGCAGTGAGGGAACCCATCTTTCGTAACTGTAACGCCCAGAAATGTGAAGGTAAGCCTTGGCATTAAAATATCTATTTTATTATTTATATATTAATAAGATATTCGAGTATATTCGAGCAGATCTGAATAACGAACTGCTGCAAAACGATGAAGCTGGCGCCGCATGCATGGATAAATTTCCCAACTGCAAATGGGCTGTGCAGGCGAAGCTTTGCACCTACGAATACTATCGGACCAATTGCTGTGACTCCTGCATGCAGCTGCATTAAATCGAATCGAATCAAGTTGGACACATATTGGGCTCTGGATAGAAAAACAAAAAGTAGCTTTATTTGTTGCGGAAACGAAATCAGTGATCTTTATAAAGCAAATTCTAACATCTATTCATAAATGTTCATTAGTACATAATATGCATATACATACATATATACATACATACATACATACATATACATATATGATAAGCATGAAGATTTACAAGAAACATACCTAGCCGCAAATTCTCAGTATGGATTCCAATTTTACATACGAGCGCATTTACATTTATTAATACCTTACCACATAAGTACATTAAAACAATAATAATAACAGTCTACTAAACATATCTCACAAACGAAAAATGTTGACCTGATGCTGATTGAAGTGCCACACTTAAAGATATTATATAAATTTCTTTTAACTTTATAATATGAACTGCATTGTTTTACTTATGCATACAATGGGCTTACTTTGAGTATCAGATATATATGGACATATGAATTGCACAAATGAAATGCTCAGATTAAAATTGAAATATTGTATATAATAATTTACAGAAAGGAACGAAAATATGATGGCATTTATCCGTTGATACGGAATTTCTATCGATTTTATTCGATGGGATTAAAGGCTGGTCTTTGAGGCAGCCAGTCCATAATGGGAATATTTTCGTTCTGTAAAAGTTATTTAGCGGTCTTCGCTGAATGTTTAATGCCATTGTAGGAATTTTTCGGAAAGCATATGGCTGTATTTCCTCTTTTAAAAATGTAAAAATACTAAAACCAGTCTATGCTGTCATTATTTCTGGCAAGTGAGTCCACTTTAATCTAGCTCCTACATATATAAATTTGTTTCACAGTTCTGTGCTCTTCTTAAAACGCAAGTTTTCAAGTTTTGACAGGCCACAGAGAAAAGATTCATTGAAAATTCACGAGATTAGGTTTCTATCTGCTTTGCTTATTTCCATACAAACAAGGAACAAACTCACTCTTTTGTACCATGGGTCAATTGATAGTGGTAAGGTTTTTACAAAGTTAAAGCTTTCAAGTCTCCTTTTTATTTAAATTATCATGTATACTCTAGTCAAAAGCCAAACAGGCTCATTGATTATTACTTCAGTCGGTTGATAACCGAAATTGTTAAATATGCAGCCTGTCTGCAAGTATAAAGATAAAAGTAAAGTTTGCGCCAATTGGTTTAATCAGATTTGCGCCGAATGCCGATCGCAGTTCCCAAGAACCAGTGTTAATAAACCCGCAAAACAACAAGCGGGGGACGGGTTAATAAGCGCTCAGGATTGTTACAAATCGATAAGAAGAGGTGTGGAATCCCTGAATAACAATCCCTATAATAAAGATGATATTTGGTGGAAAGTGCCACTTGCCTTACTCATTTTCGGGTGTATTCTTCTGCTTTTGATGGTAATTTGCTTTGGTTGCCAAAAAGTTGTTCAGAAAATATCAAATCGTGTACCAAATGCAGTCGACTTGGAGGTTTGTGAGAGCCCAAAGAAAAAGTCGGCTTTTTGGAATACAGAAAAATTAACAAAATAAATCGGTGGCTCCAAATGTTGTTGCTTAGATAATGACCCATGTAATCTTTCAATCTCTAATATTATTTAAATATTTACGCAAATGTACGTATTTGAATATTGAATTAGATATGAAATGGATTTATTGTGTTTTATTATCGCATTTATTTAAGGTGAACTCGTCACGCAATCAAATCAAAATGATGAATGAGTCGACTAATAAATACCTCTTAGCACGAATCCAGATTTATATTTGCATTGATTTATATTAAAGTAAATAAAACTTTATTTGTGTTTGTGTAATCCATATTTATAGGCATATTAAATAGATAATTATCGTTGGCTATTCATTATTTTGATTCAAGGAGTCTGACCACATAAAATACCCGATTGGTAAAATGTGGAATATAGGGTATTGAAATAGGTCTTTAAAGTGTTATTCGCTTGCAATACTGAACACACTTCGTTTTAGAGCTCCAAAACTGTCTAACCATGATTTTTACTTTTATATCTCTGTACTTTAATACATGTTGTATTCATGGATTTCGTTACTTGGTCAATAGTATGTTAATTTTGCTTGAGAGGTATGTATAATGTGTGTCTAGTGCATTTTTGACAGACCAATAATGAAATACATTTCAGATTATTGTGGTTAATTCTATTGGTCTTATCTATATATTACTGCATTATCTCCTGTTTATCTTCGGTGGAACGTTTCCAAACGAAGAGCACCCACATCGGTCTTGAGCGGAACTCCTATTACTTCAAAACTTCGATGCCCGCCATAACAATGTACTCATTTTGCATGCTACATTTTTATTTATAGCTGACTGTGTTTATTTCTTACTTTTAGCTGTCCTATGCAACGGCTAAACAAGACCTTTTTTGATCAATATTGTCTGTAAGATTTATATGGGTTCACTCAAAAAAAAATCGACCAGAGTTTTGTAAATTCGCCGTTATCTTTTCTTGAGTCAAGGGTAAATATTAAAAAAAAGGATTTTAATTACCAAGGAGATTTTTTATATGTGTAAAATTACCGTTCTTGCTACTTGTGTGTTAAATATTATTATTTTAAGAATTCACATATACAAAAATATTAGATAGTTTATCCTTAAGATATCAGTTGAAAAATAACATTTAATTGCCCTTTCCTGAATTTCAGAAAAGATTTTTCTTTAAATAACGGCTTGCACTGCAAGTTTTTATTTTCTTTTATTTAGAAAAATAGAAAAAGCCCCTTCTGCTTTAAGAAAATGATTTTCGTGTATTTAGAAATTATTTCTAAAAAAACAGAAATTTGTCTTAGTTTTCAAGGCGATTTTCATGTTATGGCGATTTTATAAAATAGGTCGAGTTTTGATGTTGTCAACTAATAATTTCTTCACTCAATTTCAGTGGCAAAGTTAAAGGCAAAGCTAAGGATGAACTCTTTGACTTTTTGGAAAATTTGGCCAATTCCACGTATACGAATTTTAAAGATATTCCGCAATACGATAGTATTGATGATTCGCTGGAAAAATTGGATATTGAACCCAAAGACTATATGAAATTAATTTACAATCTCACGTACGACGGCACATATGAACCCATTGAGAAGATGCGAATTCGCTGCGTTGATGGCCAGGTGGTCCTCAAGGTGAGGCAGATACTCACCGAGTTTGGTTTGTGTTACCTGTGCAGCTCATACTTGGGTGAGGAATATAGCTCACGTTACTTAATCTTCGGCATGTACCCGGAATCCAATAAGCACCTAACAAGTCAGCGAATTGTGGATGTTAAAAGGGCCACATTCTTTGACAAGGATGTGGGATTCACATTAATGGGCTTCGATGTTACTGCAATCGATGTACGTATCTAAAACATTGTTTTGTTTTCAAAACAAAGATGGAATAATACTTTTTTTTTAGAGTTATATACATTCTGCTTTTGAGGTGATGAAAGTGGATAATAATTTTGGTTACTCGCCTGAAGGTGCTGCCTATGAGCCAGAGGTCGAAGAAATTGTTGCTGATGCCGAGCTCGAGACGTAAGAACATCAATTTTGATTTATAACAATTTGCAATGGTCCCAAGTATTTTCAATGTACAGCGATACTTCTATAAAACAAAGGAAATGCCGATACTATCATGAATCGAACCTAACGCATTATCCATTTTATACCAAAAATACTTGCCTGCAGGAGTGTCGCATTAACTTGGCCTATAGGATTTGTAAATGTATTCCCCACTTTTATCCCAATCGCAGTAAGTGAATCAGTTTTAAATGCTGCTCTTATTGCTGCCTATGTACATCATTATTTTCATCTTTTCAGTTGCGAATCCAAAACCAGTATGCTCCTACAAAATATTAAAGTCTTGTTTTGCCAACCATGCCGGTAAGATATGAGTAATTTGTCTAGTATAATGAGCATATAACCCATATATCATATTATTTTACAGGTTATTTCCTAAAATTTTACGAAGATGACATTGATGTGAAACCAGCAATCTGTTACTGTGAACAGAATTGTATCGACGCTGTGATCAAGCTGAAAAGTGCCCTGGTATTATACTATTACGTAGCTATACTATATATATTAAATACTTGATTATTCATTTTTGCAGGCCATGCGGGGTGCTAAGCAGTTGCTTGGCAGTATGGGAAGTTCCGTTTCCATGAACACTTGGCCGAGGAATCAATTCAAGCGGCAAGTCATCTTTTCGTTTACGGATCTTTTGGGTAAAACTAATATAGTATAGATGCGATTATATGTCCATGGCTGATAACACTGTTTATTTTTTTTAGTTTCCATTGGCGGCACTGCGGGTCTATTTCTGGGATTCAGCGTCTTGGGCCTAGTTGAATTCATCTACTTTTTTACGCTGCGTTTAATTTGGCACTTGCTTGGATATAAAATTTAAAATCATAATTTCGTTATATTAACTTCATAATTATCGCAAGTATGACAAAATAAATTAAAAACAGATTTACAAAAAGTCAGCATTTTATTCAATTTTGTGTGGATAACAACAGAAATACTTTTTTTTGTTGCTAATCGGGTATCTATAAGTTAAAAAGAAGTAGTACGAAATATTAGTTTTTAGCGGCAAAATTTTAAAGTCGTGATGAATTACCAAAAAAAAAATAAGATATATTAAAAAAATTATTTCAATTGTTTTTTCTAATATTAGTTTTAAAAAATATAAAAATAAAAGAAAATTTTGATTAAATCAACGTATCCAACCAACAAGATATATTTTTTTGGCCAAAGGTATAAATGCAGTTAACGCATTGTAAAAAAAGATTCGTTGCCATCGCTATCAATTAAGGCAATTGAGTTTACAACCCATTAAACTTAAAAAGAACAGGTTTGTTCTTAATCTAATTTCATTCGAAACAAAATTAAGTCCCCGCTTGCTATTATTTTTTACAAAACATAAAATGTATTAAAGAAGATGTAAAACTACTCGATACATTTTTTCATATGTGGCCAATTCAAAAGAGAAAGCTGAGAAAGAAAAAGCAGTTCTGATTACTCGAATCCCGACACTGACTTGCTTATGCTCATGCATAAATGCATATGACATAACTACACATGCATATGTGCATACATATCTATGTATGTACATATACACGAGTTAGAGCTCGAGCCCCCAATTCTCAGATAGCACGACAAAAAAAAAACAGCTCATGGGTAGCTTTGTGAAGGTTCCTTATTCTATTGAAATCTGCAAGTATCCCGTGACGTCAAAAATTTGCGCTCGCTTCGCAATTCAAAGTAATAACAAAAAACTTACATGCATTTCTGCAGAGAGTGTAAAATAAAAGATTCCACGATCGTCTGTATTTGAGAATGCAACACCTGTGCACGACATCGGAAATTCAGCTCTCTCTCTCTCTCTCTCTCTCTCTCTCGCTCTCTCTCTCTCTCTCTCTCTCTCTCTCTCGCTCTCTCTCTCTCTCTCTCGCTCTCTCTCTCTCTCTCTCTCTCTCTCTCTCTCTTAATTGCACACTGGCTCTGAGCACGATCGTGTGCCGGCGCTCTCACTTGCAAGTTCTGAGCTCGGGTTCTCAATGAGCGCGCCTCAGTGCTTTTTGTATAGTCTACGCGAACGGTTGGGGTTTTCTGATTGTCGCTTTGTGACAAGTACAGACCTGCATATATATGTATGTCAAGCTACATATATACAAAATTGAATTTTCGCTTATCAACGTGTGTGATAGTGCCTAAAAGAACAAAGTAAACAATTAAAGGGACACCTACTTCATTAAATTGCAATGTTAGGGAAAATCGGTGCTTGGCTTGCATTATTGTACATATTCAGCTACAGCGTTCATAATGTGGAGCTAAGAAATATTGGAACAGCGAACAGAGAGAACAAAGGACCGCAATGTGGTTATCCGGTAAGTGATTGAAATGTTATTATCAGTTTAATCAATCTAATAAGCGCAATTGACCTATAGACATGTGTACTATACGCTCCAATACATATTTATATAGACTACTTGTAAGAATCTTTATTGAGCTACACTCACTGCTGATAAGAGCAAAAAATGGTAAATTGCAAAAAGGGAATTCAAATAGAATAACTTGTGCAGCTATTGATTATTTTGCTAACGGTGCTGATATGGTACATATATATGTATATTTATATGAATGCAAACTATTTTAAAGACAATAAATACATTTTGGACCATAGATAATAGATAGGTAATCAGATTAAGTAAGGAAAAAAAGGCAACAAATTGAAGGCACTTTGAACGCAATAAAATATTTAAAAACATTTAAATTACGAGATTCTAGAAAAAAACCAACCCATGGTTAACAAGGAATTACTTATGGAAACCGTTTAAATATCACTAACTTCCGTTCATTAAAAAAAAAAATTATTGTTTTTATACATTTAAGAAAAAAATAATAGATTAAAGTTTGACCATGTGAGCAAAAAATACATTAATTGTGCCTACCCTTTTGTGAACAGTAAAACTCGAATTATGTTTTGACAACTTTTCCCAATCATTGGGAAAAACTCTTCTGCGTACATATATTGACTGCAATAATCATTAAAAAATTTGACATTTTCAGAGTTGCCATCCAACGCCACCAGGTATGCTAAATGTGCATCTTATAGCGCATACCCATGATGACGTTGGCTGGCTAAAGACCGTGGACCAATACTATTATGGCAGCGAGACTTTAATTCAAAAGGCCGGTGTCCAGTATATAATCGACTCAGTTGTGCAATCTTTGTTGAGAGATCCGGCCAAGCGTTTCATCTATGTTGAGTCGGCATTTTTCTTCAAGTGGTGGAAGGAGCAAACGGCAGAGTTGCAAGAGAAGGTCAAAATGCTTGTGAATGAGGGAAGGCTGGAGTTTATTGGCGGAGCTTGGAGCATGAATGATGAGGCAACAACGCACTATCAAAGCACAATCGATCAGTTTGCTTGGGGCTTAAGGCAGGTGTCAAATTAAAGGCCTCAATATTTGTAATATAATTTGTAATGCAAAAGCGTCCTTTTGTAGACTACTAAATGATACCTTTGGGGAATGCGGTCGTCCACGTGTTGGCTGGCAGATTGATCCGTTTGGACACTCGCGAGAGATGGCATCGATGTTCGCCCAAATGGGATTCGATGGCATGTTCTTCGGCCGCCTGGATTACCAGGACAAGGACGAGCGTCTGATGACACAGAAGGCCGAAATGATTTGGCATGGCTCAGAAAACTTGGGTAATGTTTAAAATACGATTTGTACGAAGTCACTATTAATTATTTACCATATTATTTGCAGGCGATAAATCGGATTTGTTTACGGGTGCCTTGTACAACAATTATCAAGCACCCGCTGGCTTCTGTTTCGATATACTCTGCGCGGATCAGCCAATTATCGATGGCAAACATAGTCCAGATAATAATGTCAAAGAGCGCGTAAGTGAAAAGTTTTTCATAATTTCTTGTCTGTCCCCCAACTCCGTTCTCATATATGAATTGTGTGCTCGTTTTTGTCCTTTTCCTGTTTCACATAATAATACTGCATCAGGTTAATACGTTTTTGGATTACGTGAAAACTCAAAGCAGATATTATCGCACCAACAATATCATCATAACGATGGGTGGCGATTTTACCTATCAAGCTGCTCAAGTCTATTACAAGAATTTAGACAAACTAATACGGTAAATTAATAAAAGATTATAAAAAAGATTACTTTATTTTGCCTACTGTTAACGAAAGCCTCTTAACCATATGCATCCATGTATCCATATATCAAGTTTGTTTAAGTAGTAATTAGTAATAATAAGAGTAAATGCTTTTGATGTGTGCAGATCGATGCATTCTTTGAGTTTGTCACTAAGATGGCCAAAGGATATCGAACATCCAACTTACTTATTACTATGGGTGAGGATTTCCATTACCAAAACGCTGAAATGTGGTATAAGAATCTGGATAAACTTATTAAGTGAGTAGCGTTAGAGGCTTTCCTTAACCAAATTGCTTAAACTACGTTTATATACACACCCTGTAAAAAATAAGTGCTGTAAATATTGAACTTTAAACTGTTAATGCAATTTGCGAGTATTGTGCAACGAGCAACCAACAATCTCGATAGATTTCATCGTTATCAACGATATGGCAGTGCTGCAAAAAGGAATCCGACATGGCTATTTGCGAAAACAAAAATATTGTTCTGTGCAAAATGAAAATTTCAAAATATTTATTATAATAAATATATATAAATCTAAATGCTATCGACAAGTGCTAAGACCATTCACTGTTGGAGCAAACCTGAAAATGGAGGATCCCCTGGCGTTGTCAGATGCACAGCGTTGTCAAAAAGGCCAAACATTATTGCTAACAGCTGAAATTAACGGTAAACAACTATATATTTCAAATAATTGGTGTATAAACGTAGTAAGGCTATATGTAAGTGAATGGAAATTATTTGTGGAGGAGGCATGCTCTTTAATTCTCTATTCGAAACATTTAGGTATGCAAATGAGCGGCAGGCAAATGGATCGAACATTAATTTGCTATATTCGACACCATCGTGTTACTTGAAATCGCTGCATGATGCTGGCATTTCTTGGCCCACCAAGAGCGACGACTTCTTCCCCTACGCATCGGATCCACATGCCTACTGGACGGGCTACTTTACGTCGCGTCCGACTTTGAAGCGCTTCGAGCGTGACGGGAATCATTTCCTTCAAGTGTGCAAGCAGCTGACTTCACTGGCTCCTAAGCGATCGGCAGAGTTTGATCCGCACTTGAATTTCATGCGCGAAACAATGGGCATAATGCAGCATCACGATGCTGTAACGGGCACGGAGAAGCAAAAGGTCGCCTTGGACTATGCCAAACGATTGAGTGTCGCTCTGCGCGCCTGCTCCACAAACATGAGATCTACATTAAATCAACTATCGTCCGTAAAGAACCGGAGCACTGCGGTGCCAGCTGCATTGGAATTTAAAACATGCACATTACTCAATATCAGTAGTTGTGCGCTATCCGAGACAAACACTCGATTTGCACTCACACTCTACAATCCACTGGCCCATGAAACCGATGAATACATCCGCATACCCGTTGCGGACTATAAATATGCTGTCCTTGATCCTACAGGTGAGACTGCGATACACCTTATTGTAAAAACATATTCCATTTATTATTCCTTATTCCTAGGCAAAAGTTTACCGACTCAAGTAGTACCTGTGCCCAACGCTGTGGCCAAGATTAAGTACAGAAGATCGATTGCTCAGTACGAGCTCATTTTCTTGGCAGCCAAACTGCCAGCCGTTGGCTATAGGACTTATTATATTGAGAAGCCAGATGTCGCTCCCGATGACCTCAAGCCCGGTCCGGCGCCAAAGAAGACATCCAGCTTAACACGTATTGGAAATGGAGTAAATGAAAGTTTAATTTAAATTTGCTCACTGACTGATTGATTTACCTAATAGAATATTAAATTGACATTCGACACCAATGGCTTCCTCTCCGAAGTCACAGCCGATGGCATGACGCGTCAGCTTTCCCAGGAGTTTCTCTATTATGAAGGTGCCATTGGCAACAATGCGGAATTCCTCAATCGCTCCTCGGGCGCCTACATATTCCGTCCTAAGGCGGACAAAGTGTTCTTTGCGTCAGATCGCGTTGCCATTGAAGTGTACAAGGGTCCGTTGGTGCAAGAGGTGCATCAGAAGTTCAATGATTGGGTGAGTCAGGTGGTGCGCATCTATAAGCAGAGCAACCACGCTGAGTTCGAGTGGCTGGTTGGACCTATTCCCATTGCTGACCACATGGGCAAGGAAGTAATTACACGCTTCAAGTCAGACATTGAGTCCAATGGCATATTTTACACAGATTCAAATGGTAGGTAGACAAGATTTTATTCATTCAGACATTTCATCTAACTCGCTTCTCAAAGGTCGTGAAATGTTGAAACGTCAGCGAAATCATCGCGAAACCTGGAACGTAAAGCTATATGAAAGCGTCTCTGGCAACTATTATCCGGTCACTACGAAAATTGCATTGGAGGATGCAACAGCACGCATGGCCATCCTGACGGACAGGGCTCAGGGTGGCAGCTCATTGCAGGATGGTGAATTGGAATTGATGGTGCATCGACGTTTGTTACACGATGATGCATTTGGTGTGGGCGAAGCTCTCAACGAAACCGAATTCGGCGAGGGACTGATTGCCCGTGGTAAACATCATTTGTTCTTTGGTCAGTCTTATCAACGTCCAGGTGTTTCTCTAAAGGCAATGGAACGTCTTGTGCAGCTGCAGACCTTGCTACCCGCCTGGAAGTTTTTCAGCAATATGACAGCATACAGCTCCGATCAATGGCTTACTTCGTTTACCAATTCAGTTAGTATTCCCCATGAATTCGCATAATCAGTATTAATTGAATATGCATTGTAATTTCTAGTATAATGGTGTATCGGTGATCCTGCCAAAAACGGTGCACTTGCTCACATTGGAGCCGTGGCATGAGAACGAGTTACTAGTCCGATTTGAACATATATTGGAAAAAGATGAAGATAGAAGATATTCGAAATATGTTCAATTTAATATAAAGGATGTGCTAGCTGCCTTTAATATTGAAAGCATTCGGGAGACGACTCTCGATGGCAATGCATGGCTAGATGAGCATCGACGCATGGAGTTTGTGCCCGATCCCGAGGAAGAGTCTTACAACGCCTATGGCACATTCGCGAAGACATCGGGGGCCGTCCACTTGCTGGAAGCCGCCAAACCTCTACTGGAAGCTAAATATTCGAAGGAGGCCTTGAAAGCCGGAGAATTGGGTGCGGAAAGCAATCGGCTTAAGCGTAATGCTGACTCCGGACATTTTACATTACATAAGAGACGATCGCATCAGGTCCGCGCAGATAAAGTTGATGATAATGTTGCACCAATATCAAATGACCGTGAACAGTTTCTTATAGAGCTAAGTCCAATGGAGATACGCACTTTTGTCGTATATTTATCAAAATAGCATAATGATCACTAATCTAATTGTATCAATTGTTATGTAGGTACGCTCAATTGTAGAACATAAACGAGTTTGTGCATTCAACAACGCTTGTCTCTTAAATTTAACTCGCAATTATCTCCCTCAATGGAAGCCCAGTTGGGAAGTTCTGTGGTATACTCCCAGCCAATACCCTGTAAATACAAATGGTTGCATAAACATCTCAGATTACAATATAATAAAATGAGTCTTACTTTGTATTTCCACGCATGCAGATACATAACGAGATCTGCCGGCTTTGGATCCCGATAGTTCATCCTACATTCCTGGCAATGCGGGTCTACAGATAGCTTACTGTGATCAAAACTACAATCAGCAGTCTCATGACCAGTTTGTGTAGAAACAGTAACCTAAACGGTGAAAGCACATTAGTTTGAACAAAAGCTCTGCGAGTGATATCAAAACAATTACTACCTTGGCTTCAGATGACTTAATTTCAGTTTTTAATTCAGAATTAGAATTGGTGTTAGCCAGCCTGCTGACAGTATTTTCCGGGACTTTGAGCGATTCATTCTTGGAGATATCGCGAGCACCATCAATACCCAACCAGTTTTCGGCGTTGTGTATGGAAATCAAATCGCGTATTAGCTGATCATCAGATTTGCCTCCAATATCACCACCGCGTCCTTTTAAGGGTCCAAACACATCGTGATTATATAATGGATCGTTGACAATCGGATAGCCTGTCGAAATTAATAGTTGTATTCAATTCACATCCTAAAGTAAACATTGCTGCTCACCTAAATATTGTAGGTGCACCCGGATCTGATGCATCCGTCCAGTCAACGGTTTGCACTGCACAATGCTATAGTCACCAACTTGCCCCAGTCTCTTGAATGTGGTTTTGCAATCCTTGCCCTTTGGCGACACCTTGCAGACTCCAATTTTATAGCTAACCACTTCAATCGGTTCATTGCACTCGATATTGCCACTGAAATGAAAAAAATATGGTTATATAATATTTTGACTTACAGAAGGAATTGCAACTTTGTCCAACAGCATGAAGAATATAAATAATAATGAAAAAATAAATTAATAAGAGAGTCAATAGAATAGCCCTGATAAAGTCGCTGAGTTCATACATAAATGTCAGCATTTCTGATAAAATATAACTATATAAACGTCAAATATTCAGATACAACAAGAAAATTGTGAAACACTTATTAATAGGTTAACCATATTCCTAGGAATTTGCTCGTGTTAACACAGATGTTTTCGATGATGTAATAGATAAAGATTGGTGTTAACCCGCACTCTTCCACTGTCAAATATGAATCGCACTTGGCATGCGATCTACACAATCTCAATTGACATTGTTTTACAATCGATCAAAAACCAGATAAGCGTCTTTATATAACTCAAATGTAGTGCTTACTCGGGAAAGCAGCCCTCCACACAGCAGACATATTCCTTTTGTACTTGTCTATTTCGTATTTGTTGCTCCATTTCACGTGCCTTCTCAGCAGTGCGTCCAAACAACAAAAGTCCGGATGTTAGCCGATCTAGTCGGTGTATCGTACGCAGATTCCTCATGTTGAACTCCTTGGCTAGTATGAAAATCATCGTATTGTGTCTGTAACGCCCACACGGATGAACCTAAAGATACATATAAAAAATTTAACACTTCGTATTAATAGTTTTAAAATTAAGCTTACGGGTATTGAGGCTGGTTTGTTCACAACTAAAATATCATCATCCATGTGGACTATCGTAATGGGGTGTGCCGTAACCGGAACTTCATGCCTACAAAAAAACAAAGATTAGTCTACAAATGAGATATGAAGGATTGGCTAATAATTACCTGTGGACTGTATTTGCCAGCAGATCGTTGTGCTTCAGCCGGTAGTCAATGGGCACCTTCTCATGGTTGACGGTTAGGGAGCCAGCCTCAATGCTGCGCTTATATTCCTCGGCGGGATGTGCACGAAATTCCCGTGAGAATACATCGAGAATCCCCTCGCCGACCCATCGTCCCTTCGTGAACGTTGTAAATGTAAAAGAATAAGGGTAGACCTTTCGCAAGCCTTCAATTGCGTTTCACTTTGCTGTCCATAATATATATATATAGAATGCTTAACTACTGCCTACCATTCTCTATGTAATACGACGTCTCCTCGTAGCGCTCCTCGCTGAAACCGGGTCGTGTCAGTTTCAGATCTTTTGTCTCCAATTTGGGCTTTTTCGAGTCCACAATCTCTTCCACCTGGGGCGTCTTTCGTTTTTCTGGCAAATGTACGCCTGATTCCTCAGCAACAGTCGCTAGCTAAAATGAAAATATTTGAGTCAGGCTATTAAGGATGCAAGAGGAATCACTTGAAATCACTTGGCTACGAGTCAGTTGACAATCCTTGAACTGTAGTTCAGGCAATAGTAGCTAATCTTATGCTGATTTTGTATTCTTATCAAGTGTATTTTATTATATTGAAATCTCCCCCGAGAATATCGATACATATCATAATAAAATACATATTTTCATATAGATTGGCAATAAAACTTAATAAACATTTTTAACAGCTGGGTACAGGGTACCTTGTTGTCGATCTGACTCGACAGCAGCACTTATTTTTCAAAGATTCAAATGATCTAAATTTATTTTTATAAATTGATAATCAAATTCAATCTGGCATGAAGCAGCTACGACAAATGTGCAGAAAAGTACAAAAACCAGGCAAAATGATGATTACCTTTATTCGTTAGCCCAAATATCCCTAGGGAATATTTTGTTTCTGCTTGGAAATTCTATTGTTATTTGTATTTGGTGATTTTCTTGTTGGCAAGCAGTAACTTAAACTATTACACGCTATTTGATTAATGCAAATTTGCAAATAATTGCACTTGTATTTTGTTTAAATGGGAAAAATATAAACATTCAAACAGCAGTCTGAAAACTGAAAACTGAGCTCGAAATTAATACGCTCGAGTAGCGAAATAGTTGAATTATTTGTTTGTAAATAAATAAGAAATTGCTCACGCTGTCTGTAAACAACATTCATTTGATTTCAAATATTTATTATGGAGGCGTATTCAATTGCTCAATAGCAAGCGAATTTCAAATGACTTTTAAACGGGGTCTTTGGCATAGTAAAATGTAAATGAAGTCGCATATTAAAGCAAACGTACATCGCAAGTTTCAAGTTCTTTTATGACGCGAGCTTATCAAAATGTAGGTTCAAGGAGCTCCTTAAATGACACAGTGGTGGGTGGTAGTAAGACGCAAACTCTGCTGAAAAAAAATACTTACAGATACGAGGAGAAAGGAAGAAAAAGAAGCAGTTAAACAACTGCAGGAAAAGTAATAGGAGGCAACGTAACAAACCCAAATTGTCATCATAAAACAGTGGTCTGCATTCGTGTCTTGGAGGAAGAGCGAAGGAACAGGCACACACACACACACACAGACCAGACCAGGCCAGGCCAGGAGGAGTACCCAAAGGAATGCCCAGAGTGAGCAGGAGTGAATAAAACTGCATTCAAAACAAAGAAAAGAAGCTAGAATAATAAAAAGTGTGCTGGTAATAGTTGCACATGCACCACCAATACATTCACACATTTGACATCTCCTTCTATTTTAATGTCGAGACACGTTCCTTATTTCAATAGCACACACACACACACACAGAGCCAACTTTAAATGCAAGTGACACAATAGGCGCATAATGGAAGACAAAAAACATTTAGAGCAATTTACTTTTAAGGAGCATAGCGATACACCTAGTTAAAAACAGAAAAAAGCAAGAAAAATGGAGGAGGCGGCAGCGCTGATAATTGCGGAAGCGTCAGGTTGGCCAACTTGACAAGAAGCTAGCTCCTCCTCAGCTAACAGCAACAACAACAAGGAAGAAGGAACAACAACAACAGCAACAGCAACGACAACGTTGACGATAACACGAAGAGCGTCGAAAGCACCCTTCAAAATGAACGACCAGAAAGGAAAGGCAAAATGAGAAATAATTATGCCAAATCCGCGGTTAAAATATGAAGGTAAACGAGACACACACACACAATTACACACTACACACACACAGAGACAGTTAGCCAAAGCCTGTATCGTTAGCCGAGCCAAACAAAGGTAATCCTTGTAACTAAAATGGCTCTTGTTGCGGTGGACGAAATGTGTATGAGTTTATTTAGTAGAGGTTGGCATAAGCTATATAATTAGTGTTGTAAGACTGCATATATATATATATATATAGAGAGAGAGAGAGAAATCTTGTTGCCTCTTGTTGCTAAACACCAACAACTGCTCTCAAATTCCTTGGCATATATGCAAAACCAGTTGACAGGAATAAAGGATTCAACTATGTATTTCCTGCGTAGCCAGTCGCAATGAGATATTCATAAAGCTTCGATCGGATTTTGTTTGGGTTGCAAAAGCCATTTAAATATGTAAATCTCTCGGTGGTTTTTGATAAATATTCAGGTTGGTTGTCCTCGTACAATTTGAATTTGCGAAGAAGAGAATCAAATAAAATAGGATAAAGTTGATGCTGCACTGTTTTCATTTATACACTTATAAAGCACGTGTGGAGGGGTTATCGACTCATAAAGCTCTTAATCGATTACAAATTAATTGGATATAAACACGAAATTACATAAATTTACAATAAAAGTGAGAAGTGCGATTTAAGAAGAAGTAATATTCTAATAATTCTATCGCATATAGTAAGTTAAAATAATTTGTCACGAATCTTTGCCTAAACAAACGAGTACCTTAACCATATTTTGTACCAGGATTTTTTCTATATTTTTAGACATATACATCTAGTTTTATTATTTGTATATTTACATACATAAATCTATATTGCACCCAAGCGAGTTGATTGAAACTATTAGTATACAAAAAACGCGTACGCATTTGAAAAACATTTAAAATCGATTTGGGCGAATATCAAACTTTGCTCAAATAACCTTGTTCTCCTTGCTTGCAGAATTTCATGCATTTCGATATAAATCATTGAAAAGAATGAACATTAAATAAATAAAATATATGTATAACCATTTTCCACATATTTTCCGGGCTTGTGTGTGAGTTTTTCAAAATGTAAGACAAAAATATTGAAGAGCTACTCAAAAAAAAAAAAAAATGAGTTTGGAAAAATCGCATGTATTTTAAACTTGTGCCAAAAACCTTAGAAAATGATTATGCACAATGCGCCAGATTGTCATTTTTTTGGCATAAATTCAAAACATTTTTGAAAATAAATTCTAATTTGCGTTAACTTTTTGAAAAAGCACACTTTAAGTATAATATATGTATAAATATAATCAGTATTACTACAACTCTGAAATTTTAGTACACATTCAAAGTTAGTTTTTTTTTTTTTTATTAAAAACGGAAAGAAACTTTTGTCATCTTTTGTTTATTTTTTATACACCTCGATTAAAAGCGATGGGTTAATCTTGAATGAACAAGTATAAATAAACATATTTATTTATATCTGCATGTGTATGTATTCTTTAGGGAATAAAACATATGGCGTTTCTATGCATTAGAAGAATAGAGAGTGTAACAGTAAAGCAGAGATGCCGTAATTAGTTTTTCCATTCAAAAACATTAACAAAGGGACTCAGGCTCGGAAGCAAACTGAACTTTTATTGTTTATGTTGACGTTTTCACAAAGTTATTACATAACGCACAGAAGAAATGCTGCACAGTCGATGAATAAATTGAGTGTTCTTTAAGTTAAATTTCTAAATAGTTACAAATACAAAATGGCGAAATCGATTCCTTTGCGTTGATGAGCCAAATAAATGTTTCTGTTCCCTCGAGACTTTCTCGTTATTCACTCCCATCTTCTCTAAATCATTCCTTGAATGAACCGCATGCATTTAACTATTTTTTTTTTGGTCTGATTGGGTTTTTTTCTGGGTATCCTCAATCCCCATAGCACCCATTTAGTTAGAAAATTAATTAATTAATTAACTTTTATTCAAAAATTTTTTTAACTTTAAATATCTCCTCTTATAAAAATATATATTTTTTAGTTTATAATTTAAATTAATATTTTATTTTTAATTGAATTTAAATTTTATGTAGTTGTTGGGTTTAGTTGACGTTAAATAAATAATTATTATTGTTTAATTCAGTTCACAAAGAAATAAAATTAGTTTAGCTTACTTGACTGCCACAATCTTCTTCGCTGGCTTCAAAAGTCCAAACGCCGCTCAAAGAATTTGGTTTTTCCGCTTTGGCTTCATTATTCGCATCAGTTTTAACGCCAGTTTCATTTTCCGTTTCAGCTTCAGCCTCAGCCGCATTCGTTGATGAGCCGCCGCCGGCATTGTTTGGGCTGTTTAAGTTGGCCCGGAATAAAAAAATGTTCTCCACGTCGACGGAGCTGTCGCCGTGCTGAGTTTGGACATGGCGCAGGGTTTTGGGCAGTGTCATTGTTGGCCAACACAGAAGCTTGGTATTTGTGGCCCTGACTTTGAGTTGCGCGGCGTTCAGCAAACGTCTCCTAATGAATAAATTAAGCCACTGCAAACAAAAACAAAAAAAAAATCAACACGTGTGCGGCAGCCAAATAAAAAATAAAAAACGAATACACTATGCACAGTAAAGGAAGAAATCCATGTAAAACTGTTTTACACTGTCTGCCGTTGAGCACTTGCCAGCCGAATTGTGTTGTCCGCGTAGCGCAAATACTTCATCAAGTATTTAAATAAATATTTAGCGTCTTCAATGCAAAACAATGCAAGCGAGTTCGCTAAAGTAGTTCCGATTATTATTTTGGTGAGCCAGCAATTGAACTAAGCGAACTAGCGAAATCGGTTTATCAGTTCATTCTGTTCAATTTGAATACCTTGTAAACAAACTGAGTAGATGGGGTATATTAATTTGATTGATTATACAAATATAAATATAATTAATATGTGATTTGTTTACAATTGATGTATATTAATGAGGTTTACATTGCTTATGCAAATTTAGGTGATTTTTTCTACAAGTTAGGCAAAAAGAAATACTCAGTCTGTGAATAAGAAATAAGAGTGGAGTGAGTGCATTTCTACTCAGTATTTTTATTTTTTTAAGCGCAAAGCATTCGCACACGCACATTCGCTCAGCTCAGTGTTGAACTAAAATTAAAAGCAATCAACAATAGATGGCGCTTTTGATTAGCCAATTAGAGGTAGCTTATCAAAAGTGATTGTATTGATTGTCACTGATGCAGATATTGATGGGCGCCTGTTGATATTCCAAATGAGTGAAAAGAGTACGTTTCCTGATAGAGAAATAGAGAGGGATAGAGAGAGGTGGGCTGAGAGGAAACTGTTCGGTCCTGTGACGCTTGAGCAGGGCAATTACCCCTGCGATGTCCGTATCAACTTTTTCGTGCCATAATTTTCCACCCATTAAAATAATTGTTTTATTTTTTCATTGCCTAAAAATGTTTTCCGTCAATTTTATGACTCTCTTTTTGTCATTTACCTGATGAATATCTGAATAATATGCTACTTTTTGGTTACACTTTTTATTTGCACAGAAGTTTTCTTCTATAAGTTATCTTAAAGTTCATATACAAATATTATTTCAATAATTAAGACTCTGCCAAACTTATACGAAATACAAATGAAGCATTTCGGGGCTTACTAAATAAATTTGTTTCAGATTTATTTGATATATTGTTCCGATGAAATTAAGAATTCTTAGCGACAATTATAGCTCTCATCTTATTAATATAAAATAATAAATTCCAATTGAACTAATAATAAATTGTAAGTATTAGTAATAGAAAACGTTTGCACAATGAATTATTAAGAATATAATATAAGAATTTAATAATATTTAATTTGTGATTTATCTGAAATGACATTGTGACTTGCATGGTTATTTATAAGCGCATTCTTGAAGCGTAAGAAAATTAAATTATAAAATGAATAAATAAATAAAATAAAATGTGAAAAACACACTGTGACAACAGTATACGAATAAAGTTGAGTTGTGTTTAAATTCCTGTAAATAAATCGGTGGTTTCTATTAGTTATTGGGTTTTATTTTTGTATATATGAAAGGAAAATAAATCGTATGTTTCTATTAGTCAACTCTTCAGTCAGTATTATCATTATTGGGGTTTCTATATACACACGTAAATCCAATGAAAATAAATCGTATGTTTCTATTAGTTAATTCATGGTCAGTATTATCATTATTATTGGGTGCGTTTCGCAAAACACACCTAGAGTTCTATACTATACATGATTCTTATATACATGTATATATACATATGTATGTATGTATGTCATGTTTGTATGCATGTATGTGTATAGACGTGCATTTGTATATGGGAATCCGCACACAATATTGTTTGTAAACACGCAGTAGTCACTGGGTAGGTTTTACAGTTTGTATAGTTTTTTTGTATTTATTTTTTTTGATGAGGAAGCGTGATGTCGTCATTTCTGGCTTTTTGTCCAGGCGAAAAGTCAATTTACCGCGCATACATACAAACATAAATCTACACACACTACACACTAAAAAAAATGTGTGTGTAATCGGTGAGTGCGCACACCTACAAAATATCGTGCTGATTTAATCACTTTCTTCGCTGCCAGCAGCAAATGCCAACTTTTACTCTCATATGCACGCACACGCCCACAACAACCCCACGTCGCCCCCTTTACGTCTATGGTTAGGAAAGACTTAGAGCCTTATGGCCACTGGCCATTAAATGTTGCCCTAAATAAGGGGCAAGCCTTTTTTGGTCGCCTTAACCTGAGTTGTGGGTTTACAGAAGGATGTTGTAGTTTCGTGACCGAGTGCTTTTCAAGGAGAACACTACACACACACAGAGAGAGGGACAGAGAGAGAGGGAGAGAGGGGGATGGGTATTGTCGCTGGGTTTTTGGAGAGTACAGGTGGGTTAAACTAGTCACGCAGTCGGACATGCAATAGAGTCGCGCTCCTAGTCGACTCGACTAAACTATATAGACCATATTTTTGGTCGGCTTCTATTTGGGAGACATTTGGCGAAGGGCCGCCAAATGGATTACGTCAGATCACAGAGAAATTATTATACTGTAATTTGATGTTTACCATACTGTAATGTTGACAATCCCAACATCAATATTTTCATTATTTTGCTTTAAACTTATAGTGCTAGGATAAGTAAATAAATTGCTAAAATCAATAAGCACTAAAGTCAGTAAATTATAATTGTCATAAAATTGTTAATTCAAATTTATACGGTAATAATAATGTTCACAAATCTTTCATATTGGTAATCCGCACAAGAACAGGAAAAATTGCTATATAATTATTTGTTGCTTAGAATACTCACATCAATTAACTACTTAATATTATGAACATTGGCAATTTTATTCATAGTTCATTTCTATTTATATTTTAATCTTATTTAAACACTTGCCATAAGCTTTAAGCTTGTGGCGCTAGGATAAATAAAAAATAGATTTGAATATGATATAATGCTATTTTTTTGGCAGTTCGATATTTAAATGTTTAAATTTTTCAACTTAACGTAAACACTAAATTAATTTCTAAATTTAGGATAAACATGTTTTTCTGAAGATTTTAAGTTAATGAATTTCAAATAAATGCCACAAAATAAGATTTGTTTAGAAGTCATTAACTTAAAATCACCAGAAAAATGTTTATTCCTAGTTTTTACAGTAATTTAATGTTTACATAAGGTCGAAACTTTAATGTTGATAGTCCCCTCATCTATCGCCAGTATGTGATTATTCTTTTGTTGCATTTATCTAAAAGTCATAAAGCATTTTATTTTTCAAAGTCGATATTTAAATGGCTTTTAGGTCTCAGATGTCTCACCAAACACCGCAGTCAAATAATTATACGTTAATGATCTTATTTCCAATTTTAACAAGAGTTGAAAGATTTGCAATAGTTTTAGGCATGCATTATTATTGAACGAACTTCATAACATTTATGTAAGAAAAATTTAAACAAAAACTAGCTCCATGGTAAATAATTATATTTTCATTTTTTTTTTCAATTTCATATTTAATTATCTTACAGATAAGGTTATTCATTTAAATCATTAATATTAATAGTTAATAGTTTACCAGACAAAAAAACATAATAATAATAAAAATTTGGCGAAACTGCAATTTTGAAGCGACTAACAGCATTAGACGGTTAATTTTCAAATTCATTTAAAAATTGTTCGAAATATTTTCTAATTTATGAATGTTTTGTGTTTTCGAATTTATAGTAGCATAAACAAATAAACGCTGGAAGCAAACAGGAAACGAGACTTGAGAACTTGAGCATTTTTTGTTAACTAAAGGAAATCGAACACCAAAAGATTTCAATGTCAACCTTAACGAAGGTCAAGCAGTCAGAGCCAGTCGTCAGACCAGTGGCTCCCTGACCCTCTGACCTGCACGTTCCACGTTGCTACAGCAATATAAAAAATAATTTCAATATAATTACAAAGCGAATGTGGGTCAACATAGACCAAAGAAACCGCTGTACAAACATGAACATTTCATGTTTCGAAAGTGACATTTGTGCTATTTGCCCGGAATCGATTTTGAGAAAGCTCAACACTTTTTGATAATATCAAATTCTAGATGTGTTCAATGAGCCCAGTTTAATGGTTAGCCCTATTTGTTAATAATACACTCACGAGAGACAGAGAGGGAGAGAGAGAGAGAGAGAGGGAGAGAGAGAGTGACATAGATATTGACGTCTGTCTATACGTAGAATACCTATAGTATATATTTAACACACATAAATATATACACGTATATATATATATATATATATATACATATATATATATAGTTGCGTAGTACAGTCGCGTGTATTTGTGTAGTAAGAATATCTAAGCATCGTGTAGATCCCGCACGGAGATGAAAGATTTTGCCCTGTGCAACTAAATCATGAGGAATTTAATTTTCGTTGGGCCTACGCCAAAAATATTCTTTTGTTTCACGTAACAATATGAAAGTTTCATCAAAATTAAACATTGATATGTATGTGTCGCTCACATTCAGATAAATACATATCTACTGTGAGTAAATAAGTAATGGTAAGTGAGCGCACATTTCTATAATATAAATATATATATTTATACAAATATGTGCCTTGAAAAATTCTTGTTTATGGGCCTAAGACAAGAATTTATAATACATAATTTTAATAAACCACAATAAAATGCAAAAATCCGGCAAAGACATATAATATTGTGTGTGTTTTTTTTATTTTATCAACGCCGTTCATGTTTTAATTGTCTCATTTTACATACCAGACCCATTTGAATATGTTATGGTGTACATATGTATATGTATATTTTTCGTCTACACGTTTAGCAATGCAAATGGTTTGCATTGTCAGCAAATTTAATTTATTAATTTAGTATATATATCTAAATAGAACGGAAAATTCTACAATTCTACATACAAAGTCTAATTTAAAATGTACATTTAACATATATATGAGCATCAGACATCTGCAGCGTTGCACTGCAAGAAACGTTATGTTTCTTTGTGTGCACCTATCTCGCCTTTCTCTCTAATTTTTGTTTTTGAGAGCGTATGCAATCCTTTCACCAACAAAGTTCTCTCTGTCTCCTAAGTCCGTTCCACTCTTCAATAATGCTCATGATTGTGTCTGCTCAGTGTTAAAGCTGCCAAGATCGCTTTGAGTCCGTTCAGAAACAATCTCCTTCTTTTTGCTCAAGTGGTTTTAATTGAGATCACAATCTTCGTTTCCTATTCGATACTACACTCTGTCTTATTTTAATTAAATCATTACTAATCTGCGGAAAATCCCAGAACGTGCTTAACTGTTGTAAAGTTGTCTTACTCCACATTTGCTCTTCTTTATCTTCGCTCTCAATTATTCTCTCGCCCTTCTTAAAATTGTACTTTCCTCATTACATAGTTACTAACAATGAGTAAATTTGTAATCTGATTGCGTTTTTTCCGGGTTTCCCCAATTCGAGCACTAAGCGTTAGACCATATTTCATTTAATTACTTAATTTACAAAAGAAAAAACCTTTTTTTTAACCCTTTTGTAAAAATTGTGGACCTTTTTTAGTACACAATAAAGAAATAGGCAAAGATTATGCAAATAGAGTCCCATTTATACTCTGACAGAACTGTTGCTATCGATTTATATCGATATTCTCCAAGCGAGGGGTGTTATCGATCAAATGTAATAAACTTAAGCTCTTATAATCTCGTAGACAGACGGACTTGCCTAGATCGACTCTGCTGTTGATACTGATCAAGAGTTGAAATACTTTTTGGGGTCGGATATGCTTCATTCTGCCTGTTACATACTTTTCCACAACATCATAATACACTGTTAAACCATTTTTAATGGGTTAATGGGTATCCAAATTGGAATTGCAATCTGTAATTGATCAAACCCAGTCAAAGTAATTCCAGCTTGGGCATGTACATTAACAAGCTTCTAATGCAAGAAACCAATCCATAAAAATAGCGAGCACTTTTTTAATGGCCAACATGTTGCATGTGCCTAGAGTAAGCCAGTTAAATGGCATAATAAACAAAAAGAACGCATAGATTTTGTTGTACTTTTTTGGCTTATATAATGTTTCAGAGTTTTTCCAAAGTGCCCAAAGGTAAATGTATTTCGCTGTGTGTGAAATGTGAATAAACCGTTTCAGCATTGAAATTCGAAGAGAAACAGCAGCGTTGCTCTCTGTGGGTCGGTCAAGCTGTGCAACTTATACGAGTACACAACCGATAACATTATAAGTGCGTCGTAGCAGAGAAAGAGCGCGCGCAAATTCAAAAAATTTCGAATGAAAAGAAAAAAGCAAACGGTGCAGTCGACTTGTGTTGACGGCGCCACACTGTGTTTTGGGGCTGCTCCAATCAGTCGGCCGCTTGCTGTCAGCCAGTGCAGAGGTTGTCGCGTGAACTCCAACGCTGGATAGCTAGTAAAACGTGTGCGACGAAACAATTGTATTGAAAAACACGCCGACGCAACACACCTGAAACAAAACAAGGCAAAACAAGACAAATCAAGACGAGACGAGACGAGACGAAACGGGACTAGACGACATTGATGGCTCACAATCTCTGAGCCAATCTCTGAGAGCAGCTCGTTGCAAACGGGAATGGGCGTGCGGGCGTTTGTCGCACTATTTAAAAATATATAACAAAAACCCGTTCCGCTTGGGTCTTATTTTTTGCGTGGTAATTAACAACAAAACACTCCACCGGCGCCACACCACACTCGTTATCAGATAATCAAATAAAAATCAAAAATATCTATCAAAAATTCCAAAGAAGTGAAGTGATTGTAAGCCAGTAAGGTGGGCTTTGTAATAACTTAATTGTTTACCGTTTCCTTGCTGACGCATTTTCACTGTGCACGTGCTGCCAAAACGTTCATAAAAACAAAATAGAACACGAAATTGTTAATGATATGCAAAAAGGTTTTAAAATACCAAATTATTGCGGGTTTTTAGCGACCAATAAAAATGATATTATACGTTGTATAACTGACCTACCAGTTAACTGGCATTTCAAACGAAAGTAACGTCTAAATTGAAATGTTTGCAATTTTTGAATTTACCTTCTGACATCTGATCTTTTATCGCATTTCATTGGTCCACACACACACGCACACACACACACACACGCACACAGTTGTCATTATAATTATAATCAGTCTTTTCAGACATTTGACAAGCGACTAAATAGAAGGAGTGTGTATGAGAACCGAGAGCTATTTGAGGACAACGTTTTTAGAATTTTTCCTTTGCCTATGTATATTTGCCATGTGTGTGTGTGTGTGTGTGTGTGTGTGTGTGCTCGTGCATGGCTCTGTACCAAAAATATGCGCCATTGCCGTAGTCTAACATCGTCCATTTTTACGTACGCAAATAGTTTTTGTTCTGAAAAATTGTATATTTTCTAGACAACAATTTTTGTTGCCGTTGTTGTTGTTGTTGTTGTTGTTGTTGTTGTTGGCAAGACTTAGTTAGAGGTGACGTCTTGAAATATATCAAGTAATTTCAGTAGCCCTACGCACAGAATGGCCTCTAATGATCGAAAAACGTCGAACAGCGAGCTCCACATGCGAGATTACCTAATATACTTTTGGCGTGTCATATTCAGGACAAAACATAATGCACACACACACACACACACACACAGACACACACACAGACACACAGAGTAAATATTGTTTATGAAAGTGAATGAAAGAGGTTTTTCTATTTGAAATTTCTGATAGAAGTCGGTTGGTTTTCTCTGGTTTTTTTTTTTTGCTGTTGCCTGGAATGCCGAGTGCGACACATGAATTATGATATTATTTTGAGTTAAATGTATTCTATAAGCGAACTTCTGGCATTTTTATTGAGAAATCCTTTGCCACTTGGACCACACGTGTATATTATATAAGATAAATTAGTCGCTGAGTATCTACACAAGATGCTCATAAAGCAGACATCAACTTGTCATTGTACTATGTGTGATCAAACAAAAAATATATAAAACAACAACGAGAAGATCGCAAAACAAAAAAATTAGCACACATCAACACAACACACATGCCTATTATGCCTAAGTGTGTGTATGTGTGTGTCTGTGTGTGTGTGTGTGAGACTCGTGCATATGAAACGACAAAAATTCACATAATATCTAGCTATGTATTTTCCTTGTGTGTGTGCGAGCAAACCAAGTAATACATCAGACTTATTTTAGCACAAAGCCCCCGAAAAATAAATACATAAGTAAATAAATTTGTAGCGACACAAACTACAAGAACAGATAGCAGCAGCTGCTGCCCAGCAGCAGTGCGGGAGGTGGTTGGTGGGAGGGGGTGGACTTAAGGAGGGGAGCGTTGTCGATCGGAGAAGGGACACATTATTATTAAACCGCCACTTGAACAGATAACCAGCGCATTTTATGTGCCACAAGCGATATAATTTTAATTGCAAGTCGTCTGTTGACTTGGCCAAAAAAATAAAATCCAATATATAAAAACGCAAAATATGAGCAGTTTAAAATACGCGCCGGTGTTTAGTCTTAAGTGTATTTCATTGTTGGCATGCAACGCGCAACAGCTGTGACCCTAATACATATACTATCTGTGCGGCGCACTGTCCCCTCCTGTTCTATCTATATATCCATTTCATGTCATCGATGATATCCGTGTTTCGTAGAAGCCAAAACGTGTAACTTTGTGTATGCATAAATATATATATATATATATATATATATATTTAAATGGGTGCGCGCACAAGCATTAAATGCTGTTAAAAGCAGTCTATCCCATCCGTCCACCCGCCCGTCGGTCCGACAGTCCATCAGACCCAAAAACCATCAGCAGCTATCAAGCCAGCCGTCAGATGTCGAATGTGCATTTAAAATCCATTACGCTATATTTAGTGGCTTTCCTTCGCCATTGTTCCATTCCATTTTCATTTATTAGACGATAAACAAGTGCACAGAAGCGTTGCCCGTCAAGACAGGTAGCTTCTAGTCTCTAGTCTCTAGTCTCTAGTCCCCGCTCCCAATACACACATATTGGCGGTTACGCTTGTCTCCCACCTCTCTCGGCCGAGGTGTGTTTTTGTATATTTGTTTTTGGGTTTGTGTTTTGGGTACATTTTAACAGTGGTTCGCTAACAGAAACAACTAATTTACCAATGAACATATTCTACCGATTTCGCTCGCAGTCAGATGTGAATGTCTGTTTGTATGTATGACAAATACACATACACATACATATATTGTGCATTAGCAGGTTGGTTATACCCTGTACTTTTAGCAGACGCTTCACTCTTAATCGTATATCATTTAATTTGCAATTTATATTTTAAATTTAAAACTTAAACAAATCCTTTTTTGTGGTTGTTTCTCGTTTGACCTATATAAATATTCTATTGCATTTGTTGTTGGCAATTTTCAATCAACTTTTCAATAGGCATTTTTCATTTCATTTCATTTTTTTTACAATGCATGTTTAATAGTCATTTCCCATTTCCCTTTATCTCATTTCTTTGATCAAATTATTTTATTTTTTAATTTGTTTTTATTTTGTTTTCGTTACTTTTTGTTATTAGTTAAACACTAGAAAAGCTTTTCAATGTTTTTAATTAACTGAATATTTTTGGTTGACTTCAACAACAACATTTTTTCTCTTATAATTTTGTTCCGCTTGGTGTGTATTGAAATAAGACAAAAAATCTTAGGAAACATGAACGACTTGTCTGAGGTGGATTGTTCTCTGTCTTAATTGGCAAATTGACAGAATACAATTTTAATTTCTTTTTTTTTTGATTCACTTGTTTGGGATTTGGTCAGATTAATACAATTTAAGCCCATTGTGCATGGCATGAAATCGCATAGACTTGTTAACAGATAAGCCAAACAAAAGAAACCAAAGTAAATTTCGACTTCCAAAATATTTCAAATAAACGCGTCGAAAGTGGCAGGCAAATACTGAATTGATCTTACCTCTACATACGTAAATGTATACCTATTTGTAGGTAAATATTTATGTCTATACACTCAGAAAAAACAACACGATCTGAAATTTGGAAAGTCGAGTAAAATATAGTTTTGACGCCAAGTTATACTTGTGCATATAGCACACAGAATTTGCATTATTTTCAAAATTCATGTTTTCAGATTTCGCATATAGAAACAATTATGATAGCTTGTAAATTCATTTAAGTTAATTTGATCTCGTAGGAGACCTTTAAAAATAATGGGTTTCGTTTCAAATCTTAAGAAATATACTTGCTTTGCAATGAATTCAATACAATTTAAACAAAAATTAAAAAGGAAATCGTTGCTAAATTCAGCATATTCAAGTAGATTTTTTAGAAATATTTCTCTAGTTTTCAAGTCGATTTTTTTTTTTTTTGCGAGTGTATGTTAGATTTATGTAAGATCACAGTTTAACAGCATTTGAACACAATGAACAGCGAACGTGAACGGAGAAGATGTGTGTGTATCAAAAGCAAGGATCGAGCTAAACACTAAACATAAAAACAACATATTTAAATTATGTAATTAATTATGCAATACAAGTGGTGAACCGAAAAATAACATATCTCAATTATGTAATACAAGTGCTGAACATACAAAAATAATATATAAATCTTCCGCACGGCGAGTGTGAGTGTGATACAAATGAACACAAATAACAAACAAACAAACGTATACAAATAAACAGACAGCGAGAGAGAGTGAGAGGGAGATAGATATAGAGGGAGAGAGAGTGATTAAGAAGCAGACAGAATGCAGAATTCATCGGCCTCCTGCGCCTGGTATTTGCCATGGTCCTTGGCTGCCCAGCAGCATCACCACAAGCTGCTGGCCATGCAGACACCCTTTGCGGACAAAGTGGCCGTCACACCGCCGGGTGCCATCTACGCCGCACAGCAGCCACAAATGCATCAGCAGCAGCAACAGCACCAGCAACAACAGCAGCAACAACAGCAGCAGCAACTCCAGCAGCAGCAGCAGCAGCAACAACAGCACTCACCAAACACCGCTGCAGCACCGCCAACAAATTATCAACAGCCAGCATTGCATCCGAGTGCCGGTCAACATTTCTCTATGGCGCCCGCTTATAACTTTGGACAGCCGCTGCTTGGCGCTGCCCAAGCGTCCAGCTATCAGGGCCAGTTGGCGGCTAGTGCTCAGCCCCTTCCACATGCACACGCACACGCACACGCACATCCACATTCACATGCCCATCCACACAGTCACTCGCAGACGCATCTGTTGCAGTCGGCAATGTTCTCGCCACTCTCGCTGAGCGCCTATTATACGGCAGCGGCAGCGGCAGCGGCTGCGGCAGCAGCGGCCGCCGGACAGGCTGGTCAAGCTAATCATGCTGCATTTGGTGGCGTCAACTCCTTATCCGCACAGCAGCAGGCGCTTTTGGCTGCGGCCTCTGTGGCAGCAAGTACGGGTGGCACGCCAACGGGTCTGCTGCCACAGACGGGTTCGGTGCCGGTGCCGGTGCAGGTGCAGGTGCCGGTGGCACGTTCAGCTGCGCCGCCAGCCTGCACTCTGGTGCAGTCGATGAATTGCCTGCCCCAGGACCTGCAGCATCTCTCTTCCATTAATCTCAATCTGGGCGGCGTTATGGCACTTAGGAATCATGCGACTACCGCCTCAGCTCTCAACTCCATCAAAGCAATCCCAAATCCAGCGGCTCTAACGCTTAACAGAAAGGTATGTACCTCGAAAGGATGAAGAGTTAAGTTAAATTTAAGATTTAATTCAACATTTAATCTCTCTGAATCATTCATGAATATACATATATATATATATTGTGTATAACCGGACATTCTTCTGTGACTTTTCATTTATTTCTATTTATTTCTATTTATTTTTTGGGTTTTTTTTTGCTAATCGAATTTCAGCAACCAGTGCAATCGTAAAATAAATAGCCAAGCAAGAAATATTAAAGAGAAAATGTCATTAAAAGTAGCCACATTTCTTGAATTAATCGCTGAGCTGCAAAAACTATATATTATTATTAAAGTCCCAATTTTTGTTTTTTCAAATTTCTTTAGCTTAACAAAATATTTCAAATGTGCGTTTGCTTCTAACAGTTTAAAATTTCGCACCCGTTTGAACTTACTGTATAAATGTCCATTTAAATTGTTAACCCATTAATAAAAATATGGTTAAAGTCTATGAAAAAAATATTAAAAAGAAAAATTTGATTTATAGTTTCGCAGTCAAAATTCAAGAATTAACCAAAAAATAAGAACAGGTCGAATAAAAACGTGATTTTTAATGTTTTCACATTAATAATACTTTTTATAATTTTGAATAATGAATTTATAGTTGTGATTTGTACTTATATATATAGTAGCCAGATTCAGTACGATTGTGATCTGTAATTCGACTTAATTTGCCTGATCAAATTCGAAACGCAGTCAAGCGTTTCGGGAGGGGGCTAAATTACGTCAATTGTACCATTTTACCACTGTAAAATTGAGATGATGGAGTGAACCGCTGTCCCCTCTGTCTTTCCCTAAGTACGAATTCAAATTTGTGGCTTCTTTTCATTCGATACTTCTTAATAATAATTACAATGAAAACTCAAAGAGCTTCCGGTGAAATGCGTTCCCAAGCAACCAACTATTAAAACTTGTTTGTATTTTCCAGTACTGTTTTTGGTTTACAATAACTTTTCGAGCATAGTATTTAGAAAATGCTCTCATGCCACAAATGATATGTTCACATACCGTTAGACCAACTAAATATTGATTTCAACAGAGCGATATTGATAGCCTAAATTTATTGAAAAAGCTTGCGGGCAATTATAGAAAGCGAAATGAACCACAGTGTCAGACGATGTGGGACTCATCAGCTCCATAAAACTGTGCTAATTTTATTCACATTATGGAATCTGTTAATCAGTTATAATTAAGCCATGTTATTGCTGAACGAATACTACAAATGATTCACAATGGTAACAAATATTTTGTATGGTTTGGCTTAAATTATTTTTTTATTCTTCTATATCATCGCAAAAGAGATCAATTGAAAAAGTTGTGCTTTTAAAAATGGACATCAGAAATGTGAACTAATTTCCCCCATACGAATTAGCAGAGCTAACTTGAAGTAAACTGCATGCTTAAATTCACATGAGCTTGCTTAAGAGGCGCACTCTCGAGTTGAGCTCAACAGCATTTCATCGAACTGGTCTCCTAAACGGCATGTCATGATTTCTGATTGCAATCGAGTACTACTTGAGCGAAGGTCATCGAGACACAATTGATGTCAGTGGCTGAGAGCCAGCCGAGCAGGTGCTGTTTACGTTCAAACGAGCCGTGCTCTTGAACTACACAGGTAACATGCATTGCCTACATATACATATATACACACATATATATATATATATGTGTGTGTGTGTGTGTATTAAGATTTATGTGAGCTCATCATAATGATTTATCGATAGTTGGGCAATTGAATAAGTGCGCACATAAATACAAACACTTGGAGTTCATATGTACGATGTACATTAGAAATTGTACATATGTACACAAGTACAGGTTATAGGAATGAGTAGCTGTCGCCATTGTAATTTATAATGTATTCATACAAAATACAATAAAAAAGTTATTTGCACGTAGGTGCAGCAATCATTAAAAACTGGAAGCTGTTGTCTTTCCACTGGAATCCATATATTAGGTACAAATATTCATATCTGTAAATTCTAACTGCATGCGTGCCTGTGTAGAATTACATACTGAGCATGCACTCAGAAAAAAAATCGACCTAGAATGAAAAATGCCCTGGAAACCTTTTTTCCTGATTTTCGAAATATTTGTAAAAATACGGAATAAAATTAGAAAGGTTTGTTTTTATATTTTTGAGAAATATTTTCGGTTACTGGGATGTATAATTCTAGCAACGGTATAAAAAGTGGGTGTGCAAAACCCCTATTAAAAAAAAATCCTAAATTCAGAAACAGATAGAAAAAATATATTGTGAATTTTAGATATATAATTTCTTAATAAAAATTACCAACAGCACTTGACGGCAAAACTATGACGATTTCAGGGCAAATTTTTTATATACTATAGAAATACTAAAGCTTAACAATAAACAGGTAAATATAAATAAAGAGCCCCCTCGATGACTGCTCAAGTTTTCAACTGCGCCTTATCTCCAGTCAATACTTGTTTATAAAAAAGCTTAAGTTTTCAAAAGTATATTTTTGAAGCATGACATAATAAATTCTACAATTTATTTATCTAATGGATTAGCAATAAATTTGAGCAGAATTTAATTGAAGGGCTACGCGCAACGTCTTTTAATTTGTTTAACAAATCTTATATAAATGTTTAGTCAGCTACACGGAATAAGTAATTAAGTGAAATTAGTTTAAAATTAGATATCAATTTAGGCAATGAAATCGTATCTCGGAAAAGAAATGAGTTTATAGCGGATGTATAAACTAAACAGACGAAAGATTCGTAGAAACAAACAACTCGATACGCGTGCGTATATAGGATCGAACTAAGTATGTAATTATGTACGTACACTCAAAAAAAATAGCACTGCATTTTAGAAGATCGCCATACTCGTGGCATCTTTTCCTAATTGAATGGTATAAATGTTCTTTAATCTTAAATACACATCTAAAGTTCCGTGTGTGTTTTTATATGTCTACTCAGAATTATTACTTAGAATTATTACATTAATATTTTAAATGTCAACGCATACAATTATTATAAATAGTTTATATGTATATCTATCTCTAAAATTAGATTACTTATTTTTAAAATTCAGAAAGGATTTTTCTATAAATAATACATATGCCTATGCATTTCTACCTTCCAATATCCTTCTAATATTAAGACACTTTTTTGTATATTTGCAAATATTTCTAAGACCCAGAAAATGATTCTAATTTTGTTAGGGTGACTTCTAAATTTGAGGCAAGCCTTTTCTTTGAGTGTATGCATGTTCGTATGCAATACCGCATACTTGGCTTTCGTTAGAGTGTTAGATTGTAACATACAGATCTTAAGTGGCCCAAATTGACTTGGATTGTGATTATGACAAAACTGCAGCATGAAACCCAGACTGACTCATTGTAATCACACTTCGAAGTTGTAATGTTTGGACATTCACTTTAAAAGTAACAACAACAGCAACAGCAACAATTGTCTAACATACAAGGAAACACTCGATTGTAATCAGAAATGGCTTATTACGATTTCAATTGTATACATATGTGTGCATTAATGCCGTCTCTTCTGAAATAGTCGTGTGTATAAATTGTACAATTAAATTGTATGTATCGTTTGTTTCTTGATAATTGCTAAATACAATGCTTGTACACAATGTGGCAACCAAGTACTTTTGCAAGATGATATCATAAAAACGAAAACTAATTATGTGCTTGAAATAAATAAATACAAATACTATTTTAAAACGCAATCTGCAATCTCCTTGTGCCACTAATACATAACTATGTACACACATATATACATATATTTATATATATATATATAAAGACCTTTCAGATTTTCCGCATCGCTACGCATGCTATTGCTATTGCTATTGCTACGGCTACTTCTGCTGCTACTGCTGCTACTGCTGCTATTGGTGTTGGTGTTGTCTGTCTACAGTGTTTTCCACACTGGGTTTTGAAATGCAATGGTGAGCAACAAGCGGTAAACGCTGGCTGAGTTGGTCAAGGTTTCCTCACATGGCCCATAAAGTAGCCGCAACTGCCAGTTTAGAGCCAAGCGGTGCTCTTTTGTCTTTTGCCTTTTCTCGATGTCTTTGTTGTTGTTGTTTACACAAATTCATAATACGCATGTTCAACTTGGCCATACAGAAGTCATACAACAAACAGCAAAAACAAAAAAAAAAAACACGATATATTTACTTGCCTACAACTTGTGGCCCTTGAAAACAAGTTAAGGCACAGCGCTGTAAGAAACTTCAACACGCTACTTAATACCCCCGGGAGGGTATTGACAAAAATATACTCGGCCTGTTCTCCATTCCGAGTCCATTGGCAATTTATGAAAGCAAGCGAATTAATTGATAACTTTTAACCAGAAATTATGATTCGAGAATAAACTATTATTATGATTAATCGTTTTGCAACGATTTGGGCAACAATTTATGTCTTAGCTAAAATAAGATTTTCAAAATTATTTACCAACAAGTCGAAACTATAATCTTAGGCACGCCGAAGTTTGCATACCCTTGCAGACTCGAATAAATGATCAAATATTTACATTTGTTCATAATTAATGATAATGATTTTGTTTGCCAAATGTGAGGAATTTAATAAGCCGCATATTTTGTAAGGGTAACTTATAAAACAAAAATTTTTTAAATTAACTACTTCAAATATTACTTAATTAATTAAATAAATAATAAGTAATGAAAATGGCAATAAATAGGGAATGAAACAATGGGGCTCAACTCATAAATGAATAAATAAATAACAATAAATACAACTTAAAAATTAGTAAATAAATAATAATAAATATATAATAAATCTGTCCGAGGAATAATCCCTGAATTTAATAAATGAATGGTATAATTAAGGTGGCACTCCTCTTCTGCAAGGGTATCTAGGCTGCGGCTTCCTTAAGCTAGTTAAACAACCTTGTTAAGATAATAACGAAACCAAGCCAATTCCGAAAATGTTGCTGATTTGCTCTTCCGAATTCCGATCGAAATGGTTTCGTTTTAACTAATTCGAAATTGTTTGCCAACTCTCAGCTTTCAGATATCAAATATCAAATTAAATTCAGATTAATTAAGTGCCCAATCGCTGAACGCCTTGTATATATGTGCATATATGTATTAGTATAACATTTGTATTGGGAGCATTGATCTTGCAGACTGGCGATTTTTCATAGCAGATTTTATACACTTGTTTTGAATTTGGTCACGCTTAGAAGGCGACGTCTACAACTATAAAATGTATATATTCTTGATCAGCATCTTTAGCCGAGTCCACATAGCTATGTCTGTCTGTCCGAATTGTTGTTTGTCATTATTCTCTCAGTTTAAAGGCAATCTTGGCGAAACTTGATGTTTATCCGTCTTTTGGCTTTTCTCTCCCATGACGTCGAATGCGACCGTATCGGACCACTTTATTATACATATGTATATATAATACGAGTATATATGATAAAATAAATTTTTTAGATAATATCAAACATTTCTCTAATTTTATTTTTAATTCATTTGCTATTTTATTTAATTTATTATTTACTTTTGTATTTTTCTGTGTCGAAATTAAATAAATAAATAAATGGCTGACGTAGGAATTTTCCTATCGAAAATGTAGACGTCGAAATGTTAGTTCTAGTTAAAAAAAGAAATACTTTGCTTACTAATAAGCCAATTCATAAAAACAAACTGATGGACATGGCTCTAACGGATCGGATAAAATACACATCCAATGGCGATCAATTTGGCAGCTGATTGAATTATCATAAATAGCATTTGATAAACACACACATACAAATTTAAACACTAAATAAGTTTGAGTGCTTAGGCCAGCAGCTTTCCTTTTTGAGCAGTATTGCAAAACTAGAATTTACAGTAACAATAAATGTGCAATTGTTCAACGCTTTGGGGACAACAACAGCTTGAGCAACAATAACCGATACTTGTTGGACGTAAATGGACACAAAGCGGGCCAATTTAAATCACTTCGATCTAATTGATGGCAGGATTTCTTTTAATCAGGTTTTGTTCACCTCATTAAATGGCCTGGACAGGTTCTTCTCTCAGCTATTAGTAGAATGTTAAAGACACGCATTGCTTTGAGGCGATGACAGTAAGTTAACCAGAAAATTAAAAACACAATGTGAAAGCCAAAACGGGTTTGGGCTGAAACCAAAAACTAGTGTCAATATGAATGAAAATATTTTTTAAAAATTTATGAAGAGGAAATATTTTTTTAAATAATTTTCGCTTTTTATGACTTTTAAAATCGATTTAAAAAAAGAGGAAAAAATCAATGGTCGACATGCAACGAAATGGAGTTTCCTAGAAGCATTTCGTGCAGCCAAACGCAAAATAATATGAATTTTGTAAAAACTAATAACAACTACAACTTTTCGTTGTTATTATTTTGCCACTTAAAACTGACGAAACCAACGAGATGTGAAATGCAGATACATTGTACATACTCGTATATATTAACTACTTAAATTGCTGAGAGAGAAATGAGTTCAATTCATATTTGATAGACATATAATTATGTGACTCAGTTAGATAGGACCACAATACATTTTGCAGATCGGAGTCATTTTTTAACTTATTTTATTTTGACTTTAAAAATTGAGAAAAATAAAAGTTTAAGCGTTATATTTAGTCCCGCCATTGCATATTCCACCGACGCACATTATTTTGATGCCAAATTAGATAATAGTCATTTAACGATGTTTAATTGTATAATTTTCCCAAGTGCCACATTCCAGGTGAGTTATATGCGACACGTAAAAAATATAATAAGTTTAGTGATCTTTTGCGTAAGAGCATCGAAATGCCTTGATTAAATATAGAACGAACGAAGATGACCAGGCGCTAGTGTTCTTGAAATTGAAAATTGATAATTAAGCGCAGCGGGCTCACGTGCTGCTGCTATCTATACACATGCACACACACATATATTTATATATATATTTATATGTATATACACACTATGTATTATAGTTCCAGATTCCGCACACGCACTCGCACACGCCCGATTATAGCACCTCGCGCAGACGAGTGTGGAGAGATTATGTCGCATATACGTAAATACAAACACACATATACATATACATACATATGTATGTGTGTATACATATATATGTGTGGGTGCTGCCATAAATATTAGCTGTGGCTTCGGGATGCTGTCCAATATCGAACAAGCAGGCAGTCGGGCAGGCATTGGGGCAGTCGGGCACACAGTCAGGCGTCGTTTGCTTGGAACAATATAAAACCGTTAAACTTCTATAGCATCAATGCACAAGCACACACACACACGCACACGCACACACGTGCATACATGGCATATATGCTTTTTAAATAGATGTGAATATGGATATGTATTTGTTGAAATATATATGAATGGTCGCTTGCCAAGATCTCTGGCAACAGGTCTCCGCTGTTGAATGATTCAATTAATTTAGTCTTTATATATGAATATCATCTCATGGATGAGTAGCGCAACCATTTTCATCACATCACACATACACACACACACATATAAATATATATATATATATATATGTATATATAGAAGTATGTGTGTGGGCAGAGTTCATTCAGTTTGTTTTTTTTGTTTCCTTTGCGTACAACAAATAATAATCATAAATGATTATTGATTATTATTACGGAACAAGATAATAACGTGTTATATTAATTAGAAGCAACCAACTAGTTGTATCTAAATGATTTTTTTTCTTGTTTTTTTTCTTGTTTTTTTTTTTTAATTTTACATTGAGGCCTTAGTGTAGAATATTGTAAATATTGTAGTCAAATGATATCACAGCTAAATTTAAACCGTTCACTAGAAAATCGGAGACTTTCGAGTGGGTCTTTTGTCTAGTATGTTTATGTGGGGCTATTGTGGGATTTCTTGTGTGCAATGCTTATGTACAATGCGACCGACCCCATGTGAGAGGAGAGCCGCCTTAAAACTGTAAAATATGCTGCTTAAGGGAAATTGACCGACAGGCCATCTCGGTCGTCGTCGTCGTCGTCGTCGTCGCCGTTGTCGTTGTTGTTGTTGTTGTTGATTTTGACGTGACTGTTGCCTTCTCGGTGTCAGACTCCCATCACCCGTGCTCCCGTTCTCCCGTTCTCTCTGCCCTCCCGCACAGCATTTTCGGGCATGCACACACATACATACATACAGACATGCATAGTTTCCATCATTTGTTGGGCGCACTGCCAATGAAAGCAAAGACAAAAGTCAGCCAGCCAACAGTCACTCATCGGAGTCCACGAAAGAGACGACTAACTGAAATGCAAGTATCTATTCCAATTACATGTATGTATGTAAGTATGTATGTATGTGCATCTGTGCCTATAACTAGTGCAATAGCTTCAGAAACATACTTATGCATTATACAAACATACACTCGGAAAAAGAATATACCAAAACTTTCAAAAGTCTACATACTTTTTGGTGACAAGTGCAGCTCAAACTATTATTGGGAAATTATATTTCAAAAATGCAAATTTCTCTAAAATTAAAAAAAAAAAGATTTCTACTTTATTCCTTTTGAACCTTCTTAGAAATATGTTTCTTAATAATAGAAAATATTAATATGAAATAAAAAGAAGTCGTTCACTTTTTTTAAAATAATTTTTTCCCTATATTTCGAAATTATTTCCAATAACAAGGCAATTTTTGGAGCGATTTTCACTTTAGGTCGATTTTTTTTCCAAGTGTATGTATATATTCGTCTAAAAACCACATTGCACTATATATGCAGTGGTATATTAAAAAATATGTACACGTAAGCAAATAATTAATGTCTGAGAAATCGTAGAATTAGTGCCCAGCCCGAAAACCACTTGAGATTCCATACTCAGGAACAAAGACGATCAAATTATGAATAGATAAAAATGCCAGATGCCAAAATGTGTATAGATAATATTCTTGATGGCAACCGTAACTTGAGTTGCTGAGTTTGCGTCAGTGGATATCTTGTGTTCTTGAGTGAATGGAAACATAAATCATTAAGGAAAGTCTCGACGACCACTTTATCTTGTGAACAGGCTTCGAGACTTGTGAACAGAAACCAGCTGATCTCTTTAAATTTCCTCGTCTCTGACATTTTTACCGAATAGATACGTCTCTAGTTAATCTATGTCATTTTTCACATCAAGAATTTTACTTATTTGCATTTCTTTTTGTTTTCTACTTTTAGCTAAACGCCGCCAGCGAGTTGGAGAAACAAAAAGTAAAAATACCTGAGAAACGAAAGACAGAGGAAACTGAACAGATCAAAGATTTGAAAAAGGTAGGAAATGCCCTTGGCTGATGACTAGTTCGGCAAAGTCTATAATACCTCCCTCTATTAAAGGCAAAGCTCGAGACAAAGGCACTCAAGGCAAAACGTCCTGGTTTTACTGATGAGAGATATCAGGAGACATCCTACTACACTGAGAATGGTAAAGCATAGCAATTAAGAAACAAAGATATAAGGAAATAATATAACATTCTTTTGTCTCAGGACTGCGAAAAGTCTACCCATATTACTTTACCTTCACCACCTTTACGAAAGGCCGTTGGGTGGGCGAAAAGATACTCGATATATTCTCCAAAGAGTTCCGGGCACATCCAGCTGAGGAATATGAACGCTGCATCCAGACGGGCACGTTAACCGTTAATTTTGAGAAGGTGCCCATTGATTATCGGTTGAAACACAACGATTTGTTAGCCAATATTGTTCACAGGTAAATTTCAATAATTTATTTGTTTTGCTCCATTTAATCACTTAACTTCATTTTGAATTTAATGAAGTTTCTTTTGTATATTACGTTTGTTTGCTTCAAGTTCAACAAAGTTGCATATTTAATGGTAGTTTAGTTGAATCGTTCTAAGCAGTATCTCAAATAACGAGTACTCTCCAATTTTGCTTACTATTTAGTGTGTAACATAATTAGCTGTAATTAAGTATTTCATATATATGTGTGTACATCCAAGGAATCTGTCTGTTGCCGGATATCTCGACCAAAACCAAAAACCAAACTAGTTGAAACCTTATATTATTAGATAGATAAGGCGAATTGATTCATAGTACTCAGAGTACTCATTTCATCGAATGGAATGTATTCTTGTAGTTGCATTGGAAGAGCACTGAATGGTTACATATATCCAACTAAATGTGCGCACCCATCAATATCTTTGCAGACACGAAGTACCCGTCACTTGCCAACCAATCACAATAGTGCATATGGATGAGGACATTGTGGTTGTTAATAAACCGGCCTCTATACCCGTAAGTGGCTTAAACGACTGCCATAAAGCATAAACTGAGTCATTTATCTAATAATATTTTACCTAAGTTACGTCACTCATTTAATCACAATTAACACCGAAGTTTTGTATAATTTCCAAATGCGTATAATGTTAAACAACAAGAAAAAACATGTGAGAATGTTGCAGTCGGACGTAATCGACTACGGAATACTTTGATGCCAGTGCTATGTTGCGGGGGTTGGCCGAGGGGCGTCAGTGGCTGGGTCTCCTACTACAGCTCTACAATTGTAGGAGATACAAGCTTTTGAGATTTTTAGGGAAGAGATGGACTTAAGCGCTCCTAAGAAAAATACCTTCCAAGTGTTGGGAACCCTAGCTCTAAAATTATTATTATTAGTTGTCGAACACAGCTTTTGGGAGCTGGAGGATGTTCACAGTAATAATGCTTTCAAGTTTGTCAATGAGAGCGTTACTAGTTATATCAATTTAAAATTTGTGAGACTCCAGATACATTCGTGTTTGGACCATAAAATATTGTTTATCTGGTTACCGGTAATAATACCTACAAAAATTGATTACTTTAGCTTAAAAACTGTGGCAGATATAGACGGAGGGCATGGGCATGGCCCAGACATTCCTCGACTTTTGAAAGCCGTCACAAGATATAGAGTTATTCCTTCTTATCGATTTGGGAGCGCGATTGGCCGTGGCTTTAAATTACCTTTATCGGATTATGTAAGCCGAGTTTACTGGAAATATGCCTTCGGTGTCAGAGTATTAAAAGCAGTTGCTTTATTTTGTTTTGTCGGCAAAACAAATGCTTGCAAAACTGGCGTTCAATAATTATAGCTAATCAATCATATTTAAGTCGTTTCCAAACTAATACTAATTTCCTCTGCCTACTACACTTATTTAGGTACATCCATGCGGTCGATATAGACACAATACTGTAGTCTTCATACTTGCCAAGGAGTTCAATTTGAAGAACCTACGCACAATTCATCGTCTGGATCGTCTAACTTCCGGCCTGTTGTTATTCGGGCGCAGTCCAAAAAAGGCTCGTCAAATGGAGCAACAGATACGCAATAGACAAGTGGAAAAGGAGTACATCTGTCGAGTCGAGGGTGTTTTTCCAGAGTGAGTATGCACCAGTCATAAACCCATTTATCATCTATCAATTTTGAATTTGAATTTAAAGCGGTGTCGTTGAGTGCAAGGAACCCATTGAGGTGGTCAGCTACAAGATTGGGGTGTGCAAAGTGTCTCAAAAGGGCAAGGATTGCACAACGACCTTCAAGAAGCTATCCCAGAATGGTAAAACCAGCGTGGTTCTCTGCAAACCACTCACGGGTCGAATGCATCAGATACGCGTACACTTGCAATATTTGGGTAAAACATCAGAAACAACACAAATTCACAGAAAAAACTTTATTTAATTTGGCATTTTTCATTTTTTAAGGTTATCCCATACTTAACGATCCGTTGTACAATCATGAGGTTTTCGGCCCATTAAAGGGTCGCTCCGGAGATATTGGTGGCAAAACTGACGATGAACTTATACGAGATCTCATTAACATACACAATGCTGAAAACTGGCTGGGCATCGACTGTGACTCGGACATATCATTATTTAAAAACACAAAAGATGAAACCGACCTCGAGAGTCTAAGTAGCGATCAGACCTTTGGTAATACCATTATAAACGCATTAAGTCAAACAGACATCGAATAACAAAAAGATTTCATTTACTAAAGCTGTGCATCACAGCGATGACGATGTGGGCGCAAATTCACGTGAAACTACACCGCCCTGCTTGGAGAACCAGCCGACGACCGACTCCATCAAACAGCTACCCTGTACAAATAGTAGCCAAGTATTTCCGGCTAAAACTGATGCCGTGCCCGCAGTGTCCCCCTTGGATATGGGTGTGGCATCCGATAAAGTTGTTATCGATAAGCATTGCTATGAGTGCAAAGTGCACTACCGGGACCCAAAGCCAAAGGACCTTGTCATGTACTTGCACGCGTGGAAGTATAAGGTAAGCATAATTAATGTCACTTCTTTAAAACAGAACAAAATTGAAAGATTTTGTGTATATTTTCTCATTTTTTTAAGGCATAATTTTTTATTAAAATTAATTTTTTTTTGTTGTATTTTGTGTGTCAATTGATATAGTCGACATTAAATAAATAAATGCCACTAGAACAGTTTAGTTGTAATATTTTTAATGATTTTCCTGAGATTTCCATTTATTTATTTTGTGTAAGATTTTTAACTTTTTTTTTATTTTGTATTCTGTAATTTAATTTTAAAATTTAGTCTTTAGCTTTTAAAATACACTTTTTCACAAATTTTATTTTTTTTTCGATTTTTAATGGTACACATAATAATAATAGTAATAATAATAATAGGAATAATATTGTTATTAATATTTCAGGGACCTGGCTGGGAGTATGAAACTGAACTGCCAAGCTGGGCACTTGATGAATGGGACGAGTGCGACTTAAGCTCCGATAAAGTTGTAAATTAAATCGATTCAGACAGTTACTTAACGTATCGTTATTTTATTTATAATACTTTAGTTTGTGAAGCATCGGGACCCCAATCAGAAGAAAGGCTTTCAATACTTAAAATGATGAAACAATGAAACCAAACACAATGCAATATATATTGACCTGAATAATGAAGACAAACTGACCAAATAGAGAATCGTAAACTTTTGACACAAATTCGAAAAATCATACTTAAGATAGGAAAATGTGCCTTTCAGATTTGTATTCATAAATACGCGTATGTAATGCCTTTTGTTGCTTTACTTAGATGCTTTTCTCATAGTCAATTTTATTAGGAACTACTAGATATATGTACTATATATATATATATATATCAACAAAATCAAGAAACTACTGCAAACAAATTATCAATTTATGTACTACACATAAGAGCTGAAAAGACATGCAATACAATTTCAAGTTTTCTTTACACAATTAGTTATATACATATATAAGTAAATACATATTCATACATATATCCGTTAATCAGGAGAATTACTCACAAATTCATGGGAATTGAGAAGAGGCACCTAATTTTCCCATAAAATTAAGAAAAAAAAACAAAACAATCAAATTCGTGCCGTACTTCAAGTTATGCATACTATTTATTGAAGGCGACAATTGACGAACAAAATAATACTATAAAGAAATTTAAATAGATAATTTTATATGAAGTACGTTATACATATATATGTAAGTGCAATATACATACATACATACATTAATTATTATCAATAAATTTTACAAATGTTTCTTAGAAAAAAAAACATGTTTTCCTGTCTTTTCATTGTGGGGCCTCGAGTATATTTAATAATAATTAATATTACTCAAGCTTCGAGAAATATGGATTTCACAATTCGTACTATTCATATTATTTGGTTAATTTATCATTTTCATTTTTTTTATTTATTTAAGCTTAAGTCCAAAATGTACAAAATGTTTACTAACCCTCTACTTAAATCACATTGCAATACTTTTCATTTCATAAAATGAAAGGAAACAAATAAACTCGTTTGCGGACTTAATAAGTTCGTAGAGTTATATATTTATATATACACATATGAATCTAACTTTGTGTAGCCGTTTTTTGGTAAAGGGCCACGTTTTAGCATCCCCATTTTCATTTTGCAGTTCGCAGAACCCCAGCAAACTCTGCGAGTGAAAACTTTATTGGAATACGGACTCGCATTGGGGCAGACAGACGGTGGCTGGTGCAGTCAAAAATTAAAGTTAATCAACGTAGCAGCAAAATTAAAAATACATGTTACAAAATAAAATGCAATAAATTCGAAATTCAACTGGTCTCCCTTCCTAATTACAAACACTGTAGAAGGGGTTAGTTTTCGGCACTGCAATCTAATGCACTTACGGGTCAGCTAAAGTCGTTGAATTATTTAGCGAAAGTGCAATTAAAAATAAATAAAAAACACATATACACTTTTCGAGTTGTTTGAAATTAAATAAGTTTCTTTGATGTCTTTTTTAAGCCAGCGTTCTTAAATATTTTAAATAATATGCACAAAAGTGTCGAATTTAGTTTTTGTTTTCATCTCTTTAAAAATTGGTAATTCAGTCATTCTTCGGGCTTACATTTAACTGAGACGAGTTGAATAGGTTTTCATTAAATTTTGAACAAAACCTTTATCTTCCGGACCACAAGAAAAGCACAAATTAATTTATGACTTTCACATATTTAAATGTTTTCGGTATTGCGTTCGGCTTCCTTCATTGCCTTATTTTTTGAGATAAACTTCGATCATTTGTAAACATCAATCTTAAATTATTTTAAAAAAAATCATGTTTACATGCTTTGGTCATATATTCATCTTAAGCACACAAAAATTGCCGGACAGTCACTGTCCAAGAGCGTTTTCACTGTATGTGATATGTATACTTTATTTCGATATCATCAACAAAAATAATAACCATGTCGTAGTTTTGGTCGAACTTGCCACACTTTAGCCAAATTTTGCCGTGTCAGCAATTTTGCGAACAGCCAACAGGCAACTTGGCCCAAAAGGAAGCTACAGCATTGCCTCAAATTGCATTGGTGAGGCTTTTGGCTTTGTCCTTTGCATAGCTGAAACTTCATGTGGCCGACAAAGGTGCAAAATAGAAGCAGACCATAAAAAACATATTTGTTAACATTTTTGGCCAGCTTATCGTGTAACGGCCGACACATGAACATTATTTATTGTGACTATGTCTGGGGTGTACATTTTCAACACTTGCGCACCGAAAGACAATAAAATTTGACAACTATGAAAGCAGAAAGGATAATTTATATGCCTACGTATATAGATAAAGCAAAGGTGTAAACGAAAACCAATATCGTTGTTGTGTCGACTTTCCTTAGACTTGAAAATGCATCGACCTTAAAATAAAGTGCAAAACTGTTGCCCATATATACAAATATGTATAATTGAAGACTTTATACGATTAAATGAGTCCCATCAGCATAGGAACGCATCTTATAATTAAGCAAAAACTTAGATATGAATATTCGATTTGTACCTACCTACTACAAATAGTGATTTTATTTGGACTAGCTCAAATGAATAAATATATCTATTTATTTTTATATATTTTATTTGTACTATAATTATTTCTATTTCTATAAATACAAACTTACGGTTCGAGCGCCAAACGACTGTAAAATTTAAATACTCCCAGCTGATGCATCTATCGTGTCGATTATTCGATAAGCATAGCGGTGGGACCGTGCTTATTATCGAAATACTGGCATACATGCCTACATACGTAATTGGCATTCACACAAATCCAAGCAAATAAAACAAGCAAAATATCAGCGCCTCTTTTTTGCATTAAATTTCAATCTCAATTTCTTCCATTTATACAAATAGTATACAATGTTACACGATGTTTTGTTGTCCTGCTTGAGCTTGAGCTGCAAAGGAATCGGTATTAAGGAGTTCCTGGTGAGTATGACATGAAAAAACATCCATATGCCGACTTATACGAATAATATTTACAGTCCTCGAAAGTAGTCGAAGTATTTCTTCATCCTTGTGAGCGTAAGATTTTTACGGACATCTTAAACATCTTGAATTACCTGAATGAAATTGTGCGATTTGCCAAATACTTTGGAGGCGTCAGCAGTAATATTACTGACTTCGACGAAGCCGAAGGTAAATGTTTAATTTCAAATGTGTATTTTAAATACTAATTGCGATTGTTTCCAGAATTCGGCACGGGTTTTTATTTGAGAAACTTTGCCAATGGTATTGAAAGTGCCCTCGAAGATTATTACAATGAAATAACACTGCTTGAGGCGTTTATCATGAAAAACAAACCACACTCTCTAATACACATTTACAATGTGTTGGAATTACAATTGCCCTGCATACTCTTTCTCCGCAAACTTATTAATGATGCCAAGATACAGGTAAATTGCGTCTAGGAGTTTTTTCATTAAGGAATAAATAATGTTCTGCAATTATTTTCAATAGAAACTCAATGGCTGCAAATTACTACAAAGTCTATATCAAAACTATGATAACGGCGATTACAGAATAGAACAAATACTTCTCAAGTAATTTCATAATTTTAACACGACAAATGTTCATAGAATAATTTGTATAATTATAATTTTCTAGAGTTTCCAAGCCCGTAAAACTGGCGTTCTTTTCGCACTTGAGTCACTGGATGCTGTTTGGTGTTGTTGATGATGAATACGCCGAGTTCTTTATAACTTACCGATCGACGAATGAGAATGGCGTCAACAACTCATCGCTAACCAGCAGCACTCACTTGGTAAATTGTTAATAATCTAAAAAAAATATTAAAATATATAATATCTGTTTTTCATTGCACAGACATCAGTGAGTGAGGAGGAGATATGGCAGTATGAGATCAATTTAAATCAATTGCCATCATTTGTGTCATCTGTTTTAGCCGAAAAAGTTTTATTTGTGGGTCAAACGGCACTCATTTTTAAGATGGACCGCAGCAAGCAACAGAATTACAAGTGGAGCATTAAATCCCAAAGTTCATACTGCGATGCTATCAGTGAGCTGTGGGATGGCAAGGAAGCGGCGTTTTGTAAAATGATCGAAGATCTGCATCAAGAAGATATGATCGATGTCTTTCAGTTGGAAAATGTAATCAACCAAATCAAGAAACACGTAAGCCAACGACTCTCTGCTATAGCAAACGTTGAAGATGATTTGCACCGTCAAATGTGTTTGATAAAAGACTTCTATCTGTTGGGACGTGGTGAATTTTACATGGAGTTCTATCGTCAGTTGACCGAAAATTCGGAAAGCCATTTGGAGTCAACGGCCAATTATACCAGATCTTTTGAGGTAGCCACACTATTTGTATTTGCTAATAGTTCCACATTTATTTTAAACATATTTGTTTCACAGATCGCATCGAATGTGATGGGAATTTCTGATGATTTGGAGAACTTTTCCCTAAGCGTGCTAAAAACTAGCATCGATTTAGATGAGACCTGCGAATTTGAGAATTTTCAGAATCTTCATCTCAAATACATATACAAGTGGCCATTGAATCTCTTATTTTCACCAACAACTGTGGAACGATATAACACAGTGTTTCGGTTTCTATTGATTGTTCGGAAATTGCAGTACGACTTGGAGCTCGTTTGGGCCAACCACAAATGGGCTGGGAAAACACCAAATCCAGTGAACGCCAAGATAATGCATTTCCGTAATCATTTAATGTTCTTTTTGAACAACTTGCAGTATTACATACAAGTCGATGTTCTCGAATGTAAGCCCATTGAATTTGTTATTATTACTCGGTATTAATTTGACTATGTCTCATTATCATCTTTTAGGCCAGTTCAGTTTACTCATGAATGTTATCAAAAGTAAAGCAGATTTTGAAGAAATTCAACGGGCTCATTCCGTTTTTCTGGCCAATGTGCTTTCCCAATGTTTTCTGTTGACGGATGCAACCGACAAGAAACTGAATACTACGCAATCGACGTGCAATTCACAATATCCCGTTTACGGAACATTTCTGGAAATCTTTAATGTATGCGAGAAATTTTGTCTCTTGCATTCTGGAGAAAATCTGCCTGATGGTGCTTTAAAGGAATGCGATAGACTCGAGGAAAGGTAAGCTGATGAGTAGTATATTAATATGTATATATTTATTATATTTATAAATATCTTTATAGATTTAACGTTTCCATTCTGGGTTTAATCAAATTATTGAACAACTTAAGGAGTGCATCAAGTTTTGGACCGCTGTCGCAGCTTTTATTAAGATTGGATTATAATCGTTGGTTTAGTGCCGAGAAAAAGAAAGCCAACGAATAATCATAGTTTTTAGGAGATAGCACAGAATAACGCTTGTAGCTTAAAGCTGTAGACGTTTAATGTCCTCCATGCGGAAATCGATTCTAGAGAAATAAATTATTTTAAGTGTGAAGCAAGCCAGTATTCGATCAAAATAATACCTTAATGTGAGAATGGTTCGCACTTCGTTGGGTGTCAGTCGCCAAGATGGCATTTCGGTATTATTCTCGGGATTCCAATACTCGGATAATTCCGAAACTTTATCCAAATTTAAAAGCGTAGCAATTTGCGAAAGACGGGTCATCTTATCACGGACCGACCACGATGTGGCTCCCGTGAGATAAGTGCCAAGGGCACGCACCTCCTGATCCAGAACCAGACCGCCAAGCTGTAAATTGACACGAGTAAAATGATAACATATTCATATATAATATACAAAATATACGTTTTTTACCCGATTAAATGTGCTCTTTTTAATCGCACGCTCCAAGCGATTGGTCACTTCAGTAGCCAAAATGCTGACAAGCGCATCATAATTGCGGGGACTTAAAGCATTTTTGAAGGAATTCAAAAGCCCATCCAATTGCACAATGAAATACTGAACAAATGTCTCTCCTGCTTCGTAAGTGGACAGTTCTTCCTAAATGATTAAATAAATTTAGCAAATCACACAATGCATAATCAAAGACAGGCATTAACCTCTGTTAAGTGGTGACTATAGTTGAGGAATTCATCAACCCAGGGATTCAGGCGTGGCCTAATCGCACTAGACCTTAGTTGCTGTATGCCAAAGTCAACGGTGGCCTTCAGCGCATCGAGAACCGTTTTCAGCTCAGTCAGGCAGCCATCCAGCAGATGTCGCTCAACCGGGCTAATGCTGGGAAAAGTGCCGGCGATCTCTTGCTCCATGGTCTGCCACAGGGTTTCAATATATTCCGTGGACATATCGGCATTATTCAACTGCACTATGAAATTGGTGCGAACGCGATCCGCATCACTCGAATGTAATTTGCCCTGCTGCAGGCTCGTCTGTATGGCGTTGTAGGCCTGTGCCAAATCAATATAGCCCGATGGATACCCACTTTTAAGTGGTGCCTTGAGTGCAGTCACAAAATCACCATCCAGGCATGAGGCAACATTGTTGATTACTGCACAGGTGCCATTAATTGATTGTGTTGTCAGGGAACGTCTGATCGATTTGCGCAATATGAAGAAAACATCATCGACCATTGATGAGCATTGCTGCCCAGCCTCATAAGTGTCGAGTCCAATGGCTTTCATTACGCTCTCCTCCATGAAATATCTAAGGGAACATGAGTGAATAAATTTGCATACATATATAAATAAATCCACATACCTTTCAAATAATAAATATGTGCTTAGAATTTCCTGCATTTGACGACTCAAGTCGCACTGCTTCACAACCCGCTCGTATTCACTTTGTATGTTCTTTTGGGCATCCTTGTCTTGCAGATAAGTCTCGGCATTGGTCTGTAAAAATCAGAGTTTTGATTAACTACTTATTGCTGATATAACTCTCAACTAATTAACCTGCAATCGGCGGCGCATAAATCGAAAGTACAACTCGATTCTCGAGTGCATGACCGTAATTTCGGCAATTATGGCATCAATATCCTTTGGATTCAGTTTATCTATAGAGCCGCCAGACGGTTTTCGATAATGTCCCAATGTCGACTGAATGCTGTTGTTGGCGCCACCAGCTCCGCCGGACCGCTGAGCGCTGTCGTTCACCTGCTTGATGCGATACTGAATTTGGCGATGCTTGTTGAACTCAAGCAGCAGATTTTTAACTTCCAGATCGCATTCCCTTTGCAATATGGTTACCATATCTAGCAATGATGTGCACCTATAATATGGGTAATATTAATTAACTGTTCGAGTTTTAGCTGATAAGAAACCGTTGCGCTTACTCTTGACCATAAAATGCTTCAATAATAGGCTGATTTACTTCAACGACCCGTGCAAAGTTTTCCAATATCGCAGTGAGGCGATCTGCAAAGGCCAAATGCATTCGTCGCTCGGCTTTGGCAATGTCCTGCGTGTTGCGCAGCTCCTTTTGCGCCTTCGCTGACAGCTTCTGGCAAATGTAGCCACAGAATTTCTCGATGCCGATGCGATGGCAGCCAACCAATGGGAATATTTTGAAAAATCGCTCAACCGAAGCCAAATCATCGTGCTGGACAGCCTCATCGAATCGTTTTGAGATCAGCTCTCGCATCTTTTCGGTGGCATCTTCCAGGGTGCGTACGGCATCACTGACCGACGTGATCGAACCCTGAACATCATCTGCGGTGCGCTGCAATAGCTGCTGATCCATTGCAAGAAAGCGAGCGATATGGCCCGCCCCCTTCTCGTAATCCTCCTCATTGATGGCCTTGACAACGCCCTGACTGCACAGCTGCAGATCGATGAGATCGTGGACACGCTGCTGACACTCGGAGGCACGACATCGAGCCAAATCCAATCTTCGCACTTTTGCGCTTACGGATTCGGCCAGTTGGGCGGTGTTCACAATTTGCAAATTTAACTTATTTGAATCATTCTCCACGGTTAGCAATGTGGCCATCGCTCGACCAATGCCACTTAATTTTGCCTCAACTTGGCATTGCTTGGACAATACGGCTTCAAGTCTGGCATTAACTTCAGCCTACAATTTAATAGATATTTAGCAAGTAAATAATATTTAAATGGCATACGCGGTGTGTTCAAAAAGTATCGCGAATTTTGAATTTTCGCGGGTTACGTATAATCGAATTTCGATTGTTTTGTAGCGTTATGTTGGTACTCATGTCTCTCACTTATGCCGACAAGCTCGGCCATTTTGAATGTTCACTTAATTGTTGACATCTGCTTTGCTTGCACGTGTTTTGGATCGTCTTCGATTTTTACCTATTCAAAAAAATGGATCAAAGAACCTGTATCAAAGTTTGTGTGAAAAACGAAATTAAGTGCGCGGATGCATTTCGAATGTTGATTGTGGCATACGGAGAAGCTACCTTGGACCGAAGCAACGTTTATCGGTGGTACAAAATGTTCTCAGAAGGCCGAGAAGATGTGAACGACGAAGAGCGTGGCGGACGCCCGAGACATATCGATTGGCTCATGCCATTCGATTTTTATCAATGATTTGGGCATGAGACGGGTCGCCGCGAAATTCGTACCGCTCACACATCGTTGCTTGTGCGCGACTTTTTGGCCAAAAACAACACACTAATGATGCCGCAGCCACCGTATTCCCCAGATCTGGCCCCCTGTGACTTTTTCTTGTTCCCTAAACTGAAGAGGCCCATGAAAGGACGACGTTACGCCACGCTTGACGAGATAAAGACGGGATCGAAGGAGGAGCTGAACAAGATTAAAAAAAATTATTTTTTGAAGTGCTTCGAAGATTGGAAAAACCGTTGGCACAAGTGTATAATATTTCATGGGGATTACTTTGAAGGGGACAAAATAGATATTCATGAATAAATAAATAATATCTGAAAAAACACAAAATGCGCGATACTTTTTGAACACACCTCGTATAAGCAATTGAGAAATACCCACTTCCTTTGCTGCAATGCGTTTGAGACCTTCATCAACTTTTTCGGTTGTGCTTATATCCCAGCTGCTGATCAATTCGCTAAGATGCAATGTATTCATGTTATTTTTTATACACTTATAAATTAATCAACGTTGATTTGCTTCAGACATAAATTTGTTTGTTATGGAATTTACGTGGCTGACTGATGAACTGATGATTAGTTCGATATCATTTTTCGATATATAATCGAAAACTTTACAAGTTGTTTATCTGTTAACAGGCAACATTTACAGTCTTCGCTTGTTGCTTGCTTGCGATTATGTTAAATGTTAGTGCTGTTTGGCATTCAATTTAACCTACAAATCTCCAATATTTGTGTTGTTTTTATAAAGTTTGAGCTTTGTTTAAGTCAATATCAGTCACAATGGATACTTATTTTACGGAATATGAAAATTTAGAGGTTTCTATTTGATTTAAATAACTATTATAAATATTTATAAATAACTTTTGTTATATTCTGTCAGGTGCACGAGCTCATGCTGAAAGATCGACCACGGCAAGAAGCATATTGTAATGCGATTCTCAAGAATAAGGATCTATTTAAGGATAAGGTTGTGCTAGATGTGGGCGCTGGTACGGGTATACTTTCGGCGTTCTGTGCCAAAGCCGGTGCTCGACTGGTTTACGCTGTGGAAGCCTCCAATCTAGCCACGAAGGTAGCCCTCGATCTATTCGATGAAAATAATCTTACCGGCATCGTTAAGGTGATACATTCCAAGATCGAGGAATTCGCGTTGCCGGCGAATGCTGAGAAAGTTGATATTATTGTCTCGGAATGGATGGGCTTCTATCTGCTGCACGAGGGCATGCTAGACTCTGTGCTCTTTGCCAGAGATCATTTCCTAAAGCCCGATGGACTAATCTTCCCCAGTGAGTGCACCATTTATGTGGCACCCTGCTCTGTGCCAGCACTTTTCGATTACTGGCAAAATATTGACGGGGTGAGCATGGGACGTTTCGCTAGCAAGCTGCGCTTACAGAAATCCACACGACCGGAGATAACCTATTTGAAACCGACGGATTTGCTGCACGAAGGCATCGTGTTTCATTGGATGAGTTTGCTGGATGTCGATTCCAAGGAACTGGACGAGATAAGCTTCAAGGAAGTCGTGTCCACACAAATGTCGGGAAAGCATCAGGGATTCTGTATATGGTTTGAGGTACGCTTCCCGTGTGAGGAGGAGCCAGTTACGCTCAGCACATCACCACTGGCACCCAAAACCCATTGGAAGCAGTGCGTCGTCGTACTACCCGAGGAAAATTGCGAAGTTCTCGAAGAGAATTCACCGGTGGCTTTTCAAATTTTAATGAAACGCAGCGCAAGCGGTGCAAGAAAATACAATTTGGAGGTTGAACTGCTCGATCCTAATGTCGAGGAGCATCCGGTGCCCTGTACCTGTCACATGACCAAATGTATACTAACCAAGGCGCATCTAATCTCTATGGACACATCATAATTTATTTGTCGCCTGTTGCTCAGTTTGTAAGACATTAACAAATATTTCAATAAGTCAACACGTACACCATTTTTACATCTCAGTCAAACTTAACAGCTATAAAAGTGTTGTGTGCTCCAAATAGAATAGAACAAATAGTTGAGATAAATGTATATATATCTATATATTAACCTAAAAGTCGTTGCAAACGGCACTGAAGCTCCTTTAGGGAGTGCTGGAGGCGGTTTGTGTCCGGTTTCTGATAGCAAATATTCAAACATGCCGCAACAATGTCTTGTGCCTTGCCCAGTATTCGTCGCCTGATTAGAGTAGATAAATGTATTTTATAAAATTGCTGTGGAAGGTGAATTGTTGTAGAACTTTGACTTACTTGGACCGATACCAAATTGCCGGAGCATTATCAGCCAGAAGTGTGACGACCCGTATAGCTGACTGTATCAAGTGCCACTCGTTGCCTTCGTTTGCCCAAATGCGCTCGTTCATTGAGATCATTCTAAACAGACAGTAACCGGAGCATTAAATGATGACACGATATACAGCAATCAATAACAAGCACTCACCTTGAGTAGTATTCCAGGAGCAGCTCAATGTCCAGTTTCATTTCGAACAGCTTTTCGGGCACTGTTCCTTCTGGTAAATGCAATTGACATGCTTTTATCTCCAGCTCTCGAATGAGAAACGAAAATGGAAAGCACGGACCCGATTCGCCAAATTCTCGCACCAAAAGCTCAATTTTTGTGAAAAGCCGTATGCTGCGCTCCTGGGCCGAACCGGGCCCATCTACAACATTATTGATGATATTACCCCAAACGGACTCGACCAACAATGGGTCGTTGTGATTAGAACAATTCAGTATCGACAGCTGGCATTCCCAGAGCTCGAACGGATCCGCAAAGTTCTGATACAACTGTGTAATATCATATAGCGCATAATTCAATTCCTTAATGGTCTGTCTCGTTTCCGGATTTGTGTTTGCCAATATGCAAATTGCCTCCAGCACTGATTTCTGTACTCGTGCTATTTCCAACTGCAAGAAGTCATAATGAATAAAAATGTCTGCATATGTCAATAGGGATGACACCCACCTTATCCTCTAGTTCCTTTAGGAATATACCATTGGTAATGGACGAGCCGACCTTCTCATTACGCATGCACATAATGGCACGCACCAAATAGTCGATGCGCACATCCAGCGATATATTTTCGCTGCGTGTCATTGCCAAATTGTCGAGAATCTGGGCAGCCTGATGATGATGTCCGTTCTTCTCGTAATACTTCCAAAGTAAATCAATCAATTTGACATTCTCCGGATTCCGGCTAACACTGCGCCGCAAAAACTCGCCCAACGATGGCTCAAAAATATCCAACAATTCAGTTTTCATGTTATGCGACAGCAGCCACTCGTAGATGGTCACATGAATAAGTGGATCCTTCAGCCGCAGCGCTTGGCTTGTTATCTTCTTAATGATCTGTTTCGCTCGGTTCTCCATATCGTGATTATCCTGGACATCAGCAGCAGCATCGTTATTCGTGTAGAATGAACGATTCTGAGTCTGTTCGGGATTGCTGCTGCGAACGACGTGGTAGACATAGTCGAGCATTAGCTGCACCTCCTTGTAGTAGTTCATGCTGCCAGTGAGTAAATATAAATGAAATGGAAATTATATTTGTTGAATTACCATAATTACCGTGTGACGAAGCAAGTGTATCCCTCGCGATCTTCGGCCGGCTCATTGTTGTTGTAATAATGTATGCCAATTTCCTCTTGATCCATTTTCGAGGCACACGTTGCAGATAGCTCAACGACACCCTCGTAAAACTCCACAGAAATGAACTGCTGACAAATACTATGCAGTGGCAGATGGGGTGCTGCATTTAGACACATTTGCAGGGTTGTGCTGAGTTTTTGTTGCTTTTCGGTGGCTGATTTACAATTCTTGACGCTCATCAGTATTTCGGTGGCCTTGTAGGTAACTTCATCCTCGTGTCTATATAGATTGGGGCACAATTCACGCAAGCTATCCGACACCTCGGTCACCTCCGCCTTATCCTTGAGATACAGGTTAATCAGTGCGATGATGAGGAAAGCACACACCTCCGAGCGCGTTATAAGCAGATCTCGAAATGTGCAGCAGCGCAGCATTTTCTGATGCTCAACGGACAACTGCTGGCCGAGCACTGGAAACTGATGATTAATGAGAATACTCCACAGCGACATCACCTCACAGGCATGTCCTGTAAAACAAAAAAGAAAATAAATAATATAAACCAAGTTAAAAGTGACAAGCATCTAAACTTACTAATAAACTGATTCAGTGCCGATAGCGAACGCTTCTCCTCGATTTGTGCCTGTTCAGTCAGATTGCGCTGTTCGTTTTGTGTCATTTGAGTGTTGTTCATAAACACTGCAGTCGATCTGCCCAAATGACCATCATACGGCATACGTCCTGTAGCTATCAAAGCAAGTGAATGTTAACAGTGAGTGAAACGATGGAGATGCATTTAATGCTCTTACCCGACAGATCGTGCACCGAATGCTTGTCCAGAAAGGAGCGCAAAGAGCGCAGCTCTGCCAAAAGCATGGTGCAATCGCTGTATGTAAGCTTGGAGCGCATTTTCTCATCGACACAGTGCGATTGCCAAATGGAGCGCAGCATGCGGGAGACATACATATACAGGCCATCATGTTTGGCTGAATATATAATTGGGATATTTTCATTACTCTGCAATGAGGAGTGTTGTGGTTGTTGCTGGTGTTGTTGTTGGTGTTGTTTTTGTGATTGTGCAACTGAAATTGTAATTAGAGTTGGTAAGTTTCAATTTATGGTAATAATCAAAAACCAGAGAAAAGAATTTGACATAATAATGCGTCAAAAAACTAAGCAATGAATACGAATCGATTAAAAACTGACTGAACGGAAAACAAATGCATAAATGACCGATTGGGTGCATTTCTCTTAGATGGGCTTCGGGTCACATTTCTCAAGATACATGGGCAACGCATAGAGCCGTCAAATCGACTAAAAACTGACTGCATTACAAATCCCATTATTTGGTTACAAATCTCGCAAAGCTATACTTCGGGTAGCTTTTCATACATGGGTACAAGCAGGTGCCGGCTTTTCCTACTAGATCCGGCGAAGTGCAAAGTGAGTTGGCTTAATATTGACCAATTTTGTGACAACAGATACCTAAATCTCATAAAGGGTATCATTGTCTCGACATGCCGAATTCATTGTTCATTCATACAAAGTTAGCTGTCAGCGAGCATTTGGCATGTCGAGACAATGATACCCCTTTTCAGATTTGCACTATGCACAATTAGAAATCAGATTTGAGTAATAAGTTAAATCTTATATAATTAGTTTAATAAGCTTCAAAGTAGATTTCTTCACATTAATTCTTAAAATATGTGTTATTAACAAGTTAAACAGTCTAAAGTAACAAAAGTTAAGCTACCCTACTGTGCAAAAGGACATGGGCTCACAGCTTTCTATGCAGTCAGTTTTTAGCCTATTGATTACTTAGTAAAAGAATGCATGCATGGAGAGGCAAGACTTGAAGCAGGGGAACGCAAACTTACTTGGACTTATTTGCTGATTGTATGGTGAACTCATCAATCCCATATTGGCTGTATTCGGCATGGGTGTGGACATGTACATGGGCGGCAATGAGGCCACGGTTGTGTTGTGCAGGTTACGATTGCTGGCATTCATAAAATGTTGATAACACGGCTCGCCACCATACAACATGAATGCTTGGGTGGCCCACAAGGCAATTTCGCTGCCACGAAACTCATCCGAGGTGGCCAAGAGCAGGGCAGTGACACAAGCCTCGCGCTCCGTTTGTGTTTGAAAGAACATTTTTACGGCCGCATGATGGGGACCCTTGCACGCCAGCAGCACCTGCTGCAGTATTTGGGCGGACTTGAACAGCTCGACAATATGCGTTCCCTGATTGGTGAGCAACACAATTTTTCGCGGAGTACGTGCATTGTATAGCATTGATGTGGTCTTTGGCACGATGGGATCATTCACTTCCGCCATGCTCCAAACAATGCCATCGAGACCCTCCAAGGCCGTCGATTCGACGAGGTATGTACAGTTTGTAAACGGCGCCGAGCTAATTGACCAGAGTAAATCCTGTTCCTGTTGCTGTGTGGTGACCATAAGCATGGTGCTATCATTGTGGTATGCAGAATGCACCTGCTTCGGTTTATTGGTAGTTGCATTTGGCGTATAACCAGGCGGCAGTCTGACATGCAGCAGAAAGATACCTCTTGATGTTTCCGCAGGCGTTTGCATCATTGGCAGCGCCGCATTTGGCGGACTAACGCCAAAGTTGTCTGGCATACAATTTAGCTGCTGCTGCTGCACATTTAATCTCGCTGTAGAGAAATAAAGGCGCACGCCGCACTGCGTCACAGCGACAAGGTGTAAGAAGTGGGAATCGTCCGTTTTCAGTGGACATATGGCTTTCACGCTCTTGAAAATGGACGGATCTACGGTCCTACAACAAAAACACAAAACAAAATTAAAGCTTTGTGGATCTAAAAGTAATCTGATCGCATACTTACTTGATCAGGCTGATTGCTTGAACGGCAATATCATTTTGGGTAATCTTGCCCAGCCGTCGCACATCTGAGGGGTTGGCGCCAATGTACCAGGCTTCGATCGAACTCTTCTCGGTCAGCACATAAAGCAGTTTCCGGCTATTGTCAATAACAATTTTCGCAATGGGATCCACTTCCTATTGGCAAAAAATAGCATTGGCATTGTTTTTTTTTTCATTTATGAGCCACTTACTGAAAATACTTTCAAAAAACTTGGCACTATATAGGAAGCGAGTCCTTGCGAATGGTTGATCTTTTTACATCGCTTGCCAAACCAGCTCGACTCCGAATGATAATCGAACTCGTATAGACAACCATCGCGACCGCCCAAGAAAATGCGTCCATCGTCGCTGCCCTGAATGACATGAATGGGGCCATTATCTGTGCCAAGTACGAATAGAGGCTTCCTCATCAGCTGTATTCCATTGGCACTCGATGATAGATCTCTGGGAACATTCTGATCGCCAAATGTTACGCCCAAAACGATCACTTCAATGGGTGTGCACAGAAATAGCAGATGCTTGACGGCATCGACTAAGACGCCTGGCCTTGGTTTGACCAGGCCAACGCTTATAATTACGTGGCTCAAGCCATCGTAGTAGGCAACGTCACGGGCATGCTCATATGTCCATATATATAGATCGGAATCTACTGTCAGCCAGGCACGGCCTATTTCTGGAAACAGACCCATTGTGCAATGGCATTTAATATCTGCAAAAGTTGACAAATACTTGATTTTTATTGTATTACACACGTAGAGTTTAATTTACTTACGCTCAAAGTGCTCCAGGACCTCATTGGGTATTCCAGATCTTGTGAGCGTTCGCAGCTGTTGTAGGTTATGTGTGTCACCAGACGTCAGTTGTGCCAGCGACTGGTAATCGTAATCATTGAGGCCGCTCATTGTTGCCCTCCCATGCTGACTGATGCCGGTTAACTACAAACGCGCCATTAATTTGTGATACACGAAAGAAAACGCCCTTTACCGGTGTCAACTTACCTCTAAAAGTTCCGGCTTGTGTCTGTCTCGAAAGTCGTGACTCTCGAGCATATTTCCCGCTGTCTGCAGGACGTCGGGTGGCGACGCTGTGCTATTCATTTCGCTATGCTTTCTTTTATAAATAATCCAACTACTAATATATTTTTACAATCAATTTATTATCTGGCCCGCTTAGCCACACACGAACTTGCAAACTTCTGCCGGTTATTGAGATTGGCCCACGCCATATAACTCCCGCCATTAATTTTCGTGTCTCATTCTCCTGTTAACCTAACATATTATCGAAATGTTATTAACACTGAGTCCCAATTGGATCACTAATCGTTTTGAATTTTTGGAATTAAAAAGAAATGAGATTTAGCTTATCCTGTTTTTCCTTTTTGTTATAATAAAATACCTATAATATATATTCGCAAATGACAAAATGTTTACTTAGAACGTTTCTAGCAAACAGATTATATCAAGTAGCAGCTGTTTTGTATCGTTCTGTTATTAACCGATTTCCAATGTTATCGAGTCACGTTTATCGGATGGCCTGTCAAGTGTTTCCACAGCACTCGCATTTGTTGTATCAACAGCTGATAAACAATTTTTTCAATGATTAATTATTGACTGCTCTTATTTATACCAGATGAATGATGAATTTATAACAGATAAAAAATAGTAGTTTTACAGTAGAATATTGCAGAGATCATTGTGCATTAAACTACATTATCTCCATGAATTGTTAGATTTTATACAAAATACGTAACGGCCAAATAACTAGAAACAAATAAGTACGCGCTGTTAATAACATTTCGCCAAATGTTAAGCTCTCTTGATTGCCCACAGCTGTATGTGTTTGCTGTAAGTGTTAGGCAAATCATCCCTAAACACCACGTAAACCTAAACGCACAAAACCAAATAAGATGCATTTAAAAAAATTATGTTTTATGCTGTCAATTGTAGCAGTTGCAAATGCTGTTGATGATCTACAAAAGCAAAAGGATAAGTCTACAAAACTGCCACCCTGCAAAGCATGCACCGTACTCGTAGAATCATTCAACTTGGGACTTGAGAAAACAAAACGAGGCAAACATGCCGGCGGAGACGCCGCTTGGGAGCAGGAGAAAATGCGTGCGTACAAAAACAGTGAGGTGCGTTTCGTCGAAATCCAGGAACAGCTGTGCACTGAAGTCAAACGTGGACAGGATCACTGCCACAGCTTGAGCAACGATCACGAGTCGCTGATTGAAGACTGGTTCACACACAAGCAGGATGACGAGCCCGATTTGCATGCCTGGCTGTGCATCCAGCAACTCAACGTTTGCTGTCCCACAAACGCATATGGACCCACATGCCAAGCGTGCACGGACTGCAACAATAACGGTATGTAGTGGGAAATTAAATATATATATTTATTTTCTTTAAATTGTCACAAGTTTTTTTTTATTAATTTATTTTAGAATTATAATGATTTAATACTATATTAAATATTAAATTATTTATATAATTCTTTAAGGCAAATGCAAGGGCAGTGGCACACGCAAGGGTAATGGCCAGTGTCTGTGCGATAGTGGCTACGCCGGCACTAATTGCAACGAGTGCGATGAGCACCATTATGAAACGTTTCGCGATGAGACAAAACTGCTGTGTACATCCTGTCATGCCGCTTGTGGCGACGGTGGCTGCAACGGTGCTGGTCCGAAGAGTTGTCGCAAGTGTAAAGATGGCTGGCGCATGGACACGGAAAGTGGTTGTATTGACATCAACGAGTGCTTGGATCAACAACGCACCTGCCGACCGCAACAGTTCTGTGTTAACAACGAGGGCTCCTTCACCTGCCTGGAGTGCGATCGTTCATGTGACGGCTGCGATGGCGATGGCCCGGATATGTGCAAGAAGTGCGCCGATGGCTACAAGCTACAGGATGGCAAGTGTCAAGGTGAATATGAGATATACGCGACTAGTCAAAAACTGCTGCTTAAACCACCCTTCAATTTCTTGCCCACTTGATTGATGAAACCGCCCATCAAAAGATCTGTCGTCGCAGCAACGCGATTCATATGTGAACATCACTCGCTTGCTAACGTACTTTGGCATGTGCGTCGCCACCTGTGTAATCTTTCAGAGCTCTACGCACATTGCGTACATTGTTGGTGGAGCGGTGGCTATCTATATAGCCGCCTCAGAGTACTGGTTGAACTCAACGGCGCAGGTCGCCCAAAAGCCTGAAATTGACACAAAGCAGCTAGAGGATTTGATTATGAAGTCATTATAAGCAGCAATCAACATTTTGGGCAGAGTGTTCATTTTATTCTGTGAATAATTCGTAAAATACCATTTTTCGGCAGTATTTTCATTGTGTATTTTTGTGTTAAAAAAAAAAAAAAATCTGAGCAATTTTCTATATACTTTGTTTGCAGTAGCGTTGAAAGCGGTCAGCGATTCAGATGCGATTCTTCAAGAGACGTCGACCCGTAAGGAACTCTAACGCACAATATGTAACCACTTAGTCAAATTTAGTTTAATTACATTACCAAATCATATTTCATATGTAATGAAATACCAAAATTGCCAAATTGAAAAAGAAAAAAATAAATTAGCTATTCATCGAAAATGTGTTTCTTTCCTAAAAATATGAGTTTTGGATTACATTTATTGTTGGTTAAATCATCTGACTTTAATACATTTTAAATGGTTGAAAATGTTTTATATTTTTAATCGAGATAAAATATATATTTTGAATTCTTGGCAGTAAATGCTATTCAGGAATCAGGAAAATAAAATTTTTCGGCCGCAACTCAAATTAAACATTTGAATAACGATATTTAAAAAAAAAATGAACATCGATAAATCAAGTCTGTAGTATACTTTTTAGGTATGGATATCGATATATCGCACAATACAGCTGTAAAATTGAAAGCGCAAATTTTAAACCATTTTTTAATTATTATAATGGAAAAGTTTACATATAGATTTGTGTGCATAGCTTATATTTATAAAGATGCTGCATTCTCTAAAATAATCATATAACCAAATATAAATGCTCTTGCAGAAAAAAAAATATTTTGCTTATTGCCTGAATTTTAGTTTTTTTTCATTTATGCAATAGGAACATTCACGATCAAAAGTAATCGGTCGCCACTAACGCGTTTCCTGGCAGAGCATTGCGCATGTCAAAAGCACATTACCATAATCAACAGCAGCGCGCTGGAACTTTGATGTCGCCGCATTGGAATGCGGCATGTTACTGCAGCAGGAAGCAGCAGTGAACAGCAGTGGCAAAAGCATTTTTTTTTTGGGTCCAGAAGGTCAAGCTGTTTAGCCGAAAAATCAATGAGTTGGTAAAAAAAAAGCAAAAAAAAAGTATCCTGCGACAGCATTAGCAAAAGCAATGAAATTTTGTAATTAACAAAAGTTGGCATATTTCCGCCTGAAAATCAATATTCAGTCAACGTGTTTGGACGGCAGCTGGCCAACACAGGTCACAGGTCATATATATCCTGCTAAACAGTAGGCTTTTGCGTAACCAAGCAAAATAGTCGTCAACTACGCGTAGAGTGTAAGAATAGCACAAAAATTACCAAGTAACCAAAAAGTAAGTTTCAGAACCCCAAAAATATTGTCAATGCTAAAATGTCGTCGTCGCCATCGTCGTCATCACAACACTCATATGGCCTGACAGCGAATAATATTCCTAGCGAGTATCAGCCCTATGGCGGATCAACCGGCATTGTGGCCAGCGGCAGCAGCGGCGGTCAGCAGCAAGAGCAGCAATCTAGCAAATCGAGGCGCCACCAGCAACAGCAGCAGCAGCAGCAGCAGAAGAAACCAAATCAGCAGGAAACCGAAGATGCTCTCGAATATTTCATAAAATTTCCAAAGCCGACAGCTGACAACGATTTTGTGCTAATCAGTGGCAACGAGGAGCATAATAATGTCCCGATTGTAATGCTACTGGGCTGGGCGGGCTGCCAGGATCGCTACCTGATGAAGTATTCCAATATCTACGAGGAGAGAGGGTGAGTCAATTTAATAATTGCATTCGATTATTATAATATTTCAACCTTAAGATTGTTTTCGAATATGCGAATAATTATTTTTTTAAGTTATATTTTTTACATAAAAAGAGTGGAAATTAAAAATTACAATAAATACACATCTTTTATTTTTTATCCACATTAATTTTGTGGATTCATTCACAAAATCAGAAAATTTGTCAATAACTGATCGATGCTATGTCTTTCAAGTTATAGAAAAAATATGATAAGAATAGTATCGTTTTCTGGCCAAAGTATGTTTAAAAAATTGAATTACAAATTTATGAAATGTAATTATTACATTATTTAATTAATTACATTCCTTTTTTTCAAAAATGTATATTTCCCAACAATTTAAAAATTAAAAATGCGTTACTTTCTATAATCAAACAAGTTGGAGAATCAAAAATTATAATTTAAAACCGCATAAAATTAATAAGTACACTTCAAGTTGTAATTTTAGATTGAAATACTAATTTAATTTTTTGCTTACAGCCTGATAACTGTTCGGTATACGGCGCCAGTGGATACGCTTTTCTGGAAGCGCAGTGAAATGATACCCATTGGCGAGAAGATACTGAAGCTGATTCAGGACATGAACTTTGATGCGCATCCGTTGATCTTTCACATATTCTCCAATGGCGGCGCCTATCTCTATCAGCACATCAATCTGGCAGTGAGGAAGCATAAATCCCCATTGCAGGTGCGAGGCGTTATTTTTGACTCGGCGCCTGGCGAGCGTCGGATGCTTGGCTTATATCGTGCCATAACCGCCATTTATGGCAAAGAGAAGCGCTGCAATTGCATAACAGCATTTGCCATAACACTGACCCTGAGCATTATGTGGTTTGTGGAGGTGAGTTGCTTAACTGAATGTAAATGTAAATTGCGCTTACTTAATTTTTTTTTTGTGCTACTTGTGCAGGAAACATTTGTGGCCTTTAAAAATTTGTTTGTCAAGTCAACGCCATTGCATGCAAGTCCATTTTGTGAGCTAAAGAATGAGACGAACAAATATCCGCAGCTATTTCTCTACTCCAAAGGCGATGTGGTTATACCCTATAGGGATGTGGAGAAGTTTATACGATTGCGACGCGATCAGGGCATCGATGTGTCGTCGGTTTGTTTTGAAGATGCGGAGCATGTCAAAATCTATACCAAATATCCTGTACAATATGTGCAGTGTGTGTGTAGTTTTATCAGGAACTGTATGACAGTTCCTGCCTATCAGCTGGCCGATAGCGATGTTATCGATTCCGATTCCAAAGAGCAGCGGCAACACCAACAACAGCAGGAACAGAATCAGCAAGGAGCCAATTTCAAATATGATTAGATTTTAGTTTTGAGTCTAACAGCGCTCTCGCTAGGAAAGTATAACGCATCAAACGTATGTGATAGGCAGCACAACTAAACTAAACTATAACTACAAAGAAAAAACGAACTATTTGCAACATAATATTCGAAGAAAATTTAAGAAATTATAAAAGTAATTATTGAACAAAAAATTTATTGCAAGCGATCGCAAGGCGTCCGCTGCCGCTTTAATGTAGAAACGAATTTAAGAGTTACTCAATCTAAATGTGCATTCTTATATTTTTCTCCCTTTCCCCTTTCAAAAATGCACGGAGCGCAAATAAAATAAAAAAGTATCAAAAATAAATTATAACGAACGGAGTGTAAATTTCAAATGTAATTTGAAACTGACGGACAGCTGACTGTTATGTTATGCTATGATTAACCAGGGTCGTGTGTAACTATCGAAATTGTTGTGGCGCAATCGTTTATATTCGATAGCTTTTTGGACAGACGCCATCTTGGAATGTGCGAAGAAGAAGAAGCGAACAAAAAGCAAGCGAAAAATCTTTAAGCGTATTTATTTAAATGTATAAATTGCATAAATCTATATATTTAAGACCAAGCACATAAATTTAATGCTCTACTCACCAATATAAAAGAAACCCCAGCACAGCTGCCACGTTGCGTTTGCCCAAAAAGGCTTAGCCAAGAAAAAAATCGAACTCTCCGACAGCCCGAAGGTATCACACACACAACACACACACACCCAAACACACGCACACACACACAGGCCACACATCAGTGCAAGCAAAAGAGGCAGAGAAGAAGATACAGGCGCAGAGAGTGATTCTCCATTTGTGTTGCAGCGAAACTACTAGGATCTAAGGTAAATAAAACAATAACGCCAACAATAACAACAGGCAGCAACGAAATAGCTGTAGTGATGCCCCGGCAAACGCTGAGGCTGCGATGCGCGCGTTGTGTGTGTCTGTGTGTGTTTGTTGTGTGTGCGCGCAATTAATGCATATTTAACATTGATCCATTTTATGTTTTGCAGACGCCGTTGACGACTTCTGGCTTGTGCCCGGACCAGCAGCGGCGATTGTGTGTTGCCTGTGCAGGTGATATAACCAAAACAAAAAAAAAAAACCACGACAGCTTGCAGCGGACTATGTCTGACTATTTGCGCCAGCAGAAACCACAAGAGCACACATAGCCATGGCTGCGACGAGAAAATTGCAAGGTAAGCATTATTCCTTCATACATATTTATATACATATATGTATATATATATATAGTTTGTGTGTGCCTATATACTGATTATCGATAATACTCCCGATAGGCGAAATTGATCGATGTTTAAAAAAGGTTGGCGAGGGCGTGGAAACGTTTGAGGATATTTGGAAAAAGGTACACAATGCAACAAACACTAACCAAAAGGTAAATCCATCGTAACAACATGTTTAAATTTGGATCATATGCTAATATTTGTCAATTTGTTTACATTTACAGCAAAAGCACCTGCAGGAGAAATATGAGGCAGATCTCAAAAAGGAAATTAAGAAGCTGCAACGGTTACGAGATCAAATCAAATCATGGATCGCATCCGCCGAAATCAAAGATAAAAGCGCCCTGCTTGAGAATCGAAGGCTCATTGAAACGGTAAGTTACAAATTGGTTTGGATTTATTTTTTTATAATTTTGCTCCATTTTATTTCGTCTATTTTTTACATGTAGGATTTATATCTTTTGGAATATATCCTATATTGGCAATCTGGACATGCTATGATTGCCAATAAAGATATATTATTGTACTATCAGTAATTACATTTTTTGTTCTATATTAATTTTAATTAATGACAAATTTGTAGGAAATATTGATTGACTAACGATCCGTGAAAAGTGTTTAAGCGCAATCACAATTATTAATATATCAATTTTTAACTTTTCATTTAGCAAATGGAACGCTTTAAGGTGGTGGAACGGGAGACAAAAACAAAAGCTTATTCCAAGGAGGGGTTGGGCGCCGCACAAAAAATGGATCCAGCGCAACGGATCAAAGATCATGCGCGCAATTGGTTAACCAATTCAATTAGTGCACTGCAAATTCAAATAGATCAGTACGAAAGCGAAATTGAATCGCTGTTGGCGGGCAAAAAGAAACGTCTGGATCGCGATAAACAGGAGCGCATGGACGATTTGCGTAGCAAACTGGATCGTCATAAATTCCATATAACCAAATTGGAAACGCTGCTCCGACTGCTCGATAACGATGGCGTCGAAGCGGAGCAGGTGAACAAAATCAAGGACGATGTCGAATATTATATTGATTCATCGCAAGAGCCGGACTTTGAGGAGAACGAGTTCATCTATGACGACATTATCGGCCTCGATGAAGTCGAATTGAGCGGCACGGCAACAACGGACAGCAACAATAGCAACGAAACTAGCGGCTCCCCCAGCAGCGTTACATCCGGCGGCAGTCCATCCCAATCGCCAGTTACAGTGCAACAGATATTGCCCAGCTCCTCCTCCTCATCCAACACACAACAGCAGGCGGCGACGGCGGGCAGCAGCAGTGGGGCTGCCAGTGGCGGCACAAGCGCGGCCAGCGCAGCCCAATTCCAGCATTTGCAAGCAGTGGCGGCTGCAGCAGCAGCAGCCGCTGCCTCCGCTGCGGCACAGCAATCGAATGGCAATAATGTGGGCTATGCGAGCGACACCAGCGCAACTTCATCCTCAGCGACAACGTCCACCGAGGCGACAACAGGTGGCGAGAAGCGCAACAAAAGCAGCGAAAGCAGTGCCAACAGCAGCAAAGCCAAGGTAATATTCCCAACTACTACTGACTGCAGCCCAAATCGAAAAACCAATTTAAGCTCATTAAGACATTGCTGCATTCTGATGAGCATTGCTGATAACGTGCAACTCTTGGACATATTTAATTGACGAGTAAAATGACCAAAAATTCGAATTCTTATTGTTTAGTATTTTATATTACTTAGCCCGTTTTGATTTTATTTATTTTGAATACTTTTACACTCCTTTGAAGTGAAAATCTGCCAAAAATTACAATTGTCTTTTTGAGTATTTTATATTTTCAAACCGGTTTTCATTTTTTATTTCAAACACATAAATACTTGTACAAATTTTATAAATTAACTGTCAAAAATTTGATTATTATTTTGTAATTTATATATTCCCTATCCAGTTTTCGTTTATTTTAATTTGTATATAAATGACAAATAATTAATTGGATTTGAGCTTTGTTTGAAATTAGGATAATATATTCGTGTATTCCGACTCCATAAAGTATATAGATATATATTCTTGTTCAGCAACAACAGGCAGATTCAATCAGACCACATCCTTCTTTCTGTCCATTTGTCTGCTTAAACCATCCAATTTCAGCGACTAGAACAGCTGGGGACTTGAAATAGAATGTGCTCGAATGCGTTGCTCATATCCAAATCTATAACATTATTTACGAAAATAATCATAAATATTGAAATTCGATAAGTATTATTGTTGGCCTACAGCTTACGCAGATCAATATTATTTTACTTATTGGGAACAATTTGAAAATAAGTAGTTTTTAAGAATCAATAATTCATTGTTCGAAACATATCTTTTGCAGATTGTTAGCTTGTTTTGGTTTTTGTATTTGTATAGGATATGTCATAGTCTAGCACTATTTGAAACTGCTCTCCGATAGACACCACTAATTTGTATGTTTTTGCAATTGCAGCAGCAACCTCAACAGCCGATCAAGCCGACGCCAGTGCGTGCCACAGCGAAAGCGCCCGCGGGTAGTGATAGTGAGTAGTCAAACTGAATTCAATGAATATTTATCTAATTGGATGCGTAATTGTAATTGTAACTAATTTTCAATTTCTTTAGCAGCGCAAGTCAATAAGATTATCAGCTCAACGCCCAGCAAAAACCAGCAACAACTACCGACGGTCGCTTCCGTTTTGGCATCGAGCGGGACGCAGAACAACAACAACAGTAACAACATCAATAACAGCAGCAGTAGCAGTAGTAGCAGCAGCATTGTCGCTGCCATTGGTCACAATCCTGCCGTACAACCACATGCCCCAACGCCTGGCCTGAATGCGGTTAGCGTTGCAGTCTCCGCCGGCACAGCAGCAACAGCAGCAGCGGCAGCAGCAGCAGCCGTCGCTTCGGCGAGCAACAGCAGCAGCAACAACATTCAAGGCCAATCTGTGATTCAAGCGACACCAACAATTGCATTTGCAGCGGTGGCTAAACACAACACATGTAAGGGTCTCACTTGAAAGCACTAATCTGAATTGAATATACTCAAATTGTAATCTCGTCCGTTAGCACTACTGGAAAACGGACCTGTGCTGCAGCAACAGCAGCCAACAGCGCCAACGGTGGCCGCAATTGTCAGCGCCAGCGCACAGGCCCAACAACAACAACAGCAACAACAACAGCAGCAGCAACAACAGGCGGCGCAATTATCCAATCTTCAAACGAATTCCTCACATTTGCAAAACGGTAATATTTAAAAGCAAAACCGCATCTTTCTAATTTTTACACTGCTTTGCGTAGGGTATTATAATTTTGTTGCAAAGTTATTCTTCAACCTTATTAGGTTATTTATATTCTTGATGAGCTTGACTAGCCCTGTCGATATAGTCAAGTCAGTTGTTCTAATTTTCATTCATGTATATATATTTGCCATCGATTTAATCAGTACATTTTTGCTGCAGCCAGTCATCTAATTGCTTTGTCTGTGGCCTGAACATTTGTATAAAAAATTATCACAATATCAAATTACTGCTAGACAATCAATCAATCGATATTTGGGTTGCCGTTATTCGATCCAAAGTTATTTGCGCAAAATACTGATTATGTAAAGATCGATTTAAGAATAATAATATCATATATCAAAAGCCTAAGGGCTTTTGCTAAAAGAAGCAAAGGAATATATTAAGATACAATACAAAGAGAAAGGAATACGAATATATTAAAATTTTGTTTGCAGACAACTTTGTGTTATTTGTACAAGAAATGTGGCTTAAAACATAGCAAGAAATATTTACATCAAAGATGAACCACTTTTATTTGCTAGTCGTGGAAATATTTGAAATTCAATTGTACATATATATTTAATAATTTTGCAATCACTTTGTGATCTGTGCACTTAATATATTTATTTACTTTTGCCCTTTTTGCAGGCCTGCCCGTTTCACTCAGTAGCAGCAGCAGCGGCAGCAGCAATAGCAGCAGCAACAACAACAGCAATGCTGTCGATGCGATTTCATTGAAAACTATAGCACAGGAAGCAATTAATCGATCCGTGATCGAGCCCAATTCCCTAAATCAGCAACAGGCAAGTAACATTGACACGAGACAGCAGCAACAACAGCAGCAGCAGCAACAACAACAACAGCAGCAGCAACAACAACAACAGGCGGCGCAGCAGCAAGCGGCGGCGCAGCAATCGTTACTGCAACAGCATTTCAGCACCGAAACAACTGCCAACCAGCAACAACAACAGCAACTTCAACAGCAAGCGACGGCTGCAGCAGCGCAACAGCAGCAGCAACAAAATGCAGCAGCGGCAGCAGCTGCAGTTGCAGCAATCGGAACAATCGTTTCTGCCACTAGCAATGGTCCCACAGCTGGCAGTGGACTCATGAATCTTGCAAATGCTGCCGGTCAGCCGACAAGCGGCAGCGGTGGTGTCGTTGTTGCACCCAATGCTAAAACGCATACACCGCAGCAACAGCAGCAACAACAACAGCAGCAGCAACAACAGCAGCAACAACAACAGCAGCAGCAAATTGCAACAACAGAGGCGCACATACCACCGCTGCTGGGCGTAACGCCGCTGGGTCCGACGCCACTGCAAAAGGAGCATCAACTGCAATTCCAAATGATGGAAGCCGCATATTATCACCTGCCACAGCCCATTGATACGGAGAAGCTGCAAACATATTTTCATCGCTCACCAGTGCAAACGCCAGCGCACTATCCCCAGGTGAGTCAGGTACATTGGTTGATTTTGTTATCCTAGATGGCTATAGCTTAACAATTCTGTCTCCCCAAACAAAACCCAAGGCACAGCTGCCCATCTACGACACCGTTGAATTCTATCAGCGACTCTCAACAGAGACGCTCTTCTTTGTGTTCTACTACATGGAGGGCTCCAAGGCGCAATATCTCGCTGCCAAAGCGTTAAAAAAGCAGAGCTGGCGCTTCCACACCAAGTACATGATGTGGTTTCAACGGCACGAGGAGCCCAAGATTATCAACGATGATTACGAACAGGTGAGCCACACTGAAAATGATTTTATTTATTCATAATTAGTATCTTATGATTAGTTGCAAGATGACTTTATTTTGTTGACAATTGTTTTCCATTTTCTTTTTAATGACACGTTTGACAGTTGATAGTTTAAATTGTAATATTTTTATATAAAAATACTTGTTTGTTTTTAAAGCTAAAACCAACAAGTTAAGGGACTGATATTGGTTAAGGCTAGCATTCAAAATTTGTTCATTTCATAAATTTAGTGTAGAAGTAATAAAATGTAATCATCACAATCAGATTTAGTGTGAAAAAAATTAACTTGCATTTTACAAAATCTTGACTAAGCTGCCTGAATGCCACTGAATGCTTCTATCTGGACAATGTAACTAAAGCTTGTCTTAAGCATATTTGTTCCAAATAAAATCAAAAATTGTCGCCTATCTCTCCACAGTCGATAATATGTAGTTTTATAGTTATTGTTAATCGTATCTTTTTGAATTTATCGCAATGAGTAATTCAATTATATTTTACTATTATTCTGAAGTGTATTTGTTATAAATAAACTATACATTATTCGCCTGCATCTTCATACTTGATAATTAAAAGTTATTGTAAATCTTTTCTTATCTTGAACAAATATTTTTCTCTAACACTGTCATGCCAATTACCTAAACTTATTATAAAGACGCAATAAGATGTTCTTATCAGCAATAGTGATATGTAGATGGAACAATATATATTATAGATTTCAACAAACTTTGGAACAATGGCCTTACCTTTTAGTTTTAATTTTATATAATTTATTTTTTAACGATGCTCGCAATATCATTATAATATTTTAATTTTTTTGCTTCAGGGTACGTACATCTACTTTGATTATGAGAAATGGAGTCAGCGCAAGAAGGAGGGCTTCACCTTTGAATACAAGTACTTAGAAGACAAGGAGCTGATTTGAATGCTGCGTTGTTGTGATGCGGATGCGTTGGCGGCTGTCTAAGAGGAAACCAATCCATTACCACAATAAAAAAAAAACCAATTCAATAGCATACAATATTCATACGACATACCCAGAGCAGACACTCATCCAAAACAGAATCGCGCACGTATACATACACACTCACACACACACACACTTAAAACCATAACAAAAACAAACTCAATGAGATATGATCATGTGCAAGCAGGCCGTAAGCATAAGTGAAATGGAAGCAAAATGAAGTATGTTGGATACTGAGATACTTGTTCGGAAAATGCATGTAAAAAAATATGCTTTTTTATAAATGTTTTATTGTTTATTATTTTTTTTTAAGATTTTCTTTCCTACATTATGAGAAAGCAAAGGAACTAAAACTAAAACTAAAGCAAAACAAAAAAAAAAACTATAAAATATTATGCAAAAATACGTGCAACAAATTGAATTTTCTGGCATTTGCCCCTTGAAGCTCCCCACCACCCACCTCCCAGTTTAATCTCCAAGCTCCTATTATTAAATCGCTTAGCGCCTCTTCATTCAGCTACACTCCTCCAGCTCCAGTTCCCTCGCCTCGCCCCTCCTTCGCACCAGCATCATGTATAAAGAGCGCAGCAGTGTGCAGTAAATACTTTTAATTATAAACATTTAGCGCACCGATTTTTTCATTGCGTTTGCCTAGAAACGTAAAAAAGAAAACTCGTGAGAATAAAATAAAATAAAAGAAAACAAAACAACAAAATCATAAACAAAAAAAAACACTTCAGCTGATCTTATTTAAATTTAATTATGTAATTACGATTACTAAGATCATTGATTAAGTTGAGCATGATAATGATGCTGCAAAGCAAAACAAACAAACAACAAATTAATGCGTAAAAACTTTTTTTTAAATGTAAGCAAAATAAAAACAAAACGTGAGTAAATAGTTGAAACTTGTTTAGTGTTTTTATTTCATTACGTTGAACCGTTTGCGTTTTTATTTGTTTTCCTTTTAGCCTGTTTGATCCTCAGACCGTTTGAGCCTCAATTTTGATCGTTTAAATGTTAATAAGTCATATATAGTCAAATGATATAAACAAATGCATTTTAGAATGTTTTTGCGTAAATATAGCATTTTTGCTAAACAAAAAACGAAATACATATTTAACAATTTTACAAGAATAGTTTTAAACGAAAACATTATAAAAATACAAAAAAAAATCAACAAAAAAAAAGAAAGCAGACAAAAAAAAAAACAAATGCATGCAGGAGAACATGAAAAACATTTTAAAAATTATTAAAAACAAACAAACAAATGATTGCATTAAAATATACATACATACAATTATACGCCGCCACCTGCGTACTGGATTTTATTACAAATTACAAAAGAATTATGTGGCCAACTTAAGTTATGCTACAAATCAGTTTCGTTGGCTGCCAAAAGGAAAGTCGTCAAGTGTCTATTAATTTTTTACCTATTTGCATTTAATTATTCACAGTTCACAAGCTTGACTATCACTAAAGATCGACTCCCTCCTTTTACGCTGACCAATCACAATAGAAACGCAATAGAAATTACCATGAAATCGATTTAAAATCATCGTCGGATCAGATCACTCGATCACTTAGCTGCCATAGCAACTTATATGTCAAAAGATATGCAAGTCAAACCAACAAATCGATATTGGACTACAATATCATATAGTTCCCAATCGGTGGAAAAATTCGTTCTTGTATTTTTGTTACCAAGTTATCCTAACAAAACTTACTTAAAATGCAAATTAACATTGGATTAAAGAAAAATTTTAAGAAATCCTGTTCAATTAAGTTTTTATACGAACAATCGGTAAGTTTTTATAAGAATAATCGGTAAGCTTTAAATTTATAGTAAAATATCGGAAGGGTATATGGAAGTCGGGATTTCTTGTTTTACTATTCAGCAACACAAAAAGATACTTTGTCTGTCTGTCTTTTGAGTGCATATATACATTGTTAATAGAAAATTCGAACATAGAAAATAACTTTTGGTGAATCCCCATAAAGTAGGTCAGACAAATATTTCAAACGAGTTTAAAATTCAGTTGTTATCTGACATACGATTATTTAACAACTTCCTAACTATCAATCCGAATTTGGCATATTTCATTGTTATTATAGAAGCCAAGTTACTACGATTACGATAATCCGCTTGATAAGTGGAGGTGGTCGAAGCTGCCTCCTCCCTGCTATATTTGGTCAAAGAGATTGCAATTTGCAGGGTAAAGTAAACATGATAATAATATTATTTCTGCGTATTTGTTGATAAGAAAAGGGGTGTGTTCATTCATTCACAACTGTTAACGTAATTTATATTTTTTGTTTTATTTTGAGCAAGTGTAACACGAACAGCACAAGCATGTCAAGGCATATACTCGTATATTCTCGATTAGTATCACTGACGGAGCCGATATAACCATGGTTCGAAAGATGTGTTATTGTGTGATATTTTCGTATTTAATAAGATATCAGAAATAAACTTTCTATGTGTCTCGTTAAGTTCCTCAAATTTGGGCAAGAAATTATCGACATCGGATTACTATATCCCACAGCTCGCATACAAACAGTCGGTCAAAAAAATGAGTTCTTGTGTAGAAAAACTGTTGTTTACCCGCATCAAATTCCAAAGTTCGGCGAAACACATGATCAACTTGGGACTACTAAATTATAGTAAGAATCGGTCGGTTTCCATACTCCAGATCCATTCAGTTACCCATTCATTATTAATAAAAATGTTTTGTAAAAGTATGTATGGAACAGGCAAAAGAAAGTATCCTCATCAAGTTAATATACTTAGTTTATTTATCTGTTGAAATCCGCCGATCTATTACACAATAAGAACTAAATAACTCGAATTTTGAATGTAAGTTCTCATATATCATACATCCGACGTACTTGGAAAATTTGCTTCTATCGGATCGTGATATTGTTGAATGCGCTTATCGAATCGAACGAAATTGAATTCTTCTAATTTCAGTGGATTGACGAGAGACTAGTTCATATCAAAACTGAAAGGAGGCAGCTCAGCATTGAATCCCGTAATATTAATTGGCTGATGAGACCAATAATCCAAGCTAAGCTTAAAATATATGGCATACTATAAAAAGTAAAAAATATCATTCACGTCTCGTCAAAACTCCTTGGAAAGCTGCAATGCGGCAATGACTTGAAGATCCCTTTGGCCATGGAGGAGATTGTCGGATTGAGAAACAGACACTTTTCGCGGCATGAATCAGGACAATCGACTGGCTTTCAAACTCTTTAAGAGTCCACATCCCTTGGATAATTGAAAATTTGTTAATTTGTAAAATCATTCGTTTATTGTCCCACTTTGACAGATTGCAAATAAAGTTAACGAAAAAACAATATATATAAAATAATACATTTCTTTACGCTAAGTAAAAATAAAAATATATTTTTATGAATATATCGTTAAGTAAATATAAAGAAATGTACTATTTTATTCGGAATAAGATATTAAAGAAAGAAAGATTGGAAAATAAATAAAAGAATTAATATATTTTCAGTAAATAATTCAAAAAGTTTTATAAACCACAGCAGACAAATAACAAACGAAAATTTGATAGAATTTACGATCAAGAATATATAAAATAATTTACTTCAAAGAACCTAAATTGGCGTTTTATCTTTTTTTTCTTTTACGAATTTTGAAGTACCCTCAGCTAGTTTGGAAAATTGCACTAGAAGATGCGAGGTGAAATACATATATACATATGGAATTTATTGCAAACACAAAAATGTACTTAAGAAGTAGATCTCAGATTAGATTGATTTTAAAAGTGAGCTTGAGATACTCGTTGTAAATGGAACAAGAAACGGCGACTTTGAATCAATGAAACTAACATGGTTTAATATACACAGCTTGGACTGACTATGAGACAGTGGTGGTGGTGTTATTGATGGCATCCACATTGTTGCCCCAAACGACATCATCATCCTCATCGTCATCGTGACCCCAGCCCTGATCCGCCTCAACATCCGTATCCGGACCATTGTAGCTGGTCAAAGCAGCCGCAAAGCGGCTCGCATCGATTTGTACAATCTCAGCTTCGCTAGCTGCTGCTCCCGTTCCTGTTGCTGGCTTCGTCTCAATAACGGGTTCCATGTCCTTGAAGAAATCAAATTCAGCCGGCTCGGAGCTATGCAGCGATGTGGTCAACTGCACTTGAATGTCTAGCGCGCTGAGATCATCGATGACCTTGCGATTGCTGTTAGCGGATGCCAGGGCGGGCGGAGGCGGCGGTGGGAGTGTGGCCGTCGAGAGACTGGAGCAGGCGGTGCGAAAGGAGTCGGCAATCGATGAGGGCTGGGTGGCCTGTGTGGAGGTGCTGCTCGTCGTCTCCACGTTACAGTACAGATTGAGCTCATCCGACGTGGCCTGCTGCTTGACCTGCAGCCGTTGCAGCTCTTCTGCATTATCCCAATCGGACCATGCCGCCTCCTCCTCCTCTTCTTCCTCATCCTCCTTCTGCGCCAGCTCCTCCTCCTCCTCATCATCATCATCATCGTTAATATTGACCAGGGTCTGTTCGTGTGCAGCACTGCTGGTGGAGCTATCGGAATTGTTGTCCACCAGACTGTTGCTATGACTGGACTCCAGTGGTTTCTCACTCAATTGGGTGATGCTCTTGTCATCCTCGCCGCCATCGGGACTCAGACGCAATGGCATTGGTGGCACAACGTCGCTGTCCAATGGCAGTGGACTGCCGGAGACCATATAATCCACAGCATCCGCAGCGCTGCCATTCATCAGGGGCGTTATGGAACGCGGCTCTGTCCACTGGGCGCTGCTGTCCGTGGAGACGGCAGCATGGGGCCGACCATCCGAAAAGCAACGCCTTCGGTCACCACCCAAAACAGTGGCCGCGCCCAATATGGGCACTAGATCGGCCATGGAACGCAGTGTCTTGGCCACGAGCACATCGTTCGTATCGCTCATGCCCAGCTGCAAATGCGGCAGAATATCGTTGAGCAGTTGCTCGTCGCTGAGCAGACGCACATACTCCATGAAATAGTCCAGCAGGATCAGGCGGATCTGTGCGTCGCGCAGCCGAAACATTTTCAGTACATGCGGCAACAGATACTGCACATACGTCTGCGGTGAGAATAGTTGTGCAGTGCATCCGTTCTCCGTCTTGGTGCGCAGCACAAACGGTGTCACACAGTGCTGGGCGGTGGGATCGAGGAGTACCATGCGCGACAGCAGATCGCTGGCCAGCTGAGAGGCCACCACTTGCTCATCGAAGCCACGCAGCCGCTCAATCAGACTGCTGAAGAATTGTTGACGCTCCGGCACCGATTTCAGTGGCAGCTCAAAGAGAAAGGAATGGATTAGAATGAATTCGTGATTGAAATACGGATGCAACAGCACAGCGGATAACTTTGGTCGCAACTCAATATTCTGATGCTTCAGGTGGGTGCTGCAATAATCCCGGAACTCCAACACATGTGGTATTCCCGCCGAGCCGCCGCATTTATCCAAGATTTGTTCGCAGAGCGCGGCAAAGGCGAACTGTTCTAGGGCCAGTTGCGTGGTGTCCGCGGCATCCATTGCCAGCGGCTGGCGAAAACTGTGCGCTAGCTCAATTAGCTGTTTATTCAGCTCCTTTGCCTTCCACACATATTCAAAACCGGCCAGGCGCCAACTGCCCTTGTCCGTCACATAAACGGACTGAGTGCAAATATTCAAATGCCTGGCATGCGCCCGCTCTATGAGAAATATGAGGCTACACAGTATGGTGCGCAGTCCGAGGCACACCTGTATATCGCTCTGCTGGGCGAGCACATCGCTCAACGGCCGCACACGTTCCGTGGCCAAATGCTTCTGACCGGACTGATCCCAAGTGGACATATATTTCAGTATATACGGATGGCGATAGATCATAAGGTTCTGTGTAACCATATAGTTAGTTTGCTTTCTTTTCTTGATCATCTCATGCACCTACCTTGATTGCTCGCTCCATTGGGCCCTGGGCAGCCCAGAGTTGACCCTTCACTAACACCTCGCCCTTGAAAATGGAGAGCAGTTGGCCACCGCCGCCCTCCTCGTTGCATGTCGTCGGCGATTCGGCGTTGTATAGCGCCCAAAAGTCATTGACTTCGATGGCATTTTTGTCAATTATGAGTCCTTTTAGTTTGCTGCCTTCATTGCCCATTTTTTTATAAACATTAACAAAATAGCATTTATTTGGGGCAACGTATTGCACTACGTAAGACCGACAGCCACGTAACGTAGCATAACATATGTTAAGGCCATACGACGAATGTTATCGGTGCAGTGTTGGCAAATGCTAACATTTACTTTACTGTGCATCACTGGTCAGCTAGCAGGCGAAAAGTTTTTGTGTGTTTATTTTTTATGGCTGGTTAAAAATTAATTTCAAATGGATTTGTATGATGATATTGATGCCAAGCCGCGTGCCAGCCAAATGGATGGCTGGTCATCGGGCATCAAAATGCTGCAAACACAGCTGGCCGTGAAGAAAGCCCAATTGCCCAACAAGCCCAAGCCGAGAGATCAAATCAAGAAACCGGTGAGCAAAAAAGTTTATTTTTTGTATATCAATTATTAATTGTAAGTTATTAAATTTATTGCCAGCTAATGACGCCAGTGGTTAATTTGCGCGCCAGACGCAACACAGATGCGGACACTGTGCCACTGACTGTTGTCGCGAAGCCAATCATTACCAGCACCACAGTGGCTCCAGTGGCGCCCATCTTGGAGAGCATAAAAACCGATGATTGGGACTTTGTGGACGAGTACGATCCGCAGTGGCCCAACGAGTACGAGAAACTCAAGGAGAAGACCAAGAGCAGCGATAAATCGCGCAACAGTGGCGTTTCCAGCGGAGCTGGAATTGCTAGTGGCAGCAATAGCAATCGCGAGGATCGCGATCGTGATCGTGAACGAGATCGAGATCGGAAACGGAATCGCATTGGAAGACGTGAACAACAGCACAACAATCAATCGCACTCGCCGCCACCCATGAAATTCAGCGGATTTGGTCTGAGGCAGAGCGATGAGGACAGATATAGTCCGCCCGCGCCTGGATCGGTAGCCAAGCAGGGCGGTGGTGCAGCGATAGCGCCACCACCGTCCCTATCCATCGATAATGGCGATGGTGCCTCGAATGTGACCATACCCTATTCGGCCAGTTCGGTGGCTGCAAAGATAATGGCCAAGTATGGATTCAAAGATGGTCAGGGTTTGGGTAAATCGGAGCAAGGCATGTCGGTGGCACTGCAAGTGGAAAAGACATCAAAGCGTGGCGGTCGCATTATACACGAGAAGGATGTATTCTTGCCGCCACTTGCCACGGCACCCTCATCACCACCACTCGCCCAGTTGCCTGGAGTGAATGCAACGCCGGCTGTTTCGAGTCCTAATCCGGCGGCTGCTGCTGCTGCCATGCCACCGCCAGCCATGCCGCCACCAAGCTTAGTACCTCCAGCAACAGCAGCGGCGGCAGCCAGTGATCCGGAGCCGAGCATAACGGAGATCATGAAGGCGCCGAGTAAAGTTGTCCTGCTGCGCAACATGGTTGGGCCGGGCGATGTGGATGAGGAGCTCGAGCCGGAAGTTAAGGATGAGTGTAACACCAAGTATGGTGAGGTGAACAGTGTCATCATACATGAGGCATTTGGCACAGTGCCCGAGGATGCTGTCAAAATATTTGTCGAATTCAAACGCATCGAAAGTGCCATAAAAGGTTGGTTAACATTTCGTTGTGTAAACTAAAACCAATAACATTTGCTTAACATTTTGTTTACTTTACAGCTGTTGTGGATTTGAATGGTCGTTTCTTTGGTGGTCGGCAAGTGCGTGCGGGTTTTTATAATTTTGATAAATTTAAGAGTTTTCAGCTAAATTAAGTTAATTAAGCAAATAAAAAAAATATTTAAATGAATTTTAAGCGCCACTCTGTTTTGCTCGTCTCTCCGCATGTTATTATAACAGACAACAGACTGCAGAGTGTGTTATCGATAACTGCGCTTGAGTTTGACAGCTCTATTAAATTTCTGTCTTCGATACACGCTACGACCAATCAGTTGTTTAATCTCTATAATTTGTAAATATTTAACAGTAATATTGTGTATTTAACTTCACTGGCTATGCTAATATTGTTAGTTGTGCAGGCAAGCCACTTTTATGGCAATAAAACACGTGTTTAATCGAAGCAAGCGTGTGACAATTTCAGTGACAACTCACAATAGGCAGTTGTATCGTGTCTAGTACACATAGCTAGTGGAAGAGGTTTGGTTTGAGAACTGAAAACAATTATCGCAAATAATACTCGCTTTCGCTGCGTTGCAAAATTGATAAACAAAAACCAAAACCCAAAAAAAATAAAATAAAACCAAGGTGAGTTCTTAACGTTGCACGGCTAAACAATTACAAATCAATTTGTGTTCTGTGTGTGTGTTAATATACAAACAATCGCAAAATAAGAGAGAATTGTGTGTTGTGTGTGCTGTGTTTTTTCTGTTTTTTCTTTTCTTTTGCGCGAATACATAAGCCAAAGCAAACGACCAGATAGCAGCAGCAGGAGAACGGTAAATTCTCCAAATGTCAACGACACACACACAACACTGAGCCACTTGTAATTAAATTCAATTAAGCTGCAGCTCGTGGTTCATTTGTGTATCAATTTTCATAAGTGAAAAAAGCAAAAAATAAAAGCGAAAAAAAACACTCCAGGCCGCCGTCGCCCCTCACCATACCCATTCCACACGTTGAACTCGTGCCCAGCCACTAGCTGCAGCTGTATTGGTTATTGTTGTGTTGCTGTAAGCAAAGGCAGACGGACAGACAGACGAACGACGAAGTAGCGCTGATCACATTTGTTCTGCTCAACAAAAGTTTTGCATTGTTCTCAGCTTTCCCCACTCCCACCGACGCCCAGCAGCAGCAGCAGCAGTAACAACAACAACAACACCAACCAACAACAACAACTGTCCATAGTTGCCATATCCATCCAAGTAGTTGTTGTTTGAGGCCATGGGCCCGCTATCGTCGCTCGGTGCTGGTGCTGCAAGGTAAGGGGCAACTCTGCCCAGCTTATGGGCTCTCACTCACTCTTGTTGTTGCTGTTCTCACTCTCACCCCCTACACCTCCTCCTCTTTCTCCAGTTACGCAGTTTATTGCACTATTATTCAATCTATTGCACGCACATAATTGCATTTGTACACACATACATAGATATATCCATGTACATTTGTATGTATATCTAACTATGTATGTGTATTTACATATTGTACATATTTATCTGCTTGTCGCGGTTCGCCTTCTACTTCTTGTTGCGCCTTCAAAAGTGGAGCAGTCGCGCCCCGTTTACAGACACAAACAAACAAATAAACAGTTTTTTCGGTGAGCCCCCCTCACACACGTAAACACACACACGCGCGCACACACACACACTCGCACGTTTGATGCCCGCTTCTTCAATTATATTTTCAAAATCTATTTTTAACAAAACATTATTTTGCCCTGCACTGAAGTAGTCTATTTTTTATATATTTTTTTTCTTATTGTATACACAATTTTTAAAACAAAAATAAGTAAAATTAACATTTCTACGTGCGTTTGAGTGTTGCCAGTCCATAATTAATCATGCTTAGAAACTATGCCCGGAAGTATGATGAAAAATTGTTAGTTGTTAAAATAAAGTTAGAGTTTTAGGTATTAAAATATGAAAAATGTACATCAGGCAATATTGGTAGAGTCGTGGATAATGAATAAATGAATGTTAGAGAAAATTTAAGATTAAAGATTAAGATCTTAATTATTCTGTTTTAATTGTATACGATTTAATTCCAAGTTTATTATAAAGTTCATTTTCTTAATAACTCTTTATAATCCACATTGAATACATAAATAGATAAATTGTTTAATTTTACATTTTTAATTTTAATTTCCTAATACCTCTTTTCATTAAATAAATACGTTGATAAATTAAATTAATTTGACATGATTATTTCTTAATACCTTTTTTAAATTTTGCGGACTTATTTTCTGCTCACTAAATAAAAAAATAACTTAATTATTTAACAACAGTTTAAATGTATATCACAGAAAGATTGGGTTATGTTTCAGCTTTGTATATAAAAGTAGCGCAAAATATAAAGAACTATAAAGCTAGGATTGTTGTTGCAGATACCTCTTAAAATGCACACATACTATACTCGTATTTATATATTTTGTAATAAAATCGATTGATCTGTTGCTCCTTGAGTTAACTTTGTCAGCCCGAAATGTCAACGTTTCTGTTTGTGTTTAGTGTGTGCACAACAAGCTAATTTCGTTAAATTCACTCAAATTTAATCTGTCCAGTCAACAAATAAATAAATTCATCTGATTTATTTATATTTTTACTGTATGACGACTGTCTGTGCGCATTTCACACATTTCAGTTATGGTCTTGGCCGGCAACGAATGGCAGAGTAACAAGGATGACGAGCAAAAGACAAACGCATCACCAGCAGCAACAGCAGCAGCGGGAACAACAGCAGCGACAACAACGCCAGCAACAGCAGCAGTTGCAGTTGCAATTGCGCCAGCAGCTGCAGTTGTGAGCAACGTCATCACAAGCGTAACGGGCTCAGCATTAGCAACAACAACAGAAACAGAACCAATAACAACAACAACAACCGACCTAGAATTAACAGCTAGACCCGCAGCACTTGCCACTGGTGGCACTGGCTCTGAGCTAACTAAGCGTCAGCAACAGCAGCAGCATCATCAGCGCCACAACAAAAAGGCCCACAACAAAATGGAGCTGAACAAGAAGGCGGCCGAACAGCAGCAGCAACAGGAGCAGCATCAGCAGCGCGAAAAACACGAGACGGAAACGTGTGAACTGCTGGCCACAGAGAACAACATTATTAGCAGCAGTCTGAGCAACAGCAACAGCAACGATGCCAACGATAATCTAGAGAATCGAGAAAACAATAATACGACAGCAACAGAGACCTGTGATTCCAATACGAATACCTTGCAGGTAAGTTTTCCTGTGATATGAGATATGCAGCAGTTATTCACAAGCTGTTTGTTTGCAATTTGCAGGGTCAGCTGGCACAGCAGCAAGTGCAATTGCACATGGCCATCAATTCGGTGCTAAATGCGAATAATACGACGACGAGCGGCAATCTATTTAGCTCGTTGGGTGCCTTACAATTGACTAGCAATGAAACAGCAGCAGCAGCAGCAGCTATCAACAACTGCAACAACAGCAGCAGCAACAGCAGTCCAGCCGCACACCAAGCGGATATGTCAGCGTTGACGGGCGAGGCAAAGATTGTGCTGCAATGCGAGGGAAAATCGCACAAATTCGAGACGCGCAACATTTTGTTAGCGCCCGGCCAGGAGTGCAAGGTGGGCCGTCTGATTGCCAAGAGCAAGGCGAGCGAGGGTAATGCCATTTTCGATTGTAAGGTGCTGTCGCGTAATCATGCCATGCTCTGGTATTCACCGGACGGTCACTTTTGGGTCAAGGACACCAAGTCGAGCAACGGCACCTTCATCAACGACAACAAATTGGGCAGTGAACCTGCCGAGCTGCATTATGGCGACACCGTCAAGTTTGGCGTCGAGGTCATTGAGAATTCGCGGCAGGAGGTGCACGGCTGCATCATTGCACGCGTCACTCTGTTTATGCCGGATGGCCGGGAGGCGATCTCAATAGAATCGGAGCAGCTGCAGTTGGGTGGACCGAATCGGATTAGCTATGATGAAATACAGCGTTTAAATGCATTTCTACAGGAGGCGTCGCAGCGCGAGAAGATGCTCAAAGCGAAGCTGAGTAATTTGCAAGGAGTTCTCGATTCCATGCGCAAAAATTCGACAATGTGCTGGCAGAGCATGATCACCGAGGATCAGCTGCTGCACAAGATCAATCTGCTCGAGAAGAAGCTCCAGATGATGGAGAAGAATGTGCCCGAGAATGCGTTACGCAATGAGGTGAGTACATCCCTTTCCTTTACAAACTGCTGATTTCGAATTTAATGTAATGCATTGCATACTTTTGAGACCACACACAAATATGGAGTAGGCACACTCTTCGCCCCTTGAATAGGATATACTCGTACCTGAAATCTTTACTTTCCTATATATATATATTTATTTAATGTGATCTAAAATAGAACCAATCACAGAAGCAATAGTTACACTGCTCCTCCACTTTTTTTTTTTTAGAAATTTCCGATTTCTTATAAATCAAAAATTACTTAAACAAAAATACAATTATAAATATTAAATATAAATTTCGAAAACCAATTTTAGTGGCGCGTATTTTTTGCCATCCAATTTTTTTTTAGTTTTCCTCTCGATTTTCTTAGCTATTTTGGCAATAAATAGGCCAGAGTCCATGTAAGCTTTGAGCTATCCTTTTTCGTACTTGGCTAATACTTTTCCTCGAACCATATAAATATATTTTTTTAAGTTAATCGAAATTAAAATACAAGTTCTAAAAGTCCGCGTGCCTAAGAATTAAACGATTAAACTGCATTCATGCTCCATTCAAGTGTTGCACAAATTTGATCATAATTACTAAAAACTCAAAAATAAAGTGGAAACATATAACAATTGTATGCCAGAACTAGCAGGAATAGTTTATTATGCACATCTGCTTTCGATTGTAGATTGTGAAGCTGCTGGAGGATAAGACCACGTATCAGCTAACTGCCAAAGAGGCGCTGCGCAAGGTGTACCAGGATCGTTGCGATGCCATGCAAATGCTGTCCAAGATGGAGATGGCGTACACAACATCGGACAACGAGTGCGGCATATTGCGCACCCAGATATTGAACTCGAAGCAGACGCTGCAAGATTTCAATGTGCGATTGGAGCAGCTACAGCAGGAATATGCGGAATATAAGCAGGAAACGATGCGCCAGCAGCAAGAGGCTAAAGAGGAGGAGGAACAGCGAATGGGACATCTAAGGGAGCAACTCAACGCGCAGGAGATCGAAATGGATAAGATGCGCCAACAGTTGATGCAGCTGCAGAAAACAATCGCTGACTATGACAGCGAACAGGTGATGCAGCAGCAACAGGCGCTGGAGGAACTGAATGCGGCCATCGGTGTTGTCGATGACGACGACGACGATGAGGAAGATGATGATGACGACGACGACGTCGATGATGTTGATGTTGCTGATGTCGGTGACGATGATGATAATGATGCAGCTGCAGAAGAGGATAAAGACAAGGAGGATGTTGTGGATCAGCTGCTGCTAGAGACAACACCCAGTAATCAAAAATCTGTAAGCATTTTAAACTTCTACAGTGATCTCTCGCTAACTAAAATGTCACTTTACATTTGACAGAGTAAAAAGAGCAAGCGGCAGCAGAAGGATGAGTTCGATTTGAAGCACAAAGTGATGCGCAAGGACACAATGATGAAGTTGCTAAAGAATTCAGATCTCAACAAGGGCGCCGACGGCGGCGATGTATTAAAAGCCATAATCAACAACGACGACGACTCTGGGGAGGATGAATCACAGAAGGTGCACTCGCTGCAGCGATCACCGGCACCATTGTCAGCGCCAGTGGGCAACAAACTGGAGGCAGCAGCAGCCAGCAATGAGTTTATACACAAATCACCTCAGCACAACAAATGCCTCAATGGCATCGATGAAGCGGCCAAGGAGTTGGAAGCGGAAGCGCAGGAGGAGGAGTCATTGTCATCGTCACACGCAGGCCACAAGAAACTGGAGACACAGCCAACACTTGTGCGCAACGATGGCGATACATCGTTGTCGCAGGAGCAAACGCTGGACATGCTGAACGAGGAGTGTATGTTCTACAAGCAGAAATCGGCTATGCTAACCACAGACATTAATGCGCTGGAAGTGGAAATGCAGAAGCTGAAGGAGCAGCTGCAACAACAACAAAAACAGCAGCAGCGCAGTCCAAAAAATGTCGAGAATAACGATAAGGATAATATAGCTGAAAATGATCTCGCTACGGATGAACAGCAACAACCGAAGCTGAAGGAGAAGTCTGAGGATGAATGGAGCCGCTGGCAGGAGGAGCTAATCGCCTTGAGCGATGAGCAGGTGGAGCGCGAAGAGCAGCTTGTTGCGTACAAGGACCGACTGCAACAGTCCGAGCTGAGCAACATTGAGTTGCGACACCAAATTCAACAGTTGCGTCACACAAAACTGATGGCCTTTGACAATCCGATGCTCTATCGTCGTGCTCTGCCCGTCGGCTGTGTGGCTCTGGCGGCGATTCTCTATTTTCTGGCCAGTCGCTTCTAACACGACTCACAACAACAACAACAACAACTTGGAACGACAAGAGCAACAACAGCAGCGGCAGCAGCAACAACAACAACAACAGCGAACATCGTACCTAATGCAAACGACAAAAGAGAGATTCAAAAAGAGAAAATACTATATATATATATATATGTATATATATACTTATACTTGTATACATCTTGTGGTGGCGTGGTGTGGGTAAAATTGGATGGGGCACACTGCAAAAAAAAGAAAGAAACTATATGGATTGGACGCAGCAAAACTAAACATACATACAGTTATACATATTTATACATATATCTCCTCTATATATACACAAAAATAGTTCTCATTTTATAATCGGAGCTTTACTCTCTCATATATTATATATATACTTTCATAATCGGTTCTTTTTTTTCATTTGTACGCAAAATTTGTAGTTCTAAATTTGCAATTGAATCGAACAAAAGAGCAATTCACACCCAACAAACACACACTCACACATAGGCATGCGGTTAGTTAATTCTGAAGTAATTATATTTAAAGAAATTCCTTGAAAATGTTTTTTCCTATATATATATATTTATATATATATATATATATATATATATATATATATATATATATATATATATGTATGTATATATGTATGTATCCCATCTACATTTTGATGGTGCGATCTATAATTGCATATGGGTTAACATCACCCCAACCCCCCCAATTTCGAATTGTGTACAAATGTAGGCTGGCTGACTGGCGGCGGAGGATCATTAAGTTTTAGCATTAGGTTGCAATTATTTACCATTACCAGCTATGTTTTATAAAAACTATATTTACGTGTGCTAAATGTTGATTTATGTACTATATTTAGTTGATTTTTATGTATGTCCCTCGTCCGTCTCTCTGCGAGCGAACGCGTGCCTCTAAACACATTTCTTTATATATATTTTCCGAAATCTAACGATACGAATTATGAAAAACAAAATAATGAAAAATGCTTGCAATATCACAAAGAGTATGTAAAAAATGAAAAGAAAACCACACTCACATGTATTCGAAAAATAAATCAAAACAAAAAAGAAAACAATGAATAAACAAAACACTTTAACGAAACAGTAACGAAAAATTAAGTTCCTGTTACGTTTAAATATTTTTTGAAGTGTTGTCTATCGATTTATGGCGCTAAAATCAAACCCTTTACGTAACGTAACGCAAACGTAAGCTTAAGTTGATATTTTTTAGTACGTTACCATTTTCAAGCATCAACGATTTTAGCGACCACACTGTTAGTTATGGATTTTTATGTATGCGAGAGGCGGTCACACCCAACAGTCGGGTCGGGTTTTCTATGGTGCGCACGGTTGTATAGCGGTGCATTTTCCTCATTATCTTTGGAATTTAATCAAATACATAAATTAAATGTGAATGTATGTGAAAACGCTAAACAAAAATAATTGCAATTGAAACGAATGTTTAGGTACATAAGCCGCAACAACAATCGGTGTTTAAAACATTAATTAATTTAGCAGTATTTGCAGTGCCAACAGAGATGAGCGAAACTGTGACTTTTTCTTGTAATTTTTAAGTCACTGTGTCAAATGTGTGGCTGCCTGTGACTGAGCTTTCAAATGTGAAAGACATTCGATTCTTGAGGCACTTGTGAAAAGTCACAGGTACGCACACACACACATACATTCGTTCATCTCTGGTGTGCTGCTTCTGTGCATGTGTGTGTGTTTTTGAGGTGGGCGTGACGCCAAGCGGCTTCTCAGCAGTGAAGCGCAGCCATAAAGTGAAATGCAAAAAGAAAGATGGGATCAGCAAATCCAGTGCAAAAAGCTTCGATGTATTTATTTGTAATTCTGCATGTGTTCTTTCTCTTTCTTGTGCTTCCAGCTAAATGCCAACAAAAATTCGGAAGTTGTGCTTGTGTAATTGTGAGTGTATTTGTGTGCCTGAGTAAAGAGTAAACAACAAGAGGAGAGAAAGAGCGCAACTCTGTTTTTTGCCTGCCTGCAGATGTGGAAATAATATAAAACTAGCCGAATTAATAACAATCATAATAAGCAAGCAATAAGAAAACAAAAAGTGCCTCGCTGGCTTAACGGATTTTCCCGTCGTCGTCGTCGCTGTTGTTATACAAAAGGTAAGGCATTTTCCTCCTCCCCCTCATATACCAAAAAAAAATCATTGCAAGCTTTGACATTGCACTGACAACAAAAAATGTAGCCAACTGTTTTGTGTGCATATGTGTGCGTGTGTATAACAGATAAGCAGCCTGCTCTGCTCTGATAATAACAGCTGAAGTTGCCCCGTCCACAAATAAGCACGGCAACAACGTTGATATTTAAAAAAAAAAACCTAAAAACAAATCTTATTATAATCGCGAAAACACAGCATCAAAAACTCGTTTTGCATAACTAACTTGATTTTATCAATTTAAAAAAAAAAAACAGTATTTATTAAAGTGTTTAAGCTATCTTATTTGCAAAGAATTCTTAAAAAATGGTTTTCTTTGTGCCCGCTTATCACATGTAAACATTCGACACATTTATAATTCCCCATATCTCTCTTCGCTCTCCCGCTCTTTCTGTCGTTTTGTGCACTTTTTGCGCTTGTTGCTTTGTTCTTATCTTCCAAGTTACACACGCAGCACATAAAATAACAATGAATTGTCCGCATGATGACTCATAACGGTTAACACACTGATCGATTGCCTAGAACCCAAATGTATCTACACATGCACATACATATGTATATATACATGCATATATGCTTGTCAGCAACAGTGTTGCCCAATGCTGCGCTGTCAATGAACTTTTGGACAAAACCACAAAAAAAAACTTTCACTTGGCTGGCAGACTTATTGAGAGACAAATGGCATAAGATCGCCGCTGCGCGAATTGGCCAATATCCGTGACGTGCCACGCACGCAGCCAGTCAGCAAAATATAATCGAAACAGTCAATTAAAAATGACAGCGCAAAGATTGTAAAAGCAAAAGAAAAATAAACAATAACATGTACATAAGCAGAAAAATATAAATCAATAAAATAAAGCACACATTATTATTTCTTATAAAACACCCACACGCCGGCTGTGACGTCACAGAAGGGGCCTACAAAAAATTGGCATATTGCCAGCAACATATGCTATGCATACGTAATATTATTATTACGCATATGTTGCTAAATAATACCGATCAGCACTTTGACCAGCAACATTTCGATTTAGCAACATTTGAGTTTGCAGCTTTACACCAGCATATGTGGAAAAATTAGCTAACTGTTGATGCAAAAAACAGCTGATGACGTACAGATTATCGGATCAGGTTGCCAGACGTCGCCAAAATGTGTGTGTGTGTGTGGGTAGTAAAAAATGTCAGATCAAGTCGGGCCGCAAATGCGCTTACCAAGTGGGTGCATATATTATATGTATATTTAAATCGTTAATTTATGTCAATAAAAAAAACAACATTACTTTGTGTACTTCGCTATCCGTTAAGAAACTTTATTTGTTGAGTGTTACTAAACCTTTATTAAGGAGTTGGGCAACTGCAGCACAGTCAGCGTGTTGTGACGTCACTGACCGCACTCAGTTCAATGCCTGTCGCCGAGTAACGCCTGAGCACCGCCTCCCTCCTCCTTCAGTCTATCACTTGAACACAAAAACTAATGCAAAGCGAAGCACTTAAGCCGTGTGTGCATTAAAAAAAAAGAAGCGAATATGGAAAAGCCAAAAAAGAAGAGAAACGAAACAAACCGCAATAAAACAATGCAAAGTGACTCGAGCTTTAGCATTGATTGTTTTTCTTTTTTCTTTCGGGCTTAAACTGCAAATGACGCGCCATTATGTTTTTGGCTCTCTTTCACTCTCTGCTCTTTCTCATTTGTTTTAACCCCCCCTCAGCACAGCTTCAAATTTCAATGAATTGCAACGGTTTTGTTTACGAGTATAAAGTAAATAACTATATATAGAAATATATATGGTACAGTGAGCCCTCGATATTATGCGCCACGTGTCAACTTTCACTTTAATATTTGGGGAGCTGAGTATTTTTTTCTTTAATTAGACTGGTGTTTATTTATATTTTTAATCAGTTGATTTCAAGCTGCGAAATTGCAAATTTTTTATACCCGACGCACCTCATTTTAAGCAGCAATTTAGTTTTTTTAATGTCTATGATTTGCTTGGAAAGTTCAAAAAAAAAAGAGGTGCGTAAAAGAAAGTTGATTGGCTCAACTGACTGAATTAGAAATTCTGCAAAAAAAAACGTACACTATTAAATTTGAAATTCTGCAAAAAATAAAATAGCTACGGCTATTTACAGTTGCAGTTATTTTTCCAAGAATTTTGCTTATCGCTATTTTCTTTGTTATTGAAATGTTTAAACATTGTCAAAATGTGTTTTCTCTACTTGTGTTTAATTAGGTGTTGATCGCTTTTGATTTTTATTACTGCCGGTTAAAGTCGAAAGCTTTGGAATAATGATTTCCAACTCTTAAAGGTTTCAGCTAATTGCAAAATGCTTGCACAATTTCCAATAAGTGTTGGGCGTTGCCGCCTTTTATACGCTCGGCTTTTGAATGTGAATGTTATCTGTTTGTTTGGTCGTTTGCTTTTTGTATACCAACTCAGGGGATGTGTCATTTTAACATTTATTTATATTCACTTGCGCATACCGCACAATGTGCAAAAGGTTCATTTGAGTATTTTTATTCACACATTTATATAATAATCATTTATCAAAGTTGTGTGTTTATTGGAAGACAGCATTATTTTTATTTTGTTAGCCACTTAAATCTGATTGGCTTTTCAGCTCGCGATCTTCTTCTAACTTATTCTTTCTATGCATGTCTCATGCGTTAGAAAGTGTTAGAGATATTTTGGACCCCTGTTCTGTTAACGAAAATTGACGAATTGATTTGCTTCGCTCAGAGTCAGCTGATTCCTACTATGATTGTTCCTGTTTGTTCGCTCTTTTGCCGGGACATAAACACGAAGCGAACCCGAACCAGTAACTTTCGATCGCTGGATTAATTTATCGATTTATTCGATGCAGCTGGCTCCGAAAATATTATTTAGCCTTTCTTTTTAAATAATCTACACTTCATTTACTAAATAGAGTTCACAAGCGCGCAAATAGTTCTTTTGAGTTTCCCAACATTTGCAAAATGTTCATTTGGACAGTTTTGATACAAATGCCCTGTCTCGCTCTCTCTGACAAAAACGATAAATGTGCTTTTTTGTTTTGTGTTGGGGTTTTCATCAGAATTTACTGCTGATTGTAATTTAATATAATTATTATCTTATTCAGTTGTGTGGGCGGTAATCAGAGTCGATTATAATCTGGACTGCATCTCATTTTCACTTGTTTGCTACTGTCATATTTTTTTGGCTGATAGCGCAATGTACAAGTGTGGGATGGGAGAGCTTGCAAAGGGCGGGGGAGTGGGGCTTGTAGCAACGTCATCTATTGTTTGTTGACCGCTGCGTACAGCTGTTATTCTACTTTCAACATTCCCTCTTTCGCTGTCTCTCCCGCTCTCACTCTCTCTTATTGTGCCTGTCTTATTCAGCTTCCGTTTTCTCATATCTATTGTTAATTTCACTGTTTTGTTGGTTCATCTTAAAACACACGCAAAACTACAGCATCAACAACAACAAGAAATATTCATAACTCTAATCTGCGTTTACTTTTGTGAACGACTTTATTTGTCACTTTTGACGTGTTTGCTTTGGAATTGGCATTTAGGAATTGGAATTGGAACTGGAACTGAGATTCCAACGAATTCATTCGCTGTGTTGCGCATTTGGCTGCTAATGAATTAAACATGAAAAAACTGCCAAATCGATTTTCATTTATTTAATAGGTCACAGCAGCAACAAAAGCAGAAAACAAAAACAAAAAAACAATGGCAATGAATAAATGTCCAGATGACGAATAAACACGCACTTTTCCATTGCCTTTTTATGGCTGTTTAGCATTTAATTCCCCAAGAGTGTCAACATGTGTCGGCAACATTTCAGTTTCTATGCAACATTAAAATTTGAAATTGCATAATGATATAATAGTTAGTTACGTAATAGTGATCTAAACAATAAAATAGGCTTATATGATAATAGTAATCATAATTAAGCTTAAAGAAAAAACCGTGAGCTACATGTTCTCTTAACATTTTTATATTTGCTTATCATTTAATCCTGTAAAAATGGCAACATATGTTGGAAACTTTTAAGATTTTTCTGTGCAACATTACAATTTATGTTGCAATAGCTCTATCATAAAAGTAATAATATAAATAAACTATAGAAAAAGCTAAACAAGAAAACCGTTAGCAACATGTTCTTGCAACATTTGCGCCTGTGTAATAAACCAATTTAAGACCAACAAAATTACAACCATAAAACATCACATTAGCTTTTAACTTGTAAGCGCAATTTTGCATATTGTAAGTTTAGATGTGAAAAGTGGAAATACGACTAAAAAAGAGGCAAACCAGAAGATGCAAACCGGCTTAACAACTTGATGCAAAGTTCAAGGACACTTTTAAAGTGTGCACAATTCGCCGCCAACTTGCAAGTTGCAAGTTGCGTAAATTGGTTGCATTGCTTGATGTTGTCGTTGCTGCAATGTTGCAGACAAGTTTTTTGTGTTGAACCAAGCGAAAACTGTCACATGACTGCTAGGCGCACCCAGAGGACTAACAAGGCAACACCTATTTCTCCACTTTCCCGCTTTGCCTTGCTAGAATGCAAACATTTGTTCGTCCATTGTTGGTGCTGTTGCACAAAGGGAGTGGGGGAGAGTCCCACAAAGTTCAACTTTTACTTTTACTTGGGGGCTTGAGACTTTGGTACAGGCTTTTAGTTAAATATGAACTGAAACTGAATTTAATAAGGAATATATAAAAAAAGAGAAAATATACAGCATTTAAGACAGAGAATTATTTGATTAGTTTTACTATGCAGTAAAAATAAAATAATCAATAATTCTCTCTCGCTCCGTCTCCCAAAATGAATAAAAACTATATTAACAAAATTTGTTAAATAAAATATAGTGTCGAATGTTATTCAACTAAAATATCTGAATTTTTAAAAATTCTAAAGTCGGAAAAAGTTTAAGTACAAAAGAGCTGAAACGTTACTTGTAAGCCTCCATAATAGTTCCTTAAATATCTTTTCACAGATAAATGAAACAAATCTGTATTTGCTGTGGTTTCAACACTGTCGAGCTGTCAATTTTTGCCTTTCATCTAATTACTAAATTGAGGGTTTTCACCAAAAGTGCCAGACAACACAATTCTCTGCTCAATATGGCATAATTTTATAGAAACAAATAAAAAAACACAGACAAAAGGCATCATTAGCTGCAACACTATAAATGTTGTGCCAGTCACTAACACCTACATAAACTCATCAACCAGCTGAATGAACAATTATCCATAATATGTTATGCATGTATGAACATTTTATAGTAAAGATCGATGTATTTCTATAGATTTATTTGATTTTCTCATGTTTCTTGTGAAAATTATAAAAACCGCTGTGCTGAAGTTCATAGCAGGCAACTATGGAACGATAGCAAGGATCGCATAGAGTTGCCAGACTGCGCACTATAAGCATTCAGTACCCTTGCAGCTGAGTTAGTAGTGCAGAATTCTACAGGCAGTCGTGTCGGAAGTAATTATTAAGCTGTTGTTGGTAAGTCATTTCATTTCATTAAACTGTTGTGGCATATTATCAATTGTGATGTATTTTATGTACAAAACATGTAAAAAGAATAGAAGACGCTAAGCCGAAATTCATAGCAGGCAGCTAGCGAGCGTTAGCAGGGATCGCATAGCGTTGCCAAACTGTGCAGTAGAATTGATCAGTATGCGAGAGTCACCCTGCAGAATCAGCCGTGAAAAACTCAGCATACAATCGTGTCGGAAGTAATTATAAATATAATAATAATCATAAGCATATAATATATTCAAATACATCAGTAAAATTATGGCTAATAAACCATATCTAGAGTTAGAGGCTCGTATAAGTCAGTCTCTGTATTTGAAGGCTCATACCAATCAGTATCTGCATATATAAAAGTTTTCTTAAACATTTCAGTTTTAGTGTAAGCTCTCTCTCTCTCTCTCTCTCTCTCTCTCTTTCTTCTCTCTCTCTCTCTCTCTTTCTTTCTCTCTCTCTCTCTCTCTCTCTCTTTCTTTCTCTCTCTCTCTCTCTCTCTCTCTTTCTCTCTCTCTCTCTTTCTTTCTCTCTCTCTCTCTTTCTTTCTCTCTCTCTCTCTCTCTCCCTCTCTCTCTCTCTTCTCTCTCTCCTCTCTCTCTCTCTCTCTCTCTCATGTCTCTGGCATGCTGAATATTAAAGTAACGGTGCTTTAACAAGTAAACTAAAGAGATTTAGAAGCCAAATGTAAACATTGCAAATGGCAACTTGCTGTGTATACAAATATATACACAAACTCGCACATACATTCTTCCATCCCCCTTTTTACATACACACATACATACACACATACATATGCACTTTTGCGCAGTGTCAGGTGTTCACAGCTAGGCAAGCATTAGCTTTGTCTGGCTTTCTTTATGCCGTTATGCCGTCGTCGCTATCGCTGTCTGTTTTTGTGTATTTGTGTTTGTGTATGTGCGACTTTTAACCCTTGGCCCTTGAGCCCAGATGCCCAGACAGGCTGCGAGGGTTGCTGCTGATGTTTGCTGTTGTTGTTGCTTCATTAGACTTGCACAGCGGCTCCATGTTCATAAATCTTGTGCTCTCGTTGGTTGGCAGCTGCGTGCGGAGTGTGGCCAAATGTTTTGTGTCTCTGTGCGCCGAATTGCTTCCTTTGTTGCCTGCCACATACCCCATGCCCCATGTCCTTAGCGCAACTTTCGCCGGCTTTTTTTTTTTTTTTTTGTAGGCGGCATTTCCGCATTTAATGCTGGAGTTGTTGAAGTGGTGACGCCACTTGAACACAACATGCCACATGCCTCCCACTGCCGCAGCCCACGCTTCTAGTTAAAATAGCTGTCAACTCGGATGTGGAATGAATGGAATGGAATGAATATCTGAGCGTATCTTTTTTTTAAGCCCTCGTGGACGTATCGCCTCCCATTGTCAAGGGCAACAGTCTTGGCTCACCCCCCTCAAATTTCCCTCCTCTTTGCTTTCTAGTGTTGCTTTTCTTTTTTTATTTATTTATTTTTTTTGTTGCCTAATCAGCAAACTAAACACGTTTGCGGCTTTTCCAACAATTCACCTGTGTAAATTGTTACCTTTTCCTTGTGATTAGAATTAGCTGCGGCCCAAACACGACCCGTTTTGTGTTTCTTTGTCCTGTGTGTCAATTTAACATCGCAGATTTTGTCGCATTTCTCGGCTTTTTTCATTTAGCTCTCGCATCTTTTGTGTTTGTTTTCCTTAACAAAGACATATATTGATTAATTTGTCGCTGGGGGAAAGTACTTTTATACATGTACATAGAAAAGCAGAAAAAATATTTTAATATTTGTCTATTGGAAATAGTATTGAAATATCAATGACCATTATTGGTTAAGTTTATATTGAAATAAAATCAGATTTTTGGCGACATGCTTAACAAGTAACATACGTACATGTTGGTTTTTATAAAGGTATATATTTAAAAAGCTGTTTGTGTCCAAGCAGAAATCAAATTTTTACAATTTAATTGCGCAGTTTCATCAAATATAATGTGCTCAACAAATAATTATATGTGGGTGAAATGGGGATAATGATTAATGATATTTGGATTTATTTCAGTACTTCTCTCTTGAGAAATTAATAGCTTTGGGATAGAACAAACTTACTATTCTTACTACAGGTTTCCTGACGGCACTTTGTAGACTAAGATGTCAACAAACCATAAACTAGATATAGTCAGGAACGAACTCTGTCGATTTTATGATAGTGAGAAATGCTCAAGCAGATTATGTCGCCCTAGCCAGGAAAGAATGCAATACCCTAGGGAAACCTGATTTAAAGTGTTGACGAAATTTAAACCCTCAATGCGATAAAGATTCTCACTTTCGTGCAGGAATTATGATTGATGTAAGTGTAATAGGCTCCGAAGGGAGCAAAGTATATTAATAAAAATAATAATACTACTCTGCACATATTGATTTGCATACTAAAAGACTCATTCTATTAGTTTAAAATGTAGTGTAGCTTCGAGACGAAGTACTTGTTTGATTTTTTTTCCTTTTTTTTTTAAGTTATACATTATTTTCAATTCAAATCAAAAACTCCCTGGTTTTTGGTCTTAAAGAGTCCTTGCTTTTAATGTGTTAAGTAAGATAAGGATAGTAATATGGTTATAAATATTGTTTGTATATTTGATTCACATTATAATAACCAATTTCATTAAACTCGTTTTAACATATTTTAGTGGTTTCAAGTATAATACCTATAATTTCCTTATAATCAGTATAATTTTATTATACGTAGATATTGCAAGCTCCATAATAAAAATCTATTATCAATATATGATAACGATAAAAATATGCCAAAATGCCATAAAATAGATAAGAAAAATATCTATAAAAATATATTTATATATATATAATATATATCGTACTCAAAATATGTTCAACATGCTTACAGTTTCTTAAGAAAGAAGAAAATTGTGCTCATCAGTCATTGAGAAAAGTTGATATATATATATGTATATGTATATATGTTATATATGTATCTATATACATATATGTATAATACATAATCGTTTTTGGATCATTTCGATTGCGTGGCATTTTCATTTTTCCGGTCTCTCGTTTTCCACTCATTCCTTTCTCTACTTTTGTGGCCCATTAATTTGACGCTCGACTGCGCGTAAATCTTAATTAAACAAGTTTTATAAACTCTAAAAAATTGGCAACAACAATCACAACGATCTGCCATAACTCTTATGAGGTTTTCATACCCTTGCAGAGGTATTGTCATTTTCTCTTGAAGTGTAAAAGAGTTTAGGGTATAAAAATTGCTAACAAAAACTTTGGCAAGCAAGAATTGAAGAAATATGTCTCATAAAGGTTATTTATTGGAAATATGCATTTATGAATAGAATATGCAAAATAAGCATTATATGCCATATCATATATGTATATATCTATTATATATATCCCCTTTGGTTATGATCGAAAATCGTATGATCCACAATTAGATAAAATATGTAGTTTCTTTAGGATAGAAGAGTTCTTTTAACAGAGTTTCTTTTAATAATATCTTGTTAACAATATCTTAAGCAACTAATTATTCAATGATTAAAACATTTTGGTTAGGAGCATTTTCGTTAGTTGAAAGGGTATTTTAATTTCGGCGTGTCAAAGATAGTTTTTCTTTCTTGTTTTACTTATTTATTTTTGGGTGCAACAACCGCAGCCATCGCATTGTATTTGAGCGCACCTGTTCAAAGATCAGCCCCTGACCTCTCCCTCTCCATCCCTATCTCTCTCTGTCTAAATAAATGTATATATACGTATATTATATATATATATATATATGTATATATATTGTTTTTTTCGGTTCTCTTCATCGCTATTGAGACCATTTTTGGCATGTGCGTTGACTATTATATTTAGATGCGTAGTGCGAACATTTAAGGCAAGGCGAGTTATACAATATTTTGTTGAACTCACAAGTGAATTTAAACTATTTAACTATATATATATATGCATACAGGTAAGATATGTCTGTATGTATTTGCAATTTGTTAATGTCCTCGGCTTGTTTTGTAGACTGGGTGGGCAGCAGTGGGATGGGTTCATTGGGCGTTGCTTGAGTTAATTGGCAATGTGTGTGTGTTAGTGTTTGTTGGTGCGTGTTGGTGTCGTCGGCGTGGGTAACGACAAATGATACGACAGCAATAATAATAACAACAACAACGACACTAACAAGAGCAACACCAACGACAATGAGAAGAGCAATCGGCGCAACGCCAACGCACATATTTCCTGTGCCGGCAGCTTATCGATTTTTAGTTTGACGTAGTCACAATTCCAGTTATTATTTCATATACAGAATACAGAATGAAGAATACTCTGATGCCGCAGGGATTGAAGGGTACATTGGTTGTGTCCGTCTAATAGCCAACAAATAAAATCGGTATTATCGATAATTGCACTTCGGTCAAAGCACAAATCTTTCACAATCCTTATGCTAGAGTCACCAAATTTGGAGTGTGGATTTCTGGTGAAGTTGTTTAGATATAGGCATAAAAAAAATCAATATTTTGTGGTGTTAAGTTAATACTTAACTAAGGTTCGTGTTTTTGTTTAGCTTGATTTTATTGAACATAATTTTAATTCATTTTCGAAATACAGTGCTATATTTTTACCCTTAATGGCAAATCAAAATCGTTTATTCTAATTATTGTTTGTTCCGCAATACATTTCTTTCCAGCGAAAACCAATTTAATAAATTAGTTGCTTAGCCTTGAAAATATTGCAGTTCTTAAGAATTACAATCTCTCCAATTTTAAACTAAACTAACTAGAAAATGTGTAGTACACATCCTATAAATGTAAACATTTCGGTGTGACAATTTCCGTCAATTACTGACTTCCTTATTTGTTTTCGAGAGCTTGAATCTCTCTTATCTGTTTCTATGCCGATAGTAATTGAATAACACAAGTGCTATGTGAAAATTATAACAATTTAGAGTTTTTAAGGAAAGTTATCAATTGTAGCTCTTGGCAATTGATTGTAGAAAGTTATTTGGCAGTTTAAGCTGTTATATATATATAGATATATGGACAACTTGTATCAAACAACGAAATTAAATTTTAATTAAAGTGTTAGATTTCCATTTAATTGAGCGGCATAATATCAAGAAAGTGTGAAATTTGATTAAAACACACTTTTCTTTTTGGTTGTTTACTCAATTTATTACGTTCCCACAAATATTCATGCTCTCGCTCTCTCTGTATCTCTCTCTCTCTCTCTCTCTCTCTCTCTCTCTTTCTCTGTCTGTCTCTCGCTCTCTTTGTCTGACTCTGTATACATCTGTCTCCAACACTCTCGGTCTGTTTTTATCTGCACAAAGCTTACGATCACAAAGACAGCGCTTAGCAATCAATGTGATTTTCTTTTCCTTCTCACTCTCTCTGTATCCCTCTTTCTGCCCATTTTCTTTTCACTGAAATACAGTGAACACCCCTAATGTGGGTGACATTGGCTACCGTCATATATTCTCCATTGCATTCGCAAATGTCATCGTTTGGCTTCTATTTTGGTTTTGCTTTACAGAAAAAAAGGTCAAATGGCTTTTTCGATTTAGTGGTTGCTGTTGTCTGAGTAACAAAACTAAACAAAATGCCAAATGTCATGCTCAATGGAACTTTGGGAACTGCTGCACTTGTTGGCCAGCCATTTTATTTTATTTTTTGACCCACTTGGCAACCGGCAACGGCAAAAACTACGCCACTAGGCCGGCCGACCCGACAGAATAAACCAAATAATGGGAATGAGCTGAAAAGTTTTCACTTCTACAATTTGCACTAATAAAGATGACGACAACCTTTATTTTTTTTTCTTGCTTTTTGCAAAATGCTGCCTCCTTGGAGGATTGGCCTGGTCAGCTGTGTGCGCGACATTAATTATCTTAATTACCTGAAGAGGGCGCTGTGTATGCGAAGTTCTACAGACACGCCTCAATATGGCGGCACCAAAGCACAGCACTCAAGGAAGGCGGTGGCGTCATAACGGCACCTAGTAATGAGCTAATGGCGCGCTCAGTTCACTCATAACATTCAGGCATACATTTTCATTTAGCTCGGAGAAAGGCAGGCACGAATGTTGCCGCAACATTTAACGGCAACATGAATACAGCAACAACAACAATAACAGCAGCATACCACTGCTTAAAGCAACCCGTACAAATATCGTTATTCAAATTTATGGCCAGACACGCGATTCCCCTCGAAAAGCACAAAACTTAACGTCGATCAAGCTTAAAGTCGTCTGGTTGGGGGGAGCTTTGCTAAGAGGGGTTGGGGGGTTAGGTAAAGCAACACACGTCTTGCGGGTAAAACAAAAGCCAAGTGAAAACAAGAAATGTATTTATGTCTTGAGCCGATTTTTTAATACACTCATTAATTAGTTGAGCTATTATTAAACTTAAATGTGAATCACATTTATTAATGTAGGCATCAAAATATATCGTATTTAATGGGCACAAAACAAAGTATTAAATAATATAATTTTTTTTTAATGATACTAACGTTATATCCAATAATTATAGAGCCCTGAATGAAAAATATAGTTAACACAAATCAATAACAAAAAAAAAGAAAATAATAATAAGATGTAAATAAGATATGAAAACAGCTGACAGCTGATGGTCTGTTTGTTTCCCATATTGATTTATTGCACAAAATAAATCCGGATATGCATCATGATAAATTCATTAAAACCTGGGCGCAAGAGTATTCAAAACTAAAATTCAAACAGCGATGGGCAGAAGAAGAAGAAGACAATGGCCAAGTGAAACGTGCCTGTGAAGAATAAAAATTATGAAAAAAATCATAAACGAGCTTCAATGAGCTCGTGTGCGTGTGTGTGTGTGTGTGAGAGAGAGAGGCCTATACTTATATACTAAATGCTCTGACATAACCTATGTTGAGTTGGGGTTTGAAGAGATGGCGGCGGGGGACCACTGACTCATTGAACGGTTATGCAGGAATGGAACGGAATGGTATCGCTTGGGGATGGAAATGGGTTTGGCAGTTGCGGACTGAGGAGGCGGCGGCGGCACTCAATTGGCAATGATCGCTTAATGACAACAATTTCAATAATTTACACAGACTGTGACGCGGAATGTGGTGACTGGGAATGGGCTCGGGCCCAAGGCATGTGTGGAACGCGCCAGAGTTGAAATGAACTTGACAATTGAAAAGATTTCTGATTGCTCTGGCAACAATATAGCGTGACAGTTAGTTATCAAATACCCCGCAAGCCGTGCTGCGTTTTCTTGATCCACGAAAGCTGACAAGCGACACCTGTCGTCGCATGTGTGCACTTATCGCAGCAAAGGCTTCGCATAAATATTTCAAAACTGCCAATTATTGTCAATTATCGTAAGTAGAAATTTATCACTGGGCGCCAGGGAAAGTTGCACATGCATATGCAAGTCATGTATTAATTAGAAGCGTTTGCCTTTAATATTATCGAAATTATTATTGTTATCGAAATTTATACCTCATTCGAGAAACGGAGATAGTTGGCGATATACGAGAACCTATATTCCAAACTTGAAGTCTGTGCCTCTTATAGTCTCTGAGATTCGCATGTTCATACAGAGGAACAGAAGGCCTTGGCTATTTCGACTCGGCTGTTGATCCTTACCAAGAATTTATGTACTTTATGGACTCGGATATGCTTCCTTGTGCCTGTTAAATTTGAGCAAAACCATAATACTCTTTTTAGAGGAAATCAGATGACTTGAGTTGTCCACTAAAAATATACTTCTTATAAGTATCGCAGAGCTTTATTTAAAAATGTTGTTTGGAGCTCACTTGGTGAGTTTAGAATGTACTCGCTTTGGGACCAAGGACTGCAAATCTCTGAGTTTTGTTTTTATATTTATATTATTCATATTATTTTCTATTCAAAATTAAAAATTCCGTGGTTTTTAAGGGGTCTTTGGATTTGATGGGTTAATAAACCGTAATTGAATTATGGTAAACAGCTGTTTTTTATAGCCCTGAACTAGCTAAGGACAACGACACGGATGCGATACGGATACGGGCTTCGGGGCACGCAACCTAATGTCCTGGGTGTGTCTGGGCTTGTGTGAAGCCTCTTTTTAATTTATATTTTTTTCAACCTCAGCCAGCATGGCGTCATCAACGAAAATTGTTGGTCAGCATATTGTTGAACGGTAAATCGGTCAACGTCGTCGTTGGGGTCATCATTGGTTTGGAATCTAGTGCAGCAAGTCAGCAAAGCGAGTGGAAAATATGTGGTTGCAAACAATTTACGTAAATTAGCGCAATTACAGCTGCTGGCTGGCTAGCTGACGAGCGGACTGACTGCCTGACTAGCATTCTGTTGTGCAGCCAAGAGATACTTTCTAGTCTACCGGGGGAGCCAATGGAACCGGTTTGACTTTTGAGTTTGGTTTCTTATTGTTGTTAGAAACGTCAGCGGCTAAATAGAAAAATAAAAAAAGTAGGCAATAGACAGTAAGCATATATATACATATATGAATATAATAAGTAAACAGGAATATTGACAACGTTTCTCTGGAATCGCAACAACGCAACCAAATGATAACCCAACTGTAAACACAACTTAGCCCAAAATAATTAAGGCATTGCACATTTAATTCGTTGTCTTCTCCGTTTCAGTATGGAAGTTCAAACGGCAAACAGCCTGCACAACGCTCTGCTGTCGTCGCTACAAGGAGCCAACAGCCCCAATGGAACGCCCAAAAAGACATTGGCCTCTACGCAATCCTCGGCAGAAGCGAATATTCTCGAGCAGCTTAGCAAGCAGCAGCAGCTGGAGTCAGCCAATCACATTCGCGACTGCGACAGTCCGGCCAGCTCCAATTCGGAGCTGGAGAAGGATCTGAATGAGTTGCGCGATTTGAATGGTTCGCTAACGGGCAGCGGCAGTGTTGGCAAATCGAATGGTTCCCTCAGCGGCGCCTCATCCAACAATTCGGCGCCACCAGCTGTTTCGACGCCTACTGTTGGTGCTGTAGCTGGAACAACGAATGGTGGCAATGCTCAAACGTTGGGCGCCACAATTGCGGCACAACTCAAGAAACGCATCTCAAGCAGCCGAACGCCGACACGCAAGGCGCATCGCATTAAATTCTATCGCAATGGGGATCGCTTCTATCCGGGCATCACCATACCCGTCTCCAATGAGCGCTACCGATCCTTTGAGAGCCTCTACGAGGATCTGACACGACTGCTCGAGGAGAACGTGAAGATTCCGGGCGCAGTGCGCGCCATTTACAATATGGGCGGCAAAAAGGTGAGCATAAAATGATAATAAACTTTAGCTGAGGTTTCCAAGTCAATAAAATTACAAGCTAACTACACTATTATATATAGTATATATGACCTTAATTGACCTTAATTGATAACCCAACACATCAAACTCGATGATTCTCTTCAACTCTAGCCGTACGAGGTATGTTCAAAAAGTATCGCGAATTTTGTGTTTTTTCAGATATTATTTATTTATTCATGAATATCTATTTCCGGGCGTTTCTGGCGGATTGCTTCGCGCAAATTGCGCATAACTTGCAGGTAATATTCCTTATTAACCGTTCTACCCTGTGGCAAGAACTCATGATGCACCACGCCCCTGCAATCGATGAAAACTGTCAGCAAAACTTTCACATTCGACCGAACTTGGCGCGCTTTTTTCGGTCTTGGTTCGTGCGGCAGCTTCCATTGAGATGATTGAGCTTTGGTTTCCACGTCGTAACCATAAACCCACGATTCGTCACCAGTTATGACCCTCTGGAGCAAATTTGGGTCGTCGCGGACAGAGTCCAACATCTCATTAGCAATGTTCATGCGATGCTGTTTTTGGTCGCAATTGAGCAATTTTGGTACGAATTTCGCGGCGACCCGTCTCATGCCCAAATCATTGATAAAAATCGAATGGAATGAGCCAATCGATATGTCTAGCTCCTCAGCAACTTCTCTGACGATTGGCCAATACCATTTTCTCCACTCCATTAATTTTTTCGTCTGTTGTTGAAGTGCTCGGGCGTCCGGCACGCTCTTCGTCGTTCACATCTTCTCGGCCTTCTGAGAACATTTTGTACCACCGATAAACGTTGCTTCGGTCCAAGGTAGCTTCTCCGTATGCCACAATCAACATTCGGAATGCATCCGCGCACTTAATTTCGTTTTTCACACAAAATTTGATACAGGTTCTTTGATCCATTTTTTTGAATAGGTAAAAATCGAAGACGATCCAAAACACGTGCAAGCAAAGCAGCTGTCAACAATTAAGTGAACATTCAAAATGGCCGAGCTTGTCGGCATAAGTGAGAGACATGAGTACCAACATAACGCTACAAAAAAATCGAAATTCGATTATACGTAACCCGCGAAAATTCAAAATTCGCGATACTTTTTGAACACACCTCGTATATCTCTCAGATATCTTAAGATTATCATTATTATTAATGTTATGCGGTTGTTTTTAGTTTGAACCAGCATCTAAAATATATTTTTTCAAATAATAGGAATAAATAAAACAATAAAACAAAATAAAAAAAAGTATCCAAGCATAATTGGCAGAATAATTATATTTTAATTTGAAATTACTGCTTATCTCAGTACAATAAAAACAAGACTCCTTTAATAGTCTTTCAAAAACACTTTCTATATATTGAAAACTCTTTGCTGACCCACTACTTCATCTGCGCAGAGGGAGCCAAATTAAATAACACCATTAGCTATAGCAACACAACCGAAACATTTAAATACCGCACTACTTGGCTACTATTACTATTACCCAGTTCTCTCCAGCAGAACTCATTGCTCTACTGGAAGTCATTAGGCTAATGCATTAAAAAAAGAACACGTCATTTGCTGCCACTTTCTTTATGCAATTAAATCCCTCACAAGTCATAATAACCAGTCCTACCACACAATACTTGGCCAAATATGTAATTAATCTGGATAGCCAGCTGTCAAACAGAAAACACCTCTCCAAAAATCTTTATCATCGAAACACCAAATGGACACTCACAAAAATAACAAACGAACAAAGGTGCAATCTGTAACCCAAATAATAATCTTGACGGAAGACAACAAATGATTATTAACAAAATCAGTCAGCTTCTCGCTACTTCAAATAATACAAATAAATAGTAAACGTAATTGATTATTGAATTTATTATAAAATACTGTCGAACTCCTCTTTCACTTCACAAATCCCGCTCCTTTCCCAATTGTTACAGCCTTAAATTAAATATTCTATGAAACATTAAATTGCAAATATTAAAGTATGATTTAAAATAAAAATAAACATATTAAATAGAGAAAAAAATGTTAAATACTAAATTATTGAAACAATTAATTACAGATCACTGCACTGGATGAGCTGGAGGATGGCCAGAGCTACGTTTGTTCCTGCAATACTGAGAACTTCAAGAAGGTGGAGTACAACACCAGCTCCCAGCCGCTGGCCAACTTGACGCTGGCGAATAACAGTCGCTCAACGAATCAGCGTCTCGCCAAGCTGCAGCGACCCGCATCGCCGCTCAAGAATGGCGCCATGATTGGCAGCACTGGCAGCAGCAGCGGTGGCTCATCGGCGGCCAACGGTGGTGGTGGTGGTGGTGGTGCAAGCGTTGGCGGCGCCGGTGGTACTGGTGCTGCTGCCACAAATGGCAGTCCGCTGAACAATTCCCGTTTCAGCGAACGGAACAGTGTGGTGCATCCCCGCATTGTGACACTGATTCGGAACGGCACCAAGCCACGCCGGATAATGCGTCTGCTGCTGAACAAGCGGAACAGTCCCAGCTTCGAGCATGTCCTCACAGCGATTACGCAGGTGGTGCGACTGGACACGGGCTATGTGCGCAAGGTGTTTACATTGTCGGGCGCATCGGTGGCACAACTGGCCGATTTCTTTGGTACGGACGATGTGTTCTTTGCCTATGGCACGGAGCGTGTGAATGCCGCCGAGGATTTCAAGCTGGAGGCGGATGAGCAGCGTGCAATTAATGCCATACGCAAGACACTGCGCACAGCGGGCACCACATGCAAGGGACCCAAACCGAAGATGCCCGTTAAAAGCAAAAAGGCCTATCCCGACGATGACAGCGCGACGAGACGGGAGCGAGGAACTGGCGATACGGATACCGTTGTGGAAGACGATCAGGCAGCGATACTTAATAGCACGGGCGTTGAGATCGGGGATCTGCCCGTCGCCATAAGCGACAATTATACGCTGGGTCAAATGATTGGCGATGGCAACTTTGCCGTTGTGCTTAAGATCAAGGATCGACAGACGGGCTTGCCCTACGCCCTCAAGATCATTGACAAGAGCAAGTGCAAGGGTAAGGAGCACTATATTGATGCCGAGGTGCGTGTCATGAAGAAACTGGAGCATCCGCATATCATCTCCCTCATCATGGATGTCGATCAGGTGACAAACATGTACCTGGTACTCGAGTATGTCAGTGGTAAGTGCAACTTTCAATGCCACCAAATAAGAACCAGTGATTGAATCGAATTGAATTTTCGGCGTTTAACAATTGTTCTTCTCAAATCCGATAAATATTGATAAACTCAAAGACGTTTTCAAAATCATTCAAAATATATTGCTTATAATTATACATTGATTGTGGTTATCTATATTTTTAATTTGTTGACTTCTGTAGACAAATCCCAAAGGCTTTTCGAAAATATTATGTGGAAGTAATTTCAGCTTAACAAATTCCCGGCCAGATTGTAGTACCCCAACAGGTACAAAAACAATGACCATATTTAAAAGCTGTATTACCAAGCAAAAATAAAATATTCACAATTTGATTACGCAATATCATTATGAAAAATATGCTCAACGCAGACACTGAAGTAAAATAGAAGAAAGCAAAGATGAAAAGTCGCTCGTTTTTGTATAAAAACTGAAATTTGACTCTCAGCAATGTGCATTGCATATTTGTAAATTAGCAAATTCTAAAATAATCCCAATTGTAATTTATATTTGAATCTGCTTAGGTGGTGATTTATTCGATGCCATCACGCAGGTGACACGCTTCTCGGAGAGCCAATCAAGCATTATGATCCGGCATCTGGGCTCCGCCATGTCTTATCTACATTCCATGGGCATTGTACATAGAGATATCAAGCCGGAAAATCTACTTGTAAGCTGGAACTCAACTCCACTCACATCTTTACATTTTACTCAATTTGCTTTATTTATTTTTGAGATAGGTTGAACTGGACAAGTATGGCAATGTTGTGGAGCTGAAGCTAGCCGACTTTGGTTTGGCCTGCGAGGTAACCGAACCTCTGTACGCCGTCTGCGGCACGCCCACCTATGTGGCGCCCGAAATACTGCTGGAAGTAGGCTACGGTTTGAAGGTTTGAAGCGCACCACTTTTTTGTGCAACAAAAAAAAACTATTGTAATGCTATATATTATATTCCTCAGATCGACGTTTGGGCTGCTGGCATAATTTTGTACATACTGCTCTGCGGCTTTCCACCATTTGTTGCGCCTGATAACCAGCAAGAGCCGCTGTTCGATTCGATCATCTCTGGCGTTTATGAGTTTCCCGATCCATACTGGTCGGATATCGGCGATGGTGTGCGCGATTTAATCGCCAACATGCTGCAGTCGGATCCGGATGTTCGTTTCACCAGCGAAGATATCCTAGATCATTATTGGACAATGGGCAATGAGAATAACGGCTGCGACGGCGAATTTAGTAGATGAATCGTGGCCGTGTGGGGTGTTTAAGCGGCTATTATGCATCCCAAAGATGCCGTCTAGTAGTTTTTTGTATTATGTAATTTAGCGCTATTCTATAGGCCTTAATTTATTATTTTTACATATTAATTCATAACAACAACAACAACAACCGAACTTAAGAACAAAACAGCGTGGCCGGCACATTAGGACGGTGCTGACAGTTTTCAGAAATTCCAATTTAGAAACCGTTTACGGTTCGCTACTTTACTATATTCTTTTAACGCATATATATATATATATTTTATAACGAAAGGTACATTTACATTCAGACATATATTTTATTGGTATTTTTAAACTGTTTAAATTAGTATTTTAATTGATTATAAATTATGAATAAATGCATGTTGTGTATATTTTCATAAACTGTTAATTTTGTTTTCGAAAAGCTTTTCTTGCTTTGTTTTTACATATATGTATGATTTGCTTGCACTTGTAATGTAAACGATAAACGCAGAAAAAAAACAAAAACAACAATAATTAAGCGCATTTATACAAACACCAATAATACAACTTTAGAAATATATATATACATCTATGAAAATAAAACAAAAAGAAGCCGTTTTTGATTGACTGATGCGATTTAAAATTACGGTTGCTCCGATATATAAATATGTATCGATAGTCGATGCTCCGTGTCTTCAAATGCTGTGCGCGTGGATGATTAGTTATCGATAACTTGAACGCATTGTTGCAGTGGGTGCAAAAAAACAGCTGTTGAATGCGAAATGCGGTCACACTGGGACAAAGATGTTTTGATAAGAAAGCGAATGTTAACGAGAAAGCTTAAAAATGGCTGAAACTTTGCCAATTAATAGCGTAAGTGTCCTAATGCTGCCTACATTAATAGCAATTCAAATGCTGTTCCTTGCTTAGGACTCGGGCACCGATGAGGAGGAGGAGGTGGAACCAAAGTTCAAATACCAGCGCATTGGAAATGACCTGAGAAATATACTCAACACGGATGTTGTGACCTGCAGTGCCGTCCATTCAAAGGTAACGTTTGCCTAGCAACCCAATTGCATTCTAATTAATTGAGTACCAACCAATAGTTTCTCATATTTGGTACATTCCTCGGTCGAGTCTATCTGCTGGATCACAAGGGCAACTCCGTGGAGTCCAATCTGAGCAGCGGAGATCGTCACACTCACTCCGTCGCTGTTAATCACATCGATGTGGATCCTAAGGGCGAATATGTGGCAACTTGCTCCGATGATGGCAGCGTGAGTCATTCAATTAAACGCAAACAAATAGGGGAGAATGTTGATTTATATATATATATTGATACGATTGCATTTGCAGTTTAAGATTACGGGTCTGTTCAGCTGTGAAAACAATCAAAATCTGAATTATGGCAAGAATATTAAGGCGGTTGCCTTGGATCCCGAAGTCAAGTCGGGCGGACGGCGTCTCATAGTGGGTGAGTTCTTTCTTTGAATTCAAAAAATAAATAACTTTATTTGCTGTTTTTAAATTCGTTTACTAATTTGATGTTTTTATTCCCTTCAGGTGATGATAAACTCACTTTGTACGAACGCAATCTGATCAAGAAACTAAAGCCGAGCGTGCTGTCTACCGCTGAGGGTAGCGTTTTGTCCATTTGCTGGCAGGGCAACTTTGTTGCCTGGGCGAGCCATTTAGGTGTGCGTGTTTATGATCTGAGCGAGAAGTGCTCGTTGGGTCTGATGAAATGGGAGGTGCCGCCACAGGCGCGTCTCGAAAACTTCCGCTGTCATCTGCGCTGGTCGAATGCCAATACGCTGCTGATCGGCTGGGTGGATACCATACGAATTTGTGTGATACGTAGGCGTAACACAATCGAGGCATCCTCGAGCAATTTGCCCGGCTATGTGGTGGATCCAGGTGATTGAGAGATATGCAGACTAACTAGAACATATTTAATGTTAATTTTATTTGTTTATTTGTTGCACAGTCTCAACATTTCCCACCACATTCTATATCTGCGGACTTGCACCGTTGGTCGCCAACCAGCTGGTGGTGCTTGGCTATCGCAAGGAGCGCAGTGCCACATACAAGGCGCTGAGACCCGTGCTCTGCGTCATCGAGTACAAAATGAACACGTGCGAAGACGTTTGCACAGACAGCCTCACCTTGCGCGGCTTCGAGGAGTATACCGTCAACGATTACAGCCTGGGCTGCATCATCGAGGAGAATCGCTACTTCATTGTGGCGCCCAAGGACATTGTGGTGGCCAGCCTCATTGAAAGAGACGATCGCGTCGAGTGGCTAATTGAGCACAAGTAAGTCAACGAAAACATACTCGTATTGTAGGTGCCTATTTTTCGAGTTAGAGTAGCAAAGAGTTTTCACATTTCATTTGCATTATTAAATTAAGGCTGATTTAACTGCTAATCATTTTAAATGGTTCTTGCTAGGATATTTGTATTTTTTTCTGTCTGAAGATTGTATATTACAATGTAAACTCAATATTAATCGAAAACTACAGCAAAGATAAGATCAAAATATATAGTATCTTGCAGGGCTATGATAGTATCAACTTTTCGAAGATAACCGTTAGTTAGACAAAGATCTACAAAGAATTTTAGTTACTACTGCTGCCATAGGAGCAATTTAATATTTGATAATTTAAATTTCGGAAGTAGCCGAAAACAGAACTTAATTTCTATCTTTGGTTATGGTAAATGACCCCAAGGTCATTTAACGCGATGAGCTAAGCGACAATGCTGTCACAGCACTTGTCCGCTGGCTTCGTCCAATCGTAATAGTAGGACACAAAGAGTCGTTGTCCTAGTTGCTCGTGGGTGCACAGCTTTCCCGTGTAGAGATCATGCATTGTGCGCTGATTGCGCTTGTGCAGCACCATGTGATACGGCCGACACTTGCTAGGCGTGTAGGCGGTGTCGAAGCGTACATCATGCCAACGGTAGACATGACGCAGTGGCGCTAACCACGTGCCCAGCGATGCGTCCTCTGAGACGTAGCTGGACAGTAAATATGAATTATTGGCCACATGTTCGCATAGCTTGCGGGAGAGCAAATAACCACCGCCGAGAGCATAATTGATGTAGTTCTTGCTCAAATAATAGTTCGTCTCGCGCCAGTGCCCCTTGATCTTGATGTTGGCGCGTCCATTGAAGTAGCCCCAATACAGCTCCGGCAATGGTTCGTGTCCGAATTCCGCACGATTCCTAAGCAGCTTGCGATCGTAAGAGACGAGCTCGTTGAGCAGATTGTCCAGTTTCACATACGTGTCGTCGTCCACTTTGAGCAGATACGAGAATTCATAGTGACGCGTCAGTGCGTCCAGCGACTGCATTAGCTTCTCGGTCAGATTGAGGTAGTCATCGTGTAGGCGGGGCAGCAGCAGCAAATCCTTATGCTGCTTCTGTTCGTGCTCCAATTCGGCACGCAGTGTGGCGCCCATTTGGCCATCTGTGCCAATGGCAAATAGATGCTTAACTTTAATATTTCGCTGTATGTGAGGCTCTTCCAAATTGGGCAACTGCTGCTGCCAGCTCATGTACTGCTGCAGACGATGCGCCTGCGCTGCAACTGTCTCCATTTGCAAATGACCGCCGGCAGCCGTATAGCTGGGCAGATAGAGATACTCCTCGGGAAAGTAGGCTTGCCGCAATGGCTGACCCAATCGCAGCCAAGTGTCACGCATGCCATCGCGCATCTCCACGTTGCTGGGTGCACTGAACACAAGAACCACTAGAAATATATCTGGATGCGGTTCCAGTTTGGCGACACCGCTCCTCGGTGCCGGGCACTTGTCGACCATGGTCAGAATACGGGTTATGAAGCTGCCAAAGAAGAACGCTGTTATAGCCGTGAAAAGCGTTACCAAATTATTCAAGCGACGCATCTTAATGAAATTATGTGTATCACATAAATAAAGGGCAGGAATGCAAATTTCTTGCAGTTTTATTGAACAGCTGTCCGATACTTTTGTTATGTGATCGATAAATCGATGCTTATTGCAGGCGATATCGCGGCATTGCACAGTGGGCAACGTGTGATAAAAATAAATAGTAATTGTTAATTGAGTATGTGTATTTTAATAGTCTGTTTTCAATTGTGCAGTAAGTTCGAGGAGGCCATGGAGATATGCAAACATGGCGGCAGCTTACCCCTCCTGTCTGTTGCCAGGTAAGCGTAAAATAAAATACATTTATAATATAATAATGTTTAAGTCGACCATCTACAGATTGTATATTAATCATTTGTTGACGCTGAAACAATACGACAAAGCCGCCGAAATTTGTCACCGAGAGCTGGGCAATAACAAGGCGCTGTGGGAGGAGGAGGTCTTCAAGTTTGTCAAGTGTCAACAATTGCGTTGCATTAGCGCCCATCTGCCCACCACCGACGATTGCAAACTGGATCCGCATGTCTACGAAATGGTGCTTTATGAGTTTCTCAAATTTGATGTGCACGGTTTTCTCAATCTAATCAAGAAGTGGCCGCCCAAACTGTACGATGGATTGGCTGTCATCAACGCCATTTACGATCATTTTCGCAAATCGAATGCCAAGGAGCTGTTGGAGTCCTTGGCATTGCTATACTGCTATCAGGGCGACTACGAGAGTGCCTTGCGCATGTACTTGAGGTAAACTAATTGATTTACTCATTTTATGTGTGTGCACACGAATATAATTCTCCACACTCGTTTTTTAGATTAAAGAACGAAGATGTCTTTGAGCTAATTCGTCGCTTTGAACTATACGATGTCATCTCAAAATTAATCATTCCACTCATCGAACTGGATCAGAAACGTGCCTTTAAAATATTATTAGATAAGAATAAAATCAAACCCGCTGTCGTTGTGAATCAATTGGAACAAAATCAGGAATATCTCTATAGGGTAAGCATGCCGGCGCGTTTACCTACTTAACGGATTGTTTAAGTTTCGTTTTAATTGCAGTATCTGGATGAGCTGGATAAGATTGATAGGTCTGGCACATTCCATCAGAAGCTAGTTGGGCTGTATGCCAAATATGATCGGTCCAAACTGTTGCCCTTTCTGCGACGCTCCAATGATTATGCCATCCAGGAAGCGCTGGCAATTTGCAAGAGGGAAAGTTTTCATCCAGAGATGGTCTATCTGCTGGGTCGCATGGGCAGTGTGGTGGAGGCACTCAATATAATTATACATAGCGTAAGTGACTATATCACATTAAAAGAGCCCACTTTTAACTCCGTTTTATCCTTGCCAGATAAAAGATATTGAGATGGCAATTGAGTTTTGCAAGGAGCACAATGATGACGATCTGTGGAACATACTTATTGAAGAGTCCACCAAGCAGCCAGAAATTGTCACCAAAGTGCTTGATGGCATTGTGGGTAAGTTGCCTAATTTATTTAAATTCAAGAAATGCCGTTTGAAGTAATTTTGTTACGAACATTTGCAGATTACGTGAATCCCGTGCTTGTCGTTAGCAAAATCAAATTGGGTCAAACAATACCGAATCTGCATCAGTCAGTTGTGAAAATGCTCTGGCACTATAATATCGAGCAGGAAGTGAACACAATTGCACACCAGATCCAATTGGCCGACCAATTTGACACACACGCTGAGGTGGTGGCCATCCAGCGACGTGGACATCAAGTGTCCTATGATAAAGTGTGCCCAAAATGTACTCGATCAGTGATCGTAAAAGGTACAGCGCCACCCAATGGTTTAACAATATTCAATTGTGGCCACATTTACCACAACAATTGTGTGATTGAAAATCGTTGTGACGAGTGTCTGGACTGGGAAAGCTTAGTGGAAGAGGGTGGTAGTCAATAGCTTCGACTCTCGTCAGACACCAACAGACCAAGGACAATTCGTGGAAATCAATAAAAAAGTCTGAGCGCGGTTTAGGACCCTGTGTATTATGCGATAGCCAGGAAGCAAATTTTTCTTAATCGTTTTCATGCAATGTGTACGTTTTAATTATTAACTTTAAGCTTTGCGTGTATGTTGTTTATTTATTTATTGATTTTTAAAAATAAAATGCAATAACCGAAAATCGACAGCAGTTTCACTGTTCAAATAAAATTGAGTAATTACTTGGAATCGAACGGAAGTGCACCTAGTATCGATAACATGCTCATGTATTACCGAATCTAAGCATTGGTTATCGGAACAAATAATAGCAACGCATGCTTCTATTTATATAGTTGTTGTTTTTGGGTCGACAGCTGATTTTGCGGCATCATCCAAGCTACCGAAATATAAATAAAAACGACTAATTGGGCTTGTTTAATAGAAACTTACAATTTATGCATGAAATATTGGCAATTGTTTTTCTTTACAATTGTTTGTTTATTTTTTCTTTCACCAATACACACTGCAAACGGTAGTCAGAAATGCACTTAGGCCTCAGTCTCCGACTGAAGCTTAGCCACATAGGCTGCCTTGTGGGCGGCGATCTTGGTCTTGCGATCCTCATTCGTGAGTTTCTTGGCGTTCCACCTCTTCTTGACGGGAGCCGACTTCTTGGCAGCAGCCTTCTTCGGAGTGGGATCGCTACGAATGGACTGGTGGGCTTTCTTGTAGAGGTCCTCGATCTGCAAGGGAATCAAAATAAGTGTTTAATTCAGGTCATCGGGGGTGTATTGAGGTATATATATATATATTGATATTTATATATTTTGTGCATCCATAAACAGAAGTTTCAAGCCATGATAAACTTGAACCACGAACACAGGTGACTGAATTTTAATGTAGTCCACTTTTGAAACTGCCAGCGTTGTGGGTTACAAAGCGCATAAGTTATTTTTAAAATGGACGTGTTTGAAACACTTGAGGATATATAAGGACAAATACTCGTATATATATGTATATGTATATGTATACGAGTACACATATATAAATGTGCATCCATAAACAGAAACTCTCAATTAGAAATAAATAAAACTGTGCATCCATAAACAGGAAGTTCAAGTCATTTAAGGGACTTGAACCACGAACGCAGGTGACTAAAATTTTACTGTGGTCCACTTTTGGCACTGTCAGCATTGTTGTTTACAAAACGCAGCAGTAATTTTGAAAATGGACGTCTAATTCTGCTGTAACAGCTCAATCTTTAACACTCACATTATCGGCGCGGATGCCCAGCTTGATGTAACGGCTGAACTGACGCTTGAAGGCCTCCTCATCCTCCTCCTCCAGGGTGCGCATATAGTCGGCAACATGCTGACCAAAGATATGGGCACGATGCACATCGGCATTGAAGCTCTTGGTCTCAGCAGAGTAGCCGGGGAAACGCTTCACCGAATGGGGGATATTCAGACCACCATCAACAGCACCCTTCATGGCGCCAAAGACACGGGCACCGGTGGTGGTGCGTGCCAAACCCACATCCAAATAACAACGGAATGCACCTGGTCCATCGTCGACAGGCTCAACGTTGAATTCCTCACCGGTGACCTCGGTGCAGCCAGCATACAGCGAGTCCAAGCCCAACTTGTTAAGCAGACGACGAGCGACCAGCAAACCCGTGCAGTAGGCAGCAGCATAGTTGGTTAATCCTACCTATAAATTAATTATTGTCAATTTCGAATTTGTTGATCAAAGATCCAAAAGCGACAACTTACTTGGATGCCATAGTTGGGCAGCTCGTGCGAGTAGGCCGAGCATACGACGCGATCGCCCTCGATGCGAGCATAGGCGATTTGGGCGGTGATGTCCTTGTTGGACAGGCGGACAATCAAACGGTACTTGGGTGTATTGTACTTGTTCTTGTCCTGGAAAGTCAGACGCTTTCTGGCATAGTAATCGGTTTTGCCCTCGCGACGCCTGCGGAATTTAACCTGGTACCGCTTGAAGTACTGCTTGTTCTTGACTACCTTGACGAAACCCTGTAAAACAAATTTATAGTGGTTATTGCTGTTCTGCGGCATGAAACCAACACACTTAATCTCTCAATTAAAACTGCATCCGTGTTTGCTTTTGTCTACTTTTATTGATTTTCACTTGTGTACACTTTAATTGAGACGTTTGTGGTTTTATTTGGTTGGTTGGGCTCACCATTTTTCACTTTTTAATGAAAATCAAACACCGACGCAAAATACGCGATGTCTTCACACGTAGGTGAAAAAGAAAAAGGAAGAAGCTGACAGGCCGCTTAGTTGCAGAGTCGTATTTTGCTGCGTTGACATTTGAGGCACAACTAACTTTGTGTGCGCATCAAAAAAGCGCCAGATGGCGCTAGTGTATTAATTTTACAATGGCGCGCAAATATTTATAATTCAAAACAGACAAGTGCTTTTAAAAAATAGTATTTCGCAAAGCATTATATTTTAATAGCAGATATTCTAAATGCATTTCAGCATTTGCTTCAGACTGCTCATCATCACATTGAGTGCCATAAAATCGCTCTATTTCATGTTGTAATTTCTGCAAAATATATTTATATTTTAGAAAATTTCTTAGAATATAATTGTTTAAAATTATATTTACCAAAAGTTTTTGCTTTGCCTCCTCCGCTGGTGCAACGTGCTCAAATTTCGGGTCCACATTCAAAAAAATGTGTTGTTTGAGATGATATAGAGCTGAAGCATCTTCACTTTGTAGCGTTAAAATTGTTTTGTTTTCTTCCACGCAACTAGCAATGCTCAGTTTATTATCTATGAAGTATAATTCTAGCTGGTTATTCACAATTCTGGCACTCGCATTGCACATTTCTGATATTTGCTCCAAACTTAGTTTGCCAGGCGTTTCAAGTTTTTGCTGAATTTTTTGTTTTGTTTTGTTCGGTGTGGTTTTGCTAAGGATATCTGCGAGATGATATTTATTATATAAATTAAGCGAGTGCAATTGTACACCAAATAGTGCACGATATGTGTCACTGTCCTCCTGCACCACTAATGGCAACAGAACTGCTGTGGTTTCTGTGTGCAGCTCTAGAAATGCCACAAATTTCAATGTGAATTCAGGTAGTCGCTCATTGCAAACTTTCTTCAGTGGTATTATTATGCGACATTTGCGACTCAATAGCAGATCTGTTGGAACACGATGCACATGCGCCTCATTGCCGTGATAGGCCAGCAATTGCCAGTGGCTGTTGTACAGCAGTTTGTGACTATTGTGGAACGTCAGCTGCAAAATGGCGTAAATGCCGCTGCTATCGAGATCCGCTTTTCTGGCCATGTGCAGCAGAAGTGTGTCCTCGCCAAAGAGCGGCAAGTGCCGGCGATATTCCAACTTGGCCTTTAGTCCACTCTCCAGATAGCATTGGTTGCGTGAAACGGCTATCAATTGTTGCTTCTCCTGCTCCCGATGGATCGCTGCCAATAGCTCAACCGGCTGTTGTTCGTATTGCTGGAGGATTTGCGCATTCGCACGCAGTCGTTCAATAGCCGCGGACGTCAGGTCGCTGAGAGCAGCCGCATTTTCCTCTGTTTCCGTCAACTGTTCCAGACTGAAGGCAATACGATAGAATATGTTGTTGTCGCTGAGGCAAACCAGCTGCTCGATGTGCTGCACCCAGGTGCAAGCTTGCATGCCTGGCACCGGCTTAGCACACCGCTGCACTTGGCAATCATCCAAAATGGCATTGTATTCAAATCTCAAACGGACCAGTTCCTGCCCATCTGTATAGTACAAATCACCGTTTTCACTGCTCGCATCGTAGTCCAACCATGCTCCACCAGTGTAGTGTATTTGACGCTGCTTGATGCCCAGCAAATTGGACATGTACCAAATATCTACGTTGCCGCCGCTCAGGTAAACCAAGCATAAGTTCTGAGCGGGGAGTAAATGCATTAATTTAACAGGTGTGGCATAGATGCATAAGAGTTCTATGTGATATGCCTGCTCCGATGATTCTGACGATTCCGCCTCATCCGCACCCCGCGGCAGCAGTGCAAATACATGTCCAGAAACACTGAAAATGTGCAATTGCTTATCAGCGCTTGCTCCGGCACCAAATAAACACTGAATGAACTTCAGGTGCTGCTGGGCAACAGTAACTGTGAGAAGACTATAGTCTTCATTCCGCCAGTCGCATTGAAATATATTCTGCTCATCGTAGGTTATGTCGTAGCTGTGCAGGAGCGTGCTCTCCACCTTGTCCAAACTGGGCAAATCGACGTACACCTGCAACAGCAACTGCTGCGCATCCTCGTCGTGGCGTATCACGCAGAATCCGTCGTTGGTGCGAGCAAATGAACGCACACCTTTCAGCCAGGCTATCGAATGCAGCGACTTAATGGAGCCAAAACAATGCACACGCCCATCCGACATAAGCAACAGTGTGTTATACTCCAGCATGTGAATGCTTCGCACATGAGTGTTCCTCGGCAGTGGTATGCGGACCTTTGTCATTTCCATTTGGTTTCTTTTCTTCGAAATCTTGAATCGGTAATTAAGCAAATAATGCTCGCTCCAGGTGACGAATACGGAGTTCGTTTCGTTTTTCCTAGACGATGAGTGGCTAATTAGGCCGCAAGGCTGGAACAGCGTATCATCTTCAATGGACCAAAGGGCGTCCTCGTCGTCGCCCTCGACTTCATTAAGTTGGTCCAGTCTGTTGATTTCCATGATTCTATGAGGGAAAAGTCACATTCAAATGCGTAGAACCACAAACAGCTGATGAGAAACAGTGTTACCTTTGCACTTGAAATGATGACAAAAAAAAGAAATATGTTGACTTTTGAATGGCAAACATATGTGACTGTTACTTTTGCATAATTGTTATCAATAATAATAAATAGATATAAAGTCTATATATTTATATATTTAAAAAGTGTTAAGCTGGGAATACACTGAACAAGAATCCAGTTAATGTGGTATTTAAGCTGTTATATTCAGCTGGCGAACTGGATGACTTTTGCTCATCTCTAAATACGGCGGCTTATTCAGAATTTGTAAAAACATCTTGGATTATTTTCTAAAAGCTTGGGCTATTTTTTACAACAACAATGGTATTGCTTATGCGTTTATGTCGACGCAGCTATGCAACAAAGATCACGGATCATCAGGCAGCGCTGATGGCGCGTAGCCTGCCCAAGCGCCAAGCGCTGCCAGGCGTGAAGAATATAATTGTGGTTGCATCTGGAAAGGGTGGCGTTGGCAAAAGCACTGTGGCAGGCAAGATTTATTTATTCCATTATAAATGCAAGCAAAATGTAATGCGTACTTGTTGTAGCTAATTTCGCTTGCAGTTTGGCCAAGTTGGGGGCACGAGTCGGCTTGCTGGATGGTGACATCTTTGGTCCAAGCATACCACTGCTAATGAACCTGCACAGTGAGCCGCGGGTGAATGACAAGAATCTAATGTTGCCGCCACAGAATTATAATGTCAAGTGTCTGTCCATGGGCATGCTGACGCCGCCCGATGGCGCCATCATTTGGCGCGGTCCGCTCGTCATGTCAGCTATACAGCGTTTGCTTAAGGGCGCCGATTGGAATCCCTTGGATGTGCTGGTCATTGATACGCCGCCAGGCACTGGAGATGTGCATCTATCACTGACTCAGCATGCGCCCATTACGGGCGTCATATTGGTCAGCACACCACACAAGGCCGCCGTGGATGTGACCATTCGTGGCGCCGAAATGTACCACAAACTGAAGGTGCCCATCTTTGGTCTTGTCGAGAATATGCGTTACTCCATCTGTGACAATTGCCAACATCGCCTCGAGTTCTTCAAGCAGCAAACTGAGATTACCCACGACAAGCTGCCCAAGACGCTCATCTCATTGCCCCTTGACGCGCACATCGCCGAGTGCGGCGAGTCCGGTGTTCCCATTGTGATCAAACATTCAGACTCTGAGCACGCAAAGCTATTTAGCCAACTAGCTGGCCACATTTGGGGTCTCCTACAAAACGGCGAGCATAACGAGGCCAAAATAAAGTAATTTTAATGTTTTAATATTAATATTTTTCGATTATAATTGTTTTGTATTATTTTACTGAGTAGCAATTTTTGAGATTTTTGTACATTAAAAAAATGTATTATTATGATACGAGGGCCTCTATTTATAAATCTGGCTTACAGAATCGTAATCGTAATTGTTTATCAAAATATACTCCAAAAAAAGGAATACACTTTTGCCTACGCTCAAACTAGTTTTTTTTATTCTGAATGCAGCAATCGCTACTTCAAGTAACATAAAAAAGGAGATCTCATAAAAAAAGAATTCATTCAATTACAAGACAGGATTAATTACATTAAATAAATGTTTTGTCTGATCTTTTGAGTAAGGTCATCTATGTGAGATATCATTCTTAATTAGGGATAATATTTGGCCGTTTTCCTAACTGCTAAGACAACTTGTCTCCGGAAACCCAAAAAATATAAGTATTCATTCTATAATAATTGTGCGGTGGTGTAACTGATTTTCAGAGAAGTCTCAATCTCACGGTTAGTAATACGAGTATGTCTGTATTGCATCACGTAGTTCGTAGGTGAGCAAGCAGCGACCATAGTAAATCCTCTTAAAACACAAGAGTTCTCAAAAAAAAAAATATCTATAGAAAATGTTTAAGGTTTAATTAAATTGTATTTCCAAGTGGTTTTAAAGAAATTAAAGAATGATTGTATGTCAAAACAGCGGACATATGAAAAGTATAATCAAGATAGTATCAAATCAAAAGTAGCTGTCTCCAATAAAACGGAAGAATCTGTCTATTTGCTCAACTAGAATACATATACTTTTTGTGACGTCAGGAATAATTCCACATTCGATCTTCGAAAGAAAGCACACACAAAAACAATTTGTAATTGAAAATTTTCCAATTTATTTATTTTTCTTCTTCTTCAGTTTCTTCATCTTTTTCATGGCTTTGCGATGCGCAGATTTATCTGTGCGCTGAATGACCTCTTTGTACTTTCGTTTGTTGAACTTTTGGAAGTCCTCATCGGCAAGTAGTTCATCAACCAGAGATTTTTTGGTCTTTCTCGTATGCCGCTCGCTGTAATAGTCGAGTGGCGAATGCTGCACTGTGCCAACTTGGAAGTATTTGGGCAGCACTCGGAGGTCGTTCTTCTTGTAGAAATGCTTGGGATCCAAAACCGAACGCATTTGTATGATCTTCAGCTCATTGCGCATTTCCCTGGTGATTTCTGTTGCTGGCAAATCGAACCAGCCGCTGCCCTTCGTCTTGCTGCGTTCAGCCTGTAATTAATAATAAGATTGTTTTATATTTGGATATACATACATATATATAAAGATAATTAGCATAGTTGAGCACTCAGATTACTAAAGACGTCGTCAATGTGGCAACAACACCTGCCTCGATAACTGCTGTGCATGGGGCGACAAAAGCACCTAGTGTTTCATTTAAAATAAGATAATTGTGAGCCCACGCCTAAATTATTTGGCTTTAGCTTTAGCGACAAACAACAGTCTAGCGTAAAAATGGCATCGTTTGTTGTTCCGCTGGCCTTACAGCGACCGCCGCATGCTCCGAGACGGCCGCTAAGATTACAACGGACGAAACTGTGTGCTTTTGTCTATTGAGTCGTTGTCACGGCAGTTACCTCAAGCAGCAGGTGTCTGCGCTGACTGCACCCTGGGTGCAGCTTCGGTTGTCGAATATTTCATCACAGTTGCTTTACTCAAAACCAGGTGTTGTGGTACATTTTGGAGTACTTACTCTATTCAAGATGGGCTGCCTGCGTCTGGAGACGGTGGGCAAGGCTTGTAGCTTCTCAATGCCAGCTATGCGCTTTGCCTGCTCCATATCCACTTCCACATTCGCTTTGCGCACATTTAAATCCTCCCCGATTTCGGTATGCAATTCTGTTATGCGATGGCGTCTCTCAACTATGCGTGTGCCCGCATTTTGTACGGCTTCGTTGACGCGCTCAGTAACTTCATCCAGTTGTATGGCAACTTTGGATGGCAATTGCTTACTCGTTTGCTGCTGCTCCGCGTTGGAGGCGATCACTTTGCTAACATTTTTGCAGCTAACTTTGACACCAAACAATTCGACTTCACCCGATTCCTCCTCCTCGTCATCTTCGCTCTGCTCCTGTCGCTCCCTGAATATATCATTGTACAATGCAGCGGATGGCTGCTCGGCATTTGTACCACACAGTTGCTGGTCTCCGGCAGTGTCAAGCATAAAAAACGATGCCATTATTTTTATGTTGATGCAGCAGTTAACAAGAAAAACGCGCAACGCGTGTGCGTCGAATTACAACTTTGTCGCTGTGCGTGGTGACTGTCCAAAAATAAAAAAAAATCAACAATATCTGGTCACACTGCAAGAGCGGCCACACGTGTTTTGATTTCAGCTGTCGGCATACGTTAGCAAAATCTTTGCAGTAATAGATTGATATTAACTATAAATAATGTCAGTTTTGTATAGTACAAATCAAGTAGATTATTTTCGTTATTGTTTAATTCATAAAACGTAAAGGGCTTGGTCACAAACGACAGGTTAACACGAATTGCTGATTGGTCAAACTTGTCGCACATCAATTGCGCATTATTAGGAAATACCTTGAAAATTAAAAACCATACGCAATGTCTGTGTATAGTAGCAAAACGGTTAATACGTCCATATTGAAGGCCTTCTCCAACGCGGATAGAGAGCGCGTGAAGACAGCAGCCATAAACAAGGTGCGCTTCGTAACGCCCAAGGAGAAGGGCATCATCGAATCGGTGCGAGTCGCGTTGGATGAAAAAAATTTCCATCTTGTGCAGGAGTTCACATACTTTCTGTGCGAGGCGGAACTCAGCGTAAGTTGCACATATATCTAAATGATATACACACATATATTTATTGACCACTTGCCACAGGATGAGGAAGTCATTGAGATTATGAAGGATGCGCGGCAAATCGTGCACAGCCTGACAACGGACTTTGCCAATTTAGTGGAGGCACTGCTCTCGCTTAATTGGAAGAAACGTAGCTGGGATGCGATTCAGGCGTACACTGAATTCAGCGTAGATGTTATGATTGGTCATAATTTTTATATTAACATTGGCATTACGAAGCTAATCCTTAATTGGATACCCAACGATCAGGAGTCGGCGGAGTGGATTAACGGCTCGCCATCAGACCGTGTGCGTGCTGATCTGGAAATTGTACACAGTCTGCTCAATCGGATTCTCACAGCTGTGCCCATGTCATTCGATGTCATCAACGACACGATTGCAGCCAAGTTTCCCTACTTTAAGAAGCCAGCCCACGTCATCGCCGGTTATTTGCACAATGTGCTCTGGCTGATGGAGTCGAAGCCGGTATTTGAGGAGATGCTGCTGCAGCTGGTACTGCAAAAGTAAGTTTATAAACTGCACTGTTTCTAGTTACTTTAATAATGTAAATTCATATTTTAGACTGCTCGTGCTTGACGTGAATGCGCCACGCGAGGAAATCGAAGCTCTCAAGGAGGAAACGGATGATGAGGATGATAAGATGGATGATGACATCTTTCAAATGGATGATGTGAACACAGCACCGCAAAAGCCGACACAACCCCTAGAGCATTCCATTGCTCAAACACTGGATATATGTCTCTTGAAGCTTTTAAAGTTCCTGGACGATAAATGCCGTGCGCAGCCGGATTGCAGCGATGAGCAGCGTATAGCGAAAAGTCGCTTCTTCAAGACGCTCATGTACATATTCGACGAGGTGCTGCTGCCCAGTCACAACACCCATCACGTACAGTTCGTAATTTTTCATGCGTGCAGCATACGTCCCCTGTACACGGAGATCTTTCTCAGTGGTCTCTGGAAGAAGGTGCAGAATCCCAATGTGTCTTCGGTCAAACGCCACGCAGCTGTTAGCTACATTGCCAGCTTTCTGGCACGTGCACGCTTTGCTCCCTTGAGGTAAGTATTTTTATCTAATTAAATCACTTAAACGACTTGTATCGAAAATCATATCATAACATAAATCTATGCTAAATTAAGAAGGCAATTGTTTTCTCGACTTATTGGCAAACTATTCGGTTCATTCAAGATTTAAATCTGAGTGTAAATGAAAGAATATTGCAATTGTTCGTTAGATATCATCAATAATATTCATTAACATACGAGTACATTTAATTTCAGCACTATTACCTACTATCTGAAGGAGCTGAGCAACTGGGCCAACACCTACATTAACGATTCGGATGAGTTTAGCAGCAAAAATTGTTCACTCAAGGCAAACATGGTATTTTACTCCGTTTGCCAAGCCATGTTTTATTTAATCGCATTTCGTGCACGCGACTTGACCATCCATCCAAAGAGTAAGTACTCCTCGTATATACACTCCATATATATATAATAACTGATGTATTAACTTACTTCTGGGCAGATCTAACTTTACTGAGCACACTGCAACTGTCCCGGTTGGCCATGTGTCACTTCAATCCGTTGCGCTATTGCCTGCCGCCGGTGGCCACCGCATTCGCTGGTGTTGCTCGGACGCACCAGTTGGCTTACTGCCACACAGTGCTGGAGCGCAATGCACGACGCAAACTGGCCACCTTCTATGGCCACGACAAGTTGATGCCCGAGGAAATACTTGAGACGTTCTTTCCCTTCGATCCATACATTCTGCCCCTGTAAGTGTGCAAGAAGAGATTGGAAAATATGTGTGGCTTTATCGAAATCAATCTTTGCAGATCGAACCAATTTATAGAGCCCAATTATCTAGTCTACAAAGTGCATGAGCTGGACGAATCAGCAGAATGTGCGGCGACGGAGGCAGTGCGTCGCAAGCGAGGCGATTCCGAAATGGTTGAGGAGGATGACTTCATACTGGCGGACAAGCGACAGAAGCTAAGTGAACTGTCCAACAGTCAGCAGTTTGACAAACAGTTCTACTATGGCACATCGCCGGGATTTAATCAATGAGAGATCTGTGCGAGGGGAGGGGACATAGTTGTAATAGTAGTATTGATACATATTTATAAAATATATATATATAGATCTCTATTATTATTATTAAACCTCATTACAAGATATAAGCGCATTGTAGCCAGAGGCATTCCTGTGCCGTTCACCTCGCACATGCTCCAACTTGTGCCCTGACGTTCGAAACGTTTCTTGGCAAATTTCACACTTGAATGGCCGCTCGCCGGTGTGCAGCCGCAAATGTAACAGCAAGGAGGTCCTGGACGCAAAGGATTTGCCACACACCTGACAATTTATGCGATTGCGCTTTGCCTGATGTGTCTGCAGGTGCCGGTTTAATGTTAGCTTGAGCGTAAAGCGCTTCTGGCACACTCCACAAATGTGCATCTTGAGCTTGGAGTGCGTCAACAGATGCCGTTCCAGATCGTGCAGCTTTGTGAAATTCTTGCCACACTGCAGACAGCTGTGCTTTGGGATTCTACGCGTGACCAGCAAACGCTTTAGATGGGTCACCATATGGATGCGACAGTTGAATTTTCTCGTGAACTGTTTCTCACAATAGATGCATTTGTAGCTGCGCTGTGAAATCGCTGGCTGGGGCAACAGCGGCACCAGTTTTGCCACCTGCACATCTGCTTCAAGTTTCTCGTGTGCCTCGCAGGCTGTTTGGCTGAGGAATATTCGCTTGCACTGCGCACAGCTGTAAACCGAATCCGGATGTTGTGTCGCCAAATGTTTGTGCAGCTTGGTTTTTAAACTGTAGCTAGCGTTGCACTCGCTGCATGTGTGCTTCTTTGTCGTGGTGGCATGCAACCTCTTCGTATGCTCATTTAACTTGGCCTGGGTGGCAAAGCGATGCAAGCAAAAAATGCAGCAATAAGGCATCTCTTTGGTGTGCGAGCGACGATGTCTAAAATGTAACAATGGTTGTGAATTTATTTTAATATGTTCTGCTCATTGCGGAAAATCGAAAGACCCATTTAATATAGATCAGGGAGAATTAATTCGACTTAAATGAAGATGAATAAACTTATTATTCAACCACTTAGCATCCTGGTTTATAGAGGTGCAGATAATCGAGATTTAATTGCATTTATATACATTATTTATTTAGTATCGACTAATACCTAGTCTACGGCTGAAAAATACGTAAGCTAAAGAAAATCAAATTAAATTAAAAAAAAAAAACAATTAATATTATTTGTGCGGGTATTTAAATGCAAATTGGTCTCACATTTGTTGCATGGATTGGGAAAAACGGGGAAATAAATCAATCAGACTAAAAAAACAGTTTATATGAATTGATTAAAAACTAAAAGAGCCACAAAACAATAATTTTCATCCCGCAACTCACTTGAAATCGTTAAAGTTCTTCTTATAGCTTTTTTGTATCTTTTGATATTACATCCACATTAAAACAACAAATAATAAATGTTGTTTCCCGTAAATAAATATACACAATTATAACAATGTTGCTTAGAATAGTCGCATATATTTATATATGAACTACTTTTGCAATATTTAAATGTTTTAATTATATTGTATTTAATTGTAATTGCTTGTATTTAATCTTGAGCAATTGTTCCTAGCTGTTCAACTTACCGGATGAGATCGTAGGTCTTGCTAAACTCCTTGGCGCAATAGTCGCATACATAAAAGTAGCTAACACGCTCCTGGCGACGCTGTATGCGCTGCGTAGGCAGCAAGTGCAACTCGCCCCTTGGATTGAGCGCATCCTTGACCTGCACCACTTGACAGCTGATTAGCTCCTGTTCCTCGAGAGGAGTTTGTACATCTTTGTTAGCAACAATTGGGTGACTGGCTTGCAGTGCTTTTAAGGCAGCTAAAGCCTGTTGCGCTACCTGGGAAGAATCGCTGTCATTGACCTCATCATGCTTAGTGCGTAAGTGGCGCCGTAGTGAACTTTTCTGTGTGAATTGACTGCAGCATCTGTTGCACTGTAAACATTACCATTCATAACCCCATTTTTAATGTGAAACGAAGCCAGGACTGACTTACTGCAAATAATTTTGCTGGACTGTGCACAACTAGATGGCGATGGAGCAGAGCAGGCTTTAAAAAGCACTTGCCACATGTTTCGCACATATTGGAATTCTTTTTTCCAACAGCTTTCATTTTTCATTCAATACAAATCTAAAACTTGTTTGCAAGCCACAATCTAGACGAAGAAGAAGCATGCCATTCACATCTGTTTATGCTTCTTCTAGCCAAACTTTGATTCCTTCAGCTAAATTTTATTATTTACCCTTAAAATAAACACAGACACTATTTTTGATTGTTTACGGCAATCGGATGGAAAATCAATTCTATTTCGAACTTATTTTCGAATCAAACTAATCTTCACAGTTACAAATTGTAAACAATAAAAAACACATCCTTTTTCTACTTCGCTTTCAGTTTATGCAACGAACTCGTATTGAATTGGCGCCAGGGCGATGGGTTCCTCCAGTTTCTTGACAAAATGTGCCTTCTTTGGCTGCTCAGGCTGACGCTTGAGGTTCACCCAGATCTTCTTCTCCTTGGCATCCTTGAGCAGACGCTCGTTCTCCTTGACGCGGCGCAGGAAATCCTCACGGCACTTGGAGTGATGCACATGCTCGATGCGAACATTGATGCGCTTAGCGAGAACCTTGCCGCGCACACGTTTGTTTACAATCACACCAACGGCATGTTGTGTCACATTGAAGATGCGGCCAGTCTTGCCATGGTACGCCTTATAGGGCATACCCTTCTGCACGGCACCGTGTCCCTTGATGTCGACAATGTCGCCGTTCTTGAAGACACGCATGTATGTGGACAGGGGAATGACGCCATGCTTGCGGAAGGGGCGAGAGAACATGTCTCTCGTGCCGCGGCGGTAACCCTTTGAGTTGGTCATCTTATCGTTGACTGTTGTTCCCTGTAAAACAAAAAAACAAGCACTTTAGCAACATTTCACTCAGGGGACACGCGAGCTCAATTGGTATAGCGTTCAACTGCATTGGTTTGCACTTAAATGCAATTTCCACAAAATAATTGGCTAACCTTTTACGAATCGACGTCCACGCGGTCGTGAAGCTGGGGAAAGAAAGAAAAATGGCTACCTGTTTGGCGTTGCCACCGTTGACGTATTGCAGGGGTGCTTCTGTCATACAGCAAGGCGCTGTAGCCCTGGCATAGAGTTGCTCTTTTGATTGTCAGCAGAGCCATTCGTTATCGGTTTTGATTCAAATATATGTTTTTTGCAACTGAACGTTGTTTAAGTATTTCATTTTATTAAGTTAAAAAAGTTTTACAAATTCAACAGAAAACTAATTAATATTACATTTTTGCTTAAGTTTGAGCACTTTGGTACACACACACATATGTAATAGTAAATGTCATTTAATATCTCGTTACAAATAATTTATATTTTAACTATCGTATATAAATGGTGTTATATAGGCATATATATATCTATATATATGTACATATATGTTTATATAACTTGTCCGTTTGTTTTCTATATAGCTTATAATTTCTTCACAAAAATTCTAAGAATGTGGCGTCGTTTGTCGTTTGCAATTATTACATGATTGGAATATCAAAGCACTAAACAACTAAAGTTAGATGCGGGCATTTTCGTCAAATACATAGTAGGTTGTTGTACGTATATGTGTATATATAAAGTATGTATATTTAGCTTATGCTTATGATGCATGTGCTACGTATATATAATAAATATTGTAAATAATTTTTATAAATATATATATGTAACGCATATAAGCATGTGTATACCAATATAAATGTATAAACAGCACATACACTTTTTGCTTGACTTGCACACATCGATAAAACATAAAATTTAACATTAAGTGTTCCTTTTACTTCTTTGCATTTATATTAATTAATAATTTAGTTTAATAGGTTATACTTTTCTCGTTTCGTTTGGTTGGTTGATTGGTTTTTTTTTCAGCTTATACTTTTTTCTTATTCTTTTTTGCATTTTTATATTATTATTATTATGTATTTGTATGTATATTATTGGCTGTTGTTTTTCTGGATTTCACAAATCCCACTACAAAAGCAGTCTCTCAAACTAGTCCGAAGCTTCTCAATGCAATGGTTGTTGTTGATTTTGATGCCACATGATACTCTTCTTCCGTAATTTCGTTGTCCATGTTGGTTATTGGTTGTTTGACTCCTAAGTCGACTCCTTCTTGTTGTTGTGCCCGTTCTCCAGCGGTCTCTTTGGCAAAGTGGCACAATTGCAATTGCTATCATCATTGGGCAGTGTCGCTTGATGCTGCTGTAGCTTCTGCTCCAGGCGAGTTTTGTACGTGTACAACGACTGCAACGGCACATGCAACAATTCCACAATCTGCGTAAAGTTTAGCTCTGCAATTGAATCGATTACTGCAAGTCTGTTTTATTTTGTATATATAATTTCTTGAACGTACCATTCTCGGCTGTGATGTAACCGTGTCGTATCAAGAAATCGATAACCACTGGCGCTGAGGTCGTCTTGAAGTCGGGCGTGAACACACGCTCCATACACTCATTGGCCGGCAGCAGTTCGAAGGCTTGCACCTCGCCATCGGCATTGTGTGGCACAAAGTCCACTGGCAGCTCCAAATCAAAGACATATTCAGTATTGGGGAATAGTCCCTGATCGCTCTCAAAAAAGAACGAGACACAGCCGGCTGAAACCAAATTCTTGACGAGATCACATGGAATGGATGCCTCCTCGCCGGCCTCCTTAATGGCCGTCTCCATGATGCCATAGCCAACGGATAGGCCACCACCAACCATATTATCCCATTTGCCCGGCCACGTCTCTTTGGTGTTGGATCGCTGCTGCAGCCAAATGCACAGGCCATGCTTCGGATGCCTCACATATCCATTGATATCGACGCCATATTTGCGCACCCCGAACAGTGGTGTCGCCGCCCGTTCCATCTTCAGCAGTGCCTTGTGCTCGGACTTCACCTCAAAGCACTCATCCCGCCAGCCCTGCAGAGCCGAGAACAGACCATCGCTGCGAAGATCACGTAATACTTTCTCCAATTGTGCGGTGCGCTCATTGTAATCACGAAATGCCGGATTCAGCTCGACAAGCCCCTGTCAATTAATATACAAAAATGTATATATAAAAATGATCTAATTGTCTAGATTTTATTTGTTTAATAATGCTCACCTGCTTGGTATATTCACAGTCACGTATGCAAAACACTTCCGGATACTTGAGCAGCTGCTTGAACACATCCGATTTAATGAGGCCAACTTGCTGTCCCTCAACCAAGAATGGACGTATGTCGCCCTTATGAAAGCCTGTAACACAATTAACGTTAATTAGCTGCTTGAGAGACAATTTGCAATTGATATGGACAAGCGCATTATGAAGGACTCGGCAAGAAATAAACTTTGTCTCTAATTGGGTTGACAAGCAATACACGGTGGTCTTGTTTTTATTGGTGTAGTCTGGTTTATCTGCCTAATCTTATATATGTAGTTCTCTGAGCATATATAAGCTTATCCACTTTTTAATTAACAATAAATAGTAGAAAATTTTGAACCCCACTGTTTATATGAGTGAATGACAAACACTTGAAACATCTCTTCAGCTAATACTTTTATCACTTTGACTCACATCCGTAACCGATTTTTTGACAGTTCAACATATGAAATTAAAGGCAATTGCCTTTTTGTCATAAAAGCGTATGAAATGTATAATTGTGTTGATTATTTCGAGAGCTGTACATAAATAGATTCAAATAATTTGAGACAGTACTACTGAATTTCTGCTTATCACCTGACATTGATAGTTTTATTTATATATATGTAATTATGATTAGCCGTCTAGTGAACCCTAATGGGCATTTCCGGTTGAAATTTGTGCTGGGTTCATTAGCAAACAAAAAGATTTAAGGTTCACTCGAGGCTCAATTGGAAACACACACAGCACGCGCTCTTCGATAAGATATGCCCCCAAATACCTATTAGGAATAATAATTATCTACTCTGTGTACTTTAGCTCGAACTCAATCGATTTATTATTGTTCACAAATTTCAATTAGAATTGACTCAAGTTGCTTAATCAAAGACTATAGATAAAACTTTATAGTCTTTGTTTTAATTCAATTGTTTAGATTTTGAATGCGCATATTAAAAATATATACAATACAAAATATTTATTTATGCTGGAACTAAATGTGTGCGCTAGGACAATTCAAACCATGGTCCAGGGTATCACTTAGCCGAGGATCTCTCATTTACGTACAAACATTAAAATTAAAAAATAAGCAAGTATTCCGAATGACGTGTGTATAGTAAAAATACATATGAAATATTATTATCAAACACACATTTCTACGTATATAAAAGTTGAAGCAATTTTGCTGGGACAGCTGTTTTAATTGGCTGTCAGTTTTTGTCTTTATAGACAGCTGTTTTTTATTTAAAGGTAGCTCAAATTCCATTGCTTTCACATGTGTTTTTTACAAGATAAACATATTCATTCATAGTATTATCTCACCTTGAATTATCGCTGCTCTCTCAATGAAATAATGCTAATTGCTCCAATCTTTTATCAAGTTACGAATGCTGATAATGAATTCCAGTGTTAAAAAGTGGATTGTGCCGGTAAGCGAGATCGTCGCCGAATTTACAGTTTGCCAAACTTAATTGCATCACTGAGCAAACTGAAGCGAATGTAAATACGAAAACAAACGAGGCAACAAAACATAAGCACAAAGAAATATCAATTCAAAGGCAAACGACAAAAGTGGCTAGAAATCAAATCAAAACAAAGCAGAAATTATACTGATCGACTGTATACAAACATGTATATACAGAGAAATACCTGTTTATAAAGACAACAAAATACTCAATAAAACCCAATGAATACTTGAATATTTAAATTTGAGATGCGTAGCAAAACAAGTTGCAAAACTTGGAAGCAAAAAACAAAAACAAACAAATGGCGAATAGCAGAAAGCGCGCATGCCGCTTATCAACGGCGATACACAGACAAAGAGTGGTAAATACAGATTGAAGAGAGAGAGAGAGAGAGAGCGGGCGAGAGGTTTTTTCTATCTCAATTAGGTGAACATATGGGCCGATTTTTTTTTGTTTTACTTTTTGAAGCCATAAACATCTATCTCTAAATTTATACACATATATATTATAGTATAGTTGTGTGATTTGTGTTTGTTTTTATATTTGTGAGATGTTCAGCTGTTGTTGTTGTCGCTAAAAATGCCAAAAGTTGACCTCAAGGTGATGCGATAAAAATCTTGTTACCGCTAACATAAACACAATTGACAAATAATGTGCAGATCGTAAGATCAACATAAATATAGAGATTTATATATATATATATATATACAGTGGTTAAGCTCGTGCATACTTTAATTTATATTTATTCATATATGTTAAACTAATAATTGATCTTACATAAGAGTTGCTTGCTTCGCTGTTTGACAATTTGTTGTTATATTTTTTTGTTCTGTTTAAGTGCAGTAAAATGCTTAAAAGTATTATGGCTGGTAATGCAGTAATCCGATAGGCGGACAGCTGTTCGATTTGTTACAAAGAAATGCAAATGCGAGCATCACATTACTAACGAGAAGAGAGCGCAACAGGTGATCTTATCGACACTGAAGTTGTGTAGATCGATAACAATAACAATAACAACTTGCGCCGATAGAAGGACATTCTTTGCGCAATTGCAATTTGCTGATCGTAAAAATAGCCAAAAAGGAAATTAATTTCAATGTCAGTGGATGCTGCTAAAACGAAATGGCAATGAGACAGTTGGCAGACGTCACCAACAGCAGCAGTTGCACACACACACATGCACACACAAGTAAGCAAACTAATCGATAATTCGCACTCGCTCTTTTTCTCTCTTGCTCTCACACTTTGCAGCAATTGCAGTAAACTATGCTGTGTGCTGCACCCATTATTACATTGGCGCCCAGGCCGCCCACAATACGTGTGTGTGTGTGTGTGTGTGTGTGTGTATACAGGGTCAGCAGCGGCCAAACCCATTTTCATGGCCACAAGGCTTACCCAAAATAACAACAACAAAATAAATAAAAGACGGAGATGAATTTTTTTTTTGTGGCATTACTCACCTGTCAAATAGAAATTATTAAATTTTTGCGCTAGTCCCAGAAGACGCGACAATTTCACCTCGGTGGACGACATTGAAAGAGAGGGGGTGGTGAGGGGAAGGGCGGCTCGGCGCAGCCAAAGTAAATACAAATATACACTTTAAACGCCGGCTACCTTTGCTCCCACTCCACGGCTCCCACTCAACACGGCAACAGCAGCAACAGCAACAACCACAACAACGATAACAATTGGTAATTACGCGCTTAAATAATATGTATATTTTTGGAGCTGCTGTTTTCCGTGTCGATTAGCTTGACGCTCCTTGTTTTTGCTGGCCGCACAATTTACTTATTATTAATTTTCACGGTTTTAATTAAGGATAATGGACAAACCAACGACCCAAAAAACCAAACCATCAAAACACAACCGCACTCAACGAAAACCACAGCCGTAGTGCTGCAAAATACTCGCGTAACTCGATAACGATTACAAACTCAGCTTGCTCCCTAGTGTTGCCCAACAAGAGGCAAGCAGCTGATATTTTGAAACAGCTGTTCTAGCTGCTCCATACATGCCTTAATAAATTTGAATTGCCAGTGCTGTATAACAATCGCATGTAGAGTACTTCACAACACACGTGCGATACAAATGTCACGCTGACAAGAGAACAAAAAAAAATTTGGGGAAATTAGTAACATAAGCGGAGCACGGGAAACGCAAACCGTTTCCACATTTGTGTTTTTTGGGCTATAAATAATTTGGCAACTAATTTATCATAAATTAGTAACCTACCTTGGCAAAGCAAGCGATTAAATTCCAAAATGAGTGACGACTACTTACGGAAACCATTCTCAATAGCGCCATCTCCAACCGGTAAGCAAAACGCAAATTACGCAATCTGAAATTATTATTTCATCAATTTGTTTTTGAATGAGTGCTTGCAGTTGACGATCCACAGACTGCAACAACAAACTACACACCGGCAACGAGTACATTTAGTAGTGCTCCGGTCTCACCGTACCTCAACTATGATTCACGATTCTTGCAGCAGGCGCAGCCAGAATTCATCTTTCCCGAGGGCGCAAACAAGCAGCGTGGTCGCTTCGAGTTGGCCTTCTCACAGATCGGCTCATCGGTGATGATTGGCGGTGGCATTGGTGGCCTCGCCGGTGTCTACAACGGCTTCAAAGCTACGAATGCGCTTAATCAGACGGGGAAACTCCGTCGTACTCAGTAAGTTAGCAATCAATCACAAATATTTAATTTATCATCTTAAATGTTTGCTTAAGAAACATTTCAATTTGTTTAGTCCATTTTGTCAGCAGTTATTTGTTTCTTAAATTTAACTTATTTGCTGCAAATATTCATTTGACCATCCGTGTCGTAAGGGAAAGGTTCATATTACATATAAATGTATTTAAACGTATATATTTATAATATACCGTCCTTTCACCTTACATAATAATTGTCTACTTAATAAATGAGTTAACCTACTGTCCACAATTTTGGAAGGCAGGTCAGTCAGGTACCTCTACAAAATTATGCAGCATTTCAGTTAGCCTAAACCCATTAAGAATGGGTAAACGTTGTAATGAAGTCGTGTCTGACCCTAAAGTATACATATTATTGATCAACATCAAAAACCAATTATAATTACTATAAATAATTACTATAAAATACTATTGATCAACTGTAAAGATTTTGTTAAGATAAGAAAATCAGATAATGTTTGAACAAACCACATTGGTTGCAGGGTATTCTAGTTTGGAATAAAACCTTCTAAGTCTTGTTCCAACCAGAGTATTCTAATAATATACCATATACAAGGTATATTAAATCTGGTATGGAAAATGTATTATGTGTTATACAAATTTTCCTGTGATTGCAGATTGATCAATCACATTATGAAACAGGGTTCGGGTACAGCGAATACCTTGGGAACGTTGGCTGTGCTCTACTCGGCGTGTGGAGTGTTGTTGCAGTATGCTCGAGACCAGGATGATAATGTAAATACCATAATAGCTGGCTCCGCCACAGGACTGCTATACAAATCCACAGGTGAGAAACAAAGAAAATAAATATATAATATTTATTTATTTTATACTTATATTTATTTTTTTAATTTTTAATTTTAGCTGGCCTGCGAAAGTGTGCCTTGGGCGGTGCTATTGGTTTGGGCATATCGTCACTTTACTGCTTATATCTGCTGTCGCAGGAGAACAACAACACAAACTCAAGTCCAAAATTCCTGTAGATGGCGTCGCCTAGTCCTCGTGATCCTGGGCGATCCTGGATTCAGGATGTGTGTGTGTGTAGTAGTCGCCTCGATGCGCTTAACCGTCAAATATATGGTTTTGTTTTATATATTATAAAAATACATATATATTATATATATATATTTAGATTTATCCGGACACTATAAGAAATAACATTTTTAGTTTAAATCAAAGCAACCACCAAACAACTAAGATGTGAATGAATGTAAAACGAGCAAATAAAGTTGTATGCTTTGAATGCAACTTGCCATCAAAATTAAAAGATTTATTTTGTTTTTAACGCCATACTACACTGAACTACACAAAAAAAATAAAGCCAGTGCTGCAGAATGCCTAATAGTCCAGTGCGCCAGAATCGTCATTAGTCAGTGCCAAAACTTTATCGCCCTTGCGCTCGTCCATTCCATTGTTGGCTGGTGCTTCGCAGCTGGTGTCTTCGGTGGAGCAGGTGTGACAATGACAGTTGATGGCCTCCATATAGCTATATTTGCGTATACTCTCATCCGCATCGGGATGACAGTTCTTGAGCATTGCCACTGATGGCTGACGATTCGCATGCACACATACCGGATGGAAGGAGCGCTTGTATGGGAATTTCCAGTCGGATATTTCGCTGGAATCGCAACGACCCCAACAGCTCCAGACGCTCACATGATCCCAGCATTCGTGACCCTGTGCATCCGATTGAGTAACCCTGTACGTGTACATGCGACGATGGCAGCCAAGTGGTGCAATTGTCGGTCCACTGCTAACCGGCTGCAGCTCCACCAATTGTGCGCTTGCCACACGCAACACTGGTGATGCCACAAATAGCATGCACAATCTACAAAAAATAAAAAAAAATTGGTGTTTTATTTCTCAATTTCAAAATGTCCGCCATTTGTGTCACTTACAACACTGCGGCGAGCATTACAAAGTTGTGCAGCTTTCTTTCCTTTGTTTGTCGTTGATGCTCACGTCGCAGTCGCCTGCGATATGATTTAAGTTTTGATTACTCCATCATATTTATAGTCAGCTTCTGACTGTGACGTCTGCGCACCGGTTTGTCCTTTGCTTTCAATTGCTATGCCCTAAAATGGAGGTGGTAATTTTTTGAGTTTTGCATATTGCAACTGAAGCATTTGGCATTACCAATTTAAATTCAAATTTAATGTGCGTTAAGAGTGTAAAAATAGAATCATTCATTTGCCGCTATTAATATTCTGTGTTTTATTGAGCATATAATATTTGGGAACTGTTGTTTATTACAAGCAACATTTATTTCTTCACTACCAGACTTAAATGAAGTAATTAATAATTTTGCATTAATTTTATTCAAGTGCTCTGCGCATCGGACAAGCTCGTCGTTAAAAAAGCTTAGAGGCAGATTTTTGGATTAATGCTTAAGCGTAGACTTTTTCATAATTAATTGCTTAAAACAAACACTTTTAATTAATTGAATGTCACAGCTGACATATCGATGATGTCAACTATAGAGTACATTTCGAATATTCTAAAGATTAGCTATGGTTTCCCACGCGGATCTATAAGCGATTTTACCATATTAAGAACTGTATTAACCAGTTCGTTTTTTAGTTTTCGAAATGACTTTGGCCCAATCATGGACACTCTGAGAACATATTTGATGATTGATGATTGTAAACCGGCCAACTATAAAAAAAAAAAAATAATAAATTCCAAAAAGTTAGCAAACTAGTACGAATTACTTAAGTAATAAGTCCAAACAATAAATTAATGCAATAATGTTGGCCCAAGCTAATAAAAGAGTTCTCGATATTAGAAACAGAAGTCGCTTAATTGAAAACACTAGAAAGCCAATTTTATTTTCAACTCATTAAATTTATATATACATATGTACCAATATATGTGTTCCGTCTTTCCGATAATTCAAACAATCCATAATATATGTATATATAAACTTTATTTTTTCTATTAATTTGTGTGTATGATGCAAATAATTTTGTTATATTACTTCTACTTCAATTTCGATAACAGAATTTTGTTAATTCACATGTCCAAAAAATGGTCCATGCTATGCAATAATAATTTTTGAATGGTTAACCGAGAAATGTGTGCGTTAATCGAAAGGGTCATTTAAAAAAAAGAGTATGCAAAAAATACGGTTTCTATGGACGTGGGTCACGCTGTCAATTGCTGTACCAGGAATGCTGTACCTATATGCCCACGCTAACACTTCCTCTAGTTGTGTGTGTTATTTGTCAAGGCCGGGGTTTCGAATCGGCTGTGGAGTCGGCGACGTCTACGAGCGACGGCGGATCTCATGATGCGAGCCATAGCGATGATTACGCAGCTGCACCCGAAAGCGCCGCGTATTTTCCGGTCCACGATTCTCCGTCTGTCGATT